>OY757915.1:102695954-102838454 GCA_963585895.1 Sepioteuthis lessoniana
CATCTGCAGTTGTTCCTCAAACATCATCTTCCAATATCTTTGTATCAAACACCCAATCATCCCTAGAAGACATTGTGCCAACACCCCCATCTGCCGATATTCTCTTATCCCTTGCTTCTCCACAGATTCTTCCACCAGTGCCTCAAACATTAATCCCAAGCAAAGATTCAAACATACTAACCCTATCATCCTCTTCAAAAGCCCTGGCTTCTACGCCCACACAAGAACAACAGACTCTTAACCAAGATGAACCAAAAGTTGGAATTCCATTTTTTGCAGAATCTACTCAATCCACAACTGAGCTTCCTTGTTCTATGACAGAGACTAACATCTCTTCCACAGAAAGGGCTTCCAATCAGATATTACTTCCCCAGTTTGTAGAAATAACTTCCCCGGTGAAACTGATCTCAGCCACTTCGGACAATAGTCAATTATTAACCTCAAAAAGATTTTCTTCATCCAACATGATAGCAACTAATTTCACACCTGCACCAGCATCAATAACAATGACAACTGATGAAGCACTACCCATTTCCCTAGGGGAGATCTCTCCCTCATCTATGACCATTTCACTATCTAAAGGAGACTCTTCTCTTTCCACAGTTGGCCTTACTTTATCGTCAGATGGACTGTTGCTCACTGCAGATGGGATACCATTCACTACTGACAGCATTCTTACTACAAACCAAGAAATAGAAACATCAGGAAGATACACAGAAGAGATTTCTTCTACATCCTCATTACCTTTTTACACTCTCCACTATAACAATCTAAGGGATGATTCCAGTACCATTTCTTGTTCAATTTCTAAACCTGTTGACTGTAAAGATGAAGCAAACTTAGAAGAAAATGATTCCAACTTGAAAGTGAATATTTCAAGCAAAAAAAAGGGAAAGAATTCACTGAAATTGTTCCTTCAATTGTGGATAGCACCTTCTTGTCAACAGAGGAAGACCCAAGCTGTAATAGACCAGATTGCTTACAACAACCTCTTCAAAATCCTTCTGGTGATATAGAACAAAATTCTGGTGAGAATTCTTCAGAATTACCAACTATAAATGAAGAACCATGTCTCCAAAAGAATAGGGAATCAGAAAAAGAACAAAAACAGTTAGAGCTGGAGAAACAAAAAAAATATAGTTGTGACGATAAAATTTTGATTCTTGCCAATGAGACTTCAAAAAATTCTTGTTTGGTTGAAGCCAAAAATACCAAAAGAAAAATTGTGAATTTATCTTTGACCGATGCAAAAACTACTGAGTGTGTTAAAAGTGCTAAAGTTAAAAATCCTCACCAAATTGAGAACAGCCAATCAAAAGATGACAAGCAACAACCAAAAAATAAATTAAAATCTCATATTAAAAGAACAAAATCAGACCCTTTGCTTGAACAACCTTTGAAGAAAAGAAAAGTCTTAAGTCAAATAAGACCAACTTCAGACAAACATAGAAACAAGGGTTCTCCAGTTTCAAATAATAATATTCATACACAACTCAAAAGAGATAAGGATTCAGGTAAGTTATTCTTTTTACTATTTTGGCAGAATATTCCAGGAACACCGAGTCAAAAGTTTTGCAATATTGTAGGTTGTGCATTGGTTCACTCTGTTTATGATTTGAGAACTATACAGAAGAAAAGACAATGTAGTCTAATTCGGCAACTCAAGCTTTACAAGTTCTAACTAAGCCATAATGCTTCAGAAGCAACCAAAAACATTTAGCATGCAAAAGGCGAAGATGCAATTAATCACAGTGCAGATGATTCAATAAATTTTGTTTGGGTTACAAGAACCTAGAACTGTGGATGCTCGAAGCCATAGAAGAAAATCCAGCAAATAACACTCCAAGAGTATCGGGCAAGCTTGGCATTTTACTGTCCAGTGTGCTTCATTACCTTCACAACCTCAGTAAAAGCTTCCAGAGCTGCTGAATTGTGCATCACATTACCAAAATATTGCAAAATGTTTTACTTATACTATTACTTAAACACAGAATAAGTTAATAATGAAAGAAGCAGCATTTAGCCAATTTGGTAACAGGCAAATTTCATCTTAGGTAGTTGTTATTTATTGAGCTTTGCTTAGTCTGGCACGTACAGGGTGCAGAAGTAAAATTAGGAATATTCTAGTATAATAATAAACAACTCTATTATAAAACAAGATTAATTTTAATTAAAAAAAAAATAAACAACAAAATAAGATAAACACAAAAACAGTAAATTTACTCAATATGGACATCGTTTTTTTTTCAATTATTGTCTCAACATGCCTTCAAAATAAATTCTTCAGACATTTTATTCCCTTGCTCTTGTATAGCAGTCTTAAGCGAACCAATATTTGGATGTTGCATTTGTTTTATTTTCTAAGACGCCCCATATAACATAATCAAGGGTGTTAAAGTCTGGGTTTGATGAAGGCCATAGAGAAACTTCAATTATTTTGAAAACTTTTTAGATTGGTTTCGGCATCAAGCAAATCATAGATTCTTTGTTGTTTCTTTTCTTGCTCACTCATATTGGGCTGAATTCTAATGAAAAAAAAGAGCTAATCATGAAAATTTAGATTTATCACATTTATTTTTTCAAAAATTGGACTAATCAGACTAAAAAAATTATTTCTTATTTGGCTTCCACACCCTGTAGATTATTTAAAACACTTGCTATTATTAGATGTTAACTCATCTATGATCATTACTGCTTAACTTCAGTGATCTGGCAGTAACCAGTGCTTTCACTATGATTTGACTATAAGTCATTCTATGGAAGTGCTCATGGCATAACATTTATTATTATAGGAAGTGGATTTGGTTACTCAGTTTCAAATCATAGATGAGACTATTTGTATTTCATATAGTGCTAATGCCATTGGAAAAGGTAAGAATCCAACTATTCTTCCTCCTGCTATGGGTAAATAATAAGGTAGGCTGGGCTCTTTAACCTTGGTATGGCAACCAGTCTAAGAGAAGGAAAATTCTGAATTTAAATCAAACCTGAAAAGGGATTGGGCTTATCAGACTATTCCTGCCCAAGACACACTGCATGGGTAGTGCCTCTATGATCAAACCAAATTACAGGATAAGTCTCTAGTCATTCTATTTGAGATAGTTTGTTTTCTCTTTTCACAAATGGAAAGACATGAAATTACCTCTGCCAATAATTCAAGAATTATTACCTGCAGCTACTCATACTATGTCACATATTTTTTCATTTGATGCCTTTATTTTTATATTTGGTGCCACCATAGAATTATTATACAGTATTACCCATAAATAAGTACACACCCTAACAATTTCTTTAATAAAAATTTAATTTTCTTCTAAACCAAAGATTCCAGGATTTTATTATTTTTAACAGAACATTGTACAATCAAAATAGATATCATTAGGCATTACTTATTAACAAACTCTACAGCATTGAAACTCCATAAACAAGAAAAAAAACAAGTTTGATTTGAAAATATATTTACAATATAGAATTTTGCATTCAAGTGTTCATTGGCTAGAGGGTAGAGTGTTTGCCAATGGTCCAGGAGACCTGGGTTCAATCCCAGATCACGTCATACCAAAGACTTTAAAAATGGTATTTGATACCTCATTGCTTAACACTCAACCATATAAGGTATATATCAAGGGTAAAGTGGAGCAATCCAGGGAAAAGAGTAGCACCCTCCCTTACACCTCGGTGTAGTAGCTATTGAAAAGGGAGCCTTCTGATCGCCCTCGACTATGATCGCCAACTTTACTTACTACTTACATATTCATATCTTTTATGACTGAGTTTCAATGCTATAAAGTTTGGTCATGAATTATACCTAATTATATTTATTTCTTTGTACAATCAACCAACCAAAATAAATGCAAGTTTTCCTTAGAAAGTTATTGGGTATATAGAGAGAGTTTTTCTCATATGTGAGCAGGCTTCATTCATACAATATTTAGTACTTCAGTATTACAGAAACTGCACCAACATATGTCTTTAGCCATGATTTTCTTTATCATTCCTACACTGTTTCTTTCTTCTTGTGTTAAAATTGTTGTTGTGATGGTACAGCTAGGTTCCATTATGTTGTGGTTTTCAAGATTTTATATTTCAACTCCTCTGAAGACCTCTTGTTGAGTATTTTCTTCACAATTTACTTGTCCACATATTTCTAGTGTTTCAAGGTCAGAGAAATATTCTTTCTTGGCTTATTCGATACCATCATAACATTTATACTTGATACTATTGTCTGCTCTGTTGACTGGGGCTGTATAATATGTCTACTGCACCACAGAGAGGTAAGAACCCTCCTCCTAGCAAGGCCACCTGTTGACCATAAATTGTGACCTAAAATGCTTGAAGATGGGATCCCAATAGCTGAGCAGTCCATGATCTGGTAGCCAAAGTGGTCAAGGGACCTGCAACACTCTACTTTGGCCCTTACTGGGTTTGACAAACTGTTGGAGAGGTCTGATCCAATCGATCGGCTGGTCATGTCAAGCCTGAGCAACTATATGATTATCCCAAGCGTATTCATCAAATAGCTCTCATAGCAAACAAATTCCCAACCTTTTTTATCTTAAATCTGCTTGAAGGCAGTAGCTGTGAATCAATTGTGCTAAGATAGCAACACTTGAAACTATTTAAACTGCATACAAACAAATGATTAATATCAAATAGAATTGTTAGTATTAGATAACAATACTTGAAACCAATTTTAATTATTAGTGTTTACAATACTTGAAACTTCTTAACTGTATGCAAACAAAAAGTTAATATTAAATTAAATAGGAATATTTGATGAAGATAATTAGTAATGTTAAATAGCAATACTTGAAACCATCTGTGTGTGTAATATAATGGCCGAGGGATTTCAGTTCATGCCTTTGGGTTTAGTTAGGCTGAGAACCTTTCGGCTCAGCACATGGGTTAGTTAGGTGCAAACTTGATGCAGGTGTTAACGCAGAGCAAACGTGTCATTCAGAGATGACACAATAGCCTGAGATGAGGAACAGGGTAACAGAGTGCAAATGACGTCAAGCACTGGAAGCGCGCAGAGGTTTTTGGGAGATTTTGAAGAAAGTTAGAGAGTTGAAACTAGACACCGAACAAGATGGTCGACTTTTCTGGCTCACCGAGGCCAGATGAATTTGCGCGCCAGATGAAAAAGACAGCATAAAAAGATTGTGTCTCTCTCCTTATGTCGAAGAACCTTTAAACTCAAAGGTAATAAAAGGTTCATGCCTGAACTGAGAAGTCGTTACGTGTTTTTTCGTATTTCGAGATTCCTATGTTCTAAGTTTTCTATATGTGGTCATGAACATTCGATGTCCATTTCACACATAGCCATATCTGGCTATGGTACGTGTGCAAACAAATGAGTTCTAACTCTAAAGTAAAGCTACCTATAAACTATTCACAAATCATATGTATGTATAAACAGGATTTGGCATTAAATTACCCATAAGGGTTGATATGACATAAAATGCCACCATAATGGTATTATCATTATATATGATTAGTAAAGTTGATGATCTTAGTATAGGGTGACCCAAAGGCTCCCTTTTCAATAGCTACCACACTGAGGTGTAGGGGAGGGCACAACTCCATTCCCTGGATTGCTCCACTTTACCCTTCATCCTTACCTTATAATGCTGAGTGTTAAGCAAGATGGTATCAAGTACCATTTTTTTAATCTTTGGTATGACTCGACCTGGGATTGAACCCCGGTCTCCTGGACCATTGGCAAACACTCTACTCATTAGGCCGATACTATAATAGTATGCTTGATACCATCATAGTGTTATCATTATATGTGATACCATTGTGCCATAACGGTACCAAGTAGACGTTTTACCACCATGTCTATGCACATCCATCTGTACCTACATTTGAGCTTCATCTTGAGTAGCAGTCAGGCCCTGTGGCAACCTCACTGTGAAAAAGGTGACTTACACACAACTCTGTTCACTAACACAAAAGTTTATTCGCTCCTACAATTTTTAAGTAGTTGCCAAGAGAAAGAAAGAGAGTATGAAAGTTGTGTTGACTGCATGAGCTGGACAAAGAGAAACATGTCATGAAGAAAAAGAAAGAGCAGACATAGACCTTGAATTTTCATGCTTGCTCGCTGGTTTTGTCTTCACAGGTTTGTGTCTGGTGTGAGGCCCCTAGCCCACCCCCAAAATAGGGGTGGTAAATTTTTGTCTGTCCTTACATCTTCAAGGCTAGTGTTCAACTCATGTCTTTATCTCTTCGCATCCGCTTGCTAACTTTTTCCAACCCGAGTCATCCGCTTACTTCCACCTGTTGTCAGAAGGAGGACATATCCATTTCCAGTGGTTCTTTTTTCAAGTTATTTTTAAATACTGGAGATATTCACCTGTGACTAGCTGACCCAGAATGAGACTGTCTGCTTTTTCCTCTTTTTTTTTTTTTCTTCTTTCTCTCCTTTCCTAGAAATTAGCTTATCATTTTCTTTATAATTTGGACCTATCATATCACGTTACACCATCATAGTATTATTTCATGCCAGAAAACAGTGATATGATTTAGTATCCATAATTCTATCATTTTACTTGAGTAAGAACATTTTTGTTTTTTTGTTTTCTTAATAGAGAAGAAAATTTTTAGTTACACAACTCCTCTGCTTTTATATAACATAAGCCAAGGTCGCCTACATCGACTTAGCATAACAGAGGATGAAATGAGAAGACGGACAAGTCCTCCAGAGAAGTTGAACTTACGCGCACTGCAAGCATTATTACAAACACACAAGAAAAAACTATGGAAACAAAATCTTAAGAATAAAATGTTGGATTCATCAATTACTGTGAATGAAGGTCAGTCTGGTTACCTGACTGCATTCACACGTCTTTCAGAAGGTAAGTTCACTTCAAAATCCTAGTGTTATTAGATAAATGATAATTTTTATTCATTTTCATTATATTCAGAATATGTTATTCTATGAATTCTATTCTATAAATTTATAATAACAAAAGATCTACTTATATACATAGAACTCAATGTGATATATATATATATATATATATATATATATATAAGGGTTGGCTGAAAAGTTCATAGGTTGACCAAGATGCTTTCATGGAATGTGACAAAATGACATTTATCTTTAAACAGAGTCCTTCTTGCTGTCCACACACTTCTTCAATTGGTGTTGCAGTGCTTGGATCCCATTAGTCAAAAAGTTATTATCAGCAGATATGACATCATCATATGCACTTTTCAGGCCACCCTTTTATCTAAGATGAATAAAAGTGATATGACAAATAGGAATATTTTTTGCATTGTTTATTTTCGGATTGTTCTCAACAAGTTTCTTCCTTCAGTTATTATCAGAAAAGGTTTGGTGAAAAAAATTTTATTAGAAAATTTCAAAAATATAATTGATTTTAAAAGCATGTCAACCCATTTCAGATTATTTTAGGTCTAGAGGTTAGAGAATAGCATTCATTGCAGATTTGTATTTAAATTTTTTGTATAGTTGTTTCTCAAGACGTTTTTTGCATGTCTTATTGAATACAAATAATTTTAAACAGATCTATTTGACCCATAAATGGGACCCTTACATGTTCTACCACTCTAGGACAAAGTGTATCTGGGTGTAATCACATTGAAGGAGTGATTCCACACTTCCCAGATCTCCAGAACTGAAACCTCAGTTTCAGATTTATGTGACAAAAGTCATGTATAAATCCACTCCTCAAGTTCAGACGAAACTGTTCAATTTATTTTTTTTTCAATCTTTTTTTTAAATAAATATGTCTTATATAAATCCATTCAAGTTCAAAGGAAATTATTCAATAATTTTTTTGTAAAAGATGAGTTTATATATATATGTTGAATTTTGAAGACCTAATTTTTAGGCCATAAATTGGCATAGACTTATATGTGAGTTATAATTTTTAAAGGTAATTCCAAGAAATTGCAGCATCACTTACTTAAAAAAAATTAATGATTTCATGATTATAAATCAAGGGTCGACCTGTTTTTTAGATTGACTTCTACATGAGTATGTTGGAGGCATACTTAGTATAAGAGTTATCATTGTGGGGAATTAAATTATCAATCCAAGTTCAAATCCTGAACAAGGCTGTTTGCATTTCACTTCACACTAATCCCCTTGGGAAAGTTATGAATAGTAGAGCAGACTGAATTCTTTACCCTTGGTTAAGCAACCAGTCTAGGAAAAGGAAAACTGTAAATTTGAGCCAATGTTTCTCCACTTAAAAATTGACCTTGTGTCACATCCTACGCATAACAGAGAGGTCAGGTAAATACATATATGAGTATATAAAATATATAAACTAAATATAAAAATTATTTTAAAACTTTAGAAGAAAGTGTTGATTTTTTTTAACTTTTCATATTTGAAAAAAGAAATTATTTGTTTAATTATAGAAGAAGCTTCCCACTTGGAGTTTGAACTTCTGAAAATGGTTGCCAATCCAAAACATGTAAAAATCAACAACATTGTCCAAGAATTGGTCACAGAAGCCATCCCCACTATTGAAACAGAAAAGAAAATTCAAGCTAAGAATTATCTAAAAAATCTGGAGGTGACTCGGTAAGTATTCTTTTTTTTGTTAAAAATCAATCATCTACCATAAATTAGGGCATACAAGTTGACCTTTACAGTCTAGAAAAATCTCTACAAAACTAAAGGTCAAC
The DNA here is from genome assembly GCA_963585895.1 of Sepioteuthis lessoniana. Lineage (NCBI taxonomy): Eukaryota > Metazoa > Mollusca > Cephalopoda > Myopsida > Loliginidae > Sepioteuthis > Sepioteuthis lessoniana. The sequence goes on from OY757915.1 coordinate 102,704,622, forward strand.
TTGTATGACTAAAATACAAACCTTTACAACTGGTTGACTTAGATTTTAGTCCTACCATATAAATCTACCCCTAGTTTTGTAGAGATTTTTTCTGACTTTGTATGCCACAATTTATAGTAATTCAACTGTGGGGTCCAACATTTTAGGAACTGATTCTTTTTTTTACATCCGTAAATTTTTAAAGAAAAATGGGAGGGTCCCTGTGGCATAATGGCTAAAATGTTGGGCTGCAGCCTCAAAGAGAGTTTGAACTCCTGTTACACTGTTACAATCATTTTTGAACTAATATCCTTGGGGAAAGGTATGAACTTCCTTACCCCACAAGTTATGAGTTAAATAGTATCACTGCTGTTCTACAAGTATAGCTTCGCCATTAAATAAGCCACAAAGTTTCATATGCCATTAAACCAAAGAAACCATAATAAGAGAAAATAGGTAATGAATCATTTTGTTTTTTAAATATGAAAATATTGAATATTTCCATATTGAAACTTTTTATTGGTTGCATGTTTGACAAGAATTTTATTTATTTATTTTAGATTTTTATGTCAGCTTGATATATTTGATTCCATATAGATAAGAAAATTTACAAATTTGCTTATAATATAATCACATTCTAATTCAGGATAATTCTCTGTTGAATAAGCACCCCTAATCCATGGAAATAATATGAATGATATGGGAAAATTTTAATTTACAACATTCTTGGGTCTGTGAACATCTTTGTTATTTTAGTTACCAGTTCAATACCATCAGTGAGCTGATTGTGCATTAAAATTTTTGATGAGATAAAATTCTTCCTCCAAAATATCATGTTGATTATAATAAATCATAATAAATTTAGCCTTTTAAATTTTGAGAGTAAGTATTTTCATTATTCCATACAGTTTTATACAGATATTTTCATTACTCCTCAAGGTTTTATACAAATATTTTCAATTCTCCTCGAAGTTTTATGTGTATTTTCATTACTCCCCAAAGTTTTATACAGGTATTTTCATTACTCCCCACAGTTTTATACAGGCATTTTCATTACTCCCCATAGTTTTATACAGGCATTTTCATTACTCCCCATCGTTTTATACAGGCATTTTCATTACTCCCGACAGTTTTATACAGGTATTTTCATTACTCCCCAAAGTTTTATACAGGTATTTTCATTACTCCCCACAGTTTTATACAGGTATTTTCATTACTCCCCAAAGTTTTTGTACTAGTATTTTATTTAGTTTTGGGACTGTTCTTTAACTTTCAGATCTAATTGCAGAAATGAAGAATAAAGAAATATACTGAAAAAAATTTTTTTAAATTGCAATACCCTAAATGATGACGCCAATTTCAACCTGAGTACTACTGATACACCCTTTATTTTGGAGCATTGATCTGTATATGGGGTCATTTGTAGCAATCCAGTTACATGGGGTGTGTTCAAACAATATAGAAACTAAAGCTATATTTACCAAGACAGAAATGTACAAATAAACCATTAATTTTCTTGAAAATAGTGCCCTTTGCATTCAATACACTTCTTCCAATGAGTTGTCTATTGGGTGAAGCATCTCTAAAAAAATTTCTTTTGTTAATTTGTGTCATTGTATTTTTTTGATATCCTCCACATCCTCATATCTTTTCCTCAAGATTAATTTTCATTTTAAATAACAAGAAAACGTCACATGGACCAAGAGGGTCTGGTGAATATGCAGGGTGCTACACTTGAACAATCTTGTCTTTTGCCCAAAACTGCTGTTCAAAAAGTATCAGGACTAGCTTCAAATTTTTTTTAAAAAATTTTCATGAACTTGTCAAGACAAAGTCTAACCATTATCACTTTATTATATGAGGGGCTTAGAATATACTGATTGTATACCTTGTAAAGGTGTAAGACTCTTCCACCCACCCCAAAAAGGGAGTACCCTCAGTATGAAACTAAACTGCATTTGATGGTGAGGCTCAAGTTCTGAGGAGGGTGGAGTACCCTTTCATTGTGTTTACTCTCATATCTGCTTTGACCTAGAGTGATAGTACTTGTTAGGGTCCTATCTATGGATCAAATAGATCTGTTTGAAAATTAATTGTATTCAATAGGACTGTGTGCCAAAAACATCTCTTTAAGAAACAATTTCACAAAAGTGTAAACATAAACACACAATAAACATGATTCCCTAACTTCTAGATATAAAATTACCCAAGACAAGTTTACATGCCATTAAAATCAATCAGAATGTGGTAATTTTCTTTTCTATTACTGTATATGTAACAATGGAAAAACTGCTTTTATTACTAGGGAATCTAAAAAGTACTGAACAGCATTACCAACTGATAAAAGCAGAATTGGTGAACAGAAATGCTGTTTATAGAATTTACTTAGCTTTTCTTAGTATGGCACACACCTTACATTACTTATGGTACCTGCTATTCCTAAATGGTCACCCATTTAAGTATGGAATGGGTTCATTGCTACTTAACTTCAGTAATTTGGCAGGAATTAAGTAAGTCATTCAAAAATTAAGTATGCCAATTTTGAGATGAATCTACATTTGATGAATATGGAGAGTGTTGCACTTACACAATCTTGTGTTGTTTTTTTTTTTCACTTGTAAAAAGATGAAAGAAAAATATTATTATTATTATTATTATTATAATAAAAGAAGACGACGACAAAATTTTCATTAAAAAATAAAACAAACGTAAACAGTATTTCCTTTTTAATTTTTCAGCCGAACATTGGACGAAATCTACCAAAAATTTATGTTACATTCCGAGAACTTCTCCCTCATCACTCACACATTTGGTACTTCTTGTATGGGTGTGATGAAATCGGTTTTTGATGACATCCTTAAAAAAACAATGCAACGGACTAAAGAAGAAATAGGAAACTGAAGAACAGTTAACTACCTTGAAACAGAGTCAGCTCCCTTGATTGTTTTAAATTTATTTTTTATTCAGGCAATAATTCTATAATTGTTACAGGAATTTTCTTAATTTCTTCTAAGGAGTATTTTATTTTAATTTATTTTGTTTTTTGTTTTTTTTTTGTGCATGTGAGGCGGTGGGGGGGGGCAAATTGATCCTATCTAAAATGAAATTAAGAAAAATATTTTTTTGCAGCTAATTTTTGTTGCTTAACATTCAGAAGATCTTCCTCTACTCAGACAATTTGTCCAATTTGAAAAGTATTGATTTAACAAATTCAAGAAAGCCTAAGCAGACATACTATTTGGGATTTTCCTCCTCCTCCTCCTTTGAAGTAATATTCTTGTGAAAAAGTTTTTTTATTTCTTAGACATTAAAATAAGCACTTAAATCATCATCAGCATGTTCTAACTGCACAGATTCCTTTGACTCTCACTATTCATCCCTATAGGTCATTGCTTTTAACAAGCCATCCAGTGTCCACACAGAGCTAATGAGTGTAAGATTTGGCTGGTCAGCCAACACTGGTGTGTCCATGGAGAGAACATTGCTTATGAGTTCATCCTTACTTCTCCAGCAGTGGCTAGCATGTCTTGTTCTTCTTACTTGGATCGTTTGCAATATGGAAAGTCAGTGGCCTTACAGCTGCTGTTTTGTGAGGTGCTGCTCCCAGGATTTGTTCAAAACAGCATTCTTGTGTAGTTCCCATCTAGCTTTTTCTCCAAGTGTTTCATTTCAGTCCTAGTGGTGCAGCCATACAGTAGCAATGATTCAGCAATACCTTAGAAGAATTCCCATTTTATTTTATCAATGTTGATAACCTGACAATAGCACTAACCCTTTCCTATGTATATGCTGACATTGCTTTCTGCAGATGAGATATTACTACCAAGATATATGAACTGATCTTCAAATTTGAGACTTACTACCTAAAGTTATCAGAAAGCGATTTTTCAAAGTAAATAGCTTAATCGATCTGTTCGAGAACGTCAAAATAGATGACATTCTGTCCTTCTTGAGATAGACAGGGTTGTACCAAAAAATATGACAACTTAAAACTAGTTAATCTAGTACGAACAAATGAAATCCTGCTAATAGAAAATTTTACCTACCTAAGTATTTATTTTGAAATCTTTGGTTGAATATGTATGTATATATAGACAGAATTTGCCGTTAAATGACCTACAAGGGTTGATATGCCATAAAACTCAAACAACCAACTAACCAATCTAAAGAAGTGATTTTTCTCCCACTCAGATTTTATGGAACAAATCATTATTTGTTCAGGTGCTTATTTTCATATCGAAGAAAAAAAGTTAAATGTGTTCATGGTGAAAAGAAGAAAGCCTAATCATGTTTTTGGTTTGTTTGTTTTGTTTTGTTTTTAATTGTATTGACTAGATTTATTCACTTTTTTTGTTGCCTTTTAGTAATCTTTGAGTATCAACTTGGCAAGCAAGAGGAATATGTTGTAAAAACCTGGCAATAAGTTCATAGTATGAGACTTGTGGATTAAAGTTGCAATGTTGTTGGGATAAATTGTGCTATTTTTAAAAGAAAAATATATATCATTCTTCTCTCGTTTGCATTACAAGAATTTGTTTTCGGTAATAAATTAATTCAGATTATGCTAGACCACTAGTCAGACATGTCAATCTGATTTTGCAATTGTCTTTTAAAAGAAACTTATTGAGAAGTTATCAGAACAGAATAAGTCATCTTTTCTTTTTTTTAATAGTTAAATAATTTAGTAAAAGTTCTAAATGACTCCTAAAACTATATAAACAAATAGTCTAGCAAACTAGCTTGATGACAAACACCTATAATTGTTGCTATATTTATGAATGTGCATACATGTATGATAATGCATATACACTATTTGTCACAAGCATTTAAACAAACAGGTAATTTACTTCTAATCACTTGGTTTTGAGAGTTAAAAACAGGAAGATTTATGCAATCAGAACCAAATTTTATTTAGCTTATGATCAAGCCAAACTGAAATCACCAGTCTACTCCTCCTTGATCACCAAAGTTAAACATGGATGCCCCAGCTTGGTGCTTAGATAGGTGACTACTTGTTAGCAACAGCCAGTGTAAGCAAGATAACACTACACTAAGCAAAGTTTAGTAGATGAAAATTCAAATTTTATTGCAATTGACACAAGATAACATGTATTTTGTCATATTTTGTGGTTCTGAATACTAAATTGCTTGAAAACATTTTATGATAGAATTAGATTTAAAACATTTTTTTATACCTCTAAAATTTTGTTTAGAATCCATGAAGGAAATTGACAAAATGAAGCTATTTTGCTTATTTGGAAGAATGACCAAATGAGGAAAATCCCTGAATCTTAAATACTCCTTGTATTCTGAAGCAATAAAAAAATAGATTGTGTAGTCATTCAAAAAATTAAGTAGTACTTTCTATAGCCCTTATATTCATAAGTATTTGAATAGGGACAAAATCTGTTTTTATTATGTAAAACTGCAAGAACTATTAATAATTTTGAGCAGTAGAAATCCAAATTATATACTCAAGTAACAAACAACTTTTCAAGACCAATTTTTCACCTCAAAAACAAGGGGTCATTTATTACATTTTTGAAATGTGGAAGCTTATCTGATTTCATAGCCTCTACATAAACAAAGGCTATTAAGATGATAAAATTAAGTCTGCTTATATAGTGTAGTTGGGCATTAGTCCTTCATTTAAGCATAATTAAATAATAAAGACACATTTTGTCTATATAATTTTATTAGAATCCTTTAAAGTTTTCTGACAAGTGTTTAGTTGGACTTGATAGAGGAATTTACCAAAATGGTCCCAAGCACTTTTGAAACATTCAAAGACCATCATCAGGGGTTGTTTGCAAATGTAAAGATTGTTTGATTTTTTAAAAAGTTTTTAGATCATTTATAACACTGCAAAATCCTAAAAACTTTTTTTTAAAAATAAAAAAAACAATCTTTACACTTGCAAACCACCCCTGATAATGGCCTATGAAAGGTCCGAAAGTGCTTGGGACAATTTCAGTAAATTCATCTACCAACTCCAACCTAAAACCAAAACACTTGTCAGGAAACTTGAAAGGATGCTAATAAAATTATATAGACAAAATGTGTCTTTATTTAATCAAACATGCTTTCATATATATATATATATATATATATATATATATATATATATATATATAATCATAAGGTTGATCAGATGGTCCTCATCGATTACGATGGACAAAGAAGAATATATATATATATATATATATATATATATATACACACACATACACACCAACTCATATGGCCATACTTGCAACTATACTTAACAGCGTCCAAGAGAAGAGGAGCTTATACAGTTACACATTCATTACATGCAATATATGATAAAAATACCTTTTTGTGGAAAACAATTATGGTGTCAATCATTACTTGAGTATGGAGGTGCCCGTGGTGTAATGGTTATCGTCATAGGAAATGGACACGGCGATTCAAGTTCAAATCCTGGACGAGAATGATTGCATTTCACATAGCACTAATACCCTTGGGAAAGGTATCAATCCAATTATTCTCCCTCCAGCTATGGGTAAATAGTAGGACAGACTGGGTTCTTCAGTCTTGGTGAGGCAACTAGTCTAGGAGAAGGAAAACTCTGAACTCAAACCTGTTAAACTTTGCTTAAAAATTGACCTTGTGTCATATCCTGCCCGAGCAGAGGGGTTGGTAAATAGGATCATTACTCAAGTATAATAATAGTTTTGTAATTTTTCTTGGTAGTAGTCCCCAAAATTGATTCTGAATGATCTTAAAAAGATTTTTTTTTTTTTTTAATTTACCAGTTAATTGTACAAAAGATATTTAAAATCTCTGAAATTCAACATTCAGAACAATAAAATATGGTTAAATGCAGGCCTTCTTTCTGTTTCTAAACTCTAACAACAAATTGTCTGTTCATTCAAATAGTTATGACAAGTATTGTAAATCTCCTGCTAACAGGTCATTATATATGATGTATCATATGGGTCTAATATAAGTATGATATATGATGTACTATATATATTTATATATACACACACATGTATATATGTATAATATATGTGTGTATGTGTGAAATATAGTGTGTGTATATATATATATATATATATATACACACACACACACACTATAATTGCATGTACTTGTATATTGAAAAAGAAATATTTATCATGAGACATAATTGTCATTTTTTTTGTTTCTTTTCATTATGCAGTGGACTGGACTTATTAGTTTGCCTACGGATGTGTACTATATATATATATATATATATATATATATATATATATATATATACAGTTGTTTGTTAAGGCAATATTCATATTCTATGATCTTTACAGGAAGATAGTTTTTTAAAGTTAAACCTGAAGGTTTTCTTTTTGTAGATATTTTCTTTTTGCCATTTTCCAGTGCCTTAAAACGGTGGTTATTTGAACAAATTGTTTGAACCTTTTTGTATATGAAACCTTCATCATTCTTGTTGATTAAAAAGATGTATCAGTTAATAATGTCTCTTGGTATTTTCAAAATTTAAAAAATTACATTCTATTTATATGTATATAAATGTGTATACATTTCTATAATTGACAAATAGTGTAGAATTTGAATAAGCTCTAACCATTAGAATATCACACAATGTGAAAAATAACATGTGTCATTGGATTTGAGTGATGGATAGTGACCTCAAGATCATATGAAAGCACGGCTCTCATTGGTCACCTGATCCTGGAAAGCTTAGAAGTTAGGAATAAGTTAACATCAGTTGGTGAGTAGCACTCAAAAGTAGAAGTCAGGTTCGACCTATGCTCTTTCAATCCCCATAGTGTAAACAGGTGAGATAAAAGTTATTGCCAAGTACAAAATAAAATATGCACACATAAAAATGTGGTCTCATTGTTATTGGTCTCACTAGTGTGGACAACATAAAACAAGAGAAATAAACAAATGAGAAGCTGGGTGCTAAACAGCCAACTAAATGATCCCAAGATTGAAAAGAAATCATAATCTAACATCAAAGTAAACCTCTGAAAGGAGCTTCTAAACATATGTTTATTTACATATGTGTCTGTGTATATGTATGAGGATAGGAAGAAAAGATATGACAATGTCCTAATTGCTGTTGATGACTTTTTTGATCAGTGGGATCCAAGCACTTCAACAAAGATGAAAGAAGTATGTAAAAAAATAAACCAAATTTGGTTACATTCCATAAGAGTATCTTGGACAGTAAATGAACTTTTTCAGCTGACTCTTGTATGTATGTATGTATGTATGTATATATATATATATATATATAAGAGTGTGTATATGTATGTCTATGTGTGTCGGTATGTATGAATATATATATCTGATTATATATATATATATATATATATATATATATATATATATATATATATATATATATGTGTGTGTGTGCGAGTATCTAAAAACAGTTTAGATTTGGTACAAGGCTACAAGTATTTAGTCTAGGTTAAAAACCGGCCCTTGGCCTGTTTACCAAAACTTTTCTTGTTCCCCACTGATACTTGCATCAGAAAAATTAAATCTAAAAAAGTTTTGCTTTCAGTTACCCTGGACGAATGGAGCATCTAGTAAAAATCAAACTTGCTTTTTGCAAATAATGGATCCTCAAGATTAGCTAGTTAACCATTACACAGTGCAAGATGAGTTTTCAAAATTGAGTAAATTCAAGCAATAATGAACATCAATGAAGGTGAAGTATTCATATAAGATATGAATTCAAATTTTATATACAAAATTTTCTTTGGCATGATGTATGCAAGTGAAGTGTTTTGTATATATAACATTTTAATAATCAAAAATGTTTCTAGAAAATAAATATTTCTGAGAGATAAAGTGCATAAGAATAAAGTAGAAATCTGACTACCCAATTTGATATTAAGCTGTTTATTTAAAAAAAGAAAAGAAAAAAAGTAATTGTTGAATGTGAAACTACTGTGCATTTGGTTATTAACCATATTTTTTAGCTCTGTCTTTCTCTTGCCGACGGGAAGAATATTCTTGTTTGTGAGTCTGTCATTTAAGCTACCAGTTTCTGAATTGGCTTCCTTTTATATTTTAAATAAACCAAGTGAAAAGTTTTTTTCAAAGTCATTAAAAAACGTTTGGCCATTGATCCAAAAATATTATTCAGGATCACATCATGTTCTCCTTTTTCAGTTTATTACGCATACACATTTTTAAAGTTTTTTCTGCTTAAGTAATATCTAAGACATCATCCACCTTTTTGCACACCTATTTAAGTCAACAGTGTCCATCTCATAAATGCTATACTATTCTTAATGTTTCAGCTTCTTCATTTTTAGATCTAGAGGCAAAGCCTAATTTATTTGTAAACATTTAACTGATACTACCCCTATCCCATTGGAGGTGTCTTTGTGGCATAATGGTTAAAGTAATGGACTGTGGAATTGTTGTAAGTGAGTTCAAATTCCAGTCACACTATTACCTTCACTTTCAAACAAATACCCTTGGGAAAGGTATGAACTCTCTTATCCTCCTAACTATGGGTTAAATAGTACCACTACTGTTCTTCTAGAAGGATGGCTTTGGCATTAAATAACCTACAAATGTTAATATGACATTAAACAAAGAAACCCAACCAAACCAAACCCTATCCCATAACAGTTGTAACCATTTGTATAAGAAATTTAAATAAGATAACAACTCTTACAAGATAGAAGGTGTAATTTTTAAATAAGTTGGGCACAAAACAAATGCATTCTCAACCATAATTCACAACTAATATCTTCAGTTTGTCAGTGGGACTTAAAATATGCTTGCAAAGGGATAAGACACCCCCACCACTAACAAATGGTTCCAGGAACTATTTTTATCATACAATGAGGGTGTGTTTGATTATACATTTTTAGTGAGTAATTTTTACAATTTCTATAAATCTAACAAAGATTTCCAGAAAACATTTCCAGTCACACAAGATGAGTTTAATTTATTTCATTTCATTTTTTTTCTGTGTATTAATTATCTATTTTCTGCAATTTTTCATTAAGTTATCAAAATACATGTTAAACAAGTAAAATATTTGCAGACCATTAAAGTATTGTGAGTTGGAGCTTAACTGGAAGCTCCACGGTTGTTGTTGTTAATCAATATCAGTAATTATTTTTACATCTTACCATTGCTTTGTGTCAAACTAATGTTAATCAATAATTAAGTTGGTTGGTAGGGTTTTATAGCATATCAACCCTTGTAGGTTATTTAATGCCAGCCAACTCCTTATGATTTGTAAACTAAAAGTTCGTAACTAACATTTTTTAAAGAAGCCAGAGCTGGTTTGTACACAGTTAAATGGGTCCAAGCATTGCTATCCAGTATCAATTCAATTTAATATTAGTCATTAGTTTGCACACAGTTAAATGGTCTCACGTATTGTAAATGATTAAACAATTTGACCCTTAGATGGAATCTTAACAGTTACTACTGCTCAAGGTCAGAGTGGATCTGGTAATTTCACCATCAGATGGTTTAGTGTTACATCCGGGACACTCGTTGGGGAGGAGGGTCTTCATAGATGTAGTTGGCATATTCTACAGCCCCAATTAAAAAGGCTGTATTAATAATTATTTTTATATCTTACTATGCTGTGTCAGACTAATGTTAATCAACATAAATATTTTTACGTCCTAACATAGAGCAATGATTTTGACATCTTACTGTGAGAAAGGATTGAGTGAGGTTTGATCTTCATATATTTGTCGTATCTGAGTATCAAAATTTACAACCACAATTATAAAAAAAATGAGAAACACAATTCGGACACTTGTAGCGGAAGAAATGTATTATAGTTCAACATTTTCTCGTGCCAAACAACATAAAACAATTCACGACGATATGAATTACATGAAAGGCTATGAGTACATTATGAAAAGAAAGTTCTATCCAGTAGTTGAAAAGTCCTTTATGGAATGAAATTTGGATTAAGACTTACTTCAAAGCATGGTAGTAATTTACGAAGGTCTTTACTTCGATTTAGCACAAGGCCAAATGAATGGGGCACCCAATGAGACTCGAACTCACTCGTGTAGGTTTGCGAGTCTAACTTGCTAACCATTACACCACCAGAACTTCAAAGCATGGTACTGTGGGTGGAAAGACACGAGCTTTGTAGAGAGCTGCACCCACTCATACGTGCTTCTAGCGGACGAAGGTGAGCTTTCGTCTTCGCCGCGCTTTTCCTAGTGTGTTACTTTAGCCACGCCACCTAGTGACCATTAGAAGTACTATTGTACAAAGCAAAGGGCGTAATCCTTACATTACCATTGCTTTGTGTCAGACTATTGTTAATGAATAATAATTATTTTTACATCATACCATTAATCTGTATCAGACTAATTTTAGTCAATATCAATAATTATTTTTACTCCCTACGATGTAGCATAAAAAAAAAAAAATAAATAATTTGGGTGATAACTTTATAACCTATCTCTTTTACTGGAATTATCTCCCTATTCTGCCAATATATAGGCTAGCTTGTTACATGATTACAACAATTGGGTACCAAATAACGAGATAAATTTAGCTCAGCCCAATGCCACACAATCAAGACATCTCGTGAAGAACGAATTCAGTAATTACAACTACGACGACTAAACTTTGCTTATTAGTCAGAGACACAGGTTTTAGGTTGTTTTCAGTATGAGCTGTTGCTTAAGCGGTCACCCATCTAAGTATTGCTCAGGTTTATATCTACTTAACGTCGATGATATGAGTAGAACCAGTACTTTCAGCATGACTTGACCATTCGAGTTGATTAACGAGAACAATTTTTTTTTTCGTTGTAAAAAAGAAAAAACAATGAGAGTGATCTCCCTTCGTTGTTTTGATGACGTCACAGAGTGAGGCGGGAGATTTGAGCATGCGCTTTATTCAAAGTTCTAATGTCGGAGCGGTTCTGTGACTACGAAACAGTGTGATTTGGGCGCCAATTAACGTTCGAATGATTTAGTTATTTGTTGAAGAGATTGAAGGAAAAGAAACAGACATCTTCTTCACAACGTTATCTGAGGATTTTTTTTACTGGCTCTACAAGTCTAGATTTTATTGGTAAGAGAAACTTGGTCGCTGATCTTAGCGTTGTCAATGTTTTTTGTTCTTCAATTTATGGCGTTGGTTCACTTTTTATTTTTCATTCATTTCAAGATTTTTTTCTTTCCTTATGATTTTTCCTCCTTTCGTTGCCAACTTTTAAAACAAGGAAAATGTCTTCATGAATTTTTGAAAATGTAAAAAAAAGTATATATCTGAAACGAAAACTTTTGTTTTGTTTAATTAATTTGTTTTGACATGTTAGACAAAAAAAAAAAAAGGATATTTAAAAATAATAAACAATAGAATTAATAATGATTGATGATGTTAATTACAAAGTTTTTACTGTATTTTGATATTTTTTATTCGGATACTTTTTATTGGAGTTTTTCTTTTTAAAAAAAAGTCAAAGTAAAAAAAATAGAAAATTGAAAAGGAAAAAAATAGCTAATAAACAAATTATTATTTTTACGACTACTAATTCTGTCTCATACTCTAAATTTAACAACTATTTCAGGACAGAGCTATGGATTTTCCTTTTCTTTTCATTTCTTAATAATTTTAATTGCTAATTTTTATCTTCTGATGTTTTAATTTTTTTTTTTTAAGTTAAAGAATAAGCTTTTATTAATGTCCAGTAGAAATGGAAATTGCACCTAAGAAATAACTATAAAACGAGAGGCTAGTAATTAATAAGTAATTATTTAAAAAAATTATTTCACATTGTGGCAAATATTTTTTTTTCTTTTTTCAAAATTATTATAGTCAAACCATTCAAATAATGAATAGATAGATAACTTTTAAAGGTGAAAGTTCAGAGTTCTTTCTCATGCAGATGAGTGAAGGGAGTTGAATTTGCATATTTGTCTATGATCTCAATTTATAAACATAAATTGAGATCATATTTATATTATGCTAAATACTTAGAATTTAAAAAAAAATCTTTTAATATTCTCGATTTACTCAAGAATTATTTTTTAAGTAAGAAAAAAAAATTATCCGTTGATAAGATGCATATAATCACTTTCACCATACACCTGGGAAAGGTATGCACCAATTTATCCCCCACCCTCTCATCACCTAGTATGTGTTAAATATTAACACGACAGTTCTGCAAGCATGGGTTTGGTATTGCATAATTCATGATGGAGGTTGATATGCCATTAAAAAAAAAAAAGAAAACACTTCTATCAAACAATCAAATCTTTAAATTTTACAAGTAATTATTTTATTTTAAAAAATCAAATATAGATTATAAATGAGATTTTAGGATTTTAATATTGTTTAGTTTTGTACGTTTCTCTAATGAGATTTGTTTATTTTGAAATGGATGATATACGTGTTAGCACAAATAACGATAGAGTGTTCAGCCATTAAAGATCGGAAATTTTTTAGTTATTGTTTAGCATTCAGAATATCCACTTCTATTCTTTCTGGCTTTGTCGGCTGGGGCTGCAGAATACTCCGGTTGCATCTCTGCAAAACCTCACTCCCCAACGAGTGTCTTGGATAGGACACTAAACAATCTTATGGCGAGGCTCCAAGAATGCTGGAGCACCTCTTTATTGACATCGCTTCCAGGTCCCCCTTGGCCCGGAGTGGTAGCACCTGATTGGGTTAAATAAAACTGTTTGACATTTAAACTACCTACTTATGCTAAACTGAATAGTTTGAAATATAACTGTTTATATCTATAAAAATGGTTTTGGCATTAAATGACCTACAATGGTTGATATGCTATGAAACCCAACCAACCTCTATTCTTTCGAACAATATTGATTTTTATCGATTTTTTTTTAAGTGTCCTGTTTATCCAGGGTCTCAAACTCAAGAATTCAAAATGGTCATTATTTCCAGAAGAGACACAACAAGCCAAAAGTGGGATGAAAGAGGAGCGCATGATCTCCCCATGTTAAAAAAGCTAACCTGCGATAGGTTCTTTTTTTTTTTTTTTTTTTTTTTTTTTCCTCCTCTCTCTCTCTCTCCTCCCATCAAAATGAATATGCATATATGAATTAGCAAGTGGGATATATGAATTAGTACAAAATGGAAGTAATTATTTTTCTTGAATCCTTTTTTTCTTTTGGTAATTTTTTTTTCTTCTACATTTCATTGTATTTCATAGGTAAATTGCAATAGATTAGACCAGTCAGTTGGGACTGTAGAATACACTGGCTGAATCTCTGCTGAAGTTTTGGGAAAAGTGGAGTAACTCTTTATTGCCATTATTCTCGGGTCCACTCAGATGCAGAGTGGTAGCTCATGACAGGGTCCTACGTATGGGTCGAATTGAACTCTTTGACATTTGAAATGTGTGCAAATAAATGACTGATGCTTAATTGAATTGTGAGTGATACATAGCAATACTTGAAATTGTTTAACTGTGTGGACATGAATAAGTAAATTTGATTAGAATTATCAGTGTTAAATAGCAATACTTGTAACTACTTCACTGTCTGCAAACATATTGAATTGTTAGCGTTAGATAGCAACAATTGAAACCATTTAATTGTGTAGAAACAATATCAATACTCATGAGCAAAAAGTTAGTCAGAACATGTTTGGAAATGAAATTACCTACAAACTATATGTTCAAACAAATGACTGTTAAATTATAATACTTAAAACCATTTAACTATGTGCTAAAAAGAGCTCTGGTTCATTTTAAAATGTTACCTACAAAATGTGTTAACAAATCATATTTAATTTATTTGTATAAAGAGGATTTGGTATTAAATAACCTACAATGGTTGATACACCATAAAACCCAACCAAACCAATTGTAACCATTTCACTATCTGCAAACAAATGATTGATATTATTAATGTTAGCAATAATTGAAACCATTTAACTGTGTAGAAACAATTGCAATACGAGTGTGTAAACAAATTAAACTATTCACTTAGAGATCATATATGTATATCCATTTAAATGTGCACCGTTATATACTCCCATAATAAATATGCTTATATACACACATACATGTTCCTGCAGTATCACAACGACACCATAAATAATTAAACAGACGCACAATGATAAAGCCGCAGGAACAAACGACGCACACAGAAAGACACAGGAAGACTTCTTTATAAAATATTTTACCTCACATCTTTATTTGTAAGTTTTGAAAGGGTTGTTCCAAGTTTGCGTGTGAGAGGGAGCTGGGGACCGAACATTACTGAAATATTTTGACCCTGAAGTTATGGCCGTCAGCGTTGTGTCTTTCTCGTTCTCCATGGTTGCTCAACCGGAGCATTGGCTTTCCTTACTACATCTCGTCTACCTCCTCAACTCTACTCGCCTGTCTCCACTGGCTCGTTGGACCCAACTGACCGGAACTCAACTGTCCTCTGTTCAATTCATCGGCCTTATATTACCTTCAAACTCCTACGCGGTGATATGGACACGCCTCCGCAACGTCTTCCGATATCTAGCGACCGGGATGTGTCACTTCCGCTTTCTTTGGAATGGCCTGTGTGATCGTCATCGAGTGGAAATAACTGTCATCCAGTTCAGAGGTCACTCTCTTCCGATGTGTCAGTCTATGAGAGTATAATGGGATTTTTTTTTTTACCTCGTCCCATTTCATCAGCCAATTTCCACCCACGCGATTTCCTCTCATAAATGCCACCAGAATGTGTCACCTCCTTCCGGTGCATTACCTTGAATGGCATTTTTGGCCGGGTCAACAGGTCAAAACATAACATGCACAAACAAATGACTGATGTTAAATTGTTACTGTTACATAGCAATACTTGAAACTATTTAACTGTGTACAAAAAAATGAACTTAAAGATTTATCAACAAAATGTGTTTATACATATCTATTAAATACATGATTTGTAAACAGGATTTGGCATTATATAGCCAACAATGTTTGATATGCCATAAAACCAAACCAAACCCAACCCAACCCATGCCCAACAAGTGTCCTGGATATGATATTAAACCATCTGATTGTGAGGCTCCAGTCTTAGAACTTTGGTAAATGTGGAGTATGCTCCGAGGCCCACTCTGACCCAGAGTGGTAGTGCCTGATAGAATTCTATCTATGGGTCGAATAAAACTATTTGACATTTAAACTGTGCAAATAAATGACTTATACTAAACCAAATTGTTAGAACTGTTTGATCATTTAACTGTGTGTAAACAAATTACTAAAGTTGAATTTTTAGTGATACATAGCAATACTTGAAACCATTTAACTGTGCAAATGAATGACTAATAGAATTAATAGTATTAAATTGCAATTCTTGAAACTCTTTCACTGTGTGTCTTGATAGAAATATTGGTATTACATAGCAATACTTGGAAACATTTGACTGAGTGCAAATAAATGAATGAATGAATAGTGTTGAATAGAATACTTGGAACCACATCGTGATTGATATTGAATAGAATTATTAGTGTTAGATAGCTATAATGGAAACCATCTGTGTAAAAACTATAGCAATACTCATGTGCAAAGAAATTAATTCTCATTTTAAAATGAAATTACCTAAAAACTATTCACTTTTGAATCATATATATATATATATATATATTCATTTAATTATGTACAAACAAATGATTAATAGTAAGTAGAATTATTCATATTTGATTGAAATACTTGAAAACATTTGTCTGCAAAGAATGAGCTTTGGTTCAGAATCAGCCGTTGATGCTCGTTATCCACGGCCCTGTCAATGTTCACAATGTAAATAAACAAATTGTATGTAAATATTGGTAAATTTAACATAAATTAGTTTATTTTCTACCATTGCAAAATAATTTTTTAATAACTGTATTTGTTATTTAACCTTACAAAATCATTTTATTTTATAATGTCTTAGAGCAAATCACATTCACAAATAAGGAGTCCATGATAGACTGTAAAGATTGCCAAATTGTAAATATCTACATTTACAAGTATGTACGTACATGTATTCATTAATTTAGATTGCTTTTTTTCTGTACTATATCAAAAACTAAAATTTATGTTTATAAGCTTAAAATAGATTCTTATTGACCATATATTATTAAAAATGCATTTATAAATAAAATACAGGACTGGGAATGGTTATTTGTGGTTTAGCCTAGTAACAAGTAAATATGGAGACAAGTAAATTCAGCTTAAGTCTCCTCTCCTGGAACGAATTACCGACGTAAGGTGAGGTATACCTGTATATTAATACTGCTTCATGCGAGTGAATTATATGTGAAAACCAGGTTTTAAAAAAAAAATTTTCTCCTGTCCCATCGATAAAAAGTTATTTTTTTAAAAAAAAAAAAGCTCTTATTAGCAACCCTTGATAGACTTGTTGATAAATCAATTTCCTTTATTTGATGTATGGTTTGACTGGATTTTATGGGTTTATAACGATTTTTTTTAGTATTTTTCAAATGGAATCCCTGAAAATACATCTTTTTTAATGATTCCATGTTATTTACCAGCAAATTTTACATATACATAGAAAATTTCATTGCTTTATCTAGTTTTTGCTGTAAATGGGATTTGTCAATGAAAATAAAATGGATTGTGTAAAAGATTTTCAAGAAAATTGGGACCTTTCCCCCCACACATATAATTTTTCCAAGTATATTTCAAAAAGTTATGACTGGATTTTGATAATTTAAAAACCCAAAATCTTATATCATTCTATATTTTATAAATATCTTAATCCATATAGCAAAATTTCATTTGAATTTTTTCATGAGCATTGCTTATAATAATGTACTTGTTTATGCTTTCGAAACTGTTTTAATGCAATCAGGTTAATATTTCAAAGACATTAGTAATCATATTTATGACTTGGTCTAATTTCTCATTATTCTTACCCAACATGTTTCTATATAACCTAGCTAATGCCTAAACAAAGGCTTTTTGTTACAATAATGAAGTTTTTATGTAATTTTGTTAAATATTTATGATATTTGTACATATTATATATGCACGGGTATTATGAATAGTAAATAATGTTAAGTAAAAAAAAACAAAAAAAACGACTTTATCTTGATAACTTTTGTTTAGGTAATGGCTATGGAGGATACTTGATGTTTCAAGAATAAATTTATCACACATCTCTCTTCACTTTATATTTTAAAGAGCTGTTTTTTTGTAATCATCAAATAATTCAGCTTGGCAATCATGGGTTATTCAACCTCCTCCTCATTTGGGCAATTGAACATCTTTGAACCAGTAGAAAAGAGGAATGTTAAAGAGATCTAATTCCTTGTATGATTTCATTCATGACTATTTCCATATGCCACACCTTGTTAGCAGGCCTTAGAATAACTGACTGAGAAGTCAGATCCTTTCTCTCTCTCCTAAAAAAGAAGTGTCCTTGATATAACTCTAAACTGCCTATAATGGTGAGGCTCTAGTTCTGGATCTCTGGGGAGTGTGGAGTACCCCTTCATTACTATTACTCCCAGGTCCACTCTGACCCACTTGTTATGATCTCGTCTAGCGTCAAATAAATCTGTTTGCAAATTATTTGTAATAGATAGGACCATTTGCAAAAAAACTTAAAAGCTGTGTAAAAAAAAATTTTTTTTTTTTTTTTTTTTTTTTTTTTTTTTTTTTTTTTGCAATTAGATTCTAAAGTTTTAAACTACCACAATGCCAGCTGATCAGATCTCCTACTCAGAAAGATACTATGATGACAAATATGAATACAGGTAAGTGAGAGACATTTTCTATGTAATCTAATGAAAATACGAGGATCATTAAATAAGTTTCCAGACTTTTTTCGTATGGGCACTTTTATTGATAGTACACACATGAAACTCTAGTCCCCTTCAAAGTAATCTCCGGCTGCAATGCACTTGTTGTACCGTTCCAACAACTTCTTGAAGGCCCCATGGAAGTCCTCTTGTGTGAGCGTGTCAATGACCTTCGTCACAGCCTCTTTCATCTCCTCAATTGTCCCATAACGACAGCCTCTGAGCTTTTAGGGAATAAGCAAAAGTCACAGGGAGCAAGGTCTGGACTATAGGGAGGGTGAGGAACTGTGTTGATGCCCATCTTGGTCAAATAGTCTGTGACATGGATGGAGTTGTGGACTGGTAATTTCCTTGTGGAAATGCCACTGACCCGATTTGAAGAGTACTGGCCTCTTCCGACGGAATCTCTTCCTGAACTCCATTAAAACCTCAATATAGTAACCCTAACCGTTTGGCCAATCAACTGTGGTGTATTGACTTCCTTACTCCTCCCACACCTCTCATCATCCCTCACAGAGTCCCTACCTTTGTTGAATCTCTTATGCCACTCAAAAACTGATGCTCGATTCATGCAAGATGGTCAAAAAGCAGTCTGAAGCATTCTATACGTTTCTGTGGCATTTTTTCTAAGTTTAAAACAATTTTATTGAATATCGTTCTTCTAAACTGTCCTCACGTCCAGATTGCATTTTTGAAATTCACCAGCTGGGACAATCAGGCTTTAGTAGGGTGTCTTCCAATTGCTTCCGGTGCTGTTCATTTGAACCTGAAATCATAAAAATTGGTCAGTCATCTCATAAGATGTATAGCAATAACATAATGAATTTTCAAGAGTCTATGACAATTGTAAATGCCTGTGCAAAAAAGTCTGGAAACCTATTGAATGGACCACATATATTACTGAGAATAATCTTATTAGCAAAATGTTTACCAATAAAGTCTTGCATATATTATGTATTTACCTAACCTCTCCACTATGGACAGGACATGACACAAGATCAATTTTGAAGCTGAGTACAGCTTGTGTGAATGCAGTATTTTTCTTCTTGACTGTCATCCCAAGACTAAAGAGCCTCGTCTGCCCTACTATTTACCTATAGCTGGAGAAAGAGGTGGATTCATGCCTTTCCCAAGTGTCCTAAGTAGGACTCTAAACTGCATTTGATAGTGAGTGTCCAGTTCTGGTTAAGTTTGGAGTACTCCTTCATTACCATTACTTCCAGGTCCACTTTGACCTGGAGTAGTCGTGCAAAAAAAAAACTCTTTAGAAACTATATGAAAATGTAAATATGACTGTACAATGAATACAATTCCCTAACTCTAGATTGGCTTACATGCCATTAATATCAATCATGCCTTTCCCATCATCTTGCATTGTCATTTTTTTTCTATCTTAAAGAGTCTTTCAACTCAAAAGTGTGTTCTCTCATCATTTAGATGGAAAAAAAAGAATCTATTTGTCTGGCCTTCAGCAAGAACGAACTGACTATTGTTTTAGTCTTTGAATAACATTCAGATATCAATGTCTGCTTACCCAAAAACTTCTCTTATCTTCTGTTAGCTATAACAATCTTAGTAATCTTGATATATTTCCTTTTTCATTAATAGATCTATCTGGCATTTAATTAAAGGGATTATATTCATTTAAGATTTTTCTTTATTTGTACACCTAGATTTTTAATCCCTTATTAACAGATCCTTATACAACACATAACTACTAACACCAGAAGTGGGATAGTCCAATCCATCCTTATAAGATGGAAGGCACAAACACCTAGAACAGTATCTTTACAATTACATATACATATACTATGAGACATACATCAATATTCAAGGGGGTGTCCTTGTGGTGTAATGGTTAAAGCGATGGACTGTGAAATCGTAGTACGCGAGTTCGTACTCTAATCACGCTATTACGTTCACTTTCGGGCAAATACCCTTGGGAAAGGTATGAACCCCCTTATCCTCCCAGCTATGGGTTAAATATTACCACTACTGTTCTTCTAGGAGAATGGCTTTGGCATTAAATAACCTAAAAAGAGTTGATATGCCATTAAAACAAAGAAACCAAACCATCAATATTCAAGCTACTTGGAAAATATGGACCCAGGAAACACCAAACCTACCTAAATATATAACCAAATATAATCCTGCTTACAACGAGCAGTCAAAATGTGACTACTCCAATTGATGTTCAAACTCAAACTGTCTCCAGAGGATGAGATCATGGTGATTGAGCAGTTTGTGATCCATCAACTATACAACATTTTTACCCTTACTAGGCTGGACTGGTGGTTGGAAAGGCCTGATCTGATCAGTTAGCTGGTTATGTCAAGGTCTAGCACCTATATGATTATCCTGACCGTATTCTTCAAATTGCTCTTGTGGCAAACAAACAGCTGACCCTTTATTTTAAAGGTGCTTCGGGTCATTTGCACTAAGATAGCAATAACTTTATGCTAACAAATGGGCTCTATCTCATTTAAAAATAATGTTACCTAAAACTATTCACTTATAAGTCATATATATATATATATATATATATATATATATATATATATATGATTTGGTATTGAATAACCCACAAGGGTTGATATGTTATAAAACACCAACCAAGCCAAACCAGAACCATCTCCTGTCTTCTATCACATGACACCTCTCAATCAACAAAAAGTCACTTATTCAGTTTGTTTCCTATACTGGAGGTTAAGTTATGACCTGCCTGTCAGTCAGTCTCTTTTGTTCTCTTACTAATTTCTTTACACATTAACCCTGCCTTAACCCTTTACACATTAACACCACAGAACAATAAATACATGATGAAATATACTATAATTCTTTTAAAACTGCAATTGTGAAATGTATAGCAATTTCAACTGTTGGCAGACTAATAGTTTATTTTTTTAATTATATATATTTATTTCTGTTTTTTTTATTTCTAAGCTTAAGATAAATGAGTAATCATTAAAATCAATGTGAAAAAGATTTGAAATTTATTTAGTTTTAATGGGGGGGAAAATTCAATCAAAATTTGGTAATTGGAAAGTAAATTGTGTTAATTTGTATTGATTAGGCATGTGATTCTGCCAACTGATATTGCCAAATTGGTGCCCAAAAACCATCTGATGACAGAGACTGAGTGGCGTAACTTGGGTGTCCAACAGTCACCTGGTTGGATCCATTACATGGTGCACTCTCCAGGTAAGGGCTTTGCAAGGTTTTACTTCTTTTTTTTTAATTCCAAATACTAGCATTTCCCTCTAACTTATTTTTTTACTTATTCTATTTGCTGTCACCCCCACAGTCTTTTCTTTTCTTCTTTTTATTACTTAAACAGTTATTCACACTTGACCAAAAGCAGCTTATTAACTGATTTATACAAATACTCTGATATATCATACCACACTGAGCAGGGCTTAGAATACACAGATTGTTGTATCCTCTGCAGAGAAGTAAGACCACCCGTAAAAAAATGGGGGGATTCTTAGTATGACACTAAACTGCATCTGATGGTTATGCCCCAATTCTGGAAATTTGCAAGTAGAATATCCCTTCATTGTCTTTACTCTCAGTTCTACTCTGACCTGGAATGGTAGACCCTGTTAGGGTCCCATGTACAGGTCAAATATATCTGTTGAATAATTATTTACATTCAGTTGGACCATATGGAAAAATTCTTTAAAAACGACTACACAAAAAATGTAAATATGAATGAACAATGAACATGATGCTCTTACCTCTAGGCATAAACTAATCCTAGATGGATTGACATGTGATTAAAATCAATCTAATCTTAATCTTTTCATCTCCATATTTCAAGCCTACAC
This sequence comes from Sepioteuthis lessoniana, assembly GCA_963585895.1. Classification (NCBI taxonomy): domain Eukaryota; kingdom Metazoa; phylum Mollusca; class Cephalopoda; order Myopsida; family Loliginidae; genus Sepioteuthis; species Sepioteuthis lessoniana. The sequence continues at coordinate 102,727,172 of OY757915.1, forward strand.
TTCATGGTTTCAATTCTGCTGTTTGGCACAAGCCAATCCTCTCGAAGCACCTCTCTCAGTGCATATGTTATATAACAATAGCAACTATTCATAGCCTTCAGAGTAACTTTAAATAAAGATATCTGTACCCTGGAATAAGATTTAAATTTTTTTTTTCAGTTAGTTCCAGTAGAGAGTATCTGAGGAAAATAGATTTACAGTGTGACTTTTAATTTGTTTTATTTTGACAACATTTTTATTTATTTATATATATATATATATATATATATATACACACACACACACACACACACAGATTTTTTTTTCTCCTGAAACGTCAAAAAATCTGAATATGCCTCTTACAAACGTTAGCTTTTTATGATTTGTATCAATTTGACACTAAAAAGATTATCTAAACAAAAAAAAATAACTAATATAAAAGCAAAAAGTTGGTGACCATAGTCGAGGGTGACCCGAAGGCTCCTTTTCAATAGCTACTACACCGAGGTGTAGGGGAGGGAGCCACTCCATTCTATGGATTGCTCCACTTTACCTCTGATCCATACCTTACAAGGCAGCATCAAGTAACATTTTTTAGTCTTTGCAATGACTTGACCTGGGATTTGAACCGCAGTCTCCCGGACCATTAACGAACACTCTACTCATTAGGCCAATGATCCAGATAACTAATATACTAACCAGATAATTTTATGTGTCCATTCATTATTTAAACAGACAAAAAAATCATCAGTTTGACTGTATAAAAGTTAGATTTATAGGTTCCATGAACTGTCTAGAAAGTATCCAATATTTTGAAAATCCCAACTGCTCATTCCTTACATGTCAACTAGGGTCTTTTTGTCAAAACACATCACCCAACCCTTTACAATCTAGACTTGGATCCTTGAGATTTTGGGCATTTTTCAAAGCTAAAATCATTGTTTAAAGGGAAGAGATTTCAGACTATAGATGAAATTATAGAGAATGCAGTTGATGGCAATCCCAGGAGAGGACTATACAGACTGTTATGAAAAGTAAAAAGGACCATGGAATAAGAGTGAGATCTCGTGAGTCATAAGGCACCATTGCTTTAAATATTCCTTTTTGCTAATATTAAATAGCTAAGTCATTTCTGTTGATCAGATGCAATTGTTATGAAATAGCCGAGGGATTTCGGTTCATGCCTTTGAGTTTAGTTAGGCTGAGAACCTTTCGGCTCAGCACATGGGTTGGTTGGGTGTAAAATTGAAGCAGGTGTTAACGCAGGTGTCACTCAGATGTCATAATAGTCCGAGACGATACTGGGTGACAAGGAGCGGGTGACGTCACGCACCGGAAGCACGCGGAAGTTTGTGTGAGAATTTGAAGAAAATAAGAGTCGGGTTTTGGACGCCGAACGAGAAGGATCGATTTTGGAGCTCGCAGGCGCGAGGCGAACGTGCGCCCGATGGGGGCCGCTCGAGTTGGGGGCCAAATGAATAAGACAGCATAGAAGATTGTGTCTCTCCTCCTTACGTCGAAACCTTTAACTCAAAGTTAATAAAAAGGTTTCATACCTGAACAAGAAGTAGTGACGTGTTTTTGAGATTCCTGTTCTTTATATATTCTATCGTTACGAACATTACATGTCCATTTCGCACATACCATTAATTGCGAATATGGTACATAGACATATTTAGTGCCGTGACCAGGATATGGAACCAGAGTATGGTCCTTTTTTAGGGTTTTGAAATTTCTTCAAGGAATTATGGAGGGCCCGTTGTGTTGAGAAGATAAAAAAAATGCATCCGTATGGTACCTTGATGCACGCATGTCAAGATGGCCAACCACGCAAAGATAGTAAGAGAAATTTAGATAATAATTAGCCGGGCAAGTGTTACATAGAGAGAAGGTCGCCCTCTAAGTAAGATTTTGTTTTCTGTAGTTCAAGTGATTCTTTTTTTATGTTTTCAGCCATTTATTGTCCTTTGTAAATTATTCTGTAAAATATATGTGAGGGTGATGGAGACGAACGTGAAGAAAATTCCACATGTGGAATTTTGAAAAATAATTTACGGATGAATGTTATATTTTGACCTTCGACCCGGCCCAAAAATACTATTCCAAGGTGATACACCGGAAGGAAGTGACACATTCCAATGGCCAGTAATCGAAAGAGATCACGTGGACGGATTAAGGCTTATGATATGGGACAAGGTGAAGGTCCCATTGTGCCATTACAGTCATGCACCGGAAGAGAGTAACCTCTGAACTGCATGACAGTTATTTCCGCTTGATGACGATTAAACATTCGATTTCAAAGATCCAGTAGGCGATCGTGTGGGCGTTGAATTATTTAACTCAGTTGAGTTTGGGGTGCCAAAGCAGTTGCCAGCAGACTCCCAGAGAGTTAGAGACGAGATGTGGTAGGGAAGGCCACACCCGACCGAGGGGGACCTCAGAAACCCCTGATGCAGTTGCCAGCAGAATTCCAGACAGCTAGAGACCAGATGTGGTAGGGAAGGCCACACCCGACCTAGGGGTCCTCTGAAGCCCCGATGGAGTGGACCCCAAGACCTCTGGTTGAGCATCTAAGAGAACAAGAAAGACACAACGTGACGGTCATAACAGTGGGGTCAAAATATGAAGTTTATATTTGGTCTCCAGCACCCTCTCACATGCAAACCCTTGAACAACCCTTTCGAACCCTTGCAATAAAGTGAGAGGTAAAAATATTGTTAAAGAAGTCTTCCTGCGTCTTAATCCTACGTCGTTTCTTCCTGTGTCTTCCTCTTGCGACTTTCTGCGTGCGTCTTTATTATTGAGTCGTGATGATACAGCATATGAGTATATAACACAATTCACTCTGGTAAAATGGTTTTTCTAAACATGGAAAATAAATATTTGTTAGTTAAACACTGTTGTTTTTTTTTTGTTTGTTTTTTTTTGTTTTGTTTTTTTTTTTTCTTCCACTTTAAAATGAAAATAATTGAAAATAAACATTGTTGCTGCTTATTATTATTATTATAATAAAAAAGTATTGCACCAACAAACTAATTCAAGGGTGGGATAGTCAGTAAAGCTAAATATGGTTATCCCTTATTTATCAGTAAATTCAGTTATTTACATTTAATACTATAACTTTAAACTTGGCCTTGTCAGTGGAGTTTAGAATATGCTGACTATATCCATGCAAAGGGGTAAGACCTCCCCACCCTGAAAAAAAAGGTATGTCCTAGGTAGGATACTAAACTGCATCTAATGGTAATGCTCCAGTTCTGTTGATATGGGGAATGTGGAGTATCCCTTCGTTGTTGTTGTTACTCTCAGGTTCATTCTGAGCCAGATACCTGGATTAAATACAGTTATTCATAAATTATCTATATTTGTGTGCTAAAAAACTTCTTTCGAAACAACCACACAAAAATGTAAATATTGAATTTACAATGAATGTGATTCCTGAAAAAACTCCAATGCGTTGACATGCAATTAAAATTAACTAATCACATAATAACCAAAAATTTACTTACATGTTACAACACAGTGGTTGAAATGAAAACCATGTGTAATTTACATAAGAATGAGTGACGGATACAGAGAAGCTTATTTTAGGGGAAAAAATGGCCTTCACATGGGTTTGTGATGCATCACTACTGATTTTCTTGAAAAAGTTGCAACTGTAAACAGGGCTTCCTATTGTGACTCCTTAGGCAAAATTCACCTAGTTAAATGATCCTCATATATTTATTTATTATTATTATATAATAGCTCTATCCTAGATATTAAGTACTCTCCATATGATATTGCACTTGGTTCGACACATACCCACAGTGATTTAGTGACAACCAACACTCTTATATATGTGTGTGTGTGTGTGTAGTTTGGCAGCAGTCGTTCATTTAAGCATGTTTCATTAAATGATAAAGACAAATTTTGTCTGTATAATTTATTTAAGATCCTTTCAAGTTTTTTCATGTCTTAGTTTCAGGTTTCACACACGAAATTGATAAGCTATGGCTACAAATCCTAGAAGCCCTACATATAAAAACAAAAAAACCTAGAATTAATAGAATTAATTTTGAAAATAGCGACAATGTTTTGAAAGACTTTTCGTTTGTTTTTTTTTTTTTTGTTTTTGTTTGTTGTTTTGTTTTGGGTTTTTTTGTTTATTTCCGTTGATAGCATTCCCTTTTTAAATACATCTGTTACCCAGTTTTATACAACTCTGCATTCCCATATTTTCGTTATGGTATAAACTTTCAAAACTCTTTTTTTTTTTTAAAATACAAACACACCTTACACTAGCAAACAACCTCTGATGATGGCCTATGAAGCGTCCAAAAGTGCCCAGGACAATTTTGGGAAATTCATCTACCAATTCCAACCTGAAACTAAGACACTTATCAGAAAACTTGAAAGGATCTTAAATAAATTATAGACAAAATTTGTCTTTATTATTTAATGAAACATGTATGTGTAACCCAAAACTTAGATACCAGACTGCTTTATCAAAATACTTTTGGGGCCTAAAGGATCAGGGGCTATCCCCACAAATTAAGTGGAAAATATTAAGGCACTCATCTGCTGCCAACAGCTTCAATGGTAGATGTAACCTATGCTTAGACGAAAAAATTAGCATAATTAATTTCAAGAATAGAAAACTTTTATTGAACGAGAGGAATGAGCTTGTCTTTAAGTGTAGACATAGAGGAAAATTTAAATTATCTTAATTGGGAGTCACTGTAAATAAATAATCGCAAGGCCTATGATAAAGAAATATTTGTAAATAATAGAGATCAACCCAACTGCAGATATCACCAAGATAGGGAAAGATAAAGATAGATAAGGGCCAGATGAACACGGAATATTAATCCAAAAATAGGGCCTGTGATTCTAGAGTGGTTAATTCCCCTTGACCATTTTTAGGGTAAAATTAAAAAAAACACTTGACGACTATAATAAATGTCCCCAACTTATCTGGTTTAAGTATCTCGATCCTAATTGAAACGAGGAATATCTAGGATGGCAACAGCTGGGTTAATTAACGGACATAGAAATAAATGTAAATCATATATGAGATAGCCATTAGTTAAACTATCTTAGTCTGTTTAGAAAAGCACACCTGCCAAGTAGAAGAAACCACAAACAGAACACAAAATTAGAAGGGACTGACCAGTAGATTAATTCCACTCCTGTTTCTTAATCGTTCTAACATATAACATGTTAACACCCTCTACTCACGCCTATGAACGAAAGAATTTGTAACTTTGTAATTTGAGTTCCACTTTATGTTTTTTATTTTTATTTTTATCTTTATTTTCTGATTTTTAATTTATTTTTTAATTTCTTTATATATCTTCTGAATACGAACTGTAACTCCTCATTCGCATCTCTGGGACAATACAGAGCATGTAAAAGAGCCATCTGACGAGACGGAGAATATACCAACAATATTCTCCGCCGAAATAAATTTATTATGACGGCTTAACCGAGTTTGAGTCTCCATTTAATTGTACTATATATATATATATATATATATATATATATATATGTGGTAGATTTTGGTAAATCTGACAAGATGATAAAAATAAATGGAAAAGTGGATAAACCAACACTGACAACAGATTCAATAATATTTCGTTTTTTATTCAATTTATTCTGAGGAAGTTCTTTATTCAATAAAGAACAAAATATCATTGAATCCATTGTCAGTGTTGGTTTATCGACTTTTCCACTTATTTTTATCATATATATATTAGATAAACAAAAGTGATAAGACAAATAGGAATATTTCTTTGTGTCATTTGTTTGTTTGTTTTTTATTGATATGAATTAATCCTTGACAAATTAACATGCCATTAAAATCAATTGATGTTATTGTTAAGTCTTTCTAAAATCAACAAAGTCAATTCTAACAAAACTTACTGAATTTTTTTTCCTTCTATCTTTATTTTTCTGTTTTTCTTTTCAGAGCCACATGTCTTGCTATTTCGACGGCCATTAGAAATTCGAGAAAAATCCTAAAATGATTGCAGAACCAAAAAAAATCAACTTTCATGATACTGGTCAGATCAGTTGACTAGTCTCTCCTTGCTTTTTACAAAGGAAAAAAAACAATATATGTATATATTTTATAACTTTTATGCTGAATTATTGCATCATAGCTAATAATGCTTTTGCAATATTTGGTTAACAACCAATATTTTTGTTTAAGAGATTGTTGTATTATTATTATGCTGTTGTTTGTAACTGTCTTAAATCTTCAGTTTTAACCTCTTCATAAACTTTATCCCAATTCTACCTGATGTTTTCTCCCACAGACTAAAGGAGCACAGTTTTACTCTTTTTAGTTTTTAAGCTTCTTCTCATTCTGGAATAAGTTCTTTCTATTCATAACAAACTGGAATGAAGAACATTTGTTTTATTTTTAGCTCCTTTTTTTATAGTGCTTAAATTTTAAGTTAATTTAGGGTGGGGGAACACTTTGTTTTACAAGAAAGCATTTCAGAAAAAGTTTTTCTTTTAATCTAAAAAATGATTTGGAAATTTAACACACATTTTCTCCTGATTTTTACAGAGATAACTTTGTCTTTAATTGAATTTTGAATACAAACATTTGATGTGAATAGGGTCTTATGTCTATTAACATTCTATTTTAGTGCTACTTGAATTGTATTTCATGTCAGTGCATACACACAAGTTATTCCCCTTTTGAGTTATTTAACTGCTTCAAAAAATCCATTGTAAATATTATAAAAATTGTTTCATTTTGAAGAAGACACTATAAGACATTTTTAAGACATTTCAGAACCTTGAAACGTTTTTATTCAGTTTGATCTAAATTTTATTTTGTGTATAAATTTTTTCTAGTACTTATCTTTTTAATTATTATTTTTAGTCATATTACCTGTTTTTTTTTTTTATTAATTAAAGAAAATTATAGAATTATATGTATTAAATATGAACTTCTTGTTTAGAGTTAAAAAGAAAAAAAAATATCAGAATGGGAATAAAGAGATCCAGTTGGCTACAAAAACTAAAAAGTGTAATGAAGTTTTTGGGGATTTTTTTTTAATCATTGCAACATCAACTATGTGTAATATCCTCTTGTCTTTTATCCCTATGGCTATTTTGATGACTTGTTCTTTTCTCTTTAATTCTTACAGCTAAAAAACATTTCATTTCTTTTGCAACCAAAGAATTCTAATTGTGAAAAGTATTGTTTTCAGTATTGACTTGATGTTAACAAAAAAACATCCCTATAATCTTTTTTGTTTTTTTTTTACTTGACATAACATCTTTAATTTATTATAAAAGTTTTTCAGTTAATTTCATCCCGGTATTTGGCAAATTAAAAATGAAACTGAAAAATTGACATTACCATATTTTTTCATTTGTTACTGCTTGCTCGATATTCATTGGAAGTCTGAACTTTACAGTAAAATATTTACATAATTATAGGTATTTTTTGAAAAACTTTAACACGACGACTTATAAAATATCTATTCAATCCATAAACCTATTTTTCTTTTATAAACCTGTTTTAATTTGTTTTTTATTTAACAAATCTCAACATCTTATTCAATAAGTTCTTTTAAAGTTAATACCCCCCTCCCCATACATTACTACTTTGCAAATCTTGCATTTAAAATTGTAATCCTGCATATGACAAAAATAGACAAAAAAAGTCGGTTTTGTTTACTTTTTTAACATTCCAATATATTGTACCTTTCGTCTCTGCATCTTATGATGAGGCTCCAGTCTTGGAACTTTGAGAAATGTGGAGGACCCTTTTATTGCTATTACTCCCAGGTCTACTCTGACCTGGATTGGTTGTATTTGTTAGGGTCCCATCTATGGATGTTCAATTACTAAGTATTATTATTAGTTATTTGAAACCAAAAAGTTATGTACAAATTATTTGTATTGGAAAGAAATACCTGATAAATAGAATTATTTGAATCTTTTACTGTGTGCAAACTTATTAGCTCTGACATCTGATTTAAAAATAAAGTTAGCTACAAACAATTTGCTTACAAATCTTTCTCTCTCAGCTGAAGGATGTAGTTGGTGTTTTATGGCATATCAATCCTTGTGAGTTATTTAATGCTAAACCCTTGAACTAATGTATATATACCCTCATTGAATGTGACTAAAATGAGGTTCATTTTTCAACAGTCCTCCTTGCAGTCCACACACTTCTTTAATTGGTGCTGCAGTGCTTGGGTTTTGTTGGTCAAAAAATTCATCAACAGTAGATATGACATTATCATGAGCTCTTCAACTTACTCTCCTAGATATATAAAAAAAACAACTGCACCCATACAAATGTGTGTGTGCATACACATATATATATATATATATATATAGAGGCCCAGTGGTTAGTGTTTGCCAACGGCCCAGGTTTAATCCCAGGTTGAGTCATAACAAAGACTCAAAAAATGATGCTTGATGCCTCTTTGCTTAACGTTCAGTATTATAAGGTATGGATCAAGGGTAAAGTGGAGCAATCCTGGGAAAGGAGTAGCACCCTCCCCTACACCTCTGTGTTGCAGCTATTGAAAAGGGAACCTTCAAGTCGCCAATCTTACTTATAGAATAAGACAGTTTTGTTTTAACTCTCTTCAAATGTTAATATCTATTATATGGCCCTGAGGATGGTTTTAAAAAAACAATGTTGACATATCTCATATGTATATAACAAAAAATACATCCTCTGAATATTTTATATATATATATGTTATATTTTGTTTACATCTTTGTACTTTCAGATATGTTAATTAGGCTACCTTGCTTTTGTTTCTTCCTCTTTATAAATGGTAGTAACCTGATTATTTATGGAAAATACTTTATCTAATCTTTTTATTTTGCCTTTTTGTATGTGTTTATGTCAGGTTATTGATTTAGCATTTAAGTAAACCTTTTAGCTTATTACATCTCTATGCACTCTGCTACAGGCTTAATCTTTACAAAAGTGCTCACTCTAAAGTTTTCATTAGGTAACTGTATTTTGTTGGGGGGGGTGTTTGGTTTTGTTTTTTTATATTATTATTATTAAAGGATTATTGTAATTCAGGTGGAAGAAGATTGCTAATTGATTTTCTACTTTCCTCTTGTAAGTAATTCACTTTTCAGCAACACCATTTTATAATTCTTCCATCATCACAGATTATCACCTGCGACTTTCATGTGTTGTCTCTTTCAAATGAGTTTCACAAATTCAAATTAATGTCATTACAATAAAATTTGGTGCTGCTTAATTTCAACCTTATCCATGACCCCAACCCACCAACTTATTCACTCCTTTAAAATTTCATTCCAATAAACATCAAGTAACTTTATCTTTGTTTGTCTTCAAAGCAAAAATCATCTCTCTCTCTCCTCATCTTGTTTCAGCTCTTTCTCTCTCTCCCATTTCTCTCAATCTCCTTCCTGTTTTTTCATATCTCTTTCGTTCTCTCCCGTGTTCCTTTATATTTCTCCCTTTTTCTTTCTCTCTCTCCTGTTTCATATATCTCCCTCTCTCTCTCCCTCTCTCTCTCCCCTCTTTTTTTTTTTCTTTTTTCATCTTTCATATCTCCTTTCATCTCTCTCTCTCTCTCTCTTTCCTGTTTCATTTCTCAGTGCAATTTTCTGAATTCTCTTTGTCCATTATTTTTCTATTTATTTGTATTTATTTACTATTTTGAGGTTCGAAAATATTTATATATTCTTTTTCTTTTGTAAGTGTTACTTCCTTTCTTTTAATGTAAATATTTTTGTCTCTTATTTTTCAGTTTCTGTAATAATTATTAAAAAAAACTTTTAACAAATCAAGTTTTATTTTCTTTACTTTTGTTTTAATCACCTGAAACAATATTTTTAAACCTTTTGAAGTAATACTTCTTGAACCAGTATGGCTATTACTTTTTATATACATTAAACAGTAACTGGAGGTATAGATGGCCTAGTGATTATTTAACCAAATTCAAGTTCCATTTTTGTCCAGTCAGCTGGGGCTGTAGAATACACTGACTGCTTCTCTGCGGAGATGTAAGACACCATCCACAATGAGTCCTGGATATGGCACTAAACAATCTGATGGTGAAGTTCCAGTTATGCTGGAGCTTTGGGGAATGTGGAGTACCCCTTCATTACCATCGCAGATCCACATTGGCTTAGAGTGGTAGCACCTGACAGTTCTATTTATGGATCAAATAGAACTGAATTGTTTGAAATTGAACTATTTTGCAAATTAACTGTAAACAAAAAAAAAACATATTTATACTAAACTGAATTGTTTGAAATTAAAGTCGCTGTTAAATGACCTGAAAAGTGTTGATATACTGTAAAACAAAACAACCAACCAACATCCATTTAAAGTTCTTTTACTTCCTTCTTATATCTTTGATTAAGACATGAATTCTCTTCTTCTCTTAACTATGAATAAAATATCATAGAAGACTGCTCTCTAGCCTTGGTGGGCAACCAGTCTCATTAAAAAACAGTTGAATACAAAATCAGTGGCAATGGGTTTAGCAGCTTGGCAGGGGATAACACTGGAAACAGTCTATCAGAATGTGTGACAGACAGACAGAGAGGCCTTGTTTCTTGTTCTTCTCTTGCTCCATCCAGCATCCTCAACAAACTAACAAATGTCATTTGTTTACTGATCACTGGCAGCATACCAAATATGGTGGACTTCTGCCATTTCATAATTACACTGAATTAATAGCTGATTTCATGACTGAAATCATTGCATATTTCCCACTAGTGCCATTGTGAAACCCTAAATGTTCACCTCATCTAGCCTTGTACCAGACTCAGCGAAAAAAGCTGGATATCTAACTCTGGTAACATTCAAACAGCCACTGCATATTGCAAGATAAAGATTTTCCAAAGTTAAATGGTCAAATATTTTTGTGACATGCACAAAATATCATTGTTTAATATAAAATATATACTTAAAAAAACTGAGGAAAAAGCATATGACAAGAAGAAAATTACCCTTTGTTATATATAGTCATCCACAGACAGACTGTTTCGTTGTATCACAACTCTTCAGTGTGGCTAGACACGTAGGATGCTTGAATCAGGGATCTAAACCCGCCCAACTTTACGTTAAACTTAGTATCATACTACTCAACCAACAAGCGAACCACATCATATATATATATATATATATATATATATATATATATACACACACACACACACACACACACTCAAATGCCACCAGAGATGTCCCCTAAGCTCAAAGTCAAGATGGGTGGTTGGAGAGGCTTGAACATTTTGCTGGTCATGTCAAGACACAGTACCTCCATGATTAAGTCCAGATCATATTCTTCAAATTGCTCTTATGGCAAACAAATACCCAACCCTTTTTTTTATCTTATAGTAATTTACTAAGATTTTGCTTAGATGTGGCACAAGGCCGAGTGAGTGGGGCGCCCAATAAGACTTGAATTCACTCGTAAAATTTGCTGATCATTACACCACCTGAGGTACCCTTTTTATCTCATAAGTACTCGAAATTTGTTTTATTGAATAAATTCATAGGTGGTCTTATCTTTTTGCAACATGCTAATTCTAATATTTTTTGAAATAATAATCAAAGAAGAAAAAATTTCTAATAGATAATTTTATTACTAAATACATTTAAAAAAAAAAAATGAATTTTTGAAAGAAAAAAGTGGATCAATCCAAATTTCTGTTTTTTTTTTTTTTTTTTTTTTTAGGTGGCCTTATCTTTTTGCACCAAAGTGTATTGGTTGGTTGGTTATTTTATCTAATGGCATATCAACTCTTGTGAGCTATTTAATGCCAAATATGATTTTGTGTGTATCAATAAACTGGTAGAAATAATTTTCGTTTACTGTTTCTCTTAACATGGTTGCTGCTTAGCCACTACCTTCGAGTACTTATGAGATAAAAAGGGTACCTCAGGTGGTGTAATGATCAGCAAATTTTACAAGTGAATTCAAGTTTTATTGGGCGCCCCATTCACTCGGCCTTGTGCCACATCTAAGCAAAATCTTAGTAAATTACTATAAGATAAAAAAAGGGTTGGGTATTTCTGAGTTTTATCGTGGTGGTCTTATCTTTTTGCTCCAAAGTGTACTTCTAGCATTTGGTTTAAAAAAAAAAAACTGTTTTGACTATAATGATGCTTTACAAAACCATTGTCTGCTCACTTGATAGCAACACTATTTTGATATTGTTGTTGGAGTCTTGGAGATACATTAGTACCATTTTTATTCATAATCTGCCTAGATTACATAGAACAAACGTCAATAAATTTAATGAAAAAAACTAACACTAGATAAAAGGAAAGATGCTGAGGTTATCTTATGGAAACTATTGCTGATACAAACCTTGCAGATGATCTAGCGCTTCTTTCAAATGCACCTGTTCAAACCAAACTACTCTATGAACTGGAGCAAGCAACCAGAGACATTGGTTTCTATATGAACTCGGATAAAACATGTATTTTAAAGATGGTGCCATCTCCTCATTAAATGATCAACTTCTGAAATTACTAGACTGGCAATATCTCCTTTATTGAAAGTGATGTCAACATACACAGAGGTGAAGCGGGAACTGCCGTTGATATGTTATCGACCATATGGAAATTCGATCTTTCTGTTAAATCGAGCATTCTTCCATGTTATATCTGCACCACTTGGACTGTTATGAAACACTTGCAGAAAAAGCTAGATGCAAACTATGAAAGGATGTTTTATGCTGTTTTGAACAAATCATTGAAGCAACATCCTACAAAATAACAGCTGTTCGACTGCTTGCTTCCCATCTAATAAATCATTCAAAAAAGGCAAGCAAGACACTCTGTTTGGTTTTTGTTTGATTTTATGGCATATCAATCTTTGTAGCTTATTCAATGCCAAATCCTTTTTATACATAGATATTAAATATACGTTATGATTTTAAACACATTTTGTTAAAACATTTTTAAACGAGCCCAAACTCATTCTTTAGCACACAGTTAAATGGTTCTAAGTATTGCTATGTATAAAATAATTACTGTGATGGTTAATTTTATTAATTATTTTATTATTTAGTTTGGTCAGATTGCGAATTATTCAGAGGTCTTTTAGTTTGCTAAAATCTTTGAGTGGAAATGTAAGTCAAATTGGAAAGGTCAGGCACATACACATGCTAACAAAGGACACCTGTCATCTCGGAACAGGAAGGCTAAGAATAAATAAAATGGATTCATGTCGTGTCATAAGTTTGATGGGAATTGAATAAAAACATAATGAAAGTTTGGGGCATGTGTGAAGATAATGATGATATGACGCAGTTTTGATTTGTCAGTTGAGATCCACAGAGCCCTTCGAGGCTGTGACAGAGGGTGGTGACTCTGTAGCAGTTATTGTGTCTCTGTTCATAGACCCTTACAAGTTCTCTCTCTCTCTCTCTCTCTCTCTCTCTCTTGTGCTTCGATGACTGCTAGAAAAAGTATGCAATCTGAATAATAAACACCTTCGTATCGGGAACAGCTGAGTCGCCTTGTGTTTGAAGAAGTGAAATATCTATTGATGTTCGAGATGGTGCCATAGTGTTGAACTCTTCCCTTTCGGTACCATGACAAGCAGGGTATCACATTTGCTACCGTAACAAGAATTTGGTGCCTTAAGATGCAGGATTCGACTCAGGAAACACATGGTTGATTTCGAACCTGCCTTACGGTTGAAAACAGTTGACGATCGAAGAAGATAGTGGCTGAGACCAAAAATTTAAAAAAAAAGGAAAAAAGAAATTTATTGTAAGTAAATGAAGTTAACCAATAAAGAAAAAAAGGAAGAATGAATGAAAAATGGACAGCCCAGGAATGAAGAACGAAAATCAACGGCGAAAGAAAGACTCTCCAAGAAAACGTTACCCAAAAATGGAAAAGAAAAAAGAAAGAGAGAAAGAGGGAGTACAAAGCTCAGTGGAATGAAAAAGACATAAACAAAAGAAGATAGAAAGTATGAAGACAACAATGAAAATGGAAAAGAAAAAGAAATTAGCAGAAAATAGATAAAGAATACGTTAACCAAAAAGATTTGAAAAAACAAAGAATAAAAGCAGAAAGAGAAAATAGCGACCGAGATGAAGATGAAAAAGGAAAGAAATAACGAAGAAAAACAAAAAAAAAAAAATTCAACTCCATAAACACTAGGAAAATAAAAAGACTTTGGCACCCCATCCGAAAAGTAAAATCATCAACAGGCACACCAACCAGCGAGAGAAAGAGAGAAGAAAGGACAAAAGCGAAAAGCCAAATCGAGAAAGAAAAATATTGAAAGACAGGCAGCAAGATGGAAAAACAAAAGGAAAACAGACAGCCCGAGAAAGAAGAAAGAAAATCAGAAGAAATCGAAAACTTAGCAACGAACATATCAAAAGGAAAAATATTACGTTACTGACAGACCTTTGGGGTCTATCAGTAGCGTAATATTTTTCTTTTGATTTATAAGAAAGGATATGAGCAAATGAAATAAGAAAGAGAAAGGAAAATGCTACATTTGCTGACAGACACAATAACCAAGACCACACATTCATAAGTGACGACATCATTCCTGTCCTTAACCAGCAAACATGACTTTTGCTACACCTATGGCGACCATATCTCACTCACACATTCAACAATGCCTTAACGCTAACGATGCTCATTTCGCTCAGGCATTTAGCTGCTAAAAATCCATAACTCCTTTCTTCCTTCCTTCCTTCCAACGAGACTTGCAGCATAAACGTAAACCCTTTATTCCACGCTGCCATTAAAACTATCATAAAAACTTTTCGAAATCTTGGTTCTTCTCTCTTTTATTTTCCAACAGCATTTAGCGAGGAAATAACAACGTAGCAACACGTAAACCCTTTATTCCACGCTGCCATTAAAACTACTGTAGTGAAGGGAAATTTCGTATTTTGGTTTGGCGCGCAACTTTAATTCGACACTTAATTTCACCCAATCAGGATGACCTATCCTATTCATCCCGGACCTTTCATTTCCGGCCAGCAAATTGGGTAAGCTGCCAAACCCACTCTCTTTGGCTGGAGAACGCCGTCCAGTGCAGACGTCACATTGGTCGTTCTTCAATAACATTCTTTTTAGCTGGACAATGCCGCCCAGTGCAGACGTCTCACTGCGGCTCTAGAATAATAGCAGCAGCAGCAGCATGGACACACGGGGGAACCCATCTAGTTTATGGATTCCTCGCAAGGAATCCCTGTTGAATATAAATTAGATGCATTCAACATGCCTCGCACAACTTTATGTCACCCCAAAATTAGCTCTGTCGATCCGACGCGTAATCACGCTCTCGACACCTAGCTCCCATTTTACCTCTGGGCCACTTTAATGGAGAAAGCGCATACTCTCCCCAAATACCAGACACGAAACTCACGGTGACATCCAAAGTTCAATTCCTACAACTGAAACATGTCTTTCGTTAAACCAACGAACACAATCCCTCACACGTCCGACGACACACGCTGCCATCACAACCTTCTCATAACTCAATTTCGTCACAACTAACTACAATTAGCTGAAGACCCGACAAACTATTAGCGAAAGACCTTACACTCTTAGCGAGGAAACAACTCAACGTAAACACCCCCACGTTATAACCATTCCTCGCTAACCACAACAAAAACTCCGGCAAAAATCATCCTACACTACCATAAAAACTTTTCGACATCTTGGTTCTTCTCTCCTTTATTTTCCAACAACATTTAGCGAGGTAATAACACGTAACAATATTTCTTCGCTAAAGCGTGGATTGCTATTGACAAGTTGTCGACCATACAGATATCTAATCTCTGCGATAATATAAAATGGGAATTTTTCAAAGCTGTATGGTGGCACCATTTGGACTGTAACGAAACGCTTTGGATTCAAAGCTTAATTGGAACTACACAAGGATGTTGCGTGCTATTTGGAACAAATCCTGGAAGTGTTGTAGTCTTCAGATAAGACCGGTGGAAGAACAACTCAACGTTATTGCATTAGCAGAAAAAGGAAGTCATACAAAAGAAGTACTAGCCGTTCTCGGCATGTAGTCTGTCTGTCAATTGTCTCGTAAGAAACAAGAAGTTGTCTTCCCCGAACGAGCTAGTTCAGAGAATGTTTAGGTTGGACGAGTCCATCTTAGGGGTATGGTAGGATATGTCTCCTTAACAGGAAGTATTCTGGGTACAACTGGAGAAGTAAGAAGGAACTCATAAGCGTCGTTTTCCAATGGATTTCTATACATGAATACACACGGAAGCACTCGCAGAGACCAGAGTTCAAATCCTAGACGAAGCTGTTGACATTTCACATAGGGCTAATACTCTTGGGAAAAGTATAAATCCAATTATTTTCCCTCTAGCTATATAATAGGATAGACTGGGTTCTTTAATCTTGGTACGGCAACCAGTCTAGGAGAAGGAAAACTCTGAATTCAAACAAGTTGCAGTCCGCTTATAAATTGACCTTATGTCGCATCCTCCTTGTAGCGGAGGGGTTGAGTGAATACATACATAAGAAGACATTAGTAGTGGCCGACCAGCCAAAACTTTCATTTATCAGCTTTGTGTGGACACCGGGTGCCGTCTAAAGGACATCCGATAGGGATGGATAACGAGAAAGAATGAAAGGAATCCGTACTGTTTGCATGCATTGTGGAATGATGATAATATACTGCTTCTAACAGTAACTCTGAACCAATCGAGTGTGTTAATTGTAAAGATACTCCTTCCTGCTGAGAAACGCTTACCGATATTAATAGAATCTCTTCCCCTACTTACTCCCCCCCTCTTTCTCTATAGCGTGGTGGAGAAGAAATGACAGGTTCATATTATATATTATCACAGCAAAGCTTAATGTCGTTAAGTCTCACGAAAAAAAAATCGCTCAATCCTTCTCAATCCAACAATAAGAACCAACACTGAAAAGATTCCTAAGATTAACAACAAAAATAAAATCTGGCTGATTATTTGCAGTTATGTTTTCGACGCTATTTTTCTTTTCTTTTTTTTTTTTTTTTTCTTTTCTTTTTTTTTTTTTTTTTTTTTCCATTTTTTTATCAGATCAGTCGTTTGGATCAATTGTCTCTAATTACTGCAGTCAATCGTCAACATCTCCATTTAAAAATCTCACCAACCAGTTAGAAAATGTTATCTGGATCATGTCTGGTTTTATATTTAAACGACTACAGTTTTTATTACTTTAACAGTTATTATTCAGAGGTAGTCAGACTAGTACCTTCATCTTAATGAAGACACTTGGCAAGTGTTGACTAAGTGATGACAGAAATGAAACAATTAATAAGTGAATGTAGCAAACTATCACAAAAGAAGTATATGAGAAGGTACGATTGCTTGGAGAAGATAATCCACTTGGAACTATGCAAGAAATTAAAATTTCATCATACTAACAAATGATATATAATCGAACTAAAATCTGTCCTTGAAAAAGAAACTTAAAAAATACACTGGGACTTTGAGATGCAAGAAAACCAGACTTAGTTTTAATAGAACTTGTCACCTGGGCGTACTAGTCCAGCAGACTAAATCGTGAAAATCAAAGAAAGTGCATGGCAAATGGTTTGGGAAAAGGAAAATTCTTTATTCAAACCAGTTATGCTTCTCTTAAAAATAAACTTTGTGTCAAATCCTGTTCGTGGCGTAGGGGTATGGTACATGCACATATCGTATACATACGATATGTATGAGATATCATACATATATATATACGATATCATACATATATATCATATATATATATATACGATATCATACATATATCTCATATATGTATGAGATATCATACATATATATATACGATATCATACATATATATCATATATATATATATATATGATATCATACATATATATCATACGATATATGAGAAAAACAAGTGGAAAAGTAGATAAATCAATCACTTACAACCGGTTTAGTAATAATATTTTGTTCTTTCCATGAATAAAGAACGAAATATTGCCATTAAACCTGTTGAAACTGTTTGCTTTATCTACTTTTCTACTTATTTTCATCATCTTGTCAGATTCACCAAAATCGACCATTTCTACATCTACATCTATCACGTCACTAAATATGTAATCATTAGACTAAATAAAAATTCCGACGTATCTATATATTATTAAAATTATCATCATGTTTATATATAAGCATGATGATAATTTTATTATAATAACGTATTAATCAAAAACTAGTACCCAACACACACACACATGCATGTTGGTAAACGTTGTACCATACCCATGATACGGATATGTGAAACGTACATAGAATGTTCATAAGATATATACATAGAATATAGGGATCTCGAAACACGAAAAATACTTACGACTTCTTAGTTCAGGTACGAAACTTTTTATTACCAATGAGTTTAAAGGTTCTTCGACATAAGGAGAGAGATACACATTCTTTCTATTCTAGCTTTTCCATCTGCCCCCCCATCTCGTGCGGCGCCCTTAGCGCACAAATTTGTCTGGCATCAGCGAGCCCCGAAAGTCAACCTTCTCGTTCGGTGTCTAGTTCTCAACTCAACGACTTTTTCAAAATCCCCCAAATCCTCTGCGCGCGCTTCCGGTGCAAGACGTCATTCACATCCACTGGTCAACCTTTCTCTGGGATTTTTATTTTGAAATCTGTAAACGACACATCCTCCCCGCGTGCGCGCGTCAACACCTGTGCTCAAGTTTGCACCTAACTAACCCATGTGCTGAGCCGAAAGGTTCTCAGTCTAAGGCAAGATATATAAAACGAAATCCCTCGGCCATTATATTACAACGTAACCTTGCAAAAAGTAGCACAAGGAGTCCCGTGACGTAATGGCTAAAGAGCGGAACTGCAGTTTCGATGTAAGTGAATTCGAACTCTAATCACATTATTACGTTCATTTTCAGACTAATATTCTTAAAAAAGGTTTGAACCCCTTTGCTCCCTCCCAAGCTATGAGTATCACTGCTGTTCTATAAGGATATCTTTGGCATTGAATAACCTACGAAGGTTGACATGTCATTAAACAAAGAAACCAAACCGAAAACAGCACATTCTAGTAAAATGGATTTTTAATTAAACAGTACACTAATTTAGAGAATAAAACAATTTGCAAGTGCATGATAAAATTCGTGATGAATATACAATTCTAATAATTCAAAATGTCGATATAACAGAGACTTGTATGAAATAACAGCTAAAATCCTTCACTCGTTCCTAAATAGAAGCACCAGTATCATCACTGGCCGCAGTTACAATTAACACCTAACGGGTATCTTTAATCAGTCGTACCCATGAACTTACCAGTTAGATTGCGAGTAAATAGTCGATCAGACACTTATTAATCCTGTAACAAAAATTCAACGTTCAGATTACCTTCGATTTCATTTGATCATTTTGAGTCTCACAAATCTCAATTTAGGCAACGTTAATCAGCTAAACGGTGATTATCGTTAATCTCTCGTCTAACTAATCAACATAAGCATTGTGAGTGATATGGGGATATGAGGTAGATTGACTTGTTGGAGGTTGGGGGGGGAGTAAAAAGTCTGAGGGCGACCGACCTGTGCACTTTATAAAACAAAACTCGAGAAAAAATCGAATTGGTTGTTGTTATTTATTAAGGTTGGATTAATATGACACTAAGGCCTTCAGTTTTTGGTTGCCCATCTGAGTACTGGACAGGCTGATTGGTGCTTAACTTCAGTAAGGACAAAAAGCAAAATTCCAGAGTTAAACTGATGAGAAAAAATATACTCCACACTCTCCAAGATCTGCAGAACTGGAGTCTCACTATCAGATGCAGTTTAATCTTATTTACCAACCCCTCCGCTCGGGTAGGATATGACACAAGGTCAGTTTTTAAGCGCTTTTTTGAGCTCAACAGGTTTGAATTCAGAGTATTCCTTCTCCTTCTAGTTGCCTCACCAAGGCTGAAGAACCCAGTCTGTTCCACTATTTACCTATAGCCGAGGGGAGAATAATTGGATTCATACCTTTCCCAAGGGTAATAGTGCTATGTGAAATGCAATCAGTCTCGTCCAGGATTTGAACTCATGTCACCGTGTCTATTTCCTATGACGATAACCATTACACCACAGGCACCTCCACTCTATCAGATGCAGTTTAATGCCATACCAACGACATCCCTTTTTTGAGCATCCCTTGACCCTCTGGAGGGAATTCAGTCAGTGTATTGTAAGCTCTGCTGACAAGGCGATATATATATATATATATATATAACCGGCCCATTTGTCTATTGGGTAGAGTATTCGCCGATGATACGGAAGACCGCAGTTCAATCCTAGATCGATTCATACCAAAGACTAAAAAAATGGTACTTGATACTTCTTTGCTTTACATTCAGCATCATAAGGTACTTATCAAGGGTAAAGTGGAACAATCCAGGGAAAGGAGTAGTGCTCTCCCCTACACCTTGGAGTAGAAGCCAATGAAATGGGAGTTATCGGGTCACCTTTGACAACGGTTACCAACTTTACTTATATATATCATCATCATCATGTCGTGCCGCTAGCACGGATATCCCTGACCCTCTCTCGCAACTTCTCCCTATCATTCATAGCCTCTGGCAGGTCTTCAGGGCTACATCCCGTATCCTGACATAGCTGCTGTATGTATGTTCGAGATTTTTTTGCCTTCCCTCTTCTTTGCATTTCTATCAGCCGCTACCCAAATTTTAAATTCCCCAAATATTAATGCAAGTATTACGGACAAAATTCTATGAAGAGATGTCATTGAAATAAAGGGACCCTTTTTTAGAATTGTTTTAAAATATTTTAATCGCTTTTAAGATATTTTATTCATTTTAAATATGAGCACGCTAGTAAAAGCTTTATTCCAATATATATATATATATATATATATATATATATATATATATATATATATATAGGATTATCCTACAACTTTAATCCGAAATTAAATCTTGACCTGGCAAAGTGTATTAACAAGGGTTCAGAGAATTAGGCGTTTAAAAATGTATGTAATTGGGGTGGAAAGATTAAGGTCATATTTTGTCAAATTAAAGCAATCCAATGACCTTCAACTCTTGATCGAGGAGTCTACACTTTCTTGTTATTGTCTGTACGAATCTTGCTTATTATTCATTCGGCTTGTAATCCCATCATCATCACAATCATCAACATCACCATCATTAACATCACAATCATCATTATCATCACCACCATCACCACCATCATCACCATCATCATCAAAGCATGCAGACAGCACGAATCCCTTTGAAACTCTCTCTCTCTCTCTCTCTCTCTCTCTCCCCATTGGCTATCGCTCTTGGTAAGTCCTCTAGATGGAATCCTGTGTCCACACAGAGCTGATGAATATAAGTATTTGCTTGTCACCCAACACTGGTGTGTGTATGTGTAGGAGTTCATATGAAAACGTGGTTTTCGAGTTTGTCCTTACTTTACCATCAGACCCTAACATGTTTTGCTCGTCTTTCTGGGATTGTTTGCGAGGTGAGAGAAAAATGTTCATACGGCAGCTGTTTTGTGAGATGCTGCTTCCAGGATTTGTTTAAAATAGCACGCAGCATGCTTGTTTAGTTCTCATCTAGATTTTTCTCCAAGCATTTCGAGAAAGTCCTGGTAGTGCAACCAGACAATAGTACTGACATGGATACAGCTTGAAAGAATTCCTGTTTAATTTTATCAGCGAGGTCAGATTTCCATATGTTTGATAACCGGTCAGTAGCAGCCCCTGCTTAACCTATGCGTATGTTTACATTGCTTTCAATTAGTGAGATATTACTACCGCGGTGTTAAAGGTAGATGGGAACTATACATGGATGCTGCGCACTGTTTTGAAAAAATCTAGGGTGCAGAAACCATTTGAGTCTTCTAGTCGATTTAAATATTGCTGAGGTCTGTATGGTCTTGATTCTTCCTCTGATTTTCAGTTACTCTAGTCTCTCTTCCAAGCTTTTAGAGACCGTTCCAAGTACACCCAGTACAATTGGTATAACCGTCACCTTCATGTTACACAACCTTTTCAATTTCATTATTATTATCATTATCATTATAAATTATTATTATTTTACTCCTTGCGAGTTTTTTTAACATCAGTGTTTACTGACGGTCGTTCACTGGAGTGAGTGATAGCAAGTCTCCACAAGTCTCCAGGACTCTTCTCAGTATTCTAGCCGATCTCGACAATGCCGTAGTTTCGATGGTCTCTATTTTTTTCCTGATTTTCAATTCTTCCATTTCCCCTTCCAAACTTTTGGGGACCGTTCCAAGTGTACCATCTATAATAAGTATCACCATCAACTTCATGTTCCACAGCTTTTTTTTTTTTTAGTCGTCTTGCAAGGTTCAAGTATTTATCTATCGTTTCGCCTTCTTTCATTTTCACTTTGTGGTCCTGCAAGAAAGGGAAAATCCACTAGACTGCAAGTTCTTTTACTGATATCATTTGATCTATTTTTTTTTTTTTTTTTTTTATTAATTTGGTCGGGATTAGGTGATCCGTTTGTATCTCCAAATCCCAAGGAATATAATGCGTCTGATTCTCTACGATGGATTTTGGTTTGTGGATATGCAATTTGTCGCAAAGTCAAACTTCAATCCCCTGCACAATTCAAAGTAGATCATCTTTCCCACCCAGTCATACCTAGTCTTGTACTCCTTTTGTGTTAGTTTGTTGCATTCGCTTACTGAAATTAAGTGAAAAAAATGTCTCCTCATCATGGCATTGCAAAATTTATCATTTTTTTTTCACTTATAGTGAATTTTTCATACTTTATTTCCAATTCTACGCTTAAGAATTGACCAAATGTCACATCTTGCTCTTGGTAGAGGAGTGGTGTAAGTGTCGATTCAGACTGAGTGCATTTTTGTGGCATTATGCCAAAATTGAACAAAGTTTAGTAAATAAATTTTTTAACGTTTTTCATTCACCTTTTGTCATCATAGTACCCTTCCTGTCTTTCTATGACATGACAGCACTTTTCAGCTAAAATATGTATTCAATAATACAAAATCAAGTCTAATCTTTCATTCGATGCCCTTTTTCGAATATATCAACATTGAAATTTTACTTAGCTTATTGTACCCGCTGTTTCTAAGTGGTCACTCATCGGGCTTATCGATGCTTAACTTCGGTGATCTAACGTGACTTGAACGTAAATCATATTGGAATATCTATTCAGGACTAAACCTTTGAGCTATGACCAAAGTTACTAACCTGCTAACAATTGCACTGCTTTTCCTGGTCGACGTGTACAATATAATCTATTCATTTCCGCACTGGTGAGTAGGCAGCGTGTTTTCCGCCTCTGTTAAATCAAATTAAATATATTTGGGCGTTTGCAACGAAATAAGAGAAATTAGATAAATTAATCTGGCGATGAAAGTCTGTAAGTCAACAAATACTCCATTCTTTATCTCATTAATTTTAAACAAAAGCAACAATTTGCTTCTCAAATTGAGCGCTAACGTGTCATTTCCAAGCCAATGAAACTCATGGTCATTTCATCTTGCTTAATATTGTCCAATGTACAAGGGATGCTCTGAAAGTACTTTCGACGGAATGAGCTTCAGAGAACACAATAACATTGTTGGATAAAGCAAGCTTTCAGCTATAAAACACCATTTTCCATATCGTCGTCATCATTGACTATTCATTTTCCCTAAGAATGAACAAGGATCTACAAGCTGTGCTCGTAAAAAGTATATACCAGCAGGGGCGATCCATTTTTTCACGGTGGCAATGATGGTGTCAGATAAATACTTTTTGCGTAGTCCGTCTTTCATCGGCCTGGTCCGCGCTGTTTTCACAATTGACAGCCGTATGGAACGTAGTTTGTGACTCACATTGCTGTCGCCAATGTTGAAATGCATAACCCACTGCCTAACTGTACCCACATTCACTGTTTGGTCTCCGTAAGTATCCATAGACATCGGTGAATATCAAAGGATGTGACATTTTTCTGCATAAAAGAATGCAATAACAAACCTCTTCTTCAATTAGTTTACGTGCTCTTTGTGTCGCATATCGAACCGCTGGACAAACAACGAAAAACTCGTAGATATATAAAAATATAATTTATATTCTTATTTTTCAACGGCGACGGTTGTGTGTAGTAGGAATATTGTCAGGGAGAGTTCACACATATCTTTCTTCTATGGCGGGGATCCTTTTTGTGAAGTCGTGCAACGGCCGGAGAACACTCACAGGGAGCTGACAGGTCTGCTTGAGTGACCAGCTGTTCTCTGCCTTCAGTCCAAAATTACAGATCTTATATTCTTTTTTCAAGTCTCATGCAGATATATGAATATCCTCATCGCCCACTTATTTTTCTGTTTATGGCTGGTTATCGGAACTTACATACTTCCATTTTTTTCCGGTAATTTGTTGATCTTATCTGCGAACGGAAATATCTGTCACTCTATCTGTTGGGTATCACCCACCTTTTCCACACAATGAGCTAGTCCATCTGCCATATATAGCAGTAGCTACTAATACAAGGCAGACTAGAAGGTGAAGAGCCGCTTCTTATAACGGAACCCAATTCCATCGTTGGACTATATCCTTATTCTGTATTCACTAATCCTATGTTCTTGCCTACAAACAATCTCTCTATTGTATATACTTTTTTCCTGAGAATATAACTCTATTTCCTCACTTATCGTGGTTTGTCCTTTATTTAATATTGCAAGCGTTCACTAACCAGAACACAACACTATCCATTGGCAATAAATTATATTCTCGCCATCATATTTTATATTTCTTTTTCCTGTGAAAACCCCTTTGTTGATGTTATCTTGCGACCGCATTGAATCTGCTAAGTTCATCGTCGCCAGCTAAGCTAGTATATTACATCTGTATCTATTGTAGTTTCCGTGAAAAGAAATAAGAAGCATAACTTTTAGAGCAATAACCATAATTTTAACCATTTACAGAATGTTCTCTACATTTCCTTGATGAATGTTATGGTTAGTCGAACATCAAAATAGTTGCCGTATGAACGAGATATAAGGAAATGCTAACTAGTGTTGGGAGACTAAATGGAGTGGTCTCCCTTGTCACATTATTAGAGAAATTCTTTCTTGTCACGAGTCCTTTTTCGACACGTGACAAAACGAACACGGGAATCCAGCTCTTTTACGAACAGGACTTCAGAAGTGACGGACGTGGTCGTTCGCTCCTCAGCAGCGATGCACATGGCGCCTCCCCAATTTATCAGACACGAGAAGCAGTAAATGGTTTCCACCTCTTTGTTGTATGGATTTTTTTCTTTGTTCCTCGAACGTATTGTGACTCTTTTATAGCTTGGGACGGGAACTTAGTTTCCTTCCTTGTTTATCGTAGAATTAAATGTTATAGTATTAATTCATTATAAGAAATTGTGTGTTACCTACGAATTAACACCCAATTAAATCTTATACTAGCTTGGCTTAGAGCACTTGGCGATCATCTCACTCACTGTGAATGGTGTGCGGCTACAATAAACGTTCGGCTATTGTCAATATTCTCCGTAATACAGGCAAGGTTTCTTTGAATATCCTAAAGCCACAAAAATCCTTCACTAAAAATCTTGAAGTTGTTTCAAAATTTTAGCATTGCCTTTATTCACAGCTCCACTCTGACCCGGAATGGTAATTGTTGATAGAATCTTATTTATGGATTGAATAGATGTTTTAAAATTATTTGTGTTCGATAGGACCGTGTGTCAAAAAAAACCCTCTGAAGAAACAAAAAAGTAAATATGAATGTACAATGAACGCGATCCTTAAACTCTAGTCACAAAAAAAACCCTAGATGTTTTAATCTACCGTTAAAATCTATCAAAATTTTAGCATGGTATTTTCTTCATATTCCGTAAAATAAATACAAATAGTGTCTGTGAGAGTTTAGGCTATAAACATGATAAAAAATCTCTCTCTCTCTCTCTCTCTCTCTCTCTCTCTCTCTCTCTCTCTCTCTCTTTCTCTCCAGACTTATTCGATAGCTGAAACGGTTAGGAGTTTTATTTTCTAAGTATTTCGGTGTTTGAATTCACTTAAAGATGGTGACTATGTTTTATTTCACTAAATTGGGGCTTTGAGAAAGATTTTTCCATCCCTTTGAATATGGACGCTGTATCCTTTATTAAAAAATAAATGATAGAATAAAACAAAAAACATCGTGGAATAAAACTTTTGAATCTAATCAAAATTATTGTTTCTCTGAGTCTCATTATCTGTTTGTTTTTTTTGGGGGGGGGATCCCTAAATTATTTTTTCTTGATGAGTATCTTTTCTGAAAGTTGAAATCATACATTTTCTCTGCTTTCTGATCCATAAGTAATAATTGAATCCTTGTAATATGTACAGTTGTTAATTGGCTAATTATAGGATATCACTAACAAACCCTGGCCTAAAAGTTTTCTAAACAAATCAATGAACGGGCTGTGTAGAAAGAAACATTGTTTATTTCATCATGAACATTTCTGCTACGGAATCGGTGTTGACGTACCTAGATTAAAAAGAGCTAGTCAAATATCGGAATTATTCGGTGATAGATGGAAATTGTTATCGTTGTTAAAATATATTAAAATTCGGTTGGTGGGGTAAAAATGCTGTCGTGTCGAAGGTCATTACTTTGAAAAAGAAATTTTTATTTCGCTTTAACATGAAAACCAAATCTTTTCATATCAAATCTAACTGAAAAAGGAAACGAATTCTGAAGTTAAATTTAGCTTAGGAATTCCTCCTGTAAAAAAATTACAACGAGTAACGACTTCTGACATATTCCTGTACACACGCCTAATTAAGCTATGAGGTTGATTGGGAAGTCGGGTCCAGGTCTAACATAGTGAAATGCTATCAAAATTAGTGAGACTGGGGAGACGAGATGAGATATATCAGGAGATGAGATTAGACGGGCCGAAATCTGACGTAGCGAAATGTAGTCAAAGTTAGTGAGACTCAGGAGATCAGATGAGATAGATCGGGAGACAAGACGGACCGAAATCTGACGTAGCGAAATGCTGTCAAAGTTAGTGAGACCCGGGAGACAAGATGAGAAACAGAAATAGAAACAGAGAGAGAGAGAGAGAGAGAGAGAGAGAGAGAGAGAGAGAGAGACCGAATTACGAGAGATTCGAGGTGGCTCTCCCCAATTCTTAGCTACTGGCCTTGTATCTTACTGCTGAGTGGGAGATAGAAATAAGCTATATCTGTCGGTCCCTTTATGATGTAAAAAATTGATGAATGACAACTTCTATAATATGCACTAAACACTATTATTATCGTAACGCTGTGTTGGTTTATGTCATAGATTTTCTTGTCTTTTTTTTCTCTTACGTAACAAGGCGGAGGCATCTGTTTAATTGCTAAAACGGTTAAAGGTTAATTCCCTGTTCAGATCTTAAATCCCAACGTGAACGGATAGCAGATTGATCCAAGGAATTTCCTGGCACAGCTAGACAAGGGCACGACCCCCGCGTCGTGTTATATTATAATTTAAAAGCCATTCAATTTCTACTTATCCACGCGCCAGGAACAGAAAAGGAGGCTGGAGTGACGAGAAATTAGATATCAAATTTAGAAAATAACGAACTTTATCTTAGCTAGGATATACTTTTCTTCAGTAAATATGTCACCAGAGAATCGTCAATCCACATTCGAACCGGAGGTTAGTTTACGTGTGAACAGATCAAGACACTGTTTCGTGTCTACCGAAATGAAGTAGTTCGTGATTTCAGTTTATTTCTAATATACGTAAATACGAAAATGAAGTGGGAAAAAGCATTCATTTCACAGCAAATATTTGTTTTTTCATGATACGAAAATATATCAATGTCAGTAGTCTAATGTTGAAAAGAACCAAGATTTATTTTATATAAAAAAATATCTATTTTCAACATAATCTCCTTCTTTGTTAATGTATTGAAGTAGGTTTCTTGGGTATGACACTAAACTGTATCAGATGATGAGACTCAACTTCTTAGCTTCTGGGGAGTGTCCATTAATCTCTACCTTAGCTCTCATCTATGGGTCAAATAGATCTGTTTTAGATAATGTTAAAAATCATTGTGAACTTTATGAATACATTGGTTCTTAAAATATTGATACAACAACTAAATATGACATGTTTTCCTGTTTAAAGTGACTGTGAAGATACATTATTTTGCCGTATACAATGGGAGACCATAACCGTTGAACTGACTTCAACGTTAACTAAGCTATGAAATGTTTACATGCCGTAAAAAGTAGTTAATACCATTTAAGTAGTGAATATTTATCCCATATACCGAATACCATACAATGAAAATTTCAGATGACAATTTATTTAAGTTTGGTTTGGTTTGATTTTATGGCATATCAACCCTTGTAAGTTATTTTATGCCAAATCCTGTTTAAACATATATATATTAAATATATATTTGTTAACACATTTTGTTGATAACATTTTTAAACGAGCTCAAGCTCATTTTTTGCACACAGTTAAATGGTTTCAAGTATTTTTATCTAATATGAATAATTCTATTTACTACAAATCATTTGTTTGCATTAAGTTAAACGGTTTCAAGCAAGTATTGCTATTATTTAACACTATTTGTTCTATTCAACACTATTCATTCATTTCAGACAGTTAAATTGTTCCAAATATTGCTGCTATGTATCACTAATAATTCGAGGTGCCCGTGGTGTAATGGTTATCGTCGTAGGATATGGACACGGCGTCACGAGTTCAAATCCTGGACCTGACTGATTGCATTTCACATAGCACTAATACGCTTGGGAAAGGTATGAATCCAAATATTCTTATGGGTAAATAGTAGGGCAGACTATGTTCTTCAGCCTTGGTGAGGCAACTAGTCTAGGAGAAGGAAAAATCTGAATTCAAACCTGTTAAACTCCGCTTAAAAAAATTGACCTTGTGTCATATCCTGCCCGAGCGGAGGGGTTGAGTAACTATGATCACTAATAATTTGATTTGTCATTTGTTTACATACTGTTAAGTGGTCAAAGAGTTCTATTTCAAACAATTCAATTTAGCATTAGTCATTTGTTTGCACATAGTTTAAATGTCAAACAGTTCGATTTGACCCATTGATAGATGCAACCACTCCTGGCTAGAGTCGACCTGAAAGCAACGACAATGAAGAGGTACTCCACATTCCCCCAAACACCAAGACTAGAGCCTCGCCATCAGATTGTTTTGTATCATATCTTGGACATTCGTTGGGAGGGTCTTACCCCGCTGCAGAGATGTATCCTATAGTCCCAGCCGACGGGGCTATAATTTACCTATTAACTTTAAGGGGTTAAAAGGAATATAGACATTTTCTTCGACGCAAGTCATATGTTTCCTGACACACAGGTAAAACCATTCCAGGTTCTATAGCGGCTTTAGGAGACCCAATACAAACAATAATTCTTGAAAAATATATTTATGAATAAAGTTCTAGTCTCCCTTTTCATATTGAAAAGATATATTTCTACAAATTCTATTAACAAATTCTATAAACAAATTCGAACACCATGGAAGAGAAAAACACTCGCTGAACTGCAGTATCCAGTGAAATTTTAAAATCTCCACAAATTTACTTATTTAAAAAAATGTCCATATCCTTGACCATAAAAAACCTATCTCATTAAATACCGGATGAGTCTAAAGTTTCGCAATATTTCAATAGTACGTGCTAGTTTGCTGTACATATATTACGTGATTGAAGCAGTTCAAGCCGTGAAAGGTAATCGCTGTGGTTGGCAGTATCGTGGTAGCTGGTGCACTGTCACGTTGTGCATTACTTCACTCTCTGTGTGATTTAAAAGCCGCACAGATGTATATCCAATTTAGTCTTACGCTTTAGGCGCTCAAACCCGGCCATAATTCCGCGCAAGCAACCAAAAAACATTTGTTGTGCGAAAGGTGAAGGCGCAGTTGATCACAGAGTACAGTAACCAGATGTTTGAAGAAATTTTGCTCTAGTTGCAAAAACATCGACCATCGGGCAAAGTCTGAAAGGCCTAAAACCATTGATCCCGGGGCTGTACACAAAGACATTGAGGAAACTCTAGTAGTTGGAGAGTATCAGGCGAGCTCTGTATCTCACAGTCGAGTATGGTTCGTCACATTCACTAACTTGGCAAAAGCATCCAGATCTTCCGAATTGTACCAAACGTTATCAAAATATCGCAAAACATTTGACCCACCTTCGTATTTCCTCTTATCTGGGACAATCTTTTTATGTAGTATCAGCTGCTACATAAAATGTGACTATTCACTATCTTTGGGGATACTCGTTTCTATGTCTGGCAAGCGATCAAATGTTTATCCAACAAAAATATACTTTTGCAGTAATTATATCCGGGATCAAATTATTTTCTTATATATCAATTTCCAATTGAAGAATTTTAAGAAATAATAATTAATTCCTAGTAATAAGCATTGATGCTACTTAGTTAATTATTGGATATCACTATCAAATCCCTTGCTAAAAAATGTTCTCACTAATTATAGATAAGCAGTAATTTAGGCTACTATATACCCGTCTCCAGTCAAAGTTGCCAGCCCTTTACTTTTTATTGCCTTGGTATAATACTATCTTATTTATGTTTCACCGAAGAAAAAATAAATATATAGGAATAGGTCAAGAAGGAGAAAGCCTCTGCCTTTGCAACTCAAATACCACGAAGACGACGGGAAGATAGAAAGAGAATGATAGTTAAACTGGCAACATATAGTATATTGTAATACCATATGCAAGCATGACATTGTAGCAGAAAGAACTTCGTATCATATTTTCGCCCAATGAGGGTGATTTGTCCCATTCTGCCCGGACGATTTTCCCGGGCAAATCAAGGGCAGCAAAAGCCCGCCAAACTCTCTCTTCCTCAGAATCTTTCGAGCAGGACGGACGTACTTTCTGTTCTCTCTCTTCTTAGCATCAGAACGATTACACCATTAGGAAAGCCAGCTAATTTATGGACCTTTGAGTCTATTTTCCTAGACCAAATGTTCCCAGTTGAATATAAATTAGATGTATTTATTCCGCCATTTACAGGAACACTTATATGTCGCCTCTAACCTTTGCTATGTCTACAGCGATCCGAAATTCTGCTCAGACATTCAGTTATTTCTTTCCTGCTCAACCTTTTAGGAGACTCTCATTCCTCTCTCCTACAGCGCAGGACCACGAACCTATGGCTACATCATTCCTATTCCTAATCAGCAACAAGATTTTTGGCACAAAGGCTTCCTTTCAACACAAGCCGTCATTAAACTTCTAAATTGAAAACTTTCAGTGTCTTCGTTCGACTTATCTATTTTTCCTTTAAATATAACGAGGAGGAAACTCAAATCACCCTCTCCGTTATAAACTAGAAACTTTCTTGATACTAACTTATTTTCTTTTCCAGGCACTTGTACTTGGCGTTGCCCGTACCTTGGGTCGAAACCCTAAGAAAATGTTCTCTTGATGTAAGGCAGCTGGTGTGGGATAAGACCAATACTGTACAGACATTTCTGCCACAGCTACGCTACGAGGAAAGGTTCAAGATTTCATCATCAGCACGGATCTTCCTGACTCTCTCTCACCACCCATCTCTATCGTCCATTGCTTCCGGCAGGTATTCAGGACTACATCCCGTATCGGCACAAAGTTGCTGTTTGTAGTTTCTAGCTGGTCGTCCTTCCTTTGCTTGTCCATGTGAAGGGGTCTACAGGAGTTCATCTCTTATAAGTTCATCCTTACTTCTCCAGCAGTGTCCTGCATGTCTGGTTCGTCTAACTTTGATAGTTTTCGTGATGGGTGGTAGGTGGCCGTACAGCTGCTGCTTTGTGGGGTGCTGCCTCCAGGACTTGTTCAATATTTCTCGCAGCATTCTTGTGTAATTACCATCAGGCTTTTTCTCCATGCGTTTTGTTAGCGTCCATGTAGTGTATCCATATAGCAGTATCGACACGATCGCTGGTTGGAAGAAACTACGTTTTATTCTATCGGTCAGATCTGACGTCCATATGACCGCTAGCCCATCGTAGCTGTTCATGCCTTTGCTAGTCTTGTGTTGATATCTGTCTCGGTTGATGAGACACTGCTTCCTAGATAGGTGAACTTGTCTTCTAGTTTCAGAGAACCACCGTTTAGTGTGGAGATGTTGCCTGTTTGATTAAAGCACATATATTCCATCTTGTGTGCATTGACATGGAGGCTTGTGCCTGGAGCTGCTCATTTCAGACTATGTAGCAGGGTTTCGGCTTGAGCGGGTGCATTTGCCGGAAGCGCTATGTAATCGGCGTAGTCGGCGTCGGTAATTGTTTGTACGAGGTACCTTCTGCTGGTGGTGTAATGGTTAAAGCGATGAGCTGCGGAATCGTAGTACGCGAGTTCGTACTCCAGTCGCGCTATTACGTTCACTTTCGGGCAAATACCCTTGGGAAAGGTATGAACCTCCTTATTCTCCCTCCAGCTATGGGTAAATAGTAGGACGGACTAGGTTCTTCAGCCTTGGTGAGGCAACTAGTCTAGGAGAAGGAAAACTCTGAATTCAAACCTGTTAAACTCCGCTTAAAAATTGACCTTGTGTCATATCCTGCCCGAGCGGAGGGGTTGGTAAATAGTACCTTCTGCTTTTTTCCTTTGTTAGCTTGAAACGGTTTTCTTTCATTTTATCAATAGATGTTTTAAGCACGTAGTCTAGACAGATGATAAAGAGGTATGGGGGCTCATGTGTCTCCTTGCAGTACACCTGCTACAATGTCGAAGTAGTCTGTGTCTCCATCCGTGGAACGGTCTTTTCTTTTGTGTTTCTATATAGCATCATTATAGCTGCGACGGTTAGGTGTCTGTTTTATTCACGACACTGTTTCAAGGGAGGTTCTCCCCCAACCTATCCCACAAAAAAAGAGGTTTGGATGGTTGGTTAGTTGGTTGGTTGATGTTGTCTTGGGGGTTTTGATTGTTTTTTGGTGGGTGGGGAGGCTTTTGTATTGATTTATTTCTACTAGAACTGAACTGTGTGCTTGTGCTAAACTGAATTGTTTGAAATAGAACTATTTTGACATTTAACTGTGTGTAAACAAAAAACTATACTTATAGTAAACTGAATTGTTTGAAATAGAGTTGTAGCACTTGATAGGGTCATATCAATGGGTAAAACAGAACTAAACAGCGCACTTAGACTAAACTGCATTGTTTGAAATAGAACTGTTTTTAGATTTAACTGTGTGTTAACAAAAAAAGCTGTACTTATACTAAATTGGATTGTTGAATAGAATTGCTTATATGAATAAAAATGGATTTGGCTATTATAACTTACAATGATTGATATGCCAGAAAACTAAACCAAACCAAATGCATTTTATTGTCATATCCAAGACATTTAAAGTGAGGTAACAACTTGGAAGACTGTATGATGATACATTGGATATTTATATTAAGCTCAAACTTTTAACAAGTAAGGATCTCCAGTAGCGAACATGCTGGACTGTGACATCATAGTAAGGGAGTCACGTTCTTACGTTCATTTTCAGACTAATAACCCTTGGAAAAGTAACAACTCCCTCATCTCCTCGGCTATGAGTTAAATAATACCGCATTAGCATAGTGGGTAGTGTTTGCCAATGGTCCGGAAGACTTAGGTTCAATCCCTGGTCGAGTCAAAACCCTTGGAAAAGTATGAACTCCCTCTTCTCCTCAGCTATGGGTTAAATAATACCGCATTAGCATAGTGGGTCATACCAAAGATTTTATAAAATGGTTCTAGATGCCTCCTAGCTTAACTCAGCATTATAAGGTACGGGTCAAGGGTAAATGGAGCAATCCAGGGAAAGAAGTAGCGCCTTCACCTACACCTCAGTGTAGTAGCTATTGAAAAGGAGCCTTCGAGTCGCCCTCAACTACGGTCGGCCAAAATTAACTTACTTCTTTTAGAGTGAATTTGTCATTTAATAAACTACGATGGTTGATATGACATTAAACAAAGAAACCAAGCCAAACCTTGACAATTAGCTTTTCAGTTGCAAATCTGATAAAACAATTCTTTTAATCCTGATTTAATACTATCAAAAGGAAAAATCAGCGAGTTGCTAAAATGAAATCGATATTCCCAAAAAATATATATAAATCAATGGCATTAGTTCAATGGATATTTATTAAATTTGACTAAGTCTCGCACAACGCTACCGAGAGGTAGGATTTACTCTACTCATCCTCTTCACAGTAGCAGGATGTGACACAAGGTCAGTTTAACGCGTAGATCCTCCCTAGAAATGGGAGGACCCCACAACGAATAACGACAGTGACTCTTCCAGGTAATTAATAGCAACGAAAATACTCTAGTTTCGTCGGCATCCTCCCGATAGGAAGCCTGGGTATCAAGCAATAAACCTGACTTTTACTTTTTTAGACGAGACGATAGATGCTAACAGGAGGGATGGGCGTCTTGGATTGGACTTCGAATGTTGATTTTAAAAGTAGCCGAATTGCCAGGCAGTCCTGAATCGAAAGATTACCGAAACATAATCTTACTATTTATTTCCACCCATTTGATCTTGTGTTAGTCTAATTTCGTTTAATAAAGATCAACAAATACAAGATCTATGCTAGTTTAATCACTTCTTAAGCGAACGAGAACGCTCACTGACGTAAACATTCTCACAAGTCTTACAGGGAATAATATAAATACCTGCTTCAAGCGTAGATTTGGTTTGGTTTAATGGCATATAAACTTTCGTGGGTTATTTAATGCCAAAGCTATCCTTGGAAAAGAACAGTTGTGGTACTATTTAAACCATATCTGGAGCTTCTAATGTAGTTTTGTTATCTGGTTTGTGTAGGGGAGTCAACGACAGACTGCTATATCCGTGATAGCTTTTCGTCGGAATAGTCATCATCATCATCATCATCACGACACGCTGACAGCACAAGTTTCCTTGACTCTCTCTCTCTCTCTCTCTCTCTCTCTCTCTCTCCGTCCATTTCATCAGCCATATCTTTAAGTAAGTCTCCTAGACAGCATACAGTGTCCGCACATAGCTGATGGGTGTAAGTTTTTGCTAATCGGCTAACTCTATTGTGCCCATGCGTCGGTGTCCATTGGAGAATATCACTTCTGAGTTTGGCCTTTCTTTCCCACAGTGGTTCCCAACCGATTTTAGGCCATGCCTGACTTTGGTATTTCTAAGATTCTGACATCTCAATCGTTCACAAATGAGGACAAAATAGCTGGGTTTTTGTTTGGGAAACCGGAAATAGTCCCAAGGACTCAGATCAGGTGTGTAAGGTGCCAGTGGTACTAAAAATTATTCCTTGGAGTCAACATCTCATTCACAGAACGTAAGCTTCTTTGGAACTGATTTTGCGCAGATTTTACGCATGCCAAGATCCTTATCCAGAATGGGTGGCGATTCAACTTTCCTTCTTAACCAAAACATTCTAACCGTTAAGCATCGACCAAATCAAATGAAAATACTTACCTTTGTCACCTTTTTCTCTGCTCATGAAGTGACAGATCGACCAAAAAAGGTTCAGTCATCTACAAATCCTATGTGCCGCTTAAAAACCTGTGCCCTGGATAGAATTTGATCTCAATAAACCTATGTTATCTTCTTAAATGTTCCTGTCTCATTGTCCCCAAGTTAAACGTAGCCTTTGATCATGCGTTTCCTTTTCTCGATACGCTTAACCAAACATTCTTGTATGTATTTAACCGAACATCTACGCTATGAGCAGGAAGTGACACAGGGTCAGTTTTTAAGCGGCTTTCAAATCAGTCACAAAGTGAAGCAATGCTTAACTCGTCAGCGCACCAACTACATCTTTACGACCAACCACCACGCCTTGAACTGCTTCGGTCACGTAATGTACGCACTTCAAATTAGCACATGCTAAAATATTGCAAAACTTTTGATTCACCTTAGTGTGAACTTTTTAGTGACCTCCAGAAAACAAACAGATATTAAAAATAGATGAAGCAAGGATAAAAACTGGGGAAATGTACAAATGAAAAATGAGGTATCTTCCTCTTTTTAATCGGCTTATTTATTTATAATCTTATCATTAAAGCGATGGATTTTATTGCCGCATTTTTACAGAAACTTATCTCTGAAATAATTCAGTCTCCCACCCACTTCGATTTATAGTTATTTAATAAGCTTAGATGTGGCACAAGGTTAGAAGTATTGGGCGACTAGTGAGAATTCAGTCAGACTCAGTAACAATGGTCAGCTAATCTAGCTCGCTATTATACCATATGTGATGCTCTTCCTCTTTTTGTAATTTACAAAGCTTAGATGTGACACAAGGCCAGAAGTATCGGGCGCCCTATGAGAATCCGATTCACTAACAATAGTCTGCTAACCTAATTTGCTCACTATTACATTATGCGAGGTTACCCCACTTCGATTTATACAGACCTCTGTGTAGACATGCGTCTTTTTCATCTACTTATATATATATGTGTATATATATATGAAAGAAACATAAGACGGGGAAATTAATTTGATGGAAAGATTATATATTATGAGGTTTTACTCTATATGGGCTTCATCGAATAATGATTAAGAAAAAAGTATAATTTGAGGGAAAATATTAAGAACTGTTAAAACTGTCTTCTTGGTTGTCATAGTGACGAAATTAGAAACGCTGATGATTTATCCTACGCCCAACCAGCGTACGAATGTGGCACAAGGCCGTTTTTAAGGTGGGTCCTGTCGCAGGGCCGAAACCAAACACGACAGGCAGTTCCATAAATGCCTCGGACCCCGTCGGCATTCCCCTTTTCGGGGCGCCTCAGGCGCCGGGCGATAAACCCAACCCCTCTGAAGAGGGTTAAAGCCTGGGGGGACGGCCCCCTGAAGCAAGAGGTGATGTATCCAGTGGTGGAATACACCCGAACGAATTGTGCGGCACGCAACCACAGCCGGCCGAGAGCGCCTCACCACAGGACACTATAGAAACGCTGATTGTTATGAAACTTTAAAAAGTGGGAAACGAACAAAAAACTGACATCTGTTTAAGCTATGAATTAAGGGATTTGAAAATATTTCCAACAGAAGAACATCAGCACAGATGGAAACATCTAAAATCTCTCTCTCTCTCTCTCTCTCTCTCTCTCTCTCTCTCTCGTTATGGCCCAGTCGGTTGGGGTTCCAGAATATACCGACTGCATCTCTGCAGAGGGGTAAGTCCCCCCCCCCGCAACGAGTGTCCTGATATGACACTAAATAATCTGATAGTGAGGCTCCAGTAATGCCTTGGGAAATGCGCAGTATCTCTTTATTGCCATCGCTCCCAGGTCAACTCTGACTCGGAGTAGTAGCACCTGATAGGGTCCTATCTATGGGTCAAATAGAACTAAACAATGTACTGAATTGTTTGAAATAGAACTGTTTATAGGCCATTGGCTAAATGATTTGAGAGTTCATCAAGGGTCCGGGAGACCGGGGTTCAATCCCAGGTCGAGTCCAACCAAAGACTCAAAAAATGGTACTTGATGCCGCCTTGCTTAACTCTCAGCATATAAGGTAAGAGTAAAGTGGAGCAATCCAGGGAATGGAGTAGCGCCCTCCCCTACACCTAAAAATGCGCCTTCGTGTTACCCTCGACAAAGGTCGCCGACTTTACATATATGTATAAAAATGGATTTGGCATTAAATAACCTACTATGGTTGATATGCCATAAAAACAAACCAAACCCTCTAGTTAGATAGAGAAAGTTTTATAAGAATTTCCGTCATATTTAATTGCTTCAATAAATTTCATTTTTAAACGAATAAATTTGTTTTAATGAAGAAAATATTAGTTAAAATTACAATTTCGAATCTTGCAAGTTTTTTCTATTAGTTTTGAACTGGTGATTTTTTTTTTACTAAAGTCTGAGTGACAGCAAGTCTCTTCAGGTCTCCAGGACTCTACTAAGTATTCTAGTTGATTTTGAGAAGGCTGTGGTTTGAATGATCTTGATTCTATATTGAAAAAAGTAAGCAGATAGATTATTAAATAGATAATTAAATAGGCTATTAAAATCAAACATGGCAACGACATATAAGAATCAAGCATATTGATTAGATTTAAAGATGCGATACTATTTTCATTTATGGCTTTGATGATAAAACAATTGATATGGATAACTAGGCATCGCCGGAGCCAAAATACCACATGAGTTGAGGGCTCATCAGGTGCATATTCTTTATTGTTGTAACCGATGTACGCTGTTCTTCGCTTTCGAAGAAATGACTACTAGGATGAGTTGCGATAAAACGCAACTAAAATTAAAATCAATGATAATAGTAATAATTGATTGTACCAGACATTGGTGTAATGGTTAGAGTGTTCTCTAATGGCCCGGGAGACCTGGGTTCAATCCCAAAAGACTTTAAAAATGGTACTTGATGCCTCCTTGCTTAACACTCAGCATTATAAAGTACGGATCAAGGGTAAAGTGGAGAAATCCTGGGAAAGGAGTAGCGTCCTCCCCTACACCTTGGTGTAGTAGCTATCGAAAAAGGTGCCTTCGGGTCACCCTCGACAATGGTCGCCAACTTATTTATGGTCTACCGTTTGGGGAATTTCATTCCAACTGGCCACCACATCCTCAGAAAAAAAAAAAAAGAAAGTAAAACACGAATTTGTTGTTCCCGGTTTTATTGTAACGATAAAAGCTGACAACTGCTTGTTGAAGTTGATAAATAATAAACAGTAGATTTATTATCAGTAAATCACTAGGGGTAAAAAAAAATACAAACATCCCAACACACACACCTACAAACACACACCCAGACACTCACACACACATACACACACGTGCTCATACATATCTGTATGAACATGTTACGACATGTAACGACACAGGAGTATAGATTCTTGCACACACACACACACATATATATATATAAACATGTTTGATTGAATCGGTCAGAGACTTCGTTTCTACTTATTTTATCGTGGATCTGTTTAAGTTCCTGTGCGATTCGTTTGATTTCTAGATGGAATAAATTCCAGAAGGCACCATCCACCCAGAAGTTAAACGACTCACTGAGCGGATCATCGATAGAACAGGCAGAAACGAAATGTGTCCTATTTAAGCAAGCATGTTTAAAAGAGAAATTGCAGCCTATATATATATATATATATATATATATATATATATATATATATATAACACGAATAGAAAAAGGTATTTCTTAGGAAACATACAGATATAGAGTAGCCTATTTAAAGAGTGAAAAATTGATGGATAGGTAGGTAGGTAGGTAGGTAGATATATGGTGGTAGTAGTAGTGGTAGTAAAAGAACAATAAAACAGGATGACATTCATATATATATATATATATATATATATATATATATGTATAAACTGAGAGAGATTATTTTCAACGGAGCTAGATAGATAATAGCAACAGAATAGGATAGAAAGATAATATAACTATTTGTAATATATATATATATATATATA
Organism: Sepioteuthis lessoniana; assembly: GCA_963585895.1. Lineage (NCBI taxonomy): Eukaryota > Metazoa > Mollusca > Cephalopoda > Myopsida > Loliginidae > Sepioteuthis > Sepioteuthis lessoniana. Next base: position 102,766,552 of record OY757915.1, read on the forward strand.
TATACAGAGATAGATTACTTGAACAGAGTGATAGATTACACACATATAATGTAGCAACCTACATGTAAATTAAAATAGATTGACTCACAGACACGCATAAATATCCACATATAAACATGTACAACACATCTTACAGAGAGACTGACTAACAGACAATCAGACAGACGGACAGACATACGTCGATGTATTTTTCTTTTCTTTTTTTTTTTTTTTCTTTTTCTTTTGTGCATTCATGGCAGTGCGTTCAAGTCTTTTCTTGTCACAATATTTGTGACAAATAATGCTGACGGCATGCGATCCCTACCGAAGCCAAATCGAGACATTTCAGTCAACTAAAAAAAAAGGTTAATTTTTGTCTTTGTCTCTGATGAATTGTCGCTTGGCTTCTCAATCAACCTTTTCTCGTAGCCCATCTTTTGTTTCTCTTCATCATAAAAGAAAAGCTGAATCATATCCAAGATGGAAATCGAAAAATCGAAAATCTGCAAAGAAAGAGAAGTTTGTGTCGATTAGATTGAAAAATTAAAATGAAATAAAATCTCATTTCTGTAGTTTCAGCTGTATAAAATATTTATACCCATTCATATACATATTCGCAACAACAACAACAACAGCAAACGCCTTTATTTTAAAAAATTTTCAATTAAAAAAGAAGGAAAACAATAAATAATTGTCTCCGTTAGAGAATAGTCATATCTCTAGTTTAAGAAATTGAACAACATCCTTTCTTTAAATGTTTTTAGGTTCTTCATAGAAATCATTAATAGCTTTTATATTTGAAAGCCTTTAAATATTTATAAATTATTGGCTAATATGGAGAAAAAGCTTGACAGTAATTATACGAGAATACTACGAGCTGTACTGAAAAAGTCCTGGAGGCAACACCCTACAAAACAGCTGCAGTATGGCTACCTACCACCCGTCACGAAAACCATCCAAATTAGACGAACCAGATATGTAGGACACTGCTGGAGTAGTAAGGACAAACTCATAAGCGATGTACTACTGTGGGCCCCTCCACATGGACGAGCAAAGGTTGGACGACCAGCTAGAACCGATCTATAGCAGCTCTGTGCTGATATGGAATGTAGCCTAAAAAAACAGCCAGGAACGATTAACGAAAGGGACGAGTGACGAGAGAGGGTCAGGGAGATCCGTGCTTGCGGTGCGAGATTATGATTTCTTTTATCTTAATTTCACTTGCTTTCAATTGTTATTATCATTTTACTCTTTGAAAGTTTTTCACATCAGCGTTAACTAATAGTCTTTCACTGTAGTTTGAGTGACAGCAAGTCTCCTCAAGTATCCAGGACTCTTCTCAGTATTCTGGGCGATTTCAACAAGGCTATAGTTTGGATGATCTCCATTCGTCCTTTTATTTCCAAGTCCTCTAGTCCTTTTACCTATCCTTGGGTGACTGTATCGAGAGCACCAGTTACAATTGGTATGGCCGTCTCTTTCATGTTCCACAGTTTTTTTCAATTCCCTAGCAAGGTCGAAATACTTATCCTTCTTTTCACTTTCTTTCAATTTTACTTTGTGGTCAGCCGGGACAGCAAAGTACACAATTTTGCAAGTGCTCTTTTTTTGTGGATTATTATAAGGTCTGTTCGTCTGGCCGAGATTAGGTGATCCGTTTGTATCGCAAAATCTTAGAGGAGCCTGTGCGTCTCATTCCCCGGAACATATTCTGGGTTGTGCAAATACCATGGTCAAATTTAAATTTCTTGCAGAGATCCCAGTCGATCACCTTGCCCACCCAGTCATGTTAAGTCTTATACTCTTTCTGTGCTAGTTTGCTGCATTCGCTTATCATATAATTGATCGTTTCGCATTATTATTATTATTATTATTATTATTTATTTATTTTTTTTTTTTTTTGCCCAGTCCGCTGGGGCTATTGAATAGACCGACTGCATCTCTGCAGAGGGATATGATCCCCAATGAGTATCCTAGATATGAGATTAAACAATCTGTTGGTGAGGTTCCAGTAATGCTGGAGCTTTAGGGAATGCGGAGTATTCCTTCATTGCCATCGCTCCCAGGTCCAATCTGGCCCAGAGTGGTAGCACCAGATAGAGTCCTATCTATGGGTCAAATAGAACTAAACAGCATTCTTATACTAAACTGAATTGCTTGAAATTGAACTGTTTTGACATGTAAACAGTGTACTTATGCTAAACTGCATTGTTTTAAATAGAACTGTTTTTGACATTGAAACTGTACTTATGCTTAAGTGAATTGTTTGATTTAGAACTGTTTGACTAAACTGAATAGCTTAAAATAGAAACGTTTTTGACAATTAAACTGTGTACTTATGTTAACTGAATTTTTTGGAATAGAACTGTTTATTTGTATAAAAATGGATTAAATAACCAGCAAAATGTAGTCGGTATATTCTGGAGCCCCAAATGTTTATTTGTATAAAAATGGATTAAATAACCAGCAAAATGCCATAAAACACAAACAAACCAAACCAAACCAAACCTACGAGGTGCATACGATAAGTTTCCAGACTTTTTTTCGTATGGGCATTTAAAATTGTCGTAGACTCTTGAAAACTCAGTATGTTATTGCTATACATCTTATGAGATGACTGACCAATTTTTATGATTTCAGGTTCAAATGAACAGTTCCCAGGACTCTTCTCAGTATTCTGGCCGATCTTACTCATGTAGGGTGGATGGTCTCCACTCGTCCTCTGACTTCTCATTCTTCCAGCCCCTTTACCTATTCTTTGGGGATTGTTCCAAGTGCACCAATTACAATTGGTATTACTGTCACCTGCCTTCTTTGGCATCTCTGCTTTTTACAATCTTCTCATATCAACTTTAAAAGAAGAATCTTAGCACAGAATATATACACTATGAATTCAATATATATATATATATATGTCACACAGCCATTCACTCGACCAACGACGTCTGACCTTCCCTGGTGGGAGATCATATCTCAGCCGAACCAGTCGTCTGCCCACGTTGTGAATTTTTTAGATCCTGACAACTGAATCCACTGTTTACACCAAAAGCCGAAATAATCGGACAGGCTGATCATTTGATAATAAAAAAAATAAAAATTTGAAGTTCAAAGAACGACAAACACTGAGTTGAATAATTAAATAATAATGTCTTTAGTCAGAAAAAAAAACTGTAAAAAAAAAAAATGTTTTTATTTCGATGTTCTATTCCCCGTAAATACGAAGCAGAATGTTTCAGAATATAGTCCCTATCTTGTGGCGGTCAGTCTAAGTCCACGGTCAGTCTTCCTCACTTAGACCCCCAAAACATTCTCACGTTAATTCTTATCTTCAGCTTGTTGGAACAAAAGAGATGTGAGAGGATCAAGTTATCTCCAAATCTGGTGCAAGGCTCTTTTTACAGGAGCTCCTTCCTACTTCGATCTCAACTCCGCAACTACTCTCGCTTTTCAGCAAAAAATGAGTTTATATAATTGTTTCTCTTATTTCTAAGTGGGCATATCTCATCAACGGCTTTCTTCAACAATATTTCGAGCGTTTTAGAAAAACCTTATGTTTTCTAAAAGCATTGTTTTCTATTCATTTCAATAATGAAAAAAAAATATTCTCGATTTGTCAGCGTATTACCCCAATCTTCAGAAATCCATGCTAAAAAAAAAAGCCTCAATCTGCTCTGTTATACATACAAATCGAATTCTGTTGAGTAATTCATCAGCTGTTCCCCCGAATGCCCTCTTAAATTTTTTTTCTTATCATTATTTCTAAACTCTTCCAATTCAGTTTTAAAATTTTCTACACTATTACTATTTTTTATCTGATTAGGCAAAAAAAAGTATATTACTCTGTTAGCAAAAAAAAAAAAATCGAATTGGTTAATAGACTTAGATTTTAAAATCTGTCATTAATAAATAATTTTTCACTGAAGCCTATCTCAGATCTTCGGGATTCTTCTAAGTCTTCGAGGTAATTTTAAAAGTGCATACATTAAGATGGTCTTGATTCTTCTTATGATATTCAATTCCAGGGCTTTTGGGGACCTCTCCAAAGGCTCCAACAACGATTGGCATCACTGTCATCTTCATGTTTCACAGATTTTTCAGTATCTTATGACCTTTTATTTTTACTCAATGGTCCGCTGGAACGCCAAAATCCTCTCGATAACAAGTTTTTTTCTTGTTAATTAATATTAGGTCTGGTCTTCAGGCCGGGATTTTGTATCACAAAGTCCCAGAGAATTACCAGTGTGAACTGAAATTAAAAAATCTAGCAATCTTTAACTTCTAACTATATAGGGGAGTCTCCGTGGTGTAATGGCTAAAGAGATGGATGCAATGGAGCGACTGGAGTTCGGACCCGTTTGATACCATGTCTCAATCTAGCTCGTTAACCACTACGCCACGGGAAGTCAGTTCTTCTGACATGTCGATACAAGCTCACCGGATGATCGGGCACTGAAACTTAATATCGTGAATTTTTATCATAAATATATATATATGTGTGTGTGTGTGTGTGTGTGTGTGTGTGTAATCGGGTCTCCATTGCCTGAAGTTGTAAAAATTAGGTTATCTCCGTAATCATACAAAAATCAAGATAACGTTTTTAAAACCTTTATGTGTAGTTTACAAATTAAAACAAAAATTAAATGAATAAAAGACATTTTAATATAAAAGTCTGCAGTAAACAGATAAACTTACAACACTTTTAACTGTGTCTGAATGCAACAGCCCAGACTATGTGGGCCAACACAGCCACGCCCAACATTTTATCCAAGCGGGGTGTATTAGAACCTGCAATTAGAAAAGATAATTAACAATTAGATTAAATTGTGAAAAGTCGATGGCTAAAGAAGATCGATAGAGCAGAGATGAGAACAAAAAATAGTGACAATAGTGATCGATCGTTCATAAAAAAAAAAAATATAAAGAAAAAGGCGTTATACAGAATCCTCAGCCTGGTGTAAAATTAGGCCAAAAATGAATAAATTATTGATAGTGAAATATTCCCAGCACAGGTAAACGCAGTTAAGATTTAGTATATGTACCCCCACCCCGTGGTGAAATGGTTATCGTTGTAGGAAATGGACACGGCGACACGAGTTCAAATCCTGGACGAGACTGATGGCATTTTACATAGCACTAATACCCTTGGGAAAGGTATGAATCCAATTACTCTTCCTCCAGCTATGGGTAAATAGTAGGGCAGACTGGTTTCTTTAGCTTTGGTGAGGCAACTAGTCTAGGACATGGAAAACTCTGAATTCAAACCTGTTTAACTCCGCTTAAAAATTGACCTTGTGTAATTTCCTGCCCGAGCGGAGGGGTTGGTAAATGATAATCTCCCCACACACATACACCGCACGAGCAGGATACTATACAAGATCAATTATTTTAGCTGATTTTATCAGGTTTGAATTAAAAGTTTTCCTTCTTCTAGACCGGTTGCCATTTCCTGCTTTAAGATCCCAGTCTGCCCAACTATTTACCCATAGCTGGAGTGAGAATAGTTGAATGCATACTTTTCCCTAAGGTATTAGCATCCTGTGAAATGTGAACTGCCTCGTCCAGGATTTGAACTCTGGTTGCTGAGTACATTTTCTACGATAATAATCATTACACCACAAGCGATTCTGCTAAGATTAGCATATAGCCATTTTTTGAATTGGGCTTCTCAAAGTAGTCCCAAAAGACTTCTGGGGATGAATAAAAATTTGGCTAGGTTTGGGGAGCACGAAGAGATTTACTAGTTGGCATTTATAAAACCCTTTATAATAGGAAAACAAAATCGCTGGGGGAGTCTCCGTGGTGTAATGGCTAACGTACTGGACCGCGGCTTCGAAGTAAGCGAGTTCGAATTCCAGTCAATCTATTACCTTCACTTTCTGACTGACACTCTGGGGAAATGTATTGAATCCCATTATCCCCATCTGTTATAGGTTAAACAGTATCACCGCTGCTCTTCTACAAAGAAAGCATTGGCATTAAATAACCCATAAAAGTTTATATGCCATTAAACAAAGAAACTAGAAACCAAAACTTTTCGGCGTCTTTAACGAAGCATATAATCATATTTTTACGAAATAAAACTTCATAACAATTATATTTTAAACGATTCATTTTATTAAAATACTGGATTCTAAAATATCCCTTTTTATAGTAAGTTATGAGATCTATTTAGAAAAAAAAGAATATTTTAAAGTAAGAATAAAAATATCAATTTAAAAAAGAAAGAAAAATAAAGAAATGGTAAAATTGAAAGACAATGTCTGAAATTTTAATTCTTATCCATTGTAACAGATTTTTAATGAATAAAATTTAAAAAAAATTTTTTTAATAATAATAATAATAATGCTGCAGCTGATGATGATGATTATTATGATTATTATCATCACCATCATCATCTCCATTGGAGCTTTTCACATCAGCGTTAGCTGATGGTCTTTCACAGGAGTCTGAGTGACAGCAAGTCTCCTCAAGTCTCCATGACTCTTCTCGATATTCTGGCCGTTCTCAATAATGCAGTAGTTTGGACGGTCTCCACTCGGCCGCCAACTTCCAAGTCCTCTAGTCCCTATAGTAAACCTTTAGTTACTGTTCCAAACGCACCAATTACAGTTGGTATAATTGTCACCTGCATGTTCCATAGTTTTTTTTCAATTCCCTAGCAAGGTCCAGGTACTTATTCCTCTTTTCACATTCTTTCAGTTTTATTCTATTGTCAGCCGGGACAGCAAAGTCGACTATTTTACAAATTCTCTTCTTTTTGTGGATTATTATAAGGTCTGGTCTTCTGGCCGAGATTAGGTGATCCGTGTGTATGTCGAAGTCCCATAGGAGTTTATGTGTGTTATTTTCTAGGACAGGTGCTGGGTTGTGTATATACCATTTGTTTGTATGGTCAAATTTAAATTTCTTGCACATTTCCCAGTGGATCACCTTGCTGACCAAATCGTGTCTAGTCTTATATTTCTTCTGCGCTAATTTGCTGCATTCGCTTATTATGTGATTGATGATTTCATCTCTGTCACCGCATAGCCAACATTTGCTATTTTGCTGCGTCTTATCTATTCTCGCTTGGATATGATTGGTTCTTATGGCGTTGTTTTATGCTGCTATTAGGAGAGATTCTTTTTATTATTATTTATTCCTTTAGTTTTTCACATCAGGGTTAACTGATGGTCTTTCACTGGAGTTTGAGTGACAGCAAGTCTCCTCAAGTCTCCGGGACTCTTCTCAGTATTCTGGTCATTCTCAACAATGCTGTAGTTTGGATTGTCTCAACTTGTTCTCCAACTGCCAAGTCCCCCTCACCCTTCATCAGTCCTTTAGATACTGTACTGAATGCACCAATCCCGATTGGTATAATCATCACCTTCATGTTCCAAATTATTATTATTATTATTTACTCCTCTAGAGTTTTTCCCATCAGTATTAGCTGATGGTTTTTCACTGGATTTTGAGTGACAGCAAGTCTCCTCAAGTCTCCAGGACTCGTCTCAGTATTCTGGCCGTCCTCAGCAATGCTGTCGTTTGGATAGTCTCAAACCCGTCCGCCAACTTCCAAGTCCTCCAGGCCCTTTAATAATCCTTTAGTTACTGTGCCTAACGCACCAATCACAATTGGCACAATCGTTACTTTCATGTTCCACAGTTTTTTTAATTCTCTAGCAAGGTCAAGGTACTTATCCTTCTTTTCACTTTCCTTCAGGTTTATTCTGTGGTCCGCCGGGACAGCAAAGTCAACAATTTTGCAGATTCTCTTTTTTTTTTTTTTGTTGATTATTATGAGGTCTGGTTTTCTGGCTGGGATTAGGTGATCCGTTTATATGTTAAAGTCCCATAGCAGTTTATGCGAGTCATTTTCTTGGACAGGTGCCGGGTTGTGCTGATTATTATTATAATTATTAACAACAAAAAATTCCACTTTGACCGAAGAGATGTTAAATTTCACTTGTGAAGTTAGTTTCAGTATTGCCAGGGATTTGTTGATGCAGGTTTTTACTATAGGATTCAATATTTCATTCATAACTTTTCTGTATTTTGTGAAACTTTTAATCTTGAAACTGAAAACATCTTTAAAAAAAATCAACCTCTCTCATCATGGCACCCAATGAGATTACGAAAAAATGTCGGCAGTATTCAATTAATTTATTTTGTGGGTGAATGGAAATTAAATTTAGTTACAGGAGTAAAAAGTTTGAAAAACTGTCTTAGGAAGACCAAACAGCACCATTCTACTAGACACGATTGGTGTGAAATTGGCATTAAAGATCGGGGCTTTTTTATGGGTTTGGTTACTTGATGATAGTTGTTAATTCTAAATTAGCAACATAATATATATATGTCCCTTGGAAAGAAAGAGAATTGTGTCAAGGGAAATAAGTAGGACGCTCGTTCATCTCGGCAATTGGAGGCCGTTTTTCTAGACTGAACCTCCTCATTACATTCGAAGATGATGATCAGTAAGTTTTGATGTATGTGGCTTACATCTTGTGGGTGCTGAGCACGTATGTGTGTGTGTGTGCGTATGTGTGTGAATAACTTTCTACCTTTTAGAGTTTACGCTCTCACAACTATAGCTGATTGGAACATGTTTCTATGAGGTGGGTGAAAAGTTTGTATCGTCCTCTTTTTTTGAAAACTAGACACTGAATACAATTAAAACCGAATTTGAGAGTTCAGTTGATTGATTGATTGATTGATTGATTGGTTTTAACAGCATGTGAACCCATCAAGGGTTATTTTAAGCCGAAAGGTCAGGGGGTCGCATTCATTGTACGTTCATATTTGTATTTTTGTGTAGCTGTTTCTTGAGATATATTTTAGCCTACGGTTATATCAAATACAAATAATTTTTAAATAGCCCCCTAACAAGTACTATCGCTCTGAAACAGAGTGGACCTAGGAGTAATGGCAATGAAGGGTTACTCCACACTCCCCAAATCTCCAGAACTAAAGTCTCACCATCAGATGCAGTTTAATGTAATACGCAAAACACCCCTTTCTTTGGTGTGTGTGTGGGGGGGCTTGCCCTTCGGTAGGGGATAGAGTTAGCGTATTCTAAGACCCGTCGACCGGACATAGAGTGTTCTGTGTTCAGTGTTCAACTGTTGTAGGGGAAAAATGAAAAATTTAAAAAAAGTGACGAGCAAGATTGACGTACGACATTTCATATGCAAAACTGCAACAGAAGCTAAAACATGGCTGTTGAAATACCAACGCAGTTTCTTCCAGGCAGCGGTCACATCGATACTGCTATATGGATGCACTACATGGACGCTAACAAAACGGCTGGAGAAAAAACTAGATGGCAATTACACAAGAATGCTGCGTGCAATCCTGAACAAGTCCTGGCAGCAACACCCCACAAGACACCAACTGTACGGCCACCTGCCCCCTATCACGAAAACTATTCAAGTTAGGCGAACCAGACATGCAGGACATTGCTGGAGAAGCAGAGATGAACTCATAAGAGATGTACTCTTATGGATCCCCACACATGGCCGCGCAAAAGCAGGACGACCAGCACGAACGTACATTCAGCAGCTATGTGAGGATACGGGATGTTGTCCTGAATACCTGCCTAGGGCGATGAACGATAGGGAGGAGTGGCGAGAGAGGGTCAGGGGTATCCGTGCTGCCAGCACGATATGATGATGATGATGATGATGATGATGATAACTAGATTGAAAGGTTTTATAACTGAGACTTTAAATATTATGAAGATAGGGAAAAAAGAGAATTAATAGAACAGATACTTACCGCTAACTCTAAGCATAATACCGTTAGATGTTTCTGCCTGGGGATATTTGTTTATGATACACTTCCAGAGGCCAGAGTCCCATCCACGAGGCACGGTAAGGAAAACAGTTGCGTGTTGATTTCCGCGGTAAATATTGGTGTTGATCAGATAGGCTCGTTTTGCCATCGTTTCATCGACCTGTAGTAGAAGGAGGAAAAAAATGACTGAATTGTAAAAAGAGAGGATTCGTAAAAAATTGTGATCAGAAATTATCCTAAATGACAGCGGGTGGTATCTTCGTAGTGTAATGGTTACAGCGTTGGGTTGCAGAATCGTAGTACGCGAGTTCGAACTCCATTCGTGCTATTATATTCACTTTCAAACAAATACCTTTGGGAAAGGTATGAACCCCTTAATCTCCCAGCTATGGGTTAAATAACATCACTACTGTTCTTTCTGAAGAATGGCTTTAGTATAAAATAACCCACGAAGGTTGATATGCCATTAAACAAAGAAACCAAACCAAAAGAAAGAGAAGTCATGGTGTTCTGCTGCTTTCAAAAAGATTCTAATGTAAAAAGAATATTTCTTATTAAGGATATTTAATTATTTATGTAATCGCTCGGTTCTCTCAGTATAACTTACATTAAATCTGGACTACTTGTTAGGTTTCGTTATTTGGTTTAATTGCAAATTAACCCTTCATCGTTAATTAACACCAAACATCAACCCTTGATCGTCACTTAATGTAAAATCAAACTTGGATCCTTATTCAGCGCCAAATAACTCCCCGATCATTTCTTAACGCCAAAATTCAACCCTTTATTGTTACTTAACGCTAAATCAGCTCATGATCGTTACTTAATACCAAATCAACCCTTGATCGCCACTTAGCACAAAAAATCAACTTTGATCGTTGCTTAATGCCAAATTAATCCTTTATCGTCACTTAGGGCAAAATCATCCCACGGTCGTCATTTAATGCCAAATCAACCCTTGATCGTTACTTAGCACCAAATCAACATTTTATCGTTACTTAGCACCAAAAATCAACCCTTGATCGTAACTTAATGACGAATTAACCCTTGATCGTAACTTACTATAAAATCAACCCTTGATCATTACTCACCACCAAAAATAATCAATTGATCGTTACTTAGCACCAAATTGACCCTTGATCATCACATAATGTCAAATTAATCTTTGAATGTTTTTTAGCGTCAAATCAATCCCCGATTCTTACTTAACGCCAAATCAACCTTTAATGGTTACTTAGCGCCAAAAATCAACCCTTAAGCTTAACTTAATGCCAAATCAACCCTTGATTGTTACTTAAGGCCAAATAAACCCTTGATCGTCATTCAACGCTAAATCAACCCTTGATCGTTACTTAGCGCCAAATCAACCCTTCATCGTCATTTAATGCCAAATCAATCCTTAAGTGTTATTTAATGCCGAATTTATCTTTGAGCGTTACTTAATGCCAAATCAGTCTTTGATCATTACTTAGTGCCAAATCAACACTTTATCGTTATTTAGCATAAAAATATCAAACCTCGGTCGTTGCTTAATGCCAAATCAACGCTTGATCGTCACTAAATGCCAAATAAACCCTTGATCATTACTTAGAACCAAAAATCGACCCTCGATCATTACCTAATACCAAATCAACCCTTGATCGTTACTTAATGTCAAATTAACCATAGAGCGTTACTTAGCGACAAATCAACCACCGATTGTTACTTAACGCCTAATCAACTTTTGATGGTTACTTATGGCCAAAAATGTGCCCTTGATCATTACTTAACGACAAATAAACCCTCGATTGTTACTTAGCGACAAATTAACCTTTGATCATTACTTTATGCCAAATCAGTACTTGATAATTACTTGATTCCAAATTAATCCTAGATCGTTATTTAATGCCAAATCAACCATTGATCGTTACTTAATGCCAAATCAACCCTTGATCGTTACTTAGCGCCAAATCAACCCTTGGTAATTATTTACACCAAATCAGCACTTGATCGTTAAGTAATTCTAAATCAACCTTTGATCGTTGCTTAATGCCAAATCAACTGTTGAATCTCATTTACAGCCAAATCAACCCTCGATCGTTACTTAATACTAGATTAATCCTCGATCATCATTTGGTGCTAAATCAGCCCTTGAACATTACCAAATGCCAAATCAACACTTTATCGATATTTAGCGCCAAAAATCAACTCTTAATCGTTACTTTCCGCAAAATCAACCCTTGATCATTACTTAGCATCAAATTGACCCTTGATCTTCACTTAATGCCAAATCAAACTTAGGTCGTTACATAACAGTAAATAAACCCTTGATCGTTACTGAGCACCAAATTAACCCTTGAGTTTCATTTAAAACGAAATCAGCCCACGGTCTTCATTTAGCGTAAAATGCAATCTTCGATTGTTACTTTGGGCCAAATTAACCTTTGATCGTTACTGAACACCAAATCCACCCTTGATCATTACTTAGCACCAAATCAGCCCTTGATCGTTACTTATATGCCAAATCAACCCTTGATTATTACTTGATGTTAAACCAACCCTTAATCGTTACTTAGCGCCAAAATTCAACCGTTAATCGTTACTTAACGTAAAACCAACACTTGATCATTACATAATGCCAAATCAACCCTTGATCGTTACTTAGCACTAAACTGACTCTTGATCGCCACTTGATGTCAAATCAATCTTTGAGGGTTATTTAGTACCAAATCAATCCCCGATTGTTACTTAAAGTTAAATTAACCCTTAATCGTTACTTTATGCAAAATCAACCCTTTATTGTTACTTAGCGCCAAAATTCAACAGTTAATTGATACTTAGCGTAAAATCAACCCTTAATGGAAACTAAACGCCAAAAATTCACCCTTGATCATTACTTAGCGCCAAATCAACCTTTAATCGTTACTTGATGCCAAATTAATCCTTGATCGTTACTTGATGCCAAATCAATTCTATCGTTACTTGGCGCCAAAATTCAACCGTTGATCAATACTTAGCGTAAAATCAACACTTGATCGTTACTTAGCGCTAAATAGATCGTTGATCGTCAAGTAATATCAAATCAATTTTTACTAAACGCCAAATCAACCTTTTATGGTTACTTAGTGCCAAAAATATACCTTTAATCGTAACTTAATGCTAAATTAACCCTTGATCGTTAATTTGCGCCCGTGGAGGTGCCCGTGGTGTAATAGTTATCGTCGTAGGAAATAGACACGGCGACACGAGTTCAAATCCAGGACGAGGCTGATTGCATTTCACATAGAAAGGTATCAATACAATTATTCTCCCTCCAGCTATTGGTAAGTAGAAGAGCAGACTGGGTTCTTCAGCCTTAATGAGACAGCTAGTCTAGCAAAAGGAAAACTCTGAATTCAAACCTGTTAAACTCCGCTTAAAAGTTGACCTTGTGTCATATCCTGCCCGAGCGGAGGGGTTGGTAAATATGGTTAATTTGCGCCAAAAATCAACCCTTGATCGTTACTTAATGCCAAATCAACCCTTGATCGTCACTTAGCACCAAATTAACCCTTGATCATCACTTAGCACCAAATCAACCCTTGATCGTCACTTAGTACCAAATTAACCCTTGATCGCCCCTTAACGCCAAATCAACTGTTCATCTTTACTTAATGGGAAATCCCGTTTATACCTGATTTTTAAGTGGGTAAGATTTTTAACCCAGCAAGAGCTCATTTGTTTGAACAGTTAAATGGTTTCAGGTATTGCTATCTAATAATTCAATTTAATATTAATCATTTGTTTCCATACTGTTAAGTAGTTTCAAATATCGTAAATCATTAAATAGATCTATTTGATCAATAGATAAGACCCTAGCAGGCACTAGCACTCCGAGTCATAGTGGACCTGGGAGTAATGGCAATGAAAGGGTACTCTACATTCCCTAAAGATCCAGCACTGGAATATCACCATCACATTCCCTAACGCTCCAGCATTGGAATCTCACCATCAGATGCATTTTGGGTCTTATCCAGGACACGCGTGGGGGAGGTTACCCCTTTACAGAGATTCAGTCGGTGTATCTACAGTCTTAGCCAACAGAGCTGCCTAATCTCTGATTTTCAATGCATTTCTAAAGTAAAATATCGTTAATTCACGAATACTATAAATCTATGATTTCCCATGCATTTCTGCAATAAAAACATTAGCAATGCGTTTATGTTATACATATAATAACTATTCTATCAATAATATTTGAATTAATTTTTGACTATTTACAATTTCTTTTTCCTGATTTTCAAAGCATTTCTGTTGTATTTTGGCCTTCGACCCGGCCAAAAATGCCATTCCAAGGTGATGCACCGGAAGGAAGTGACACATTCTAATGGCAGTTATGAGAGGAAATCGCGTGGGCGGAAATTGGCTGATGAAATGGGACGAGGTAAAAAATTCCCATGGTACACTCATAGACTGATGCACCGGAAGAGAGTGACCTGTGAACTGCATGACAGTTATTTCCGCTTGATGACGATCCAACATGCGATTCCAAAAATCGAGTAGGCGACAGAGTGGGCGTTGAACTATTATATAACTCAGTCAAGATAGAAGTCAGACAGTTCCAGTTAGAGATCGGATGGAGTTATAGACGAGATGTGGTAAGGAAAGCCACACCAGGCCGAAGGGGCTTGGGGACCCCGATTGAGTTGGGGTGCCGAGAAGTTGCTGATAAGATGTAGCAGATCACCCAGCAGAGTGGGCCTCTGGGCCTCCGGTTGAGCAGCTCTGGAGAACGAGAAAGACACGACGTTGACGGCCATAAGAGTGGGGGTCAAAATATTGCAGTTTCTGTTCGGTCTCCAACACCCTCTCACACGCAAACCTTGAATAACCTTTTCGAACCCTTGCAATAAAGTGAGAGGTACATATTTTGTTAAAGAAGTCTTCCTGCGTCTGCGTCTTTATTATTGTGTCGTTATGATGCTGTAGATGACGATATAACATTTCTATAATAAAATAACTCAGAGTAAAATTCTATAATGAAATCATTAACATTATACATATAATATCCCTCGTATGTCAGTAATGTTTTCATCAATTCCTGGCCACTAAAATATGTAATGCATTTCTATTGTTTAATCATTAGCAATGTATTTACATCATGTATATAGCAGCTATATTCTGTCATTAATTCCTGATGACTGACAATCCATGATTTTTAATGAATTACAATACAGTTTGATAATTAGCGATATATTTCTTTTTTCTATCTAATAACTCTTTTCTGCGATATGTTTTTTTTAATTCTTTTTTGTTACACAAATAAGAAATAAAGTTTTATCATTAAATCAAGAATGTCCCTCTGCATAGTTCTATTCTACGGTCAAATCACGCTGATCATCCAAGTCTATCAGCGATGAACTCGGTCATAGCTTAGATGTGTGGCCACTTAAGAACAGCAGGTACCTAAGCAAAGCTGAGTACATTTTTAGAGGAGAGCAAGCCAGGCTAGCAGACCATTTTTAGTGAATTTGATTCTCTCTAAGAGTCGCATATTTCTGGCCTTTTGCCAAAACTAACCTAAGCGAAGTAAATGGCTATCCCAATATTGAAAAAAGAAATGATTCTTTAAGACAAGGAATCATTAAAGCAATAAAATTCTGCTAAATAAATACAACTCTCTCTCTCTCTCTCTCTCTCTCTCTCTCTCTCTCTCTCTCTCTCTCTCTCTCTCTCTCACACACACACACACACACACACACACACACACACACACACATACTTTTCCACAATAGTTGCATGCTTTCTTCCTCTGGATATTTTCCTTTTTTCTCCTTTTCGTTTTATTTCGTTCTTTCTTTTTTCTCCCTCCTACCTCCTCTCTCTATTTCTCTCTCTCTCTCTCTCTCTCTCTCTCTCTCTCTCTTGCTTTTTTTCTCTCTCACTATACTTGCATGCTTTCTTTCTCTCACGATATTTTCCGTTTTTTCTCCTCTCTCTCTCTCTCTCTCTCTCTCTCTCTCTCTCTCTCTATATATATATATATATATATATATATATATATATATATATATCTTGCTTTTTCTCTCTTTCACTATACTTTCATTTTTTTTTATCTCTCGATATTTTCTATTTTTCTCCTCTATCGTTTTCTCTCTCTCTCTCTCTCTCTCTCTCTCTCTCTCTCTCTCTCTCTCTCTCTCTCACACATACACACACACACACACACACAGGTATGATTATTTTAAACAAACATTATTAATCTTTTAATTTCTGTTCCTTTTTCTCTTCAATCATAAACATTTCCACTCTTTACAAAAACAATTTTCATAAATTGTATATATATATATATATATATATATATATATATATATATATATATATATATATATATATATCTTCTACAGCCCCAGCTGACAGAGCGGATAAAATGAAGAGTTACAAAATTTATAAAAAGAGTAAAAGATTACTGTTAGAGGAAGATACTGGAGAAGTTGGAATTAACTATTTTACTAGAAAGAACATTGAAAGGTGATATGATTGAAACTTTTAAAATAATTAATGGATATTTTAATTATAGTAGAAATTCTTTTTTTTTTATTTATTTCTCTTGGAACTAGAAATTTACTATCAAGGCAGATTTCAAAAACTAAGATTTATTGGATTTTTTTAAATTTTTTTTTTGCTAATAGACTAATATATTTTTAGAACTAATTGCCTTATCAATTGTGTAAAAAAAATTAAGATTAAAGTTGGATGATTCCAGAAATAATTGTAAGAAAAAGAAATTAAAAGGGAATTTTGGAGAATATCGAATGAATTACATAATAGAATTTGATCTGTAAATAGGTATTTTCTGTTTTTTCTCCCCCCCCCCTCTCTCTCTCTCTCTCTCTCTTGCTTTTTCTCTCTTTCACTATACTTTCATACTTTTTTCTCTCTCGATATTTTCTATTTTTCTCATGTATCGTTTTATCTCTCTCTCTCTCTCTCTCTCTCTCTCTCTCTCTCTCTCTCACACACACACACACACACACACACACACAGGTATGCTTATTTTAAACAAACATTATTAATTTTGTATATATTATGTATACATTAATATTGTATATATTATGTGCCAAGACTTTTTAAGATTGATGTGAGAAGATAGTAAAAATGGGAAGAAGTCCAAGGATGTATAACAAACAAATAATGATAATCTGTTACCTACCCATTCTGCATTCCTTGGAGGAGTGACTTTCAGAACATCTTTACCATTTCGGGTGAACGTAATTGAATAGATTCTGTCGGCGAAGCGATGATCATTACAGAAAAATTTAACTTTCTGCTTCCCGCAGCATGGCACAGTGGGCGGCGTAATGGTCAGGTCAACACAATCTACCAAAGAAAATAGTATAAATAATATAATTATCAAAAATATTACCTTACCTTGTGTGTAAAAATTTAGTGCTTTCAATAACATTATTCTGCTTTCCATCCGTTCTTTCTTTCTTCTTTCTTTTCACAGAACCAGACGATAGAATTATTGGGATGTTTCTAATGCTATGACATCATAAGCTTACATTATTTTGAGGGTAGAACAAATCGTTTCTAACGATATATACTTAAATATATCAATATAAATAACACAGTTTGCTATATTCATAAAGAGTGATCAATATCGGTGATGGAGCATGTATATCTAAGTAAGAATAGAGTAGACACAGAGTCAATGGCGCTTGGTTAGTTTCTTGCCGATGCGATCATCGGACCAAGTCGCATAGACGAGAAACTGACAGTCACTAACTACCGTTGATTCTGTGTCTATACTACCCTAACTTCGATATATATTAAAACATAAATTCAATCATTATTTTAATTACACTTTTTTGCTCTCTCTCTCTCTCTCTCTCTCTCTCTCTCTCTCTCTCTCTCTCTCTCTCTCTCTCTCTCTGTGTGTGTATATATATATATATATATACAAGGAAAGTTCTGAATTCAAACCTGTTAAAGTCCGCTTAAAAATTGACTTTCTGTTCATATCCTGTTCATACATAGGGGTTGGTAAATTCATATAAATTTCCTTGTGCTCTCTCTCTCTCTCTCTCTCTCTCTCTCTCTCTCTCTCTCTCTCTCTCTCTCTCTCTCTCACACACACACACACACACACACACACACTGGTACACACGTTAATAATCATTCAATTTTTTTTTCCTCTTCCATCAAAGCCCTATCGGTAGCGCATAGAATAACGTATCCCGAGCAGAAGGGCAAAATCTCCCCACCAAAAAAACATTAAGTGTCCTGAGTATGATACTAAACTGTACCTGGTGGTAAAGCTCCAGTTCTGGAAATCTAGGGAGTGTGGAGTACCCCTTCATTGCCATTACTCCCTGGTCCACTCTGACTCAGAGTGCTAGAACCTGTTAGAGTCCAATTTATGTGTCAACTAGATCAGTTTAAAGATTATTTGTATTAGATATCGTATAACCTTGTGTTAAAAGAATTCTTAAGAAACTACACAAAAATGCAAATATAACCGTATAATGTTTAGTTTAGTTTCATTGTTTTATATCAACTTCCGTGGGTTATTTAAAGCCAAATTCATTCTTGTAGAAGAACAGAAGTTGTACTATTTGACCCCTAACTTGGGGATAAAACCACACGTTATGTCCGGTCCTTACTTACCTATTGAGATATAAGCATTAGATATACGATGACTGTAAGAAATAAATTCGATACTCTTCAGGAGATGAATATGAAAACTTTGTTACTGCTCATATGGAAGCAGCAGAGGGCCAACTAACTAAACCAAGAGCCAAATGTAGAGTCTCATTGGAGTCACTGGCAGTTGAGACGAAACATAACTTTTAAAAAAGCATCCTTACTCAAAAAAAAGAAACCAACAAATGCCAACGCACAGAAACCTAAGAAAGCCCTGTAAGAACTAACCAACACATACTAAAAAGAATAATTAGAATACATTCAAGGCTAAATCAATAAAATCAGATATTCGGTAGAAGATAAATAATCATAAGCAACATGGCAGACAATAAATGAAGTATGTGAAAGGAAGAACACCCCGTGAGCAAAACTAAAAGCTGCCAGGTAAGAAGACTTCACAGGTGAAAGGAATATTTCAAGAAGCTGCCCGGAAGCCAGTATTGAAAAAAATAAAAAACAAAACATTAAATTTAACTGCGTACTTCTCTGATTACGCAACGTAGTCTATAAACAAAACTGTTGTAACGTGGCTCATACCACCTGACATCTCGGATGTATAAAAGGCGACTCACGCTTAGCGGTCGGCAGTTGTTGGATATCGACATCTGGCGTAACATTCTTATGGCAAGAGACTGAATATTGGGTATACTCTGGATTGTACCATTCAACCAATAAAGGGATTTAACTCTGTATTTCTCTATCTCTTCCTTCACGATACTAAAGGTTTCATCCTTCTTTTCCTTCAAGAAAGGCTACCTCAGAATCACTTAGAGGTGCCCGTGGTGTCGTCGTTATCGTCGTAGGAAATGGACACGGCGACACGAGTTCAAATCCTGGACGAGACTGATTGCATTTCACATTGCACTAATACCCTTGGGAAAGGTATCAATCCAATTATTCTCCCTCCAGCTATGGGTAAATAGTAGGACAGACTAGGTTCTTCAGCCTTGGTTAGGCAACTAGTCTAGGAGAAGGAAAACTCTGAATTCAAACCTGTTAAACTCCGCTTAAAAATTGACCTTGTGTCATATCCTGCCCGAGCGGAGGGGTTGGGTAAATAGTACCACAGAATCACTTAGAACTACAGAGGCGGGAATCTTATGGCTATAACTGCTAAAGTTTATAATGCCCTGCTTCTCAATCGTATCCAACCGTAAATCGAGAAAATTCTCATTTTCAAATCAAAACAGCTTTCAAAGGAATCAATCCACAACCTGGTAACCCGTTGAATCATCGTAAGAAGTACGAGAAAAGAATCTCGAGACAACACAACAGTTCACAGATTTCTCCAAGGCATTCAATTTCATACACAGAGGAAGGATAGAGCAAATACTGCTTGTGTAAAATCTTCACAAAGAAATTTTTACCGCTATAATGATACTTTCTAAAAACAGGAAAGCAATGGATCGCTATCATGACGGAGACACAAACTTCTTAGACATTGTCACTGGAGTCTTGCAATGATATACATTAGTACCATATTTGTTTATACTCTGCCTAGACTACATACTTCGGACATCTATGATCTCGTAAAAAATGGTTACACATTGAAAAAAGCAAGAAGCAGAAACTGACAGGCACAGATTATGCAGATGAACTGGCACTGGCATTACATCATGAATGCTTCATATATATGTGTATGTAGTGCAGGCGATCGTGGTGTAATGGTTATCGTTGAAGGAAAAGGAAACAGCGATCCGACTTCAAACCCTGGACGGAGCTGTTTGCATTTCAGTTACAGCTAATGCAATTAGGAAAGGCATAAATCGAACTATTCTCCTTTCGACTTGGCTCTTTAACCTTCGTACGGCAACCGATCTAAAAGGAAAACTCTGAATTCATCATATTTACCAACCTCTCCGCTCGGGCAGGATATGACACAAGGTCAATTTTTAAGCAGAGTTTAACTGGCTTGAATTCAGAGTCTTTCTTCTCCTAGACTAGTTGCCTCAAAAAGACTGAAGAAACCAGTCTGCCCTACTATTTACCCATAGCTGGAGGGAGAATAATTGGATTGATACATTTCCAAGGGTATTAGTGCTATGTGAAATGCAATCAATCTCGTCCAAGATTTGAACTCGTGTCGCCGTATCCATTTCCAACGACGATAATCATTACACCACGGGCACCTCCCGAATTCATACATGTAAACTCTGCTTAGAATATTGACCTTGTGTCAAATCCTGCTCGTGCGGAGGTGCTTGAATAAATGTGTGTATGTGTGTGTGTGGAGCAGAAATAAAAAGGCAGCTCATTATAATAACTTTCACAATGCTATTAATTTTTTTTAAGAAAAATGAACATTTACTGATGTTATTGACTGCTCTATTAACTCAAACACCCGAATATATATATATATATATATATATATATAGAGAGAGAGAGAGAGAGAGAGAAAAGTTGAAAAACAAGTAATCCAAACGTAATGAATTTATTGCCTAGGAATGTCGATATTAAAACATTTTAGTCTAAATGAATTTTCATTAGGACTTTGATATAGTGAAACAAGTGTTGATAGAACAACGATGGATGTTAATAAAATACAAAAACAGAGGAAAATCTATCACGTGATTGGCACAAGCAATGATGTTAAACAAATGGAACCACGAAAAGATACGAAAGAAGAAGAAGAAGAAGAAGAAGAAGAAGAAGAAGAAGAAGAAGAAGAAGAAGAAGAAGAAGAAGAAGAAGAAGAAGAAGAAATATATATATTATAATATATATATTAAAGAGATATGAGAGAGACAGAGTGTGTTTCATAAGTTATAGAAGTCTTATAATGGGAAAATATTTCTCTTTGAATTATTACTGGGTTCAGACTCAGCTTTAACGCCACGAAAACAATCAAAAATGCTTGTGCGAAAAGGTGAAGGCGCAGTTAACCAAGAAGAAATTTCACTCGGTTAACAAGAATTTTGGCGATAAGGGTAGGTCAAGTAGATTGCGTGGCTGTGCTCAATGCTATATAAGCAAATCCGGCAAATTATACTCAAGGAATATCAATCGAGCTTGGGGTCTCATAGCCCAGTGGGGTTCATCACCTTCATTTGGCAAAGGCATCCAGAATTGCTAAATTGTGCCTCACGTGACCAAAATAGTGAGAAAACGTTTGACTCACCTTAGTATATATATATATATATATATATATATATCAACCCCTCCGAATGAGCAGGATGTGACACAAGGTCAATTTTAAGTGGAGTTTAACAGTTTGAATACAGAGTTTTCCTAGACCAGTTGCTATACTAAGATTAAAGAGTCCAGTCTGTCCGACTATTTATCCATAGCTGAAGGGAGAATTGTTGGATTTATACCTTTCACACTAGTATTAGCGCTATGTGAAATGCAAACAGTGTCGTTCAGGATTTGATCTCGGGTCACCGTATCCTTTTCCTATGACGGTAACCATTACACCACAAACGACCCCAATATATATATATATATATATATATATATATATATATATATATATATATATATATATATATATATATATATATATATATATATATATATATATTAATAAGTTGGCCGACAGTAGTCGAGGGCTACCCGAAGTCTCATTTTTCAATACCTGCTATACCGAGGTGTTGTGGAAGGCGTTACTACTTTTCCAGGGTTGCTCCACTTACCCTTGATCCTTACTTTATAATGCTGAGTGTTAACAGTTAACTATTCTCCCTCTAACCATGGTTAAATAGTAGGACAGACTGACTATTTAACCTTGGTTTGACAGCCGGTCAAATTGAAAGAAAACTCTCAATTCAAACTCGTTAAACTCCGCTTAAAATTGACCTTTTGTGGTATCTTTCTCGTGCATTATATATATATATAAGTAACCGGTCAATTGGCCTAGTCGGTAGAGTGTTTGCCAATGGCCCAGGAGACCTGGGTTCAGTCCCAGGTCGAGTTATACCAAAGACTCAAAAAATGGTACTTACCGACGACAGCTCTATGCGGACATGGGATGTAGTTTGGAAGACCGGCTGGGACGGTGGATGATAGGGACGATGGAGAGAAAGAAAATCAGGGAAATCCGTGCTAGTAGCGTGACTTAATGATGATAATGACGATGATATGCAAAAATCGAATCTTTATAATAGTTGATTGGTTGGATGGATGGTATTACGGCATGTCAACCCTTATTGGATTATCTAATGCCGAAATCTGTCTTTTTTTTTACAATGAATTATTTCTGTTATTAATTGACTAATTGATCATTCGTAAACAATTAAGACTTCTAGTAATTATTCTTAATACTAATGATTTATATAAACATAGATTTTCAAATAAATATTCATATTTATTATTATTATTGATAATAATACCGGACATTGGCATAATGGTTAGAGTGTTTGCTAATGGCCCGGGTGACCTGGGTTCAATCCCAGGTCGAGTCATACCAAAGACTCAAAAAATGGTACTTGATGCCGCCTTGCCTAACACTCAGCATTATAAGGTACGGATCAAGGGTAAAGTGGAGCAATTCAGGGAAAGGAGTAGCGCCCTCCCCTATATCTTGGTGTTGTAGCTATCGAAAAGGGAGACTTGGGGTCACCCTCGACTATGGTTGCCAACTTTACTGACTTTACTAATAATAATAATTTTTTAAATATAGTTATATGGTTTCAAGCAAAAACAAGAAGCAAAAAAAAACTTTTTCAGCATTTTGATGCCTGGATGCTTTCCATAATCTTAAGATGAATTTTTATCATCATTTCGATAATTAGTCGGATGTATCATTTCATTTTTTTGTTGTTGTTTTTGTTGTTACTTCAATGTATCGGCCGATCAATTCTTCAGCTTTCTTTATTATATACAATTCGTGAGGAGCGAAGAAGTGTCTTTCAAGTAGTCTGCACGAGTTCTTTTAATTGTTGAAACTCTAAAAACCATCAAAAAAAATGTAGAAAATATGCTAATCAAATGACTTCTCATTGTATCACACAAGTGATTCATTGATTTATGATCTAGCTTGCTCCCTCCCTATTCCTTTTCTTACAACACAAAAAAATCAACACACCATTTAAATCTACTCAGTCTCGACTTATACAAACTTTCAATAAGCTGTAATTATTTTTCGCCCACCCCATCAAAAGGGTTTGTGTAGCACAAGAACGAGTTTTAGATGGGTCCAGGCGCGAGACCGTAGCCCAGACAAGCCCGATGGACACAAAAATGCCTCGGGCCCCGTCGACATTCCTCTAAAAAGAAGCGCTTTATGCGCCAGGAGATAAACCTAGCCCCACTGAGATGGATTAGAGCCTGAAGGGACGGCTCCCTGAGGCTCGAGGAATGGGTCAGTCTTGCCTGCTAGACGCGACTGCTAGGCTTCCCTAGGATTGCATCAAGCAATCTTGACCGACCAAATACCTACAACAACCATCCGATCCCAAACCAACCGCATACCCTAAACAGTTGGTCGGAAAAGGAATATTTGTACTATATGTGTAACCACTTTCCATTTTCCTACCCTCGAGAAATGATCACTATCACGTCAACTTCTTCCCTTAGACTGCGACACATCACTAGCCTGACAGCAAAAGGGGAAATACACAAAAGTGGGAATACTCAAAGATATTCAATGAACACTGAATAATATCATTTGAAGTAGGGGTCATTATATTTTTATTTATCGAAATTGTCGGAAAAAAAAGCTACTCCTTGTCGGACTCCTTCACACGATGCAAAAATCATGAAAGTTTGGCCCGAGAACTGACTATTTCGAGAAAAGCTTCTCCGAGGTACTGAAGAAGATTTTGAAGGAATCTTTCTTTGAAGGGAAGGGCAGTGCTTTCTCCTCTACGTATCGAGTGTGACTAAAACAAAGGCTTTTTTCAAATATGCCGACGGCTACATTTCTAAGATTGACGGTTAATGCGAAAATCTCACTGGAAAGAAGACGCCAAGAAAACCTTTTCAGTCTTGAGACAGAGAGCAAGGCTCACCAAAATCTTTGTTTAGAAAACTGATAGTTATCGAGAAAGTTTCTATAAAACGTGTATGTTACATGGACATTAGTAGCAACTAAAGGATTGCTAAACAAGTTAGAGTAGTCGGCAGATTTTAATTGATAATAGAAATGAAAGGTTAGGATTTCTTCATGAGGATAAAAGGCTTAGTTTTTTTTTTTTTTCTTTTTTTTTTTTTTTTCTTTATAAACTCAAGTCTTCTGTACTTATACGGTCAGAGTTCAGTTGATATTGATATATTTTTTCAAGATATTTTAGATTTGAGAGGTCCGAGCTGGCGAAGCGGTTTTCTTTTCTGGAAGTCAGGGTCATGTATATATAAAAATTAGTTGATTCTCTCCAAAAATATCTAAAATATAATTTCTTTACAAATAAGATTCATAGATGAATCATCAACGTTTTTTAGCTAATTTCGAGCCAACCTAAACAGTATAAATGAGCGAAGAAATAAATATTTCTTTGGTATATGTAGATTTGTCTATACTTACTCAACTAACAGTAAGTTTAGAATTGTCTGTATTTGCTTAATTATTACTTAATCAAATACCTTTTCGATTTATTTCTTTTGAGTGAAAATCTACGTTCTTTTCTTTCAGGAAAGCATTCCATTACAACACCGCTTATATATCGTATCCGTTAGTTTAACATAAATGTGATACTACAACTACTACTAAAAACAATATCTCGCATGCTGCTTGCATACAGACTTACATTTTCGTCATAAATTCATTTTCTCACTACATAGCTTGCTATTCATTGATACAAAAGGTTTTACTTGCACAAAATATTTCTCTTTATTTTAACTCCACAACTACTGTTATACTTCATTTTATGAATCTTAACTATACATATCAAAAATATCTACGCACTGGCTAATATTGTCTGTGATTACCAGAAAAGATTTTGTACTTTCGTTTTCCAGCAAACTTTTCACCCAATTTAAAAAATGAAAAAATTATAAATGAATAGGTCGGAGTTTTATTCATTCATTTTCTCCTTTTATCCGTTGCACACACACACACACACACATATATATATGTGTGTGTGTTGTACTCCGTACATAATCGACTCGCCCTCCTCCATATACACGTCAACGAGAGCGTCAGACGGGGTCAACCAATCAACATGACATAATCACGTGTGATACCATTTGCGTAGTGAACGGATTGTCACTACTACACTGGACTCTCAGTTTTCTATCAACTAACAACTGTTTAACCAGGTTAACATGTATCTTGTTTCTGTTACTTGAATATATATGTTTTTCTATCAAACCTTTTGTGTTCCCCGTTTCAATCTTTGGTCAGCATCACAACAATAAGGGAACCGTCAGGAGTTAGACAGAGCAGTGAGAGTTCAAATCTTGCATAGTAAGCAGCTATAGGTCACCGGGAACAGCAGTGGTTCATGAAAGAATTAGCAGTTGGTTGTTAGACATAGAAAGAGAAAAACGGCTAGCACCCAAGTCCATATTTCAAAGTGTCACATATACGTTCCCACAAAGAAAAACCAGAAGAGTGAATAACAACGACAATACGTGTGTATTGTGGAATTCGTTTTTGCTTCTTCTTTTTTTTTTCTTAGTGAAACTAAACTGAGGCTCACTAATCTTTTTTTAAACCAAAACCTGTGACTGACTAATCTTTTATTAACAACAAACACAACGTGGGATTGAAGTCTTTTACAGGCAAAACTGAACGAGCTGCGGACGATATTGCCATACGACCTCTGTTATCATTACAAAAAAAGCCTTGAAACAAACCTTAAGACCTCAGTGGAAGCTTCATGATTTTGCATATTTGCTAGATGTTTCTTCGTTTAGGATTTAACTCGTTTGTTGCAGTGAATTTGTAACAATTAAACAAGATAATTTGTATTTGTTAGTTGCAGCAGGATTTCGCAAGGAAAATGATTTTATAAAGCGGAATCTTTTTTTTTTTTTTTACGATCAGTGAATATATTTCTTTAAATATCAGCTTATGGTAGATATTAGGTGGGATACAATGATATTTCGCTCTATTTTGGAGGCTTAGAATACACTGTTAGGAATAATACGGCATAAGATTCTCTGGGATTTTGAGCTACAAGCGGATCACCAAATCCCGGCCAGAATACCAAACCTAGAGTTTATTTGCAAGAAAAAACCTTATCATCAAGTGTATTTTGCCGTTTCAGCGAATCTCAATATGAAGATTGAAGAAAACGAAAAGATAAATAAATATTTGGATTTTTCCAGGGAGCTGAAAAATATATGGAATATGAGGGTGACGGTGATACTGGTTGTAATTGGAGCGGTACCCGTAGACCTGAAAAAGAAACTGGGGGAAACTTGAGATCAGAAGAAGAATCGAGACCATCCAGGATTTCCGATGATGGTTGTCAATGCTAATATGAAAGACTGGCGCAGCACAATCTTCTTTCTGTCCAACCGAACTATTTGTCACTTTTTCATACAAACTTAAGCTTAGTAAATCTATATATACTGTCCACCATAGCCGAGGGTGACCCAAAGGCTCCCTTTTCAATAGCTACTATACGGTTGTGTAGGAGAGGGTGCTACTCCATTCCCTGGATTGCTCTATTTTACCCTAGATCTTTACCTTATAATGTTGAGTGCTGAGCAAAGTGGCATCAGTACCATTTTTGAGTCTTTGGTATGACTCGACCTGGGATTGAACCCAAGTCTTCCGGACCATTGGCGAACACTACTCATTAGACCAAATTTTACTCAAAATAATTAATACATACATACATATATATAGACACACACACACACACACACACACACACATATATATATATATATATATACATATCTAATTGCAGAAGCAAAAAATGTAATTTATTTCCTGGGCTGCATGCACTGCCAAAAACAATACATTGGAAAGTCAGAATGGTCATTTTACTTTAAACTAAGTAACTATAGACACAGAATCAAATCTATAGATTACAACAAACTAATATTTGTAGAACAACATTTCCGCTCAAACGTTCATGATTTTAACAGCAATGTAAAGTTCATTACCATAGAAAAATTTGAAAAAGAAAACGTATTAGACAATATTACGGTGATAACAGAAACAAAGAAATGAAGATAAATGAAGATAAAGTCAGTGCCAATTGGAATAAACACCCCACCAAGACTTAACATATACCTCCCAAATGAAGAGCTCATTTGCCAGGTGCCATGACAACGAATATATAAATGTCATTTGAAGACTCTGGGATACCAGAAAATAATTTTCGTTCATCACACAGATATGATAGATTTCCAGTACATTTTTCTTTTATCAACTCTTTTAAAAACTATTTTTTTTAAATTTCCCAAAGAAACGTTTTTGAGTAAAAAACTTTTCTCCTACTGATGACCTGAGGTCAAAACTAATTAAGGACAACCCAAAAATAAATAACACAAAAGAAGTCTTCCCACTTGTCTGGTCACTTTTATTCATCTTTAACAGTACCAAGAAAAACGGTAAATCATAGCGATATTTCTTTTAGAACTATACACTTAAGATGCTCAGAGAAATTGAAAGAATAAAGTAATTTCCAGTTCGGTTCGCAACTGAATGATAATTTTTTTTTATCATTCAAATTGTCGATATCGTAGAGATAACCGTGAAATGTTCATTAGAATCATTAATTCCACTTTAAATAGAAGCATCAATATCATCATGGACAGCTTTTATTACGGGAACCCAACAGATTCATAGGCTGTATAATAGTAAATGCTTCAATTATTATTACATTTACATATAAATTTCATGCTCAAAATGTCCTAATTATTATGGGACACAAGTACTACATAATTTTTATCATCATTTGATTATCAATGATATTTTAGCCCAATCGGCTGGGGCTGTAAAATACGCCGACTGGATATCTGAAGAGAGACTAGACCCCCCCTTCCTGCGAATTTCCTGGATATGATACTCAAATAGAATTATTCAATCATTAACTTTTCTTGAAACTGTTGCATATTGACCCTTGGTTTGGTTTGGTTTGGTTTCTTTGTTTAATGGCATATCAACTCTTTTTAGGTTATTTAATGCCAAAGCCATTCTCCTAGAAGAACAGCAGTGGTACTATTTAACCCATAGCTGGGAGAATAAGGGGGTTCACACCTTTCCCAAGGGTATTTGCCCGAAAGTGAACGTAATAGCGCGACTGGAGTACGAACTCGCGTACTACGATTCCGCAGTCCATCGCTTTAACCATTACACCACGAGGACACCCCTATATTGACCCTTCACTGAGCCGTCAATCAGATATTCTCTGCACAGGACGCACCTGTAAAAATAAGCAGAAGCAGTCACGTGGTTAATAGGAAATGTGTTACGAAATGATATATGCAGACGCCCATATGAGGGTCTCAAGTCAGAGTGTGAGTCTTGAGTCAGTGCCAACTTGCAGCGGAGGCGAGTCGGCAGAGAGAGAACCGTGGCCACAGGGGGAGCAAACGGTCCCCTGGTGAGGACTAGTCGAGTACGTCTCGTCGGAAGAGAAGATGTAAGGCCTTGAAGATAACACAGCGTGATATGGTCAAAAGAAAAAGTTATGGGAAAATATAGCAGGCTGTCTTCGTCTCCCTTCGTCCATCTGTCTTTCTCACATACCTACAGAGATTTGACTCCTTTCTAAAAAAATAAAAACACGTATATATTTTTATAACGAAGAGTTATGTTCATGTATATTCCCTCATTATGGCTGTATAACAAAGCCATTTAACTGTATGCAAAGAAATGACTGTTAAATGAAATTACATAGCAATACTTGGAACCATTTAACTGTGTGCCAACAAATAATGTTAAATTGAATTATTAGTATTACATAGCGATTGTTTGGAACCATTTGTATGCCAACAAATCATGTTAAATTGAATTATTAGTATTAGATTGTAATACTTGGAAACATTTAACTGTGTGCCAAAAAATTAGGTTAAATTGAATTATTAGTATTACAATGCAATGTTTGAAACCATTTAACCGTGTGCGAAAAATGTAGTTCTCTTAGATAGCAAAGTGGATCAAACACTTACAACGGGTTTACTGGTGATATATCGTTCTTCATTCACAGAACTTCAGACTAAAGAACGAAATATTACCTGTAAAATCGTTGTAAATGTTTGATTTATTTACTTTTCCACTTATTTTTATCATCTTGTCAGATTGACTAAAATCTACCATTTCTCCATAGCAATACTTGTAAGCATTTAACGGTCTGCAAATAAAACTAGTAGTGTGAGATAGCAATACTTGAAACCATTTAACTGTGTGTAAACAAATGAACTCTGACTCGTTTAAAAATCTTTACCAACAAACTATTCGTTTACAAATTAAATATATTTAATATACATGAACAGGATTTGGCATTAAATAACCCACAAGAGTTGATATGCCGTAAAACACAACCAACGAACTTAATTCCATTAGAAGCATCAATATAATCGTGAAAATAAATGTTCAGGGGTTGTATTGTGATATATACTTCATTTGTTTCTTAGGAATTGTTACAGTTGCATTTAAATTTCCTACCCAAAAAATGTCTCAATTATTATGAGGCAGAGCTAAAACATAGTTTTGATTGTTATTCACTTCAGAGGGAAATATTTTTCAATCATCGTAACAAATGTACTAAAGAATTTCTCCCGGATGTAAAGAACCTCAATTGCTTAAGTGCATATAATTCTTTAATTTTAATTTGGAATTGTTTTAGTTATCTTTTTTCTTTTTCTTTTTTTAGCAGTAAAAGATATAATTGCAAAAGTGTATAAGACTGGCAACATTTAGGAACAAACTTGGGAAGAAATCCATGAAATACGAACCTTACGAATTTGTGAAGAAATCAATAAAATACTGACGTAACAAACTTGGGAAGAAATCCATAAAATAATGACCTAACAAACTTTGGAAGAAATCCATGAAATACTAACCTAACAAACTTGGGAAGAAATCTATGAAATACTAACCTTACGAATTTGTGAAGAAATCCATAAAATACTAACCAAACAAACTTGGGAAGAAATCCATAAAATACTGACCTAACGAATAGTGGAGAAAGAAGAAATTACAAATTTTCTTAATTCTACACAAAGAGACAAATGTTGAACACACTGTAAGGCTCAAACTCTGAAACAATAACTACCTTGTCGATGGGGCTTAGAATACACTAACTGTATCCCCTGCAGTGGAGTCTGACCTCCCGCCACTAAAAAAAAGGTGCATTAAACTGCGTCTGATGATGAGGCTCTAGTTCAGGAGAGGTGGGTAGTTTGAAGTACCCCTTCATTGCCCAGTCCTGTTTGCTGGAGCTGTAAAATACGCTGACCGCGTCTCTACAGAGACCCTTCCACACACCAACAAGTGTCCTGGATATGACACTAAACTGCATCTGAGGGTGAGGCCCCAGTCCTGGAGCTTTGGGTAATATGGAGTACTCCTTCGTTGCAATTACTCCCAGGTCCACTCTGACACGAAGTGGTAGTACTTGTTATGGTCCCATCTATAGGTCAAGAAGAAATATCTAATCATTTTCTGTACTCGAAACCATTTAACAGTGTGCAAACAAATAAGCTCTGGCTTGTTTAGAAATTGTTACCTACAACTATTCGTTTACAAATCGTATATATTCTATAACAGGATTAAGCATTAAATAACCTACAAGAGTTCATA
Source organism: Sepioteuthis lessoniana (assembly GCA_963585895.1). Taxonomy (NCBI): domain Eukaryota; kingdom Metazoa; phylum Mollusca; class Cephalopoda; order Myopsida; family Loliginidae; genus Sepioteuthis; species Sepioteuthis lessoniana. The sequence goes on from OY757915.1 coordinate 102,797,612, forward strand.
TACCGTGAAACACAACCAATCAACCACGCCTTCATTGCCATGAATCCCAGTTCCTATCTGACCTGGAATGGCAGTACTCGTTAGGGGTGTAACACTATGTAGGTGGTCCTTTAAGCAAACGATCCCTTTGTCTGTCTTGACGCGAAACCAAACAAAGGGCTTAGAATCGAGATCTCCCTGAGACCGGAAGTAGGCAAGGGAATGCCAGTAGAGAGTTGGACAAAGGAACGGACAGAAGGTAGTTGGCGACGGGCGAGGCAGAAGGGCAGTTGGCAAAAAAAACCTTTTCAGAAACAACAACTCAAAAAGTGTAAATATGAATATAAAATGAATGCAATTTCCTGAATTCTGGGCATAAAATACCTTACCCGTGCCGTTAGATTTCATCATTCAGTCAATCTGAAGTAATAATTTGTGAGACTATCTCCTCTAATCATTATACAGAGTTATTACAAAAATAAATAAAAACTTGTATTTTTAAACATGGATCTTTATTCTCTGATCCACAAATGAACTACAAAGATTTTAACAACAATTTTAAAAAGTTAAAAAATGAAATATAAACCTGTAAGGGATTAAAATGATCAGATTGTCTATCTTCCCTTGTGAAATACCAACTTAACTATGTTGAAAGCAGGGAATAATCTTTACTTATTTTTTTTTTTTTTTTTAGATTTTTCCCAATTTAAGATCCAAAATTATCCAAAATGATTCCAACATTTGAGAAGCTTCATTTCAAGGGAGGTAATACGCAATTAAGTAAATAAACATGGCTTAAATTCTAAGAAAATTTAGGCATTAACAATCACTTATTTTACTATTATAAAACCTGGCATTGTCGGTGGGACATAAAATAGGCCGACTGCATCCCATGCAGAGGAGTAAGACCTCCCCTACCAACCAAAACACAAAAGGGTGTCCTGGGTATGATATTAAACCAGTGGTTCCCAACCGATTTGGGACCATGCCCCACTTTGGTATTTCTAAAATTCTGATGCCCCCCCCGTAATATTTGATATTCATTGACTTGGTCTCTAAACAAACCCCACCAAAATATCGCATGTCCCACAAAAATATTACCATGTCCCATTGGTGGGGCATGGGCCCCACGTTGTGAATTACTGCACTAAACTGAATCCTGTGTGAAATTCCAGTTCTGGAGATCTGGGGAGTGTGGAGTCTCCTCTTCGTTGCTATTACTCCCAAGTATACTCTGACCAGGAGTGGCTATTATATTTTTGGTGGTTGTTTGTTTGGTTTTGGTTTTGGTTTTATGATTTCTTATATCTGATTCTATTTGGTTCTTTTACCCCATTTTAATTCACTGGTGTCTTCTGGTCTATGAAGGCTGCAAAAGAATTACTGAAAAAAAAAGGAGGCTAAGATACCTTTTATATTTTGACTTTATTTCTAGGTTCGACCATTATTCTGTGAGTGAGGAAATCATTCCTGAATCCAAAAGAAATAGCTGTGTCTCCCAGATAAGGTGTATTAGTTGTTTCGTAGTCGATATGTTCATTATTCGGTGTTTTTAGTCATGGGTTGCCGGTAATAGAAACGGCTGCTACTAATGGAAAGGTAAACAAGCGAGTCGCATAAAACGGACACGTGGCCTTCCACTAGCAGCAAGAAAGATATAGGTGTTTTCAATCTATTGGTCTCTACTGAAAGAGAGCTGGTTTCTTTCTTTTGGAAAGACAATTCCTTGTTTTTCACGCATACGTCGCCCCTACTTCCTGTCAGGGGCTTCTGGGAGTTTCTGCATTTTTTTTTAATTTATTTTAATTTTTTTTTTATCCACTACAGTAGTACTTGTCAGAGTCGCATCTGTGGATTAAATTGATCTGTTTGAGATTATGTTTAAAATGATTTCGAACTACATTTGGTCTTAAAATATTCATATTGAAAACATTTATAAACGTGTATGAAGCGTTTACCCGTTTAAAATGATTGTGAATGTACTTTTTTGTACCGTATATAATTGGAGACCATAACGGTTAAACTAAGTCCGGTATAAAATGACCCTGCAAGAGATGTAAATCCAACCATATTTACCAACCCCTCCGCTCGGGCAGGATATGACACAAGGTCAGTTTTTAAGCGGAGTTTAACAGGTTTGAATTCAGAGTTTTCCTTCTCCTAGACTAGTTGCCTCACCAAGGCTGAAGAATCTAGTCTGCCCTACTATTTACCAATAGCTGGAGGGAGAATAATTGGATTCATACCTTTCTTAAGGGTATTAGTGCAATGTGAAATGCAATCAGTCTCGTCCAGGATTTGAACTCGTATCGCCGTGTCCATTTCCTACGACGATAACCATTAGACCACGGGCACGGGACAAGTAAATCCAACCAACTACTATAAAACATCAAAGAAATAATACACTGTGATATAAGTAGTCGTAGTTATTATTTATTATTTTTTGCTTCGTCTGTCATACAAGTCTTATCTTAGTCTGACATACAAGTCTTAGGTTTTTTACCGTTGGGTTGGGTTGGGTTTTGTTTTATGGCATATCAACCACTGTAGGTTATTTAATGCCGAATCAATTTTTTTCATATAATCAGTTCTATTTCAAACAATTCAGTTTAACATGAGTACAATTTTTTGTTTACACACAGTTCTATTCAAACAATTCAGTTTGCCATAAGTACAGTTTGAATTTCAAATACTTCTATTTGGCCCATATATAGGACCCAATCAGGTGTTACCACTTTGGGCCAGAGTGGACCTGGAAGCGTTGGCAATAAAGGGCTACTCCACATTCCACAGAGCTACATTACTGGAGCTTCACCATCAGTTGTTTAATGTCATATCCAGGACACTCGTTAGAGGACTGCATCTCTGCAGAGGGGAATACCCTTCTGCTGAGATGCAGCCAGTGTATTCTGCAACCCCAGCCGACTGGGTCTTATTTACAGTACTTGCTGTTACAAAATGGTCATCCATCTAAACACTGAACAGGCGCAATTATAACAACTTAACCGATCTTTATTCTCAAATTCCAAATCTTCTTTAGTTCTCGAGCTTGGTACTACTCTCTTCTGTTTCTTATCTTTCTATTATCATGTCCCATCTTTAGAGGAAGGAGTCCCCGTGACGTAATAGCTAAAATGCTGGACTGCAGCGTCGATGTTTGTCGTTTAAAATATCTATATTATTATTATTATTATTGCGAGCTTTCCTCATCAGCACAAGCTGATGGTCTTTCACTGAAGCCCAAAGGATACCAAGTCTTTTCTGGTCTCCAGGACACTTCTCAGTATTCTGGGCGATCTTAATAATGCTATAGTATGGATGGTCTCAATTCGTCCTTCAATTTCCAACTCTTCCAGGCCCTTTACCAAACCTTTATTATTATTATTATTATTATTATTATTATTATTCCGGCTCATTGGCCCAGTGGGTAGAGTGTTCACCAATAGTCCGGGAGACCTGGGTTCAATCCCAGGTCAAGTCATACCAAAGACTTTAAAAATGGTACTTGGTACCTCCTTGCTAAACACTCAGCAATATAAGGTACGTATCAAGGGTAAAATAGAGCAATCCAGGGAAAGGAGTAACGCCCTCCCCCACACCTCGGTATAGTAGCTATTGAAAAGGGAGCCTTCTGGTTGCCCTCGACTATGGTCGCCAACTTTACTTACTTTATTATTATTATTATTATCATTATTATTAATTCCTTGTGAGTTGTTCACACCAGCATTAGCTGGTGGTCTTTCAATGGAGTCTGAGAGACAGTAGGTCTCCTCAGATCTCCTCAGGTCTCCAGAACTCTTCTCAGTATTCTAGCCAATCTTAATAATGTTGTGGTCTGGATAGTCTTGATTCCATTTCCTTCATTTTTTTCTCTAGACTTGTGGAGAGTGTTCCAAGCTCACTGACTCATGTTCCACGCATTCTTTGTGAGATTTTACACCAGAACCAGTTGGTAGCCGTTACTGGAATTCGAATGACAGCAAGTCTCCTCAGCTCACCAGGAATCTTCTCAGTACTCTAACTGATCTCAGCAGTACAGTGACCTGGATGGTTTTAATTCTTTTGATCCCCTATTCCTTCAGTCTTTATTCCAGCTTCTTCAGGATTGTTCCAAGAGCTTCAATTCTAATTGCATTTACTGTCATCTTCATGTTCAATGACTTTTTCAACTCTGACAATGTTCAGGTATTTATCCAGTTTTTCGTTTTCCCTTACTTTTAGTCTGTGACATGGTGAAACTGCAAAGGATACTAATGGACAAATTTCTTTTTGTTAATTAAGATTTTATTATAATTATTTCGCTCTTTTGAGAGTTTTTCCTCGCAGCGTTAGCTGATGGTTTCTCACTGGAGTTTAAGTGACAGGAAGTTTCCTAAAGTCTGCAGGACTCTCCACAGTATTCTGGACGATATTAATAATGGTGTAATTTGGGTGGTTTCCACTCGTCCACTTATTTCCAATTCCTTCAGACACTTTATCAATCCTTTGGTGACTGTAACGAGCGCACAAATTACAATTGGTATCACCGTCATCCTCATGTGCCATAGTTTTTTCAACTCTCTAGGAAGGTGTAGGTACTTATCTTTCTTTTCGCTTTTCTTTCAGTTTTACTTTGTGGTCAGCTGGAACGACGAAGTCGCTTATTCGGCAAGTTCTCGTTCTTTTACTGACTCTCAATATTATCATTTTAAAGAATTATCTAATTACTATACAAAGGAGAAAAAGAAAAGAAAAACGAAATATGGAAAAATTCAATGACAAAGTAGCGCCCGTTCTGCTTACCAAAAGTGGTCCACTTGGTACGAGTAGTCCACTTGGCATGAGTGGTCCACTTGGCATTAATGGTCCACTTGGCACTTGCATTTGGCTGTCGTCCAACACTTCAGTCAGATGAAAAGTAGTTTCGTTATTCAGGAGAGTCGATTCGTTTCACCCGTTCCGAGTTCGAGAGTCGGCCAAAGTTGTGAACGGCCTCTGAACCTCCAGATGAAATTGCGACGATCGAGCGTCACCTATTCCGGGGAGAATTTCGGGGAGAACTAGCTACTCGACAGCTCAATTGGTCTTTCGCTCCGACACCCAGTTTCGACGATCGATTATCACGCCAGAGGTTTTTGGACTTCCCTAAGAGTTTCCTCTGGCTTCATCCCGACTGGGTGTGGATCACCATCTTTCAGGTCCCTGGCCGCTTGCTATATCAAGGTCTGGTTTTCCGTCTTTGGATTTCAATTACCCCACACAAACCCGGAAATTCATAACATTTACTTAATAAAAGTTCCAAAATTCAAAATAAGTAAACCTGGCAATTCAGATATACCAAAAAAACGTTAAAGTGCTTCCTTTAAAAAGAAAGAAAAATATCATAACGTAAGAACGAATCTTTTGTCATATAATCTTAATTACATTATATTCTTGCAAGTATTTGTCCTTGTTAGTTCTGTTGGGTTGCTTAGAAACAGGGAGGCTATTTATTTGAGTCCCCACTTTCTAGTGACCAATGACCGGCCCATTGGCCTATTGGGTAGAATGTTCGCCAATCGCCAAGAGACCGAGGTTCAAACCTAGGTCAAGTAATACTAAAGAACACAAAAAATGGTACTTGACATCTCCTTGCTTAACACTCAGCATTATAAAATAGGTATCAAGGGTAAAGTGGAGCAAGCCAAGGAAAGGAGAGCGACCTTCCCTACACCTCGATGTAGTAGCTGTTGAAAACGGAACTTTCGGGTTCCCCTCGACTACTATATCCGTGATACACCGAATAAACGGAAGGAAAGACAAGATAAGCCCATTTACACATATAGAAATATTTGATATATAACATATATATCCAAAAATTCGACCAAGATAAGAATATGTGAAATAGACAGAGGGAATCCGAAAACACTCGAAACACACTTGACGACTTTCTATTTTTAGTTCAGGTACGAAACTTTTTATTACCTTTTTGAGTTTAAGATTTTTCGACATGAGGAGAGAGAGACACAATTTCTTTCTATGCCGACTTTTCCATCTGACCCCACCACGTGCAACACCCCGCCGCAAACTACTGGTCTGGCCTCGGCGAGCTCCGAAAATCGACTTGCTTCGTTCAAGCTCAAATCTCAACTAACTGTTTTTTTTCAAATTCCAAAATCCTCAGCCCACCGCTTCCGGGCATGACGTCATTCACGTCCCCAGTCCTATTTCCTATCTGGGGTTTTTATTGTGACATCTGTGATTGTCACATCCTCCCCGCGCGCGCGTGAACACCTGCACTCAATGTGTGCACCTAACTAACCCATGCACTAAGCCGAAAGGTTCTTAGCCTAACTAAACCGAAAGGCAAGATGTATAAAACGAAAAATGATAATATAAGAAAATATCCCTTTGCAATTATATAACAAATATATTCATGCTATACATACAAGGTATGAGAACTAGCCTACTAATTTTAGAGGCTTGCTACTTAAAATGGAGATGTCTCCTTTTTTTTACGTAAAACTCACAAACTCTGTTCTATTTGCGTTCATGTTCTCTTCATTATGTGGCAAGCCTCTATTATAAGTAAACCATGTCCTAAGCCATCCAAGTAAGACGAATAAGATATTTTGTGCATTGCTAAAGAAGTAAGGACGAACCCATTAATAACTTTTTAAGACTTATATTACATCAGCTCTGTGCAGACACTGGATGCAGTCTGGAGGACCTGCCAGGAGCGATGGATTATAGGGACGGATGATGAGAGGAAATCAGGTTTGGTTTTGTTTAGTTTTATGACATATCAACCATTGTTGATTATTTAATGCCAAATCCTGTTTTTACGTATATATTAAATATATAATTTGTAAAGACATTTTATAGATACACATAGTTAAAGGATCAAACAGTTCTTTTTCTAACAATTCAATTTAGCACAAGTCAACAAAGTTAAATGGTTTCAAGTATTGCTATGTATCACAATTCAATTGAACATCAGTCATTTATTGACACAGTTAAATAGGCTAACAGTTCTATTTCAAACAATTCAATTTAGCATAAATAAACAAAGTTAAATGGTTCCAAGTATTGCTATGTATAACTTACAACTCAATTAAACATCAGTCATTTGTTTATACACAGTTAAATGATCAAACCCTTCTATTTCAAGCAATTCAACTAAGCATTAGTCAGTTCTTTGCATTCAGTTTGAATGTGAAATAGTTCTATTTGACCCATAGATGCTACCACTCCGGGCCAGAGTGGACCTGGAAGCGATGGCAATGAAAGGGTACTCTGCATTCCCCAAAGCTCCTGCATTACTGGAGCCTCACCATCGGATTGTTTAATGTCATAATCAGAACACTCATTTGGGTGGTGATTTACTCCTCTGCAGACTGGGCTGGAGAGAGGCTTAGAACTCCGTGCTATCAGCACTATTTGATGATGATGATGATGCATCAAGAACTATTGCAAAGAATTCATAAATGTGTTCCAACACTTAGCCATCTGCTCATATTGTTCTATGAATCAGCAGTATGCGGAAGCAGTACAAAAATGGAAAAAGTCTTATTAAAAATGATGATAGCAATGCTATCTTTACTGTACAATCTGGCCAGGCAGAAGATATCTCTTCTGTTCTTTAAATAGAAGAAAAGGAGAACGAGAAAGGATTTTTCGGATTGTCATGTGACTATACATCTTTTGGACACACCCATTCTTCAAGAGAAGAGAATCATTTATTGTCAACCAACATTAGTATTTGTTTCTGATCTCTTAGTGTAACTAATTATAACTTGAATTTTCTCATATATATGTATAAAAAAAATATAGTATACAGATCTCAGTAATATCTACAGTTATTTCTGCAAATAGAAGAAAAAGGAATACGAAAATGGTTGAAAGAATTCAGATTGACCCTATTCTATTTCTCAATACTCACAACAAACAGACTATGTGCGCCTGTATCTTTTATTCATGTATGATAAATACATATATGTATATATATATATATATATATATATATATATATATATATCGAGAGAGAGGCTATGTTTGTAGAGGTCTTATTTATTCGTCCAATGTCGTACTTTTTTGAGTTTTGTTTTCAAAGACGAGTCGTTGTATTATAGAATGCACTCCTGTTATTACGGCACCTTCCGTGATTTAAGAGCTATGCTGTAATAAATTAGCCGTAATAACGAGTGGATTTTATACAACTTGTATTATTAATAGTTATTTCCAGCTTATCGTTAACAAATAAGAATTTTCTTTGTGGATTTCTTATCAGATTTATGGGGTATAAGAATGCTTATTTTGTTAAGTGTTGGTATTGTTGAGAAATTCTGAGGTTCGTATCTGACTCCTTTTTCTTCTTCTCATCCCATTCACTTGTTGTCTTCTATTGTTTGTCGAAACTATAAGAAAATGACAGACGGAATGAAAGAGACAAGGATACTTTTAGACTCAAACTTTTATTTTAGGGTTTACGAGCATTCTGTGGAATGTTTTCATGAACTAGTAGAAATAGTCGCATTTCCTAGACAGGGCGTTGAAGTATATTATAGAACCGTTTTCGGCAATTACAGGTTTGAAGGTTTGTCGTGTGTTCGGGTTGTATGTTTAGCAGAAGCTGCTACTTGTACAAGATGCAGCATGTCGCTAAGTTCGTGACTCAGCAGACACATGATTTTCCTACCAGTAACAAAGAGAAACAGGTCCTTTCCATTTTAAGGTTTAACTAATCTGAGTATTTAAATGATGTACTGAAATCATCATCTACTATTTGTACAAACTAATCAATGGCAACAGTCTTGTAAGAATACATAAAATTAAAGTATCGTTAGAATGTGTGTGGCAATAAATAGTGCTGTTCGAAAGTGTGTCGCTACATAGAGATTTTACTGTATATTGATTCATTTAGACTAGTTTCTTTCTTGTTTCTCTTCTAATCAGAATACAACACCCTTCTTTTTTTTTCTACTTCTTCAGATCAGGTAATATATTCCAAATTGAAAGGATGCCCGAAGAAGGCCCAAGAAACAGTAGTCAAAATGTAGTGATTAAAAAATAAACAGACGAATGAATAAATACGATTAAATTGCTTTGATAGAACTAGTATATAACGGCAATATTAGTGTGAGGAAAAACGAACGAGGTAATAGGTGAACTGAGGTCAGTTAGTGTGGAGCTTTTTAAATATATAGATGGTTGATCCAAGGAGATACAACTATGGTTGACTTCACCATAATCTGTTTGATTGAAGTGCTAAATCGGTCTAAAGATTAATAGCGCGAAAATGGAAATGATCTACTGAGTTCAAATTTCAACAAAAATACTTTTAAAAAAGTAAAACTGCGTTGCCAAAGGCATTAATCCGTTTTTCTCAATAGGACAAATCAGAGATTGACTTCTGCTTCTTGTACCTTATCACTCAGTGTATGTTACTTGGAAAGGAGATTGGCACTGTCAAAAAAAAAAAATGACATTAACTACACAGTATGAAACTTAGACGATTTACTGCAGAGCTTCTCAAAGTGATCCTTTTAGTTCCTGTGGGGAGTGAATAAAATGTTGGTCGTGTGAATAAAAGCATAGGACTCAAGTGGGATCAATGAACTAGTTTGCATTTATAAATCTATAAATCCCTTTAAAATAAAACAAACATCGATTAGTCATATATGCAAATTGCTAGATATTGTATACTTAACAGAATGCCAGATTAGGTATGATGGCCACTTGTGATGTGTTGTTCACATACGACCCGTTCAGAATATACGGGTCATTTAAAATAACTATTTTCAAGCAATATGCAAATTCAAAAAGAAACACGTTGAAAGAGTTGAAGAAAACGAAACAAATATGGAAGTATTTTCAGTAAAAAACAAAAACAAGAATGTAGAAAAAAATTGACCAGAAGAAAAAAGACATTATACTAAAGGTTAAAATCAACAACTTTGATTTGGATATGCAAATGGATACCGGAAGTGAGGTAACGCTTATACTAAGAAATTTCTGGGAATGCATTGGAAAGCCAACTTTATGAAAGAGCAGTTTACTACACCGCCAATTTGGTTGGTCGGTCATAAAAACTTTAGGGTACTTTGAAGGTTCCTTGGAGTTAGAAGATAAATTTGAAGTAATACCTATAATTGTCACAAATTGTAAAAAGAATCGCGGACTTCTTGGAAATGGTGTGCTTAACATAAATTCTACCAAATTAATGAGATAAAAATGGAAAAAACTGGAAAATTAAAAAAATATAAAGTGAGTTTAAAATCAAAAGAAAATATTACCCTTTCTTATTATGAGGCACGAAAATTACCAGTACATTAATAGTAGCAAAACTACGAAAATTAACAGAATAGGACCTTCTTGAACATGTTCCCCTGGGGATAGCATGTGGATATCACCTATTGTAGTTTTAAGAAAGTCAGATGTAGATATACGTATATGTGAAGATAATAGAATAGGCGTGAATCACAAAGTTTGCTCGGATTCATATCCTATACCTAATGTTAAAGTTGCAATTTATGCACTCCCAGGTATGAGCGTTTTTACAAAAATATATTTGAAAATGGCATCCCACCAAATACCAATAGACAATAACTTCAAAGAAGTAACGACGATAAATACGCCAATAGGCTTACTGAAATGGAGAAGGATGCCATATGGAATAAAAACAGCAAGCGCCATATTTCAAAGGGCCATCGAATAGGTTCTTGGAGAAGATATAAGAAAATATGGTTTGTTACCAAGATGATATATATAGGAGCCACTAATGAAAATAAAAAAAAAACGATATCGTTTTGAATAGATTAAGAAACGCTGGAATGACAATAAATTAAAAAATGGGTAAATAATTGTAGTAGGACATCATTTTTAGGTTATACTATTTCAAAAGAAGTTATATTACCAGACCAAGCCATGATAGAAAAAATACTAAAAATAGCTACACGTACAAATAAAAAAGAACTTGAATCTTTCAGGAGATTGGTGAATTTCTACAAGCGATTTGTACCAAAATATACAGACTTAACTGAACCGTTTGCAAATTTAAGAACAAAGAATGTTGAATTTATCAGCTCAGAGAAACAAAAAAAATCTTTTGATAGATTAAAAGTAATTATGGCAAAGAAACTAGTAGTGAAAATGTTTGATCCGACAAAAGACATTACGTTAACCACAGATGCAAGCGAACATTCAATATCTGGAAAATTATCACAAGAAGGAAACCCGATAATGTATTTATCGGGAAAACTAAAGAACACTGAATTCAATTATTCAATTATAGAGAAAGAAACCTTTGCTATTGTGTGGACAACCAGTAGAGCCTGGGTTTTTAATTGGGAAAAAATTATTTTGAGAAGTGATCATACACCATTAGAGTTTATATTCAACCCAAGAAAAGAATTACTCAAAGTCACGCGAGAATATTAAGATGGGTAGTAAGATTAATGACATTTGACTTTGATATTGAATATTTCAAAAGAAATTCAATTCCACACGTAGATGCTCTATCAAGATTGCGATTTTACAAGGACTCGAAAGATAAAATAGAAGAAAAATTTGAAGATACATTTTTACATTGTTCTGTCTTTAGATAGAATGGCTACGGAAACTAGATGCAATCCAAAACTAAGTAGGATAACATCGAGAAAACGAAAAAACAAAGGGGAAATTGTTCCAGGGCGGAAAGACCCTATAAAGAAATAAGATAACAATAGAACATGGAGTAATTTGTAATGGAGACCTGATAATTCCCCAGAAACACAAAGAAAATTGACGATAAGTGTACATGATGATATCCACAGTGGAGTAGCAGCTACACAAAAAAGGATAAAATTAGAAGCATGGTGTCCGGGATATTCATGTGTCGAAGAATATATAAAAAGATGCAAAAAATGTAAAGAATTAAGACATTTTACACAGACTACATTCATGGCCCGGAAAAGTGGAGCCATGGATCATGCATGCATTACTAGAGTGGGACTCTCATTAATACTAGTAGACTCTTTTTCAGGCTGGCCTGAAGTAATCCGTGTGCCAAGCAAGAAAAGTTCTACTATAAAAAAGGTTCTAAGGGTCATATTTTTCGGAAACGGCATTCCAAAAACCCTGGTATCCGACAATGCACCAGAATTTTGTGATAAAGATTTTAATTTATGGTTGGAAAAAATAGGGTGTAAACTGTATAAGACGCCGCCATATCACCCTCAATCGAATGGGTTGACGGAAAGAATGGTGCAAACCGTAAAAATAGGGCTGAAAGCATGTTCTCAGCAAAAAGAAAAAAATAGAAGTTTTTCCATCAAGACTACTTTTAAGCTATCTCACAATACCACGCACCGGAAGACTAGAAATCCCACCAGTTTTAATGGGAAGGCAAATCAGAGCTCGGCTAATAATGTCGTATTCCACGAATGAAAAATGTGATAAAAAAAACAACAAAGAATCAAATCCAGAAAGGGCAGAATTTATACAAAAAAGCCACAATATAACTATAATAAATAGAAAAAAGGGGAACAGTATATTAGTCCATGCAGATCACATAAGACCCGAGGGCGAATATGAAGAGCAAAATGAGGAAGAAATCTCTACGATTCTTACCGTTAATGATTTATTAGAACAACCTTTACAAAATGAAATGTCAGAAGACGAAATAATGCATAATCAGGTGGGCCAGAAATAGTTTGAAAACTCGGATGAAGATCAAATAATGCAAGAAAACGACCTTGATTACAGCTCAGTGCGGGACAGATTTAGATCTCCCAGAGAAAGTAATACAAGGAGAGCAAAGAGATCCTGAAAATGAAACAATACAAGACCTACTAGGAGCATAAGACCCATATGTTTCATTGAAATGTAGTCATCCTGGCAAATTAATCTGCCTAATTTGCATGAGTGTAAGAGAGAGCCTATATGTCTCTCACTGAGAATAACTGGAAACTTGGTCAACCCCAGCTTCGTGCAGAGGTTTTTCAGCAGACTGTATGGCATTCGTGTCGGATTGTTAATTTCCTCGAGCCTCAGGGGGCCGTCCCCCAGGTTTTAAACCTCCATAGAGGGGTTAGGTTTATTGCCTGGCGCCTGGGGCACCCCTCTTTAGGGGAATGCCAACGGAGCCTGAGGCATTTTTGGAGCCGCTGGATGCGTGTGGGCTTTGGTCCTGCATCTGGACCCACCTAGAAGGGCCTTGTGCCACACTTTTATGCTTCGTGGGGTCTATGGCAAATACCAACTTGATCAAACCTTGCTTCGTGCAGAGGCTTTTCAGCAGACTGTCTAGCATTCGTGCCGGACGGTTAATTCCTCGAGCCTCAGGGGGCTATCCCCCAGGCTCTAACCCTCCTTGGAGAGGCTAGGTTTTATCGTCTGGCGTCTTAGGCACCTCTCTTTAGGGGAATGCTGACGAGGCCCAAGGTATTTTTGGAGCCGCCGGGCGTGTCTAGGCTACAGCCCTGCGCCCAGACCCACCTAAAAAAGGCCTTGTGCTACACTCGTCCGTCTGTTGGGACGTTCATCAAATATCGCTAGATTAATCTTGAGACCGAAAACTTTTTTTTTAAAATCAACCCCTCTTATCATGGCATCCAGTGAGAGTAAGAAAAAATGTCGGCAATACACAATTAATTTATTTAGGGGTGAATGGAAATTAAATTTGGTTACAAGTTTGAGAATCTCTGTTTAAGAAAGGCCATACAGCACCATTATACTGGAACCGGTTATAATAAAAATTTGGATTTAAAATCGAAACTTTTTTATGGATTTAGTAACGTGGTGGGCCCCTAACGTGGTGTAATGGTTAGCAAGCTACACCAGCAAACCATGAATAGTAAGTTCGAGTGTCACTGGGAACCACATATATCCGGCCTTATGCCATCACTAAGCTAAGCAAATAACTATTTGGTGATAGTTGTAATTTAGTAAGTTTTTTTTTTTTTTTTTTTAGATGGGGAACCCATTGAGACTTGAACTCACTTGTAAAAGTTTGCAAGTCTAACTTGCTAATCATTACACTACCAGAGACATCCCGCTATTTAGTAATAGTGATCCATTCTAAATTATCTACATCAGACATTACCCCCGCGTCTAGAAGAATTAATTGGATATTTTAATAAATCATGGCGAAGAAACAGTGAAATTGCCTTATTAATATAAGTCTTGGCAAACATCAACTCTCAAATTACAACTGGGTCACAATGGTTCGTCTAGACTGAACCTCCCCATTACATTCAAAGAAGATAATCCACAAGTGTTATGATGTCGGTGGCTTATATCTGTGTACTTTGTTTTGGTTTATTTGTCTAATGACATCTCAACTATTGTGGGTTTTTTGATATCAAAGCCTTAGTTATGGTTTATAAAATGGCGATTGGCGAGTGTTCTAAAAATAGAAAAATGTAGACACACTGACGCCAAGAATTCAAAATTGGGCGGCAAAAATAAGAAACCGTTTCTTTTGGTAGGAGGAGATGAAGAAAAGTAGTAGGAGTTAGGGATTGGAGTTTTGGTAGGAGGTATACAAAAGGAGACGCGAGAAAAGAAGTTCACTACTAGAGTCCACGAGGGAACAGAACTCAGCGAGTCCGCTACTGTATCAACAAAATTTAAAAGGTTGTAACTTGATGTAAAAATCTAATTTTCTCATACCAAAAAGAAAACATCATTAATTCAAAGTTTGTGTTTTCGTCTAATAATAACAACAACGAAGAAATACAACACCATCCTTGTAAAAGATAGTAGTGATACTATTTAACCCATAGCTGGGAGGATGAAGGAGTTCATAACTTTCCCAAGAGTATTAGTCCGAAAGCGAACGAAATAGCGGGAGTGGAGTTCGAACTCGCTTACTACGATGTTGCAGTCCAGCATGTTAGCCACTACGCCACCGGAACTTCCCCAATCGACATTCATTTGTGTATGTGTGTGTAAATACCATCTATTTGCGTGTATACATTTGTGAGTATTGTATGATTGCCAAAGAATCTTTTTCATCGTCTTTAGATTTTATAACAGGAGTTATCTGTGCTTGTTTTGCGTGGTATGAATTGTAAAGAGAGGTGACCGAAAGAGACTACTGGATTAATCCAAATCTGTAACCAACGGGATTAGCAATTATCACCTAAGTGGTTTAATCCAACAATCAGAGGCGTAGTCAGTTTCTAAAATTAGGAAGCTTGAGTAAATAAGTAAAACGCCAAGACACGTACTAAATAATTTTACTTCTTTTTTTTTTCAATTTTATTTTATAATTAGAATTTAATGAACAAAACAAAAAAAAAAAAACAAGGAAGATTTTAATGATTGACTGATTGATTGATATTAACGGCATGTCAACCCGACTGAGATTATTTTATGCGAACAAGTAAAGGAATCGAATTCCTTTTAAGTTCATATTTACATGTTTTGCGTAGCTGTTTCTTAAGAGTTTTTTTTCCAGATTTATTTGACTCATAGATGAGACCTTAACTGGTACAACCACCCAGTACAGAGTGGACCTGAGAACTGGAACCTCCTTATCAAATTCAGTTTAGCATTATACCCTGGTACCCCCTTTTGGGGTGGGGTTTGACCTCTCCGCAGATGATACAATTAGTGCATTCTAAGCCCTGCGGACAGGGCGTGATACTCTTTTAAAGGAGGCATATCATTGTTATAGAATTATTAATAACCGGGTACAAATTAAAGTCGTTTTTATCAATACATACTATTTTGTTATGAAAAGTATTAAGAAGTGTTTACGTTTCAGTGTTGACTTGTAGCAGTCACAGATCTATTTTTCTCTCACGAATCACGCCAAGCCACACACTGACCAATCAGCGGACGGAACGCATTAATTCCACCTTCTTCGAAAGAACTATTTTTTCTATTCCTTTTTGAAAGTCGACCCAAGATCAGAGAGTACTCGGCAAACAGAGAAGAAACACCTCTCTCCTGTCCTCTTCTACTGGACGCTCCAGCATTGACGATCTTCGCCGAAGATAACTGCTGCTACCTGCGACACCCTAAGAACTTTTCTCACACGGACACAGTCCTACTTTCTGTTATAAAAATAAACCTTTCGTTGTTATTCTTCAAAGAGGATTTGTTATTTCATTAAGGGCTACATAAACAACTACAAATTAACTAATATGACCTAACCATACACTAAAGACTTCTCCGACAATCAAATCACAGAAAAACATAAACACAGTTTAAAGCGCTGGTTAATGAAGTAATAAATCCAAAAAGTACTTTAAAGCCCTTGTTTCAAGTTTTTAAAAAAGGATTACACTAAATGAACAATTGAATAAATAATAACAACAATGGATGTGGAACATGAAAAGCTGAAATGTTAAAATAAAAAATATACAATGTTTTTTCTTCCTGTTTCCACTCAAGAGACTTCTTTATTTAGAACTAGACGACCCGTGAAACTATTGGGCACTATTTGTAACAGCGATCCATGATGATATTGATACTTCTATTCAGTAAAGAGTGAAGGATTTTAATTAATATTTCATAGTTATTTCCTTATTTAGATAATTGAAAAATAAAGTTTAACGCAAACGCTGACCCCCAAAATTATCATTCAGTTACAGAATGGACTGGAAATTTCTTTATTCTCTACGTTAGAACATCTTAAGTGTATTTCTCTTGTAAAAATTTCTCTATGGTGAGCCGTTTTTGTTGGCTTATGGTTACATGCATACAAGCATAAAGGTAGGTTTGGTTTATTTGTTTAACGGCATATCAACTCCTCATGAATTATTTTAATGCCAAAAATTGACACAAATAATTTGCACAGTTATATGGTTGCAAGAATTCCCATCTAACACTAACCGGAGGGGTAGTACCTGTTAGGGTCCCATCTATCGGTCAAATAGGACTGTCTAACCATTCAAACGTGTGCAAACAAATGACTGATGTGAACTTGAATTATTCGTGTTACATAACAATAAGTGAAACCATTTAACTGTGTGCCAACAAAATGTTACCTACGAACTAGACGAACCAGACCTGCTGGACACTGCTGGAGAAGCAGGGACGAGTTCATAAGTGATGTTCCCCTATGGACCCCTACCCACATGGCCGAGCAAAAGCAGGGTGACCAGCTCGAACCTACATACTGCAGCTCTGTGAGGATACGGGATGTAGCCCTGATGACCTGCCAGAAGCAATGAACGATAGCGAGGAGTGGCGAGAGAGGGTTAGGGATATCCGTGCTGGAGGCACGACAAGATGATGATGATGATGATGATATGTATAAACCGGATTTGGAATTAAATAACCTATATGAGTTTGTATGCCTCACCAATATAGATTTGTAAGCCCAAACAAACAAACAAACACTAACAATCTATACACAATTATATAATTTCAAGTAACTATTTCTTTTTAATAAACACCAGGGTAGTATCCCTTGTAAGATATTCGGGGCCATTCTTAAAATGGACCAGAGGACAAGAAAGTTGTTGACGATGTGACACGATGCGTAGCAATTCGTTTCCGTTTGTGTTGGCGCCACTCAGACGATCTCTTTGTCTGTTTTGGCACGAAACCCACACAAAAGACTGAGGACGATATCTCCCGCGAGACCGGAAGTGGAGGAGGCAAGGAAGGTCCCAGAGAAGACAGATAGAGCCAGTTGACCAAGCAGGAGAGAGGAGGACGGTCGGCTTGAGCTAGCAGTCCAGGGGAAGGACGGTCAGCAGAAGGGGGCAGTGAGAGAAGACAGTTAAAGATGAGTTAGCATTCCTAGTGGTTTTGTAGAAGTTTCACGAAAAATACACGCACGCGATAGTCTACAAATGCACAGAAAGCTGCACGAAAAGTGTCATACAGACTCCCCTTTCTTGCGCTTGGAGCTAACCCAAGTCCGTGTTTGTTGTTTGTTCTTTTTCTCCCACCCATTCGATTGTGCTTTGCGTACCTGTAAAGAAGTGTGTAATACCCCTAGTCGGAAATGAGAAAAAAAACCACTAGATGAATCACTGGCCATGAGAAGTTTAACGACTTTGATATAGTCGGGGATCGGCCGACAGGGGTGTTATCACAACGATACACAAAGCTTTACATCTGAGAGGTGACATAAATAAACTAAATTTATCAAGAAAAGAAGGAAAAAGAGGACTTGACAGCATTGAAGATAGTGTAGATGCATCAATACAACGACTCGAAGACTGCATCAAAAATAGCAAAGAAAGACTAATTACCGCGGCCAGTAACTGTATGGACGATATAAGGACAAAAACAACAACAATAACAACTAGGAAACAAAAACTGGAAGAAAAAAACAACTGTATTTAAAATTATAGATTATTTAATGCCAAAGTCATCCAGATAGAAGAACAGTACTGATACTATTTAATCCATAGGTGGGGAGTATAGTAAGGTTTATAACTTGCCGAAAGTGAACGTAATAGCCCAAGTGAAGTTCGAACTCACTTACTTCAAGGCCACTGTCCAGCCATTATGCCTTACATACATACATACATACATGTGAACGTAAATAAATACGATAAGAACAAAAAAGATAGAAAGAGGGGCAGAGAGAGAGAGAGAGAGAGAGAGAGAGAGAGTGTGTGTGTGTGTGTGTGTGTGTGTGTGTGTGTGAAAATAAAAATGGAAAATAATCGTGGGTTGTCAATCAGTTGAGAATGTCTTAGAGATCCGTAGCAATTATGTCTCTAACTTGAGAGGATAGAAACAATCATCTTTCCATTACGAATTAAGCCACATACCCAATCCATCTTCGGGTCGCTTCTCTAATGCAACTCTCTATATAAAACTTTATAGATATACTATGATTATTCCCATCCACATGATGTGATCGTATGGATTGGCATTTCCGCCTCGAATCAAAGCGTAGAATCTGTGTTCTGCCTAGGATCAAAGTGTTACTTCCCGGCATTTCTGATAAGGATCAAAGTGTAAGTCTCATTGTGATATATTCTATTCCTTGCAAGTTTTTCCCATCAGTTTTAACAGATGATTTTTCTCTAAAGTTTGAGTGACAGCAAGTTTTCTCAGATATCCAAAACTCTTCTAAGTATTCTACCTGATTTTAACGGTACTATGGTTTCGATTTTTCTGCTCATTCTCCCCAGGCTCTTTTTCAGGCCTTTGGGGACCGTTCCAAGGGTACAACTAAAATTGATATAACAGTCACCCTTATGTTTTACAGCTTTTTAAAATCTCTCGCAAGATCCAAGTATTTGTCTTTCTTTTCTCTTTCTTTTATTCTCCCTTTGTGGTCCGTTGGAACGATGAACTCATTTAAATGACCAATTATTTTCTTCTCGTTTATTAACTCAAAATCTGGTATTTGGCTGAGATTGGATGATCCGGGTGTATCTCAAAATACAAGAGAATTATATTCGTCTCATTTTTTGGACAGATTCTGGTTTGTGCTTATATTAATTATCAGCAAGGTCAAATTTTAATCTCTTGCACAGTTCCTAGTGGATCACCTTTCCTACCCAGTTGTGTCTATTCTTGTATTTTTTTATGTCAGTTTGCTGCATTCGCTTATGTGAGTAACATTTTCATCCCTGTCACAACATAACGTACACTTACTATTATTCTGGACATTATCAATTTTTGCTTCGATCAATGGAAAACTCGCTGGAATAAGTCTATTGTATGCTAGAGGGATTATTTTGAAGAAAATGTTTCATTCGTGGTCCATTTCTATCTTAAATTTCTAATTCATTTTTGTCACATGATCCCCACTTAATTCTTCTGCATATTATCAATTTTTACTTTGATATAATTGGTTCTTCAGATATATTGATACTTGAAACCATTTAATTGTGTGTAAACATTATTAATATTCAATAGAAATATTAGTGTTAGATAGGAATACTTGAAACCATTTTACTGTGTGTAAACGAATAAGCTCTAACACATTTAAAAATAAAGTTTACGAGAAATTATTTGCTTCCAAATCCCCCCCACACACACACATATATATATATATATATACAAACACATTCTCAGAATTTGGTATTAAGGTATTAAGTAACCCATAAGAGTTGATATGCCATAAAACACCAATCCACCTCATTTAAAAATAAAGTTTACGAGAAATTATTTGCTTACAAATCATGTATATATATATATATATATATATATATATATATATATATATATATACAAACACTATCATTATTGTTGTTGTTTAAAAAAAAACAATAAAATCTCCCAAACCACAATAATTTCTTGATCATCAGGTAAATGTTGATGATTCGACTTTCAAGCAAAATACGTGCGCGCAGCACACACACATACACACACACACACACACACATAGGATTGGTCACACGATCTGGTCTTACAACAGTTTGATCGGAAATTCAGAAATTGCGTTAACACGAAATGCCACTCAAAGCGAACATGACTCAAGTTACCATCTTGTATATCAAATATTGGATAACGATTGTAAAGAATTTTTAAAAAACTGGTACGACACCTTGAAAAAATATGGGGGGTGTCCTCGTAGCGTAATGGTTAAAGCGATGGACTGCGGAATCGTAGTAAGCGAGTTCGTATTCCAGTCGCGCTATTACGTTCACTTTCGGGCAAATACCCTTGGGAAAGGTATGAACCCCCTTATCCTTCTAGCTATGGGCTAAATAGTATCGCCACTATTCTACTCGGAGAATTGCTTTGGCATTAAATAACCTACAAAGGTTGATATGCCATTAAACAAAGAAACCAAACCGTGAAAAAATATGAAACCATCCCTCTTAGAAGATGTTCATTATTCCATATTTGTTCCTCGATATTCGGTTATTCCAAAATATTTCCCTTGCATGATTTGAGAAAAAAATTCAGACCATTAGTTTTTTAAAAAATGATTAAACTTCTTTGATGGTTTGGTTGGTTTGGTCTGTCCTACTATTTACCCATAGCTGGAGGGAGAATAATTGGATTCAAAGGAATCCTCTGACTGGCGCTCACCCACACCCACAGAACGAAGGTCCACCATCGTGTCACAGTTGTATTTCTTTTAATTTCTTTTTGTTTCTTTTTATCGCAACTCTACATTTATTTCAACGACATTCAGAATCTAATTGATTGAGATTAAAAGGAACGTAGTGTATGATTTAACTACGCAGCCAACTGTAGACCGTTTGTTGTGTTGTAATGGTTAACAAGCTAATATTGCAATTCAGGGATTAGTAACGTTCATTCTTCACCGTATAACCCCATAATTTTGGCTTTATGAAAATTCTGCTTCGATAATGATTATTTAAGCGGAGTTATACAAGTTTTGAATACAAAGTCCTCCTTCTCCCAAACTGTTTACCGCACCAAAGCTAAAGAGCCCAGTCTTACCCATCGCTAACGAGGAAGAGATAGACGCTTGACTTTCCCATGGTCATTAGCTCAAAATGAAATGCAGCCAAGTTTGTCCGGGGTTGTCGTCGATTCCTTTTCTTGAGGCGATAACCGTTATGCCACACGCTTTATCATCAAACAAGACTAGTAGATATACCGCACATTGCTAAGGTAAAACAAAAGAATTAGAGACAAAATTTTCATGAAATAATTGTTATATATATATATATACGTATGTGTGTGGTACAGAAATTTGAATATAATATTATTGGAAGGTTTGAACGGCAATCCAGAGAATAAACTTGTAAACTTTCAAGTCTATAGTTAATAAAGATTATTCAAATCCAGTTTCAACATAATATAAAGGATCTGCATCTTCCATAAGGCAAACTTTAACTTTAATAGTTTTTATTGGTTAGTTATTGCTTAGTAATTAGAAGATTCATTTTCCCAGCATGCAACACTAATGATTATATATTTTAGAAAAAAAAAGTTTCGACGGACCATACCAAGAAGATAGATTGATAGGGTTTTGAAAATCTAATTATCTTCTAAAAGTTCTAAAAGACACAATATTTCTTGTTCGTGTCACGTGATGGCTCACGGAGACGAAGAGGTAGGACTGATACTATCCTCCCGTATTGAATGAGAGTATCAAGCAGTCAAAAAGTGACCGTTAGGAAGGAATGTGGGTCACACAGGAGACCAGATGTTCGTACTTAAGTGACCTCAGGTCGCCGGACATCGGAAGGGGAAAGAGAGAGAAGCCAAATGATTGGCTGGGACCCCAAAACGGAAGTGGGGTTCCCTTCCCCTCAGCGGAAGTAAGGCGCAAAAAAAGGTGGTTTTTGAGCAAGGCCCGTGGCAGACGGAGCATAGCCATTTTACTCAAGGCTAAAGACAAAAGACTAACTGAGACACGAAGGACCCCAAGTCCTTCAAGCCAGTATTAAAAACAGTACAAAGTCTATTAGCCCGTGAAAGAAGAAAATTCTCCAGTGGAATCCCGTCAAAAAAATAAGATAAGTAACTTTGGGACATTTTTCCTTTACACCCAAATTTTGTTTACCACTCTCTCTCTCAGTTTGAAGAAGGATAAAAACCAGGAAAAGACATTTATATTCATGGACTATCCAATTATATGTTTTGAAACTCCGAACGTATATATATATAACCGTAGTAAAGAACCTATGTATTTTCATTTTACCATGTGGTCTATGTTGTTATTTCATGCTTTCCTTTCAGCTTCTATTCGCCTAATATTATCTTGCTTAGAACTGTCCTATTAATTCCTAAAGTATCACACGGGAAACCGGAGTTGCCGACTGCAACAATATTAATATTATTACGACTAAGTCCTATAGGCCCGTATTCTTCTATTATCTAAGGGAAAGAAGTTTAGCGGCCTGGTGGGTGTGTGATAGTGTGAAATTTGGAACCCCTTTGCTAGCGGTGGTCAGTCTGGCCCTAAATTATTCCCTCGTGTAATATGCCAGTTCTTATATGACTGAGAGAAGAACTCTGAACAGGACTTATTTCTGTAGGGGATCAAGTGCCAACCTGTCCCGTCTTCACACGTGCGAAAATAAAGTCCCGTTTTGGGATTTTAGTCAATTTCGCGTCACATTCGTTTTCATCACTTATGAACATCCAACATATTGTTGGCTATGTGAAAAATATGAATGTGACCTCGTACGTCGCGCTGTTTATGAAATCAAAAAATATTTTCTTACTTCTTATCAAAGCTTCTATCTCACTCTATTTTAGAAATAGCAGCTTTTGACATCTGATGACCTCCAATGACCTCCAATAAACTCAAATGTTAACCTCGCAGAGTTAAGGCTAAAGCCCAAATTCAAGCCAATATCCTTGCAAAAACGCAGGTCCCTGGCATCTTGGCCGTGATCCTCGGTCACACACACACACACACACATACAATTCGCACAAACCTCAACATAAGAATAGCGCTTCAATGTGTACTGTTCAGCGCTGGAGTTTCAGACACGTATCTTGCAAATTACTTTTCTATGGCACACGGCAGAATAATTTTCGAAACTCGTATTTTCCCAAAATTTGGCAATTTCTCTCTTACCCGAGACCATGTTTATCCCGAGAGCAAAATAAAATACACCTTGATATTTCACTCTTACCTCAAGATCAACAGCTGAAAAGTAAAACTATCCACTTCTATATAAAATAAAAAATAACATTCTTGATAAGAACGTTAGAGAAATCTACATCGGCTTATTTCAAAGATCTTCTGTGTTGTGTGGCAGGGGGAAACGGAAATTATAGAAAATTAACTCATTCTACAGAATATAAGAATTTGAAGGGGTAGGTTTATCTACTCGTGTGAAGGGGTAGGTTTATCTACTCATATTAGCATAAGGGAAGGTGTACTGAAGATGACAGACAACATACACAAATAGAAAATTATAGAAAATGTTTGAGAGTGGATTGTTAAATAAACAGAAATTATATTGCTATTTCTTTAGATATGATAAAAGTTAGAATTTTGTTTTGTTTTCTGTTTTAATTATATATATATATATATATATATATATATATATATATATATATATATATATATATATATATAATTCATTGCTTGCTCAGTCGGCTGGGACTGTAGAATACACCGACTGCATCTCTGTAGAGGGGTACGACTCCCCAAATAAATGTCCTGGATATGATACTAAACAATCAGATGGTGAGGTTCCAGTGATGATGGAGCTTTGGGGAATGCAGAGCACCCCTTCATGGCTATCACTCCCAGGCCCACTCTGGCCCGGAGTGGTAACACCTGATAGGGCCCTATCTATGGGTCAAATAGAACTAAACTGCTTACTTATGCTCAACTGAATTGTTTGAAATAGAACAGATTATTTGTATAAAAATTAATTTGGCATCAAATAACCTACAAGGGTTGATATGCCATAAAACCCAACCAACCAATCTAAACTGCGTACTTATGCTAAACTGAATTTTTTGAAATAGAACTGTGTTTGACATTTAATTGCGTGTAAACAAAAACTATACTTATTCTAAAATGAATTAGCTGAATTAGAACTGTTTGACTAAACTAAATAGCTTGAAATAGAGATGTTTTTGACATTTAAACAGTGTTTAACTGAATTTTTTGAAATAGAACTGATTATTTGTATAAAAATGGATTTGACATTAAATAACCTACAATGATTGATATGCCATAAAACACAAGTAAACAATTTATTGCAATCTACCCATGAAATACAATGAAAAAATTCAGCAAAATGAAAACGGAAAAAAGGGAAATTATCCAAAAGTAAAACTGGAATTAAAGCAAATATGAAACGAAAAATATGTTCCCCTACCTTTTGTAATAATTTGGATATCTCACTTATCATATGTGTATTCATTTTGATGAAATAATAAATGAAAAGCAGCCTATTGCAGATTAACATTATAACATTTAGAAATCACTTCCCCTTTATCTTACTTTTGATCCACTTTGCTTTTCCCCGCAGGACGCAGTGGCCTTTTTGAATCCTTGAATTTGAGACCCTTGGTATATTTTATACTATTTACTGCACAATGTCATGGAGGTAAGAAGATTATTTTATGCCAAACTTTCTCTTAGCGTGAGTGTATCCGTCAAGGAAAATTATAAACAGTATAAACAATTTTCAGTAATTCGATTAGAATTTGACGAATATTATATTGTCATAATAACGAGAGTTGTACTCGTCTGGAAAATCAGTATTCTAAATACTGAAATTTTACTTGGTTGGAACACTGACCACACATAGATAATTAACAATTTCATCCACAATACAGTGTGAGTAACCACATATAGATAGACACACATTCTCTCTCTCTCTCTCTCTCTCTCTCTCTCTCTCTCTCTCTCTCACACACACACACACACACACACACACTGACATACGTGTGTAAACTCATGCACACACATACGCACACGCGCAAGACACACACTTATCTAAAACACCCACGCATACACGTAAAACACACTCCTGAAATACACACACCCATGCACACGCAACACACACACACTCCCTCACACACACACACATACACACACACACACACACACACACACACACACACACACACACGAGCAAAACACTCATTTACACACACGCAAAACATATATTTAGGCAAAATATCCACGCACTCACGCAAAACACACGCACACAAAGTACATACTCCCGTAAAGTACACACGCACAACAACACAGCCATGCATACAAAACACATATGCACACAATATACATATACATGCACACGCAAAGCACAATACACCACACTTCCGTAAAACACACATGGATGCAATATACACTCAATCACGCACACGCAAAACCCACACACTCGCACACAAAACATCCACCTATGCAAAACACACAACCATGTTGACACCGACACACGTACGCAAAATACACACACTTATACATACACACACTCGCACAAAGTCAAAAACACTCAAACGCAAAACATACACACACATCTGCAAAACATGTTAATTATGTATGCACGCAAAACACACACGCATAACACACATTTACGAAAAACACCTACGCACACATACAAAATACACACACACACACACACACACACACACACACACACACACACACACACACAAAGCTGTTGCAAAAGTCACAAAGTCTACAACAATATTTCAAATTATTATTTTTAGTTCATAAATAAAATTCAAAAAACTGGTGATAAATTTTGATTTTGAAGAAAACTCTTTTATTTTCTCACTTTTCATTCGAGATAGTTCACTAAACATACATACAATGATTTCCCAAAAGTTACTTGTCAAAAAGGGTCAGATTGACCGAAATTTAGTATACTACCACATATTTGTGAGTGTACAACTCAAAACATTTGGGGAATAGAGGCCTTACCCCTCTGCCAGGGATACACTCATTCTAAGCCTTGTCGACGGGGCGGTAAGACTTGTTGATTCTCACATTTTAGTATTGTAAATTTTATCACCCACGGGCACTCGATATTAGGATGCCCATAGTATAATATAAAGAGTTTTTAAGTAACATCACTAACCCAGTGGGGTAACCCCAGTTTTGAAACTTTGGTGGGTGTAGAGTCACTCTTTCATTGTCATTACTCTCATGTCCACTCTGACCTGTTAGGGTTCCCTCAATAAGTCAGATCGATCTGTTTAAGAAAATGAAATGTTTACCGGTTTAAAAAGATTGAGACGATACGTTCTGATTGATTGATTGATTGATTTTAATGGCATTTCAACCTATGTAGGGTTATTCTATGCGTTGGGTTAGAGAATCACGTTCATTGTACTTCCAGATTTACATTATTTGTGTTGTTGTAATTTTTTTTCACGTAGTCGTCCTATCGAATATGAATTATTTTCAAACAGAACTATTTGAATCTTCACAGGTGCTACAACTCCGGGTCAGAGTTGAGTTGGGAGTAATGTCAATAAAGAAGTATTCTCCAAAACAGGAACCTCTCTATCAAATGCAGTTAAGTGTCATACCCAGGACACTTCTTCTTTGGGGAAGGGGGGTCTTACTCTTACATAATGAACAGGTTATGTATTAACTTTGTAAAGTGTAGAATTCAAAATACATGAATTCAAAAGTTAACTGGTATTTCATTAAGAGACATGGAAAATAACCAGTGATATGATAGACAGTACTTGACCCCTGACTGACTTTTTAATCAGTTCTCTGATTGGTTGGTTCAGTCGTGAGAACAGGTCACTTAGAGTTGATAATAGTAGCCCGGACGCCGTAACGTAAGGTTTCCTAAAATGGCCATGCTCCAGCCGTACGGTTGATGTGACAATTTGGGTGAATAAAAACATCGAAAATCAAACAAAGTCATTGTATCCATTTACAAGAACTGAAGTGGACACGGAGACCAAAATAAACCCAAGACCACCTGAAGAAATCCCAGATAGAAGACCAGAGAATCCGGCCGGATAGATAAGAATAAGAATAAGGTGTATACGATATTACCTCTCTGCACAGGATACAGTCAGCAGTGAGAGAGCAGGTTACATTTTGAAAATAACAACTAAGAGGACAATATACCTTGAAATATATAAATAACGTCAACGATGAATTCTAAGAAATTATGTAAATACAATGGGATAAATTGAGATAAAATAAGATATTTTTCATTATTAAATTTTAACTTGTTTTTTTTTTCTTTTATGCTAAGCGTTCATGGTCAAATACTCTTTTGTGTTTATCTGTTTAAGATGATTGAGAATATACATTGAACGCAATTTCTTTACCTTTTGTCATAGAATAACCCGAGACAGATTGGCATGCCATTTATATGAATCACTCTGATCTGATCTTAATTGTATCAAATGTTATACACCCTCCATGCTGCTCATCGTTAGAATTTTTAGGCTTATTTCTACTTTGAATTTTT
The DNA here is from genome assembly GCA_963585895.1 of Sepioteuthis lessoniana. Taxonomy (NCBI): domain Eukaryota; kingdom Metazoa; phylum Mollusca; class Cephalopoda; order Myopsida; family Loliginidae; genus Sepioteuthis; species Sepioteuthis lessoniana. The sequence goes on from OY757915.1 coordinate 102,825,301, forward strand.
ACTCTCTCTGATCTTTATCTCAACTTAGTCGAATACTTTCCGGACATTAAAAGAAGTTGTATGAAATAGGAATAAAGCTGGCTTCTGACAGGACTTGAACTTGCATTTCTCATTCCGGGAGGTCGACATTGGTTTTTTTGTTTGATTTTTTTTTTTTTTTTTTTGAGGGGGGATTCATACAGAGAAGTCTTGTAGGGGGACATGTTATTATGGTCGATATGTTTAGTCCCCCAAAATTTATGTTATGGTTTAGGTTATGTTTAGTGGTATGTTATGTTTGGAAAAAGGCACATGGAAAAGGGGAAAATAGACACATGGAGACAAATGTAGTAAATGAAGTAACTGAGTAAAGATATGAAACGGCACGGACAAAAGGAACATTCAAAACGAGGCGACAAACAAAACAAATTCATATTCATAACAAAACGTGCAATGATACATTTAAAATATTACCATGGTTCCATATTGTTCGTAAAATAGTCCTGTGTGCATGCGCGTGCGCGTGTGTGTGTAACTAACACAACTAAAACTACAGAAAGAATTAAATAATAAGTGTCCCATTCATGTTGACTGTGTATTTCTAAATGTTCGTTTCTTTCTGTGGTTCGACACGGTGTTTCCGATCCTGGAAAAAGTCTCACAGACAAGGTATTCGGAGGAAAGGAATGTTTGTGTGGCTGATCCATTTTGTGGCGTTTGACGTCTGTTGGTGAATAAGAGAGTCATTTATTTGTCGCTGCCTCCCACCAGACACGACTTGACACAAGGTCAAAAGCCCGAAGGCCGATTAAAGTGGGGATAAAGGGGAGGGGAAGGTCGGGAAGGAGCCGAGACTCGAACCCTGCTTGTCTGTGCTGCTCATCTGCTCACTTAGTGCAATGTGAGCCTGATGAGGCAAGCAGTTTCACGAACCCAAATGTGGGTCCGGGCACATATGCCAGTTTGCGGCTTAAACTAGACGCATGGTCTAGTGCCGTACAAGGGGGACAAAGGAAACAAAAATGCAGCTCGCCCACCCGAAGGTAGCCTAGTCGAAACTAGGTGCCTAATTAAAGGCCCCAAGTCTGCCATTGTTCCTTTTCCAGGGCCACGCTCCGGACCGAAGTCCAGAACAGGCCCCGGTGAATAAGAGAGTCACACTGGAGGGAGTGTGTTAGCCCTTCAATTGAAATTGTGAAAAAGAGAAAGAGTGTTTGAAGAAGTATTTATAGAAAATACGTGTCCTGGAATCGGCTCCAAAAACCGCGGGACGAAATTCAAATGAGGACGTAGTTTTAAGCAGTCATCACGTGGTTCTCCTGGCCAATGGTTTCCCCGAGATTGAATATTTACTTGCGTCCGCCATCTTTGTTGTGGGAACAAGTGGCATACCGCCCAATTTAAATTATAGGAGTGTAAGTCCAATAGTCTATAACTTGATAGGGCATATTAATAATAGTTTCAGTTCTCTATTTCTTTTTTCTTTTTCTTTTTTTATCAGACTAGATCTTTATCAGGCTAAATCTAAATCCATTTTCGTACATCTTATCGAATGCAATATTATGAGAAAATACATTTCTAGAACACAATTTTGCAACTTTCGTTTTAAGACTAAACTATAATTTTTAGATATATTTTTGGGCAGATTATATTCCCTTAAAATTAATAGACCAACCACCTGCCTCCCATCACGAAAACTATCCAAGTTAGACGAACCAGACATGCTGGACACTGCTGGAGAAGCAGGGACGAGCTCATAAGTGATGTACTCCTATGGACCCCCACATATGGCCGATCAAAAGCAAGACGACCAGCTCGAACATACATACGGCAGCTATGTGAGGATACGGGATGTAGCCCTGAAAATCTACCAGAGGCGATGAACGATAGGGAGAAGTGGCGAGAGGGGGTCAGGGATATCTGTGCTAGCAGCATGACATGATGATGATGATGATAAAGTCATGCACAATTGTTTAGTAACGGAAACCGCCTCATCTGCCGCCTGTGCATCTACTTATTGCATTGTGCCATGTGCATATTTCCCTACTTTGTTGCAGTACTGCACATTCTGCTGCACCAGGATATCAGACCTCACGCTCTTGTACTCTATATATGTATATCACAGTGCACAGGCCTAAGAGATAGCAGTGTCATAAAGGCAAAGAAAAAGAAGACAATACAAGATTTGAGGGATTGAACTTACTCACAGACAGAGTAGATGGGATACTTTAGAAACTTTCTCCACCTCCACTCAGCTTTGCTCGCCGCCCACCTCACACTTCCAGCGTGCAGCGTCATTTCTTGCCTACTTCTGCTCTGTCTGATCGCCGCTAATAAACTGACAATGTCGCCACTTCACGTATCCTAGGCTGATCTTTCCTGTCCTCAAAATCCAACTTGTTTAAGAAGAGTCCGCAATCGCCTCCAATTTTTGGAAATGGACCATCCAAATTTAGGTACTCAAAAATGGTTAATCTTATTTATCGACTGCTCAGCACTAAAAGTCGTGTCAAACAAAAGAAATAAATATGAATCTCCGCTATCCAGCATCACCACACACACCCATACGCTCACACACATTTGGCTCCGTATGGGCATATATATGCCTATATCCGCCCATATGTCTTCCGTAATATATATATATATATATATATATATGCACGAACACTCACACAAACATACACACATACAAATACACACATACACACCCACAACACACATATCATATGCTTACACACACATTCGCGTAAATATGTTGAGACTCATATATATATACATATCTATATATCTATATATATATATTTATAATGGAGGCGTTCTACCGTCATAGAAAATGGACACGGTAACCCGAGTTCAAACCTGGACGAGTCAGTTCGCATTTCTCATTGCGCTAATACCCTTTAGAAATGTTTGAATCCCTTCAGCTCTGGGAAAACAGTAGGGCAGACTGTGCTCTTTAACTTTGGTAAAGCAACTTTTCTAAGAGAAGGAAAACTCTTAATTAAAACTTGTTAAACTCCGCTGAATAAAAATTGATTATTTATGTGACACATCCTACTCATGTGGAGGGGTTGGTAAATATATATATATATATATATATATATATATATATATATATATATATAATAAACACGCAACACATATATATGCACAAACATACATCTAACCTGATGTAATAACACACCAAAGGAGAATAGTGACATAGTTTTTGTTTGTTTTATGACGTAGTTTTTTTGTTTGTGAATAGTGACCTAGTTTTTGTTTTAGTTTGGTTTTTTGTTTGTTTGTTTGTTTGTTTGTTTGGGTCTTGCGAAGTTCTTGGAAAATTTTTATTCCTGGATTTAACTATCATTTATATTAGTGGTCACATCCAGAATCCTTCTTAAGAAATACTCAATGGAATACTTTATTTGAACTAGACGGAGGTAGGAATAGAGTAACGGTTATCGCCCTGAGGAAATAGAATCTGTGACCCGCGTTCAAATCCTAGAAGGGGCTGTTTACGTTTCACATCTCTTTGAAAAGGCATGAATCCATCTGTTCTCTCCCAGCTATGAGTAAATAGTGGGGTGTAGTGGTTTCTTTAGTTTTGGTAATGCAACCAGACGAGGAGAAGGAAAACTCTTAATTCAAACCAACTGTATTCTGCTTAATAAATTGACCTTGTGTCACACCCAACCCGTGGCAACGAAGTTGGGCAAATACATACTTTATTTGATCAACAAGGGTTGGCTGTTTTCATTCCAGGGTACTTCAAAATTTACCTTAAACAAGATCCTTTATTTCATCCAATCTACGGAGATATGTTGTCCTTATTCCTACAGCTGGCATGTCCATAATCCTTCCAAAGAAATGTTCGAGAAAATCCTTTATTTGATCCAATACACAGAGGTATATTGTCCTTATGCCTATATCTAACACATGCAATATCCTTGTCGAAGAAGATCCTTTATTCTATCCACTGAAGTACCAGGTGCCTTCGATAAGTTTCCAGGCTTTTTTTGTACTGGCATTTAAAATGGTCGTAGATTCTTGAAAATTTAGTATGTTGTTGCTATACATCTTATGAGATGACTGACCAATTTTTATGATTTCAGGTTCAAAGGAACAGCTACAGCAGCAATTGGAAGACACCCAACTAAAGCCTGACTGTCACAGCTGATGAATTTCAAAAATGCAGTCTGGACGTGAGGGCACTTTAGAAGAACGATATGCAATAAAATGTTGTTTTAAATTTGGAAAAAATGCCAGAGAGTATGGAATGCTTCAGACTGCTTTTCGACCATCTTACATAAATCGAGCATCAGTTTTTGAGTGGCATAAGAGATTCAAGGAAGGCACGGAGTCTGTGAGGGATGATGAGAGGTGTGGGAGGAGTAAGGAAGTCAGAACACCAGAGTTGATTGGCCAAATAAAAAAAATTATGGATAAGGACCGCCGTGTGTCTATAGAGACAATAAGAGCACAGTTTGATGTCAGTGTGGGAACTGTACACACAATTATTCGCGAGGAACTGAAGATGCAGAAGATTTGTGCGAAGTTTGTCCCAAGGGTGCTCAGAGAAGATCAGAAAGAAAAACGTCATGACAGCAGGGAGATGATCGAGCTGATCAATTCAGATCCCGCAGTTCTTGATGCTCTGCTAACCTGCGATGAAAGCTACTGCTATGACCCAGAGACCAAGAGACAGAGTTCCCAGTGGAAGCATGCTGGCTCTCCCAGACCCAAGAAGGCCAGACAGAGCAAATCCCCCCCCCACAAAATTTTGATGATTCTTTTTTTTTTTTGACAGCACTGGCATGATCTACATGCACTGGGTTCCCACTGGACAGACAGTCAACAAGGAATATTATGTTGAGGTTTTAAGGGAGTTCAGGAAGAGATTCCGTCGGAAGAGGCCAGCACTCTTCAAATCGGGTTAGTGGCATTTCCACCAGGACAATGCACCAGTCCACAACTCCATCAGACTATTTGAGCAAAATGGGCATCAAGACAGTTCCTCACCCTCCCTATAGTCCAGACCTTGCTACCTGTGACTTTTGGTTATTCCCTAAGCTCAGAAGCTGTCGTTATGTGACAATTGAGGAGATGAAAGAGGCTGTGACGAAGGTCATTGACACGCTCACACAAGAGGATTTCCATGGGGCCTTCTAGAAGTTGTTGGAATGGTACAACAAATACATTGCCGCAGGAGGAGATTACTTCGAAGGGGACTAGAGTGTCATGTGTGTACTATCAATAAAAGTGCCTATACGAAAAAAAAGTCTGGAAACTTATTTAATGAGCCTTGTATATTTGATATATATGATTTGGTTGTGTTGGGTTTTAAGGCATATCAACCATTGTAGACTATCTAATGCCAAATCCTCTTTATACATATATACTAAATATATATGATTTGATTTCGTTGGGTTTTCTGGCATATCCACCATTGTAGGTTATTTAATGCCAAATACTCTTTATGCATACATATTAAATATGTTGTTTGTAAACACATTTTGTTGATAATTTTAAACGAGCCTGAGATCATTTTTTTCACACATTGTAATAATAACAATTGATAATCAGTCATTTGTTTGCACACATTTAAATGGAGCTACATATGATTAAGTGAAATGCTTATAGGTTATTTCATTTTAAATGAATTTAAACTAATTTGATTGTACACTGGTATTACTATTGTTTTTACACAGTTAAATTGTTTTTCATTATTGCTATCTAACACTAATCATTCTATTCAATATTGATAATTTACTTGCAGACAGCGAAGTGTTTACAAGTATTGCTATTCAATACTATTCATTCAAATGATTCCAAATATTGTTATCTAATACCGATTTGTCCAGTTGACTGGGGCTGTAGAATACACTGACTGCACCAACGAGTGTCCTGGATATGATACTCAACAATCTGATGGTGAGGTCCCAGAGATGCTGGGGCATTGGGGAACGCGGAGCACCCTTTCACTGCCATTGCTCCCAGGTCCACTCTAGCCCGGAATGGTAGCACCTGATAGGGCCCTATCTATGGGTTAAACAGAACTAACAGCATACTTATGCTAAACTGAATTCTTTGAAATCAAATTCTCTGACTAAACTAAATAGCTTGAAGTAGAAATGTTTTTGACAATTAAAATGTGTAATTACATTTAAACTGCGTACTTATGCTAAACTGAATTGTTTGAAATGGAACTGTTTTTGACATTGAAACTGTACTTACGCTAAACTGAATGGTTTAATATAGAACTGTTTTTACATTTAACTGTGTGTACAAAAAAATCTGTACTTATACTAAACTGAATTGGCTGAATTAGAACTGTTTCACTAAACTGAATAGCTTGAAATAGAAACGTTTTTGATAATCAAACTGTGTACACATGGTAAACTGAATTGTTTGAAATAGAACTGATTAATTGTAGAAAATTGATTTGGTATTAAATAACCTACAATGTTTGATATGCCATAAAACCCAAACAACCAACCAACTAATACCGATACTTCAATTCAGGTACACAGTTAAAAAGTTTCAAGTATTGCTATTCAATATCAATAATTATATTCAACATTACTAATTCATTTGAAAAAGTAAGATGACTCCAAGTATTGTTATATACAACTAACAATTCAATTAAACATCAGACATTTGTTTACACACACATTTAAATGATCAAACTGTTCCATTTCAAACAATTTAAATTAACATAAGTCATTTATTTGCACTCGGTTTAAATATCAAATAGTTTTCTTTGACTCATTAATAGGACCTTATCAGGTGCTACCCATCTGGGTCAGAGTGGATCTGGGAGTAATGGCATTGAAGGAGTAATCCACAATCCCCAAAGATCCAGCATTACTGGAGTCTCACCATCATATTGTTTAGTGTCATATCTTGAACACTCATTAGAGCGGGGGGGGTCTTACGCCTAAGCAGAGATGCAATTGGTTTCCTTGGTATGATACTATACTGTATCTGATGGTGAGGCTCCAGTCCTAGAGCTTTGGAGAATGTAGAGTACCTCTTTATTGCCATTACTCCCAGGTATACTGACTTGAATTGGTTGTACCTGTAAGGGTTCCATCTATGGGTCAACTAGAACCGATCAATCATTTACAAAGAGTTATTATCGTAAGTTATTTGAAACCGTACAGCTGTGTGCAAATTAATTGTTTTACAGGGGAATACTTGATAAATAGAATTACTGATATTAAAAAGATAAATTTAAAATATACATGGAGACTAAATCACCAATTAAAAAGTGAGTACTACAAAATTAATAGTGATTTTAAAATTGATTGTTTATGGTTCGATGTATAATTTATTTTTTGAAATTTTCTAACGAAACCTTTTTACGGTTATTATTTTTTACTGCTAGTTTTACTCCATCTCATTATTGTTGCTTTTTTATCATAGCATTCTGCATCAGTGCACTCTTCACGATTTCTATTCTTACTAGTTTTACTTAAATTTATTAGTAGTATGTTTTAACAATACACCGGATTAATCATCATCATCATCATCATCATCATCATCATCATCATCATCATCCTTGGCAACATAAGCCACAGCTGTATTAGTAGTAGTATGTGTGTATGTATTTACCCAGTGCCTCCGCCACACACAGGATGGGATGGTGGCTTTTTACTAAGGCGAAAAAAAAACACCAGTCTATACTACTATTTTCCCATTGCTGATGTGGGTTGAAGGCCATCAGCACGAAGTGAAAAGCAAACATACTCGTCCAGGATTTGAACTCGAATCACCGATTCCATTTCCTACAATGATAACCGTTATGTTAAGTGCACCCGAATTCTAATACCTTGGAAAAGACATGAATTCATCTTTTTTTTCTTCCTTCTACAGCTATGGATAAATAATGGGGCAACCAGTCTAGGAGAAGGAAAACAGAATTCAAACAATATGTTCTCCGCTTTGCAACTGACTTTGTGTCACATCTTGTCCGTGCCGGAGGGTTTGCATTCGTTTTTATATCTTCACTGATAATACGTAATTACTTTCCAAAAACCCGAATATATATATATATATATATATATATAGTTTCTATAAAATAAATAAATAGTCTTTAAAAATCTATTTAATACAAAAAACCTGTTTTATAATATTGATACACAAATTCGTAGTAAAACACAGTTTATTATTAAAACTTTCGGCGCGCCAAGAGTCCCAATGTTGGTCAGGTTACTTGAAACTATATTTCTTAAGAAAGCATTTTCCCCGTAACTGTGATGAAATTGCATTTTAAAACATAATTCGGAAAATCACTACCCACTCTAAAATTCATTTACGATTAGTACAAGAAATTTGGAACAACAGGATGTTTTGTGGAGAACGAAAAGTCCTTGGCGACTATCAGTATTCATAAAACAATTGGAACATGTTTGGCAGAGCAGGTGAATCCACAAAGAGGTCAGATCAGAACATAAAAATTTCACATCGGACTGTTAAAAACAAAATTCCTTACAAAAATGATAGCAAAGTTAAAGAGAAAACCACGCATAGTGATATCTGTACAGAAATGATAGAGCGTTCTGAATATAAAATGGATTTATGTAGCATTTAATTTTTAGCAAATGAGTCGACTTTAAGTTTCAGCAATAAACTGCAAGTGTTTCTTTATAGAACTGTATATCATCAGTGTCAATATCTAAGTAGTAATTCACTTAGTATTTTTGCTTAAATGTGACACAAGGCCGAATGAATGGGGCACCCAATGAGACTCGAACTCACTATTGTAGGTTTGCTAGTCAAGCTTGCACTACCCAAGGTGCCCAGTATCAATATCTAAGTAACTTTTTAATAATTTAGATACTATAGTTTGGTTTGGTTGAGTTGGGTTGGGTTTTATGGCATATCAACCATTGTAGGCTGTTTAATGCTAAAACCTCTTTATACATATATAATAAATATAATATGGTTTTGTTTGGTTTTATGGCATATCAACCATTGTAGGCTGTTTAATGCTAAATCCTCTTTACACATACTCGTAAATATTAAATACATTGTGGAACGATAAAATTGTCGCCCTAGAAAAAACGACATGATTCCATTTCCGTTAATGAAAACCGGTTTTCTTTTTTTGTTGCTGACCATCTACTAGTTGGCCACTTGTGTACAAATCCCAAGCGCGATAGGAGCCTTCTATCATGTCTGAAAGTGACACAATGTTCAACGAGCGAGATCGGAAATGCGCCGCTGTACAACTCATGCTCTCTACCAATCCAAGTTATGACAACAGGACCATTGCCAGCACCCTCAAAATGCAAATCCGGACGGTTCAACGCTTGAGGGCACAGCTCAACATATCGGACGACCCTTTGGAGGTGATGGAGCGGAAGGACACCGCCAGGAAGACCTGGACCAAGGAGTTCATCGAAAAGGTCCTGGCAAACATTGATAAAACTCCCCAGCGGCCTATTCGGCAGATTGCCAGAGATTTAGCCGTCTCACACACAACTGTGAATGCATGTGTGAAGGAGGACTTGAAGTGTAGGTCCTACAGGCGCCAGACAATCCAGACCTTGACTGAAAAGACAAAGAACCTCCGGGTAATCAAATCCGTCAGGCCCCCTCCACCCCGACCTGAACCCGCTGGCCTACTTCGTTTGGTCATACGTCGAGAACATCACCAACATGACCTCCCACAACACCAAAGCCAACCTGATCGCCGCCATCCGCCGGCGCTTGTGGAAAAGGCATGTTCCCAGTTCTGGATATCTATCGAGGCGGTGATTGAGGCTGGAGGCGGCTACATTGAATAGATGTCAGCTCTACTACATTATCAAGAATTGATTTTTTCAAAAAAAGTTTTAATATAAAGCTGTAGTGTTGTTTTCTTTAGGACGACAATTTTATCATTTCACCCTGTACATATGATATGGTTTTGTTTGGTTTTATGGCATATCAACCATTTTAGGTTGTTTAATGCGAAATCCTGCTAATGCATATAAAATATAAATAATTTGTAAACATATTTTGTTGATAATATTTTTAAACGAGCACGAGCTCATTTTTTTCACACAGCTAAATGGTTTCAAATATAGCTATATAACACTAATTATTCTATTCAACATTACTCATTCGTTTATACACAGTTAAATAGTTTCCAGTATTGCTGTCTAATCATTTGTTTGCACACGATGAAATGGTTTTTATTATATTGCTATATAACAGTCACAATTTAACATTAGTCATTTGTTTGCACACATTTAAATGGTTTCCCGTATTGCTGTCTAATCATTTGTTTGCACACGGTGAAATGGTTTTTTATTATATTGCTATATAACAGTCACAATTTAACATTAGTCATTTGTTTGCACACATTTAAATAGATATACATGTTATGTAAGAGATTAATTTGTTAATAATTTCATTCTTAAATGAATTAGAACTAATTTGTTTGCACACTAGTATTACTATTGTTTTTACATAGTTAAATGGTTTCAATTATTATTATCTAACACTTATAATTCTATTGAATATTAATCATTTATTTGCATCCAGTGAAGTGGTTACAAGTATTGCTATTTAACACTAATTATTCTATTCAACATTACTCATTCGTTTGTACACAGTTAAATGGTTCTAAGTATTCCTTTGTCTCACTAACAATTCAATTAAATATCAGTCATTTGTTTACAAACAGTTGAATGATCAAACAGTTTTATCTCATACAATTAAATTTTGTATAGTTCATTTATTTGCACTGAGTTTAAATGTAAAACAGTTCTATTTGACCCATAGATAGGACTTTATCAGGTACTACAACTCCGGGCAAGAATGGGCCTGGGAGCGATGGCAATGAAGGTAGGCCGCATTCCCCAAAGTTCCAGCATTACTTAGTGGTTTACTGTCCTATCCAGGATACTCGCTGGAGGAGGTTTTACTCCTCTGCAAAGATGTAGTCGGTGTATTTTGGAGCCCCAGCCGACTGGACAGGATACTATATATATATATATATATATATATATATATAGTATCTTCTCTAATAGATAGATAGATAGATAGATTGATTGATTGATTGATAGATGGATGCTCAAATATATGTCTGTGTCCAAAATGTAACTCAAAGTCAATTGTTAAGCGAAATTTAACTGATTTGTGTTCAGAGTTTTCTTCTCCAAGATTGGTTGCTACAACAAGGTTAAAGAACCCGGTCTGACCTACAATTTACTCATAGCTGAAAGTTGAATGGTTGGATGCATACCTTTCTCAAGTTTATTAGCGCCGTGTGAAATGCAAACAGCTTTGTCCAAGACTTGAACTCGAGTCGCAGAGTCTATTTCCAACGACGATACCCATTGGATCTTAATATTTGTATTGTTTTGTTTCACTTGTTGTTTTGATTTTTTAAGTGCCTTTTAGTACTCCAAATCTATTGGTTATTCATTTGGCGAGAATATCGGATATAGTGTAGAAATCTGTGAGTAAACTTTCTATACATCTCAGTTGTGAGAGATTTTGTTCCTTTTTCTATTTATACAAAACGCATTAATTCAAGCAACATTCAGCAACTATGTGAGGATACGGGATGTTGTCTAGAAGACCTGCCTGAGGCGATGAACGATAGGGAAAAGTGGCGAGAGAGGGTCAGGGATATCCGTGCTACCAGCACGACATGATGATGATGATGATGATGATTTTGTCATATGTGTTCCTGTAATATCCTGGAGGCGCTCTTGACGTAACGGTTATTATTGAACGTAGTGGACTCGGCTAACATAGTTCAAATCCTGAGTGAGGCTGTTTGTATTTCACTTAGTCCTAATACCGTTGGGAAATTTTACTTTCCTTCCAGTTATAGGTAAATAGTAGACCAAGCTGGGATCTTTAGCCTTGGTATAGCAACCAGTTTAGGAGAAGGAACACTCAAATCAGCTGTAGACCTCGAGTGGAATAGGCTCCGCCAGGCTGTTCATGCCCAAGACGCGCTGGAGCTGTAGAATACACCGATTACATCTCTGCAGAGGGTAAGACCCCCCCCCCACAACGAGTGTCCTGGATTAAATACATCAGGTTTCTAAATACACAACCTGATGGTGCGGCTCGAGTAATGCTGGAGCTTTTAGGAATGTGGAGTACGCTTTCATTGCCATCACTCCTAGGTCCACTCTGGCTCGAAGTGGTAGCACCTGATAGGGTCCTATTTATGGGTCAAATAGAACTGCTTGACAATTTAAACTAAGTGCGAACAAATAACTTATGCTAAACTGAATTGTTTGAAATAGAACTGTTTGATCATTTAACAGGGCGTATTTACAAAACAAGTTTACAAATCATATATTTAATATGTGTGTAAAAACAGGATTTGGCATTAAAAAAATAACCAACAATGGTTGGGTTGACATGCCATAAAACTAAACCAAACCAAAACCAAGGCACACTACTACATAAGTGACACCCTCACAACCAAAAAAGTTTACGGAACAAGTGGAAGAGAGTTGGTATACTATAGTATTAAGTGTGTTGTTCATTTTTAAACCCATTTTATGTTTCAGTCAATTTATTTGTCACTTAAATTTCCCGTATTGTTTTCCGTTACTTTGACAGATTTTATTCCAAACTTTACCCATATACATATGGTTGGTTGGTTGGTTGGATTTTATGGCATATCAACCATTGTAGGTTATTTAATGCCAAATCCATTTTTATGCAAATAATCAGTTCTATTTCAATCAATTCAGTTTACCACGAGTACACAGTTTAATTGTCAAAAACATTTCTCTTTCAAGCTATTTAGTTTAGTCAAACCCTTGTAGGTTATTTAATGCCCAATTCATTTTTATACAAATAATCAGTTCTATTCCAAACAATTCAGTTGAGCATAAGTATGCAGTTTAGTTTTATTTAACCAACAGATAGGGCGCTATCAAGCGCTACCACTCCGGGCCAAAGTGGACCTGGGAGCGATGGCAATGAAGGGGTGGTGCACATTCCCCAAAGCCCCAGCATCACTGGAACCTCACCATCAGCTTATTTAGTGTCATATACAGGACACTTGTTGGTAGGGGTCTTACCCCTCTGCAGAGATGCAGTCTGTGTATTCTACAGCCTCAGCCGACTGGGCAACCATATATGTATATATTTATATAAGTCGTAACTATAAATTTGTACTGAAGTAGCAATGAAAAATGTTGAATGAAGCTTAGGAATGATGAAAA
>OY757915.1:102843454-102939294 GCA_963585895.1 Sepioteuthis lessoniana
AGTTTATTTCTAAATGCCAAAGCAGCCAGTAAAATAGATACTGTTTCTTTTTTTCACTTAAAATATTCGAACTATTGTCTTCATCTTCACTGTTATACCCACAACATTTCGGCCGATATGTCCTTCGGTCTTCTTGTAATATATTGACCCTCGACGGAGCCGTCAATCAAGAGATGCACCTGTGTAAATGAGCGGAGGAATAGCGGAAGCAGGTGGGTACGAGACAATTGTATAACTAGGTGCCGCAGACGGCTCGGGTTAGTTCCAGTTGGAGTTGAAGTCAGTTGGGGGACAAGATACCAGCGTGAGAATCAGCTGGCAGACCCTCAGTGACCAACGGTTGAGCAACCCAGCCAAGATGAGGAAGAAGTACTGCTATGGTCAAAAGAACTTTGGGTCAAAATAACAGTTCGTCCCCGTCTCCAACTCACCTCTCACACACAACCAACATCAACCCTTTCGAGAATAAAGTGTGTGAGATATATTTTTATAAAGAAGTGGGTTCGTTCGTTCATTGAAGTCGTCATTATTGTTGACAATGTTTCCGCTTATATTTGTATATGTATATGTATTGTGAGTATACAACATTCTTCTGGTGTTTAATGTCGCACTTGAGAGCCAACAGAAAACCTCGAACTGAACCCTTTATTTAATCTACGGGGCTTGATTGTTCTAATTCCGTTAATCATGACCAGTTACAAGTATTAAACTATAGTTAGAATTCTTTGTTATTTTTACCTGTAGTTGGAATTGAACCTGCAACCTCTATTTGTCTAAGATGAAGCTTGATAATTTTTATCACTTAGAAAATTCGAACTATTGTCTTTATTTCCATTGTTATACCCACAACGTTTCGGCAGATATATACTTCGGCCTTCTAAGTGAAATTATTTGAAGGCTTCAGGTTCAATCCCAACTTCAAATTCTCACCCCGGAAAGACCCTCCCTCGTCTTAACTCCCCAGGTTCCTCCCTTCTCTTCTCGGCCTTCTCTGCCGATCTGTGAGTAAGTCTCTCCTCAGAACGTGGGGCCTATATCTATACCAACTCATTTTCCGGTAAGTAATATTTTATTTTCTCTACAACTGCATTTCCTTGACCTACACTGATGACATCAGAATAATTTCCAATCATTACATTACACACCTTACCCCGATGTTTATCGACGTCCAGTGATCATTATTACATAAATGATTCATTGATAAAGGACTAACTGTAATTCACTTCAAATGTGTCCGATGTTTACATTAAGCTTTAAAAGAAGTAATAACCTACAATTGCAACTGGAGGGCCGGAAAGAGAAAAGATATACATGAGGGTAGCCAACAAAATCAGTGAATTTTATTAATATGTTTGGTAACTAATTGTAGGAAATAAATTTTAAATAATTAATCTTACTATTAAATGTTAGATAACTGATTTTAGCTAATGAATTTTACTAATATATATTAAGTAACTAATCTTAGGTAACTAATCTTACAAATATAATAATTTCAGAAAACGAATTTTTCTAATATATATGTTAAGTAACAAATTTTTGGTGACGAATTTTACTAATACATGTCAGCTAACACATTTTATGAAACGAATTTCCGGTAAATATTCTTACAACAATATGTTAGGTAAATACCTTGATGTAAAGAATATTCCCAATATATGTTAGGTAACTAATTTCGGGAAACTAATTTTAGGTAACGAACTTTTCTATTATATATTAGGAAACTAATTTTTGGTAACGAATTTTACTAATGTTAAGTAACTAATTTTAGATAACTAATCGTACAGCTATAAGTTAAGTAAATAATTTTAGATAACGAATTGTTCTAATATATGTTAGGTAACTAATTGTAGGTAACGAATTTTACTAATATACGCTCCTCATACATGTGTTTGTTCAAACATAAAACACGCGTAAATACATTGTGCATATATATATATATATATATATATATATATATATATATATATATGCACAGTGTTCGTACGTGTGTGTCTTATGTTTGTTGAGCGAGTGTGTCAGTGCACGCGTCCAAGTATGTGGTATGTTTGGAGCCAACTCAAATCAACTGACGCACGAAGTAAAGCAATGCATAAAGTGTCAAAGCACCAACTACCACAATACTACCTACCAGCGGTTACCAACCCCGGTTTGAACTGCTTTGGTCACGTAATGAATATGGCGCAAGCTATCATGAACTAAAATATTGCAAAACTTTAGATTCACCCGTTGAGCCCGTTATACCGGTATACTAGAGGTATTTTTGTTTTATTCCCCGACACCGTAGCACCGGTTTATTGGTGAGGAGATCACGTTCAAATGGGAGGGGGTAAATTTAGGATCAAGTGCTCAGAACTCAAATGTTTGAAATGAAAATTTGAATATTCAATATTTTAAAAAATTCTTTTTTTACTTTTTAGCCTTTTCCTGGTATTGTTTGGTTTTAAATGAAAATTGAAATCTGGTAATCCTGCTTTTTTCAAACCGGCAATAGATGGTGTGATGTAAACGAAGCAAACATTTGATTTTTTTTTCCTTCCCGGACATTCTAGATTTTGTTAGGATTATCAGCTTATTTTGCTGACCTTTAGTCGAAGTTATGACTTTAACAACTGTGCTGTTTTTAATTTGATGGTTTAGTCATAACATTTGTGTTTCTATCAAACACGACACTTTAAAAAAAATATGATAGGCGTATAATAAATGAGTCAGAGGTATTTTGTTGAGTTGCTACGGTGTAATATAAACCCGTTATATATGATATCTATTAATCCGATCAAACATCTAATCCGACCTGGCACTGGAACCAGAAAAGTCGAACAGGACATAAATCCGTATCTAATATGAGGAAATAAATTTAACTTAAGATGTTTCACTGTGATGCTTATCTTCCAGGATAGTTTTTTAGAGCGCATCAATAGTAGCCTTGTACCTTACTTAGCTAACATTTGTAAATATTAATAGAGTTAATTCCTGACATTTTCCACACAGCTGACAGGTTGGTTGGTTGGTTGGTTCGTTCGTTGGCACGACAGCACTTGTTGAGTTATCTATTGCCGAAGTCAGTTTAACAATTATTGTCATTTGTAGCAGAAAGAACCTTGTATTTTTGTTTGGCGCGTAATTTAATTTGACCGTTAGGATCGCCGAATATTTTCAACCAATCAGGATGACTTGTCCTATTCATCCCGAACCATCTTTCCTAGCAGTACCAAAAATTGAAGAAAGCCCGCGAAACACTCTCTTCCTCAGAAATCTTCAATAGGAACAGACGTTTTATTGTCTGCTCTTGAATAGCGGTAGTAGCATCATACACTATGAGGAGAGCTATCTAGTTTATGGACCCCTTGCGTCTATTCTTCTAGACCAAGGAATCCTAGTTGAAAATAAATTAGATGATACACTATAACAACTTCCTACCTTCTTTCCTTCCTGCGAGACTCTCAGCATACCAGCGTAAACCCTTTACTTCATGCTGCCATTAAAACCCTCATATAAAACCTAACGACGTCTTCATTCTTCTCCACCACCTTTATTTTCCATCAACATTTAGCGAGGGGATAACAACCAACGTAATACCAACGTAACACCAACTTAACCAACGTAATACCAACGCAACCAACGTAATACCAACATAACCAACGTAAAAGCCAACTTAAACCAAAAACCTAATAATAATAATATCCCCATCGCTATACATTTTAAACCGGAAAACACTTCATATTTAGCTACAATGTCAATGCTTTAAATGCAAACATAGTTCAAAATCGTTTTAAGATATACATCCTGTTGGATGGACTGATTGCACACCTGAAAAGGGGTACCCCCACCAAAAAAGGGCTATTTCAAAATTATTCATTGTGATAGGACCGTGTACAAAAAAAAATATCTGAAACAACGGCACAAAAATGTAGATATGAACGTACAATGCATGCGATTCCGTAACCTGTTGACATGAAATAAGCCTAAACGGATGGACAAGTTATTAAAATTAAATCAAACAGATCTATTTTACCCATAGATGGGATCGTAACAGATACTATTACTCCGGATCAGAGTGGACCTGGGAGTAATGGCAACAAAGGGGTGACTCCACACATTCACTCCTACAGAAATGTAACCTCACCACCGAATGCAGTTTAGTGACATAACAAGGACCACTGGTGACATGAATTGAATAAAAATCTTTTATACTGTCGGATTAAATAAAATACTGCGTTTTCTTTGGATGATCAAGACATAACGTTTGGCTTCAAAATTGACTGAAAATTACTTTATTCTTTGAGTCCGATGATCACACAGGCGAAAATTGATAGATACCAAGTGTCGTTGACTTTATATCTACGCTGTTCTAACTTTATATATATATATATATATATATATATATATATATAAGATGAACAAAAATTATTTGACAAATATGAATATTACTTTCTTGTTTATTTTGTTTTTATTTTTCTCAACTAGTTTCGACTTTAGATCATCGTCAGGAGAAAAAAAATTTGTTGAAAAAAAAAGAAGTTTTTTATTGAAAGATATTTTTTGGATTTTTTAAATGAGTTTGACATACGATATGAAAATTGATTGAAAATGTTCTGTTGACGTAGCATATCCATTAGTCTAAAAAAGATCAGATTAGACAACATTCTTCATTGGACCAATGGATATGCTATGCCAACAGTACATGATAGATCTCTCTCTCTCTCTCTCTACACACACACACACAAACACACACACATATATATGAGCGAGAGAGAGAGAGAACGATCATTTTAGTAGTATATATGAGGTGCATACGATAAGTTTCCAGACTTTTTTGTACAGGCATTTAAAATTGTTGCAGACTCTTGAAAATTCTGTACGTTATTGCTATACATCTTATGAGATGACTGACCAATTTTCATGATTTCAGGTTCAAATGAACAGCTACAGCAGCAATTGGAATACGCCCTAGTAAAGCCTGATTGTCACAGCTGGTGAATTTCAAAAATGACATCTGATACTTTAGAAGAACGATATGCAATAAAATTCTGTTTTAAACTTGGAAAAAATGCCGCAGAAACGTATGGAATGCTTCAGACTACTTTTCGACCATCTTGCATGAATCGAGTATCAGTTTTTGAGTGGCATAAGAGATTCAAGGAAGGCAGGGAGTCTGTGAGGGATGATGAGAGGTGTGGGAGGAGTAAGGAAGTCAATACACCACAGTTAATAGGCCAAAGGGTTAGGGTTACTATGTTGAGGTTTTAAGGGAGTTCAGGAAGAAATTCCGTCGGAAGAGGCCAGCACTCTTCAAATCGGCTCAGTGGCATTTCCACCGGGACAATACACCAGTCCACAACTCCATCCTTGTCACAGACAATTTGAGCAAGATGGGCATCAAGACAGTTCCTCACCCTCCTTATAGTCCATACCTTGCTCCCTGTGACTTTTGCTTATTCCCTAAGCTCAGAGGTTGTTGTTATGAGACAATTGAAGAGATGAAAGAGGCTGTGACGAAGGTCATTAACACGCTCACACAAGAGAACTTCCATAGGGCCTCTCAGAAATAGTTGGAATAGTACAACAAGTGCATTGCATCCGGAGGAGATTACTTCGAAGGGGACTAGAGTTTCATGTGTGTACTATCAATAAAAGTGCCCATACGAAAAAAGTCTGGAAACTTATTTAATGATCCTCGTATATATATATATATATATATATATATATATATATTAAATATTTCTGAATTTTTCAATGAGCTTATCTTGTCTCTCCTTTGTTGTGTTCAGTGTTAATATATCACGGATACACTAATGTCAACATTGGTCCTTGGTTAGTGAGGACTCGATAAAATATCTTCTCTACCGCCAAGCAACCCGAGTGTCGAAAATAAAAAGTTCTTAGAACTTGGAAAGCTCTTGCTGATCAACTCGGCGTAAAAAAAAACAACAAATAAACGTATAAAATTATAATGTACTAGTATGAAGCGTTATTTCATAGGCATAAAGACCATTACCATATTTACCAACCCCTCCGCTCGGACAAGATATGACACAAGGTCAATTTTTAAGCGGGGTTTAACAGGTTTGAATTCAGAGTTTTCCTTCTAGACTAGTTGCCTCACCAAGGCTGAAGAACCTAGTCTGTCCTACTATTTACCCATAGCTGGAGGGAGAGAATATTTAGATTCATACCTTTCCCAAGGGTATTAGTGCAATGTGAAATGCAATCAGTCTCGTACAGGATTTGAACTCGAGTCACCGTGTCCATTTCCTTCGACGATAACCATTACAACACGGGCATTACCTTAGCGGCATATCTTGTGCGCAGAAATTAAAAGGAACAACAATTTGATATTATATTTTAATGCACATCAGACAACCACTTATATTCATTCGAAACACAGAAAAAGGATTAATTTTTTTTCTATCAAAATACAGCTTATTGCTAAATTGAATTTTATACACGCCAATTCTGTTAGTGGCTATTTAGATATTTATCCCAAGACGGGAGTTTATTTTTCGCACTTGTGAAGACGGGGCAGCCTGGCACTTGATCCCTCGCAGAATAAGTCCTAGTTAAGAGTTCTTTCTCGGGCATATAGGAACTGGCAGATAATGTGGGGGTTAATTTGGGCTAGACTGACCACCGCTGGCAAGGGGTTTCCAAATTTCACGTTACACCCACACCCACCAGACCACTACCTCTTCCTACCCCTTGGATAATGGAAGATATGGGCTACTAGGTTTAGATATAACAATATTAATTATCGTAGTCGACAATTCCAGTTTCCCGTGTAATATTTTTAAAGGCGAGTAGGACATTTAGCGAGAATAAATTGAGGTGAATGAAGCTGAAAAGGAACATGCAAAAGACAACTTGATAGGCAGACAACACAATGAATAAATTTCAGCACAAGGAGAGATATAAAATATAACAAGGTTTTTAATACATGCGGACACACATATTTAACGTGTCGGCTATATTATCAGCGGATAATATCAAACATACAAATGTCTTTCTTCCTTATTCTTTTCTTTCTTCCTTCTTTAAATTGAGAGAGAGAGAGAGAGAGAGAGTATGTAATTGCAGTACTTAGGAAGAGTGTAGGGAGAAACAGTCTTAAGGTTTACTTAGCTTTTTGACGGGTTCCTTCTGAGAGTATTTTCTCTTTTACAGGCTAGCGGGATTTTATATAGCTTGGCTTGAATGCGTCTGTCATCTTGTCCAAGAGTTCTATTTCGCTTCTTCACCCGGAGTTTTGGCCACGGTGTCAAAACATTTTGTCACACCAACTGCTGTCCTAAAAACTGATTTCCTTATTCCTATTTCCGCTGATGAAAAGGGGGCTACTTCCGCTTTAGGGTTATGGCCAATCATTTAGCCTCTTTCTTCTTCCTTCACCCTGTCAGGCGATTTCTTCGGACTACTATGTGTCCTTATACCCACTTCTTTATCCACCAGTCACAGAGTGCAGACATCTGTTGGCTTTCATTCTGACCCGGATTTGTTTCTTCGGCCGCGAGGAATTGGCCTACATTCCATATTCCTCTTTCAACAGTCAGTCTTTGGCGGCCTTTTAATTCAAACACGGAGGGGTAGGGGAAGTTTCTTATTTCTCTCCTCTCAATGGTAGACCACGTGACACCAATAAGATAGACACAAAGAGGTCATTCTATTTTCTCTGGTTTAGAGGAGAAAACTCTGAATTCAGACCAGCTGTACATTGCTTAAAAATTGACCTTGTGTCGTATCCTGCCCATAGGCGTAGAGGTTGGGGAAATGTATATATGTAGTGTGCCTTGGGCCTAAATAATCGGACAGAGCCCATCTCTCTCTCTCTCTCTCTCTCTCTCTCTCTCTCTCTCTCTCTCTCTCTCTCAACAACTGGTTTAAAGTCAGAGTTTTCCCTTCTCCTTGACACGTTTCCATACCAAGATTAAAGAGTCTAATCTATCATACTATTCATCCATAGATAGAGGGCAAATAGTTGGATTTATACATTTCTCAAAAGTAACCCCATAGGAAATGCAAACAGCCTCTTTCAGGATTTGAACTCGAATTGCCGAATCCACTTCTTACTATGATAACTCCAATTTTTTTTAGCGTTCATAAAAAATACGAACTCCGACTGTCTCTTACACCTTCCACTGTTATAAAGAAAGTAAGTTGTCTCCTTTGAATTAGTGGCGAACCTCTAGTTATTAATGATTGCAATATATTTTCGATACCATATCACGATATATGCTAAAATGTTCTATTAATTAGTAAACATTTCGGAGTAGATTGATACTGAAGAGTTCCGTCTTGGAATTATCGTGGGATGGGAATTTCAGAGAGATTACATTTTCTGGGGATAACTGAAGGCTCAAGTCTTAAACGCAGGCTGAAGACAATTGATGAACAAAAAGATTTTATGTGTCATAAAATTGTAGCAAAGACTTGACGAGCTCTGCAGGAATTCGGAATGAGGTTTCAGGAGTTTGTAGCTCATTAGAACAAGCCTTTGGATAATATAATTTTTAGTTTGGTTTGTAGGGTTTTATGGCATATCAACCTTTGTAGGTTATTTAACGCCAAATCCATTTTTATGTAAATAATCTGCTCTATTTAAAACAATTCAGTTTATCATAAGTACAGTTTAATTGTCAAAAACATTTCTATTTCAAACTATTCAAGCAGTTATATGTAACAATTCAGTTAAGTGTAAATACAGTTTTAATGTCGAAAAACAGTTCTATTTCAAATAATTCAGTTAAGCATAAGCACGCAGTTTAAATGTAAGTACGGTTTAATTGTCAAAAACATTTCTATTTCAAGCTACTCAGTTTACTCAAACTATTCATTTTAGCACAATTATGCTGTTAGTTCTATTTAACCCATAGATAGGGTCCTATCATGTGCTACCACTCCGGGCCAGAGTGGACCTGGGAGCGATGGCAATGAAAGGGTACTCCGCATTCCCCAAAACTCCAGCACTGCTGGAACCTCACCATCAGATTGTTTAGTGTCATATCCAGGACACCCGTTGGGGGAGGGGCCTTACTCCTCTGCAGAGAAGCAGTCGATGTATTCTACAGCCCCAGCCGACTGGGCAAGATAATTTAAAAAAAAAAAAAAAAAGACAAAATGGCAAGTTTGGTTTGGTAATGGCATATCAACTCTTTTTAGGTTATTTAATGCCAAATCCATTCTCCTAGAAGAACAGTAGTGGTACTATTTAACCCATAGCTGGGAGGATAAGGGGGTTCATACCTTTCCCAAGGGCATTTGCCCGAAAGTGAACGTAATAGCGCGAATGGAGTACGAACTCGCGTACTACGATTCCGCAGTCAATCGCTTTAACCATTACACCACGAGGACACCCCAAAATAGCAAATATTGTTCTTAGAGTAAAATTAAATTTCCAATCTACGTTACCTCATTTATTTACGTTCCAAACTTGAAAGACCTTTTCTGTCGGAGCAGTGCGATTCAATTATAACTCATTACTAACAATATCTTACTTTAAATTCAACCATAATCAAAATCAAAAGAACAATTTCGAACTTTCTTGTTTCTCACTTTTTAAAGTTTCATAACGCTCAATATCTATTGTGTATAAATACAAATTTGGAGGTGCCCGTGGTGTAATGGTTATCGTCGCAGGAAATGGACACGGCGACACGAGTTCAAATCCTGGACCTGACTGATTGCATTACACATAGCACTAATACCCTTGGGAAAGGTATGAATCCAAATATTCTCCTTCCAGCTATAGGGCAGACTAGGTTCTTCAGCCTTGGCAACTAGTCTAGGAGAAGGAAAACTCTGAATTCAAACTTGTTAGACTCCGCTTAAAAATTGACCTTGTGTCATATCCTGTCCGAGCGGACTAACATTTAGAGATACTCTACTTTTTTTTTTCTTTTTTTTTTTTACTGTCGGGTGTGTTTTGTATCTTGATATTGTTATTATTTTTTTTTTTTTTCAGACTTTATGGCCGGGCCGTTACTGCGTTACCATAAAGAGTTAAATGAGGGAAAAAACTACCTTGTGGAATGGTACTTTTTTTTGTCTTTTTGGTGTAAATTTTTTTTCAAACTAGAAAAGCAGCCTCGCTTGTCCGGCGAAGTCTTTGGGTGGCAAATGAGAATCAGACGAAAAAAAGGGTAATTCAAAATGGTCAATGAACAATGCAAGGAAAAAATACACTCGTATAAATTTCATAAAGAACAGAGTTCCTAATTACGTTGACATAACAACATTATTAACTGTTGTAACATTCCTCAATATTCTTTATTATTTTAATGTTTTAAGATCATTTTCCGATGAAACTCTTACATAGCGAAATTTCATAAATATATAAACAGTCCATCAAATAGGTTTTCACATTTTTCCCCTTCCATTCTGCCAGATATTTTATCGAGATATTCATTCAGTGTGTAATCATAAAATTCGATGAAAAGTTTTTTTTATTTATTTGTATAATAAACCTTGCGTGTGATATTACGGCTACTGAAATATTACGTTTGTAAATATCTTCCATAAACAAATATATCTACGTAAAAGCAGCATTAAAATTGTAATGACCAAAATGAAGTAATCTAGGGGAAATAATTTGTAAGAAAAGAGTTATTTCCCCTTTAACAATACATTTGAAACTGATGAATTAAAAAGGAAATATTTGTTACGAGGTTCGGTTTGGTTTGTTTTTTTGTTTTTTTAATTTGTAGTATATTAACCTTCGGGGGTTATTTAATATCAAACCCATCCTAGTTGAAAATCAGTAGTGGTACTATTTAACGCATAACTGGGAGAATAAAGAGATTTATTAGTTACGAGGATAGTGTGAATGTTGCAGTGAACTATGTGTAACAAAATGTAGCTCAATATTTTGCTTTATTGTAATAAACTGGTTAATCCTGAAAGGAATTATCAAGCAAACAAATAACAGGAGGTTGAGTAGAACTTTCTTGTATTACTTTTGCTAGAGCAGGAGTTTTGCAAAAGATATGTTGTGTGAATGTTAATTTTTATGTGTACATAAATGCTTTGGCAAATGACCTAGCACTTCTCGCAACTATACCAGCTCAAGCAGAATCCCTACTGCATAGCCTAGAGCAAGCATCAAAAGGTATTGGCCTTTGCGTGAATGCCAATAAAACAGAGTACGTGTTTTAAGCAAAAAGGAGCCATCTTCATTTTAATAGACCAGTTCATATACCTCAACAATAACATTTCATCTACTGAAAGTGATGCCAACATATGCTTAGCGAAGGGGTGGAATGCAATTGACAGGTTATCGATCATATGAAAATCTAATAGATCCGATAAAATAAGGATAAGGGGGTTCATACCTTTCCCAAGGGTATTTGACCGAAAGTGAAAGTAATAGCGCGACTGGAGTTCGAACTCGCTTACAACGATTCCGCAGTCCATCGCTTTAACCATTACACCACGAAGACATCCCTAAACTGTAGTTGTGTCCATACTACTATAGAGAGGCACCATGAGGACACTAACATAACGCATGGTAAAAAGCTACATTGGAACTACAAAAGAATACTGCATGTTGTCTTGAACAGATCCTGGAAGCATCACAAAACGGCTAGTTGTCTCCCATCAAAAAGCATTCAAGTAAGACGTACAAGACACACAGCTGGAGAAGTAAGGACGAACTCATAAATGACATTCTCTTATGGATTCTTGCACATGGAGGCGCCAGTGTTGGCCGACCAGCAAAAGGTTTCATCTATTCTTACGGACACAGGATGCATACTAGAAGACCTGTCAGTAACGAAGGATGATGAGGATGGATGACAAGAGAGGGAGGGAGGAAATCTGCTCTGTCAGCGCGATTTGATGATGATGAAAAATAATTTTAATGCTTACTAAAGAATACCGATGGGACCAAACATTTTCTGGAATGGCCATACACAAGTTTCAATTTTTATAAGGCTCCCCATTTTTAAAATGATTTTACATCTATCTTGACTTGGTGAGAATTTAGAAAAATATTAAGCTCACCAACTTTTTAGCTATAAAATAGATGAATGTTTTTTTTCTGGAAACCTTGACACCCACGGGTCTTTTTCTGTTTTTAGATTTAGTGACTCACGTGGGTTAAGAAGCATTACATATTTTTATTTTTATTTGTTTGTACGATGTAATTTGTTTATGGAAAATATTTTCATTAATGGAATTTATTAAGTTATTTACATAAAAATTTACTTTAGAAGATTCTCGTTTTGTCATGATTGATTAAGTCGGTAAAGTTATCAGATACACTCAACCGACGTCAGGTCACTGAAGTCCGTGATCACATCTGGCTTAGACAAAAAGAGCAGCCGGGTCCCACCTATTTACAGAACTTTCATCCAATTTATATATTTACTAAAATACATTAAGATTATTGCACAAATGTTAAATTCATATTGTGTGTGATACAGAAACATCTTGGTTGTATATATTGCTTAACTAACAGAAATAAATGTTACTTGAAATTTTTTTTAAATTATTAAAAATCTACTCTTTTCAAATTTCTTAAAATTTCATTTTTAGTAGAATCAAAATCAATTTAATTCAAACGGATGCAAGGAACTTCAATGTACCCTATTTAAGGCCTCAGGATACAGCCAAAAAGTTCAGAAAATGTGAGAATTAATTTTTTTTTTAAATTTATTGCGGACTTTTTGTCCTCATCTTGGTAGTTTTTGTGTTGTTTCTTCTTTCACTACGTTTCGGCCAAATTTCACGTCTGGCCTTCTTCAGGTGATTTTACCGCGACCTCGGATAGGAATGCTGAGTCTTGTAACCGTATCCCCAGTAATTACTGCCTTCCATAGTTGTTGTCTATCGCACCACGTTTTTGACCAAGTAAACCTCTGGCCGGCTTGGGTAGGATTTGCTATCTAAAAAAAACCCGCTATCTTCCGCTATCTAAAAAACCGTTATCTTCCGCTATCTAAAAAAAAAAAGAATTCTCTGCTTAAGAAGCCTCATCTCAAAAAGATTCCAATTAAAGATAGTTCAGAAAATGGTTGTGTCGTATTTGATAGGCTGAAAATATTATTGATATTTTACAGTCATTTTTCCACTAATTGACGAAATTTTCTATTTCAATCATGTATGTTTATAAAAACTACTGTTGTCATTTGATCTTTGTTATTCAAAAAGTGAAGCTAAGTAAATTAGATTTATAAGGAGCACTTAAATTAAAGGAGTTGAATAATTACATAACATTACTGCTTAGAATAATCTGGACAAATATATATATATATATATATATATCATACAATGACTGATGTTTGTACAGCAGCATTGCTTCCAACAAAGCCTTCATCAAATGATGACTTTGGGTTCAGGTATGGTTTCGAGGCCGACGCATCATTACCACTCGCCCACCAGACTTTGTCACTACGGGATTGGCATATCCACGCTGATACAGTTAGAGCCTTTGTGGCACAATAATGAGCATTCATGTGTGTGTGTATATATATATATATATATATATATATGGATGGATGGATGCGTGATCCTGCGAGACCGGAAGTAATGGGAGAAAAGACGCAGGAAGTTAGGAGTGAGACTCTGGATCAGGGAATCAGAGATTCAAGCCCAGGATACGGCTCTAAGACGCGAGTCCAGAGCAGTCAGAGGGCGGTATGGAGTCAAGAACGAAGGCACAGAGCAGTAAAAAAGATAACTGGATGAGCCAGCATCTTTGGTAGGATTTTCGCGGAGAATGTTAAAAAGTGCTAAACTTCACCTTCTTACGTTTTGCTGTTCTGAATTCGTGATTGTCTTTTCTTCCTCCCACCCTGTTAATTTTTATCGTTATTTATTGGTTCAACTTGTGAAATGCCCAAACCAAACAACAAACCAGCCATGTGGGTTATTTCATACCTTATCTTGGAACTTTTTATTTCCTCTTGTCTGAAAGTGCAAGATTAGTCAAGAATGCGGAAGTTGAGTTGGTAATGAAACCTCGGCATCCGACCTCGATAGGAAATATATTGTTTTCGCAGATTCTTACGCTGATGTGCTCAGTCGAAAATTTTTTTAAAGGAACTGTTACTTAATAACGAAAACTTTAATTCAACGGACCCAATGACAATATCTGGATACTGGGTCGTTAACGCTATTTCTGTTAGAAATACGAAATGGGGTTCTAAATCGGTTGCGACGTGCCAGTCCGTGTAGCCATCAAGCAATGATGATCTGTGAATATTTTTACGCGGAAGTTTCGAAATATTTCCTTTAACGAAATGAATCACTATTGGTGATATTATCTAAAGTTTTATTGGCAGTCTTACAACATATCTTCGCAGCCTCAGCAAAAATTTCCAAGACTTCGTTGTGTCTCCCCGCGTCGCTTCTTAGAGCATACTCGCATCCAGTAATTTATTTGAGGCTGGCAATTTTCCAACATGCTCTGCATCAGTCAGATGTAGTTAAGCCCCAAGCATGTAGGTTGACTGGTGTTGGTAAGACTGCCTTTATAAGAAAACTTAATTTTTTAGGTTCCATGTGCTTAATGTCGCTTCACGTGACGCCTGTCTTTTGCACGCTCCCACTTGGTCCGTACGCCCTGATTTCTTAGTTCTACAGCTATAGCAATAAACTTAACTTCTTTAAGATGCTGAATTTCTTCCGAAACCATTTTTCTTTTATTGTGGATTCCTTGGGCCACCAACGCCGTGGATATATATATATATATATATGCTCCCCCATGGGGGTTGAGCTCTCTGGCGAAGGAATTGCCGGCCGCCGCTAGCGTAATGCAAAGCTCTACGAAAGAATTGAGCACTCTGGTAGCCGATAGGGTATAAAAAAATGTAAACAAAGGCTGCTGCTGCTGCTGTTTTTAAAAATAAAAATACCTTAAAATTCCCTTGGTGGTCCGCAACACAGTCTAACGTAAAGTTGAACGGGTTTCGAGCGTCCTGCGTGTCTAGCCACACTGAAGAGTTCTAATAGAACGAAACAGTCTGTCTGTGGATGACTATATATATATATATATATATATATATATTCATCAAGATCTTCGTGGTCTGTTAGCGCATCATGCTGGAGAAAATAATGGAATCGGTACCAGGACACAACTCTGCTTTACACTGTTGGTGATCAGGAGGGGCACTGTTGGTCTTTGTGCAGCGGGATTATCATGTTCAAGAAATTTGGAGGACAGCGTAGTCGTTCCACAATCTGCCACATTCACCCTCTGCTCACTGTGTCGAATGCTTTCATCAGGTCAACGAACGTTACACGCAGCCCCTTGTTTTACTCCTGGGACTTCACTTCCCATGTCTGCTGTGCTCATGGGCTGATACTGAACTGGTTCTCTGAAAGGTATTCTTCGGTCATGGCGGGTACCAGCCTGTTCAGCAGAATCCTAGCGAGAATTCTTCCTGCGATGGAAAGTAGAGTAATTCCCCGGTAATTTGAGCCGTCAGATTTGTCCCCGTTGTTCTTGTACAGGGTATTAATGACTCCATCGCAGAGATCTTGAGGTAGTTATCGCTG
The DNA here is from genome assembly GCA_963585895.1 of Sepioteuthis lessoniana. Lineage (NCBI taxonomy): Eukaryota > Metazoa > Mollusca > Cephalopoda > Myopsida > Loliginidae > Sepioteuthis > Sepioteuthis lessoniana. Next base: position 102,858,941 of record OY757915.1, read on the forward strand.
CTCCCAGCAACGGACGAACAGCTCGTTGAGTTTTGTATGCATCTCGAGGCCGCCATGTTTCCAAATTTCTAGTGGGATTCTATTAACTCCAGCTGTTTTGTAGTCCTTTCAATAGGAGGCAACTCGTCTGGTTCCATTTTAACTGGCTGTTGGGAAATGCAGTGCGATTATATATATATATATATATATATATATATATATATATATATATATATATATATATATATATATATATATATATATATATATATATATATATATATGTGCATATATACGTACACACATATGCAAATATAATAATACACACACACACGTATGTGTGTACTCATTATATATATTTCTTTTATTGCAACTGACTTGTCATTATTCCTGACTGCAAGGAACAGTGTCCATCGGAAATAATGAAATTAAGAGATAAAACTTGAACTCGTCTCCCCGCCGTCCCAGCTTTCGGCAAGCTTGATTATCCATACCAACTTCTTCCCCAACAAAGTAATTGGTTTGTTTGGATTTCTCATGGGTTACTTATTGCCAAAGCCATCCTTGTAGAACAGTTGGTGCTGCAGTCGAGGGCAACCAGAAGGCTTCCTTTTCTATAGCTACTACATCGAGGTGTAGAGGATTGCTCCACTTTACCCTTGATACGTACCTTATATTGCTGAGTGTTAAGCAAGGGGGTATCAAGAACCATTTTTAAAGTCTTTGGTATGACGCGACCTGGGATTGGACCCAGGTCTCCCGGACCATTGGCGAACACTCTACCCACTAGGTCAATGAACCGTTTCTTTTTTTTTTTTTTTTTTTTTTAGGAATAAGGAACTTCCATTTCCCAAAAGGTGTTAGTCCATAATTAAACATAATAGAATAACAGGATTTAAACTCACTATGCTGTCAATTAAGCACGTTAGCCAGTACGCCAGAGACTTCTCACACCTAAGCAATTTGTATGATAGAAATCTAAAACGCTTATAAATTCAACCCACACTCGTCTCCAATTTGTCACTGACATTTGTAATTGTTTTTAAGCACAAGTTAGTCAGGGTTAAAAGTACAGTAAGGGTAACTCAAAGCCAAACTTTTTAGCCTTTATTTTTCAGATGCAGGTATCATTGGGGAATGAGAAGTTTTGGTAAATGGGCCAGGCTTTAACTTGATTATGTCTATGCTTTTCTAAGATATATATGTTCCATTACTGATAATGAGCACTCTTATATATCTATATAAGCACAAATGTATAGCCAACAAAGATTCAACTGAACTTTAAAGCATCCATATTTATAGTAATCTGTCTTTAATATGAAACTAATTAATTAATTGGTCAATGTTTAAAAACTTACCATATTGTGGTATGACCTTGTTAAGAACTTTAGAGTATTAATCTTTATTTTAGCTCAGACAACTAAAAAGGGAAAAATACACATAAACCAATTCTATATTTAATTCCAGAAATAAACTTAAAAATCTGTACATGAAGGTAAAAAAAATAAATAAAAAATTTCAGATCTAGATAAATTTTAAAGCATCACCAACTCTAAATGATATGATCTACAAGAATTATAAAATCATTTTGTCTGTCTTTAATGATAAAAATAATCTATGAATATTAGTAGAAATATTTTTAAAAGGCCACCCTGTACTTAAGTAATAATTAAACACTGACTAAATAGTTATATTCACAGTATGTAACTGATTTCTGGCAAAGTTTATTAGTGACATAAAAATGTGAGTAGAGAGGTATTTAAGGTCATGTCACAACAGCCAAAATATAAAACATTTACTTAAACAAAATAGGCTTGAAAACAATGAAATAGAGGCAATTTCTTTTTGGTGGGGTAGTGTAGAAATTATGGAATCAAAAGCAAAGAAATGTAAAGATGATCAAATGTTTTAAGGAAAATCAAGATGATTTCAGAAATATTTTAGTTAGATCAAATGTTGCAAATACAATGCAGAATACAGACTAAAAATAAAACGATTGTCAGCAAGTACAAAATTAATTCCATTCATTTAAAATGTGATAACGTTGCAATTCAATTGATTCTGCCATCATAGAAATTTCTCTTTCATTTGGAGATGAACACAAAATCCTACCAGAAACTTTTTTTTTTTTAATTTTTTTTTTTTTTTTTTACATTTCTTATTCAAAAATGGATCAGTTTCACAGAAATTAATGTTATTAAGTAGCAACCAGCATTTTGGTTAAAGTCTGCTTTGAAATTCAAATATCATAGCAATATGGTGATGGTCCCTCACGACTTTTAAAGCACTCAATCTTTATTTAAAAATAAAAAATATAGAAAGAAGACCATGAACATGTGCGTGTTATTCTTTTCAGGTTGTGCTACCCTGTGTTCAAATTTCCTTTCCATCTCATAAAGAAAAAAAGGTTTTAGCAGTAAATAAAAAAAAAGAAAAGAAAAAAAATAAATAAAAATAAATCATAATGTAAATATCAAATGAATTCTAAGGAATTAAAAAATTATTTGGAAACAAAGAAAGAGAATTTAAATCTCAATTATATATACTCCACTTTGAACACCTGATTAATTTGTCAAGGCACTGGAGTAAAATATCCACAATAGGCACAGATTTAAATCTCACTAAAAATAAAATAAAATAAATTTTAAAATTAGCTTCCAAATAACTGAAAACAAATGCATACTGCAATTTTCAGTTTTATAACAAACTTTATATAATATTCAGATGAGGCAAAGTTTCAAATTAAAGAGTTTTCATCTTTAGTTTTTGTCCTCATCAGTATAATCTGGTTAGCCAAAATTAAAAGTATCATTTTCATTGACCCAAAAATACCAGCCCCTTCCACTTACAAAAAAAAAAAGTAATCAAATCATAGTATTAATAAATACTGATGTATAAGTCAACCCATGAAATCATCAAATCACGGAAATCATCTATAAAATAAAGGGTTACTCTCCGTCCTTCCTATTATGTTTGAATTTCAACCTTACAAAATTACTTGTCATCTAGTTTCTTGGCCTAAAAATTAGGTCTTTATAATCCATACTCAAGTAAATATATAATATGTCAAAATTACTGATAGAGCTTTTCTTTTTATTTCTTCTTTTGTTCCAGAATTGGTTGCAATGTTATTCTGAATATTTCTATCCTAAAACAAAAAAAAATTTAGTACATGCAAAGTATTAAAACTTTGACTAGTGTATAAAAATAAATCTAAGTAACATTTGGGTTGGTCGTTGGAGGGGCGGTGGCAGTCAGGGAAGGTAAACAAACTAAAACTACCGACTGATCTTTTAGTCAAGGTTAAAAGTGCAGTAAGGATAATTTAAAGTAGAACTTTTTAGACCTTATTTTTCTGATAGAAGAAAGATCTTCCTTGTTCCCCAAATGATACCTGCATCTGAAAAATAAGGTCTAAAAAGGTCTGCTTCAAACTACTCTGACTGTACTTTTAACCTTGACTGTTTGGGTTAATACAAAACAGCAGCAGTTATTTACAGTGAAGTACAAAACAAACCTTCTCTATTTCAGAGGAATTATAGAAGGAACAGGCAAAAAGTGTTTCATCTTTTGTGGCAATAAATAAATCAATACAGTAAGGTTCATAGATCATTGGTTAGAGCAGGATTTGAAATCAAAATGCCTATGGTTCAAATCCCTGTAAGACTTATTAACCATGAAAGTTATTGCAAAATCTGATAAAGAAAATTTTCCAGTAGGATTCTTTATTTAGGAGAGATAGAGAGAATACAATTAACACCAAGAGCAAACTACTAGAGTGAGTCAAAAGTTTTGCAATATTTTGGTACATCATGTGACTGAAGCAGTTCAAGCAGTGGTAAGTACCCACTGTGGTTGATAGTATTGTGGTAGTTGCTGCACTGACACATTGTGAATTGATTCACCCCATGTGCGATACAGAGGAACATGCAATGTTGTCTAATTTGGAAACTTCTGTATTACAAGTTCAAATTCGGCCATAATGCCATAGAAACAACCAAAAACATTTGTTATGTGAAAGGTGAAGGCGATCACAGTACAATAACCAGATGGTTGAAGAAAATTCACTCAGGTTGCAAGAACCTTGACAATCAAACAAGCCATGCTCTAAGCTATGGAGTCAAATCTAGCAAGTAGCACTCAGAGAACTCAGCATCTCACAGTCCAGTGTGATTAATCCTCTTCATGATCTTGGCAAGTGCCTGATGTTACCAACATATTGTAAAACTTCTGACTCACTCTGGTACAATAAACTCAGAGAATATTCTAAATGAAAATATTCTGGAAATAAGATAGGCACTGCCAGGTGTTTGAAAAGGTCTATAAACATCCCATTTATAATAATAAAATTAAGTAACATATACACATGAAAAGATAATACTAGGGTTAGGAAAGAAGATTTAAAACTGATTAATGCTAACATTGCCTCATCTGATTAAATTTAAACTAGAGCATGTCACCTAAACATGACAAAAAGAATAAATTGATTGAAATGTGATTATCAAATCAAAGACAAAGATATCAGTCTTCTAAGTTATCTTCTAATGTTCGGGGGCTTTGAATTTATAAAACCTCCAGTATTTAAATGAATCAAGTTTTCTAATATGGAAACACAGGATATATAGATGAAAGTTTTTTTTTATTATTATTATTAATGGAATAAAAGTTTCCATATTTAAAAAAAAAAGAAAAAAAAAAGTAAATAATGATAATTGTCACCTGATAAATGAAAGGAGGAAAATTGTTGATGTTCAAATAATGTTCTATCTTAAGTTTAAAGGCAATAATAAAAGACAGCTGTGAAATCAAACAAGAAATTAAGAAAGCTATTCTCAACCTCATTGGTTGTTTTGCTGAGGAAAAACGTTACAAAAGTTTATTCAATAAAAAAATTTTTTTTTCTTTTTGCTTCAATTTATTCCAGTCTTAAAAAGAAAGAAAATGAGGAAAAACGATAAAGCACAATTCAACGGTTTTCTTGGAGATCATAATCTCAGAAATAACAAAATAAAATGGAATAAGGAGTTAAAAGTTTGCTTTTAACATCTTTAAGCAGAAGAAATCTTTGGAGGCCAAAAGCAAAAAAGAATTGGAAAAAAAAAAAAAGAAAAAAAAATTAATAAAAATCTGTGATGAAAAACAAAAAACATTGACTGCTAGAATGACCAATGGTCATCCATCCTCAGTTAACAGAGAAAATAGACATAATCACACCTAGAGTTTCAAATATCAGAATCTCTATTTTTCTTTCTCTCCTTAAAGACAAAAACAAAACCAAACAAAATAAAAAAAATTACAAAACTATACATTTACAAAATCTGTTGAAAGAGAACTAAAATATATGTAAAATACAATATAAATATCTTGATAATGGCATTGTTAGAAATAAACAATTTCAATGACCAAAAAAAAAAAAAAATTAAATAAATAAATAAATAAAATAATAAACATAAAGATGACATGAAACTGGAATAAGTATTTTCAGGTGAAAGAAAGCTTTCTGCAGGGAGGTCAGGGAGACAAAAAACTTGTTTAAGGCTTGTAGAGGGTCACAGAGGAAGGGGTCAGGTGAGTTTTCTCCTCTTCCATATCTTAGTCTTTTCACCTGTTTTTTATTTATTTATTTATTTTTTTTTTTTTAGAGTTTTTCACATTTTGATATATATATAACTTTTAGAATGCTTCCATACATGTTTTTATATATGTAATACCAGTATTAGGAGGAAGAGGAGTAAGTGATCTCTGAAAAAAATTCATTGCTAAAATTAGTTTCCATATTGAACTTAAAAAAAAATTATTTTTCACAAATATTGTATCCAAAGGATTTTTTTGATAATTTTTACATATAAGTTCTGACTTAGAATTTTATTTATTTTTTTATTCATTTATTTATTTATTTTGGGGGGGGGGGGTTATAATGATTTTTGTGTTTTTTTTTCTTTTCTTTTCTTTTTTTTCAAACCTGTTATTAAAGATGAACATGATTAGGTTTTGCTTGGAAGATGGACGTAATTTCTCTCTCAATCTGAAAAAAGGCTGCAGCTTTTGCTGTTCATGGATGTCAGCCATATTATGTAGAATGGCATCTTACAGAAAGAGAGGGAAAAATAAGATTTAAAATAATGTTTTAATATCAAAGTGCAATGCCAGACATCTTGGAGCTGAGAAAGTGATAGGAAGATAAGCACCAGCTGAGGCATGGTCAGTAGTACAAAATGGCTCTGTGTGTAGTGTCTGTAACTAGTACATAGTGGTGGGTGTGTATATGTCAATGTAATATTTTCATTTCATATTTGAGGTCATTAATAAAAATCTAAAACAGCTGATATATATATATATATATATATATATATATATATATATATATATATATATATACATATACATACACACACACACTTATTTATATGTTGCTTTAACATATATACATAATACACTGAATTTTGAATCACATAAAAATGTGGCTATAATTCATTGTGTGTATGCATATTTGTGTGTGTGTGTATGCATATTTGTGTATTTGTGTATATATATGTACACGTGTGTGTATGTATGTATGTATGAGCAGGCACACACACAGAGGTAAAGAGCCACTTGGTCCTTGCTGTCCTGACAGACTGACCAAACAGTCAGTGATCACCCCAAAATGATGGAAAACACAGAACAGAGGCTGACCAAAACATCCCATAAGAATTCATTTGTGGGTTTTAGCAATCTGGTTGTTTTTTTTTGTTTTTTTTGCCGATCTTCAAAAAGTAGAGAATTTGGTCATTGTTGGTTTTTGTTTGGATTTTTAACTTTTTTTTTTTTTTTTTTTTTCATTAATTATTCCTTAATTCATTTTTTTTCTGTTTCTCTTTATTCTGATGATTTAATCCTGCAAGTTCTGAAGAAGCTTCAGTCTCCCAGCTTCATAATCATCCTCATCAACATTCACCAACAGTTTAATTGCTTCATGGCCAACAGCCTGTTTTAGAGACTCTGAAACACAGAGGGGAGGAAAATGAAAATAAAAGAACAAAATTAAACATTACAAATAAAATAATCTTTTTCTTTGCTATAAAACAAATAAGCATGTACAAATGCAACAAATATTAATGTGTATACATAACCTTGTTGTGTTTTATCTGACTTGAAGCAAAATGATAAAAAAAATAGTGTTTTAAAGAACTCACAAAGACTGCCTTAAGACTATTAAGCTTGCTGTCAAGTCATGATTTATAAAATTTATACTATAATTAATTGCAAATTAACTAGGTTGGTTGGATTTTATGGCATATCAACCCTTGTAGGTCATTTAATGCTAAATATATAATTTGTAAACAAATAGTTTGCTGGTAACATTTTAAATGAGCAAAAACTAATTCATTGAACACAGTTACAAGTATTGCTATTTAAAACTATTTAATTCAACTAAGTCATTTGTTTGCACATAGTTAAATGGTTATAATTTTAATTTGTAACTGAATAGCTTAGATGTAATCTTCATTTTAAATGATTTAGAGCTAACTTGCACACAAATATTGCTATTGTTTGCAGTTAAATGGTTTCAAATATTGCTATATAATACAAATGATTCTATTTAATATCAATCATTTATTTACATGCAGTGATTTCATATATTGCTTATAGCAATACTTTTATTTGCAAACAGTTAAATGGTTTCAATCTTGGCAATTCAACACTATGTATTTATTCATTGGCACACAGTCAAATTTGTTCTAAACATTGCTATGTATTACCAATAATTCAATTTTTGCACAGAGTTAAACAGTTTCAAGTATTCTTATTCAAAACTAATAATTCTATTCAACATTCATTTGTTTAATGATTCTAAGTATTGATATTTATCAGTAACAATTCAATTAAAGTCGTTTGTTTACAGTGTTCACTCATAGCCTGGTAGACCGAGATTCAATCTCAGGTCAAGTCATACCAAAGACTCAAAAAACGTTACTTGATACTGCCAAGCTTAACACTCAGCATTATAAGGTACATATCAAGGGTAAAGTGAAGCAATCCAGGGAAAGTAGTAGTGACCCTTCCCTACACTTTGGTGTAGTAGCTATTAACAAAGGAACCTTTGAGTCGCCCTCAACTATGGTCCCCAACTTCACTTCAAATGGTCAAACAGTTCTATTTCTAACACTTCAATGTAACATAAATCATTTGTCTGCACACAGTTTAAATGTCAAATTTCTATTGGACCCATAGATGGGACCTTATCAGGTGGTTGGTTGGGTTTTTATGCATATCAACCTTTGTAGGTTATTTAACACAAAATCCTGTTTATACATATATTAAGTATATACAGTTGACTTGCTTGAGTTTTATGGCATTGTAGGTTATTTAATGCCAAATCTTCTTTATACATATATATCAAATATATATGATTTATAAATACATTTTGTTGATTAAGTTTTTAAAACAAGCCTGCATTTCTTTTTTTTTTAAATTGTTTCAAGTATTGCTATGTAACAATAACAGTTTATCAGTCATTTATTTGCATACATTTCAATAGATATAAATAATTTGTGAATAAATAGCTTGTAGGTAATTTCATTTTTAAATGAATCAGAACCAGTTTGTTTGCACACTGGTATTGCTATTGTTTCAACACGGTTAAATGGTTTCAATTATTGCTATCTAACATGACTAATTCTATTCAATATCCATAATTACCAACCCCTCCGCTCAGGCAGGATATGACACAAAGTCAATTTTTAAGCGGAGTTTAACAGGTTTGAATTCAGAGTTTTCCTTCTCCTAGACTAGTTGCCTCACCAAGGCTAAAGAAACCAGTCTGTCCCTATTATTTACCCATAGCTGGAGGGAGAATAATTGGATTCATACCTTTCCCAAGGGTATTAGTGCTATGTGAAATGCAATCATTCTCGTCCAGGATTTGAACTCGAATCGCCGTGTCCATTATCCTACGACGATAACCATTACACCATGGGCACCTTCTATTCAATATCAATCATTTATTTGCACAGTGAAGTAGTTACAAGTATTGATATTTAACACTAATTATTCTATTCAACACTATTCATTCATTTGCACACAGTCAAATGGTTCAAAGAATTGCTATGTAATACCCATAATTCAATTTACAGTTACAGAATTTCAAGTATTGCTATTTAATGTTAATAATTCTATTCAACATTACTCATTCATTTGCACACATTTAAATTGTTCCAAGTATTCCACACTAATAGTTTTATTTGTACACAATTAAATGGTTCTAAGCATTACTATGTATCACTAACAATTTAATTAAACATCAATCATCTGTTTAGACACAGTTAAATGGTCAAACAGTTCTATTTGACTCAGAGATAGGACCCTTATGAGGTGGGGTCTTGAACCTCTGCAGTGATGCAGACAGTGTGTTCTACAGCCCCAGCCAACTGGGCTCAAATAAACTAAGAGAACCATATTATGATTACCATTTCATAGTTATCTTTCTCTCTCCTGAAATTAAAATGATTAGATTTATTAACAGTATGTCAACCAATCAAGGTTTATTTTATGCCTAGAAGTTAACGAATCTCATTCCTATTCCACTTTTTGTGGAGTTATTTCTTTAGAGTTTTTTTTTTTGGCACAGTCCTATCAAATATAGATAATTTTTAAACAGAGCTATTTGACCGATAGATGGGACCCTTTTGATACAAACACTTTGGGGTCAGAGAGGACCTGGGAGTAATAGCAATAAGGGAATACTCCATACGCCCTAACTCTCCAAAACTGGAACCTCACCATCAGATGTAGTTTTGAGTTATACCATCAGAGCAATATAATGATCAGAGTGAGAATATATAGAAAGCGCATTATTAAATTACAAATTAGACAGGAAATTGCTTTATTATCTAAGAGCATTTTAACAATTATACAAAAAAAAATCTCACTAGAAATGTGCCATTTTTGTTGTATTATAGTAACAGAAAAATCAAATTCATTATCTTATGAGAGTCAGCTAAAAAGTTTGTAGGCTGACCAAGATACTCTCAAGGAATATGACCAAATGAGGGTTATTTTTCAATCTAGTCTCCTTTAAAGTCCATACTCTTCTTCATGCTTGGATCCCATTGGTCAAAAAAATCATCAACAGCAGATACAATATCATCATATGAACTTTGCAGCCCATCCTTGTATATATGCAAGCAAGTATGAAAAGGTTACATTTCACAACGAATGCATCTGTCTCGATAACAATGTATACAAACTAATGTAGATGTTCAAGTAACCTGTGATACCATGACTAAGATTTATTAAACAAATCAAAACCTTCAATCATTTTAATAATTACGAATATAGTTATATAGCAATTTTTGGTAAGAGAAAAAAAATTTTTTTTACTTGCAATTGCATTTAAACCAAGTCTATATAGACAAGGTTTGAATACTTCACATAGTGCAATGGTTAGCAAACTAGATTAGCAGACCATTAATAATCATCATCATGTCGTGCCATCAGCACGGATCTCCTTGACCCTCTCCCACCACCCCTCTCAATCGTCCATCACTTCTGGTAGGTCTTCAAGGCTACATCCTGTATCAGCACAGAGCTGTTGTATGTAGGTCCTAGCTGGACATCCTGCCTTTACTCGTCTATGTGAGGGGGTCCACAGGAGCATGTCACTTACGAGTTCATCTCTACTTCTCCAGCTGAGTCCTGCATGTCTGATTCTTCTAACTTGGATAGTTTTCGTGATGAGTGGTAAGTGGCTGTACAACAGCTGCTTTGTGGGGTGCTGCTTCCAGGACTTGTTCAATATTACTTGCAGCATTCTTGTGTAGTTGCCATCAAACTTTTTCTCCATGCATTTAGTTAGCATCCATGTAGTGCATCCACACAGTAGTCTTGACACAACTGCTGCTTGAAAAAAAACGCGTTTCATTTTATCAGTCAGGTCTGATTTCCATATGACTGATAGCCTATCAATAGCTGTCCATGCCTATGCTAGTCTCGGTTGATGAGACTACTTCCTAGGTAGGTGAACTTGTCAACTAGTTTCAGAGAACTACCATTTTGTGTGGAGATGCCACCTTAACCAGACTATTAATAGTGAGTTTGAATTTCATAGAGCACCCCCAATACTCCTGATCTTGTGCCACATTTAAGGTAATCTTAGTAAATAATGATATAAGTAAGGTTTTGGCTTTTCTACTAATACAATATACTACTTTAGTAATTTTATATGCTAACAATTTTCTGGTATGATCGATAGATTTATTTTAATGGTATTTCAACCCACCTAAGGTTATTCTATGCTGAGAAGTTAGAGAATTGCATTTATTGTACATTTATATATTTCTTGAGTTATTTTTCCCTCTGCATGGTCCTATTGAATTTAAATAAATTTTTAACAGATCTATTCAATCCATAGATGAGATTCTAACAGGTACTACTACACCTGGTACTTCACATTCCCTAGAGCTACAAAACAGGAGCTTCACCATCATATACAGTTTAGTGTCATACCTAAAACATCCCCTTTTTGGGGATAAGGGGTTCATACCCTGCAGACGATACAGTCAGCATATTCTAAAAAAATAAAGAAGAAAAAAAAATTTCTGAGGTTAATATTTTACAATTCAGATTATATTCGTCTAAATTTTTGGGATGGAGTTTATTGTAATTCATCTTGTGTGTATATATATATATATATATATATATATATATATATATATATATATATATAAAAACCTAAAAAACTTTTTCTTTTAGTTATATTATTTTGCCTCTTGGAAATTACTTTGATCTAATTGTGGAACATAATAGCCCTCAAATGCCATTTTCAGTTTCAGAGCTTTAGTTTTTAAAATGGTAAATGACTTTTGAGCACCCTTTATGTAATAAATTCTCCCCATATCATAGATTAAATAAAGGCCTAATTTAGTTCACTAATTTTTGTGAGATTGATATATTAGACAAAAATTCATTTTTCACAAATTTATTAAAGTTCTTTTAAATTTAGATATATTTAAAACTTAATTTTCATAAAGCCGTAGAAAGAACTGGTGAATATCTTCATGTAAAAATGTTAGAAGACAACAGGAAAACCACGACAATATATCTCTTGAACAGTCATGGTAATTCACAGTTTACCGATAAAGAAAGATGTAAAGAACAATGATTACTCAAGTCCTAAAAGGACACAGCACTTTTAATTCTATGCAGAAATGAAAATCATTTTTCAGTAAATTTTACTATGGAAAAAAAAAAAAAAAAAAAAAAAAAAAAAGATATTTCTGCATTTTAAAGTTTATAGAAATTCTAATTACTGAAATCTAATTAAAATTTCAGTTTAAAAAAAGTTCTGTATTTATTACATCAAAGATTTTTTGTTTCAATTGTTTTCTTGTAAGAAAGAAAAGTAATGGAAATACATTTTAAATGTAAATATCCAGCCTTTAAATTTGATGAAATCCTAATAAAACTGTTTCGTCATAAATAAGTTTTCTTATAAAAATTCCTTTAATTGAAATTTATTATGTGAAAAATGAACAGCTCAGGTTGAAATTGTCCTAGATCAAGAACTATGTTTTAACTAAAGATAATGGTCCCTTTTTTCATAGTATAACAGTCAAAACATATAAAATTACATATTATGCAACTAACATTTTATTTGAGAATGTGCACAATATCACCACTGGATAATTATTCACAATGGATATTGCTTTGTTGGGCAGAATTTTTTGACCATGTCAATTTATGCTACATTAAAAAAAAAAAAAAATGCATTTCATTTTTTTCCCAAAAAATATTTGTTTTATTTTTCTGCTTTTAATTGTGTCTGAAATGTTCTTAAATAACAGTATTTTAATAATCAATTATAAGAAATCATCAATAAGAATAATAATAATCCACTAATAAGGTGGCATGAATGTTGTATGTATGGAAGCTACATTATCTTATAACTAAATTAATATTCTTTAGACATTTGTAACTTGTAAATTCAGACACCTATTTTCACAATGCAAAGTTTAAAAAAGAATTTTTTTTTTAAATAAGAAAAAAGTATTCATATGTTCATAATTCTTGAATTACGGCAGTAACTTGAAAAAATAATTTTTTTTCTAATTTTCGTGTGAAAATTAGAAAAAAAATTAGGTGGATATTGCCAAAGACTTTTTTGCAGACACATTAGATTATTTGATTTAATGCCATACCTACTCTTAATGGTTACTTAATGCCAAATATTATTTATACATATAATCTGTAAGCAAATAGTAGGTGACTTTATTTTTAAACAAGTTGTTAGAGTTCATTTGTTTGTACAGTTAAATAGTTTCAAATATTGCTATTTAACATTTATAATTCTATTCATCAAGAATTCAAATCTAATTTAATATTAATCATTTGTTTGCACACAGTTAATAACATATAAAAGAAATGTCTAATTATGACCCTGAAACAACATACTAATTTAAGCCATATTGGATAATTGTCTGGTGGTGACACTGTGAATATGCCTAAACAATATAATTTCATATATTTGGACAGCCATACTACAAAAAGGGGAACACTATTTTTAGTTGTCATTACCTACTGCTTATAAATTTAAATGACCTATCATCAGTTTACTAATATAAAAATGTCTTGCACCACCCACTTTGACCTTTAAACCATATTGACAGCTGTAAGATACATTTAAGAAAAAAAAATTTTTTAATTGTATTTTAACAATAAATCTTTTCTCTCTGATGGTTACTTTATATTTGGAAGATTTAAAAATATTTTTTGTTGACATATTAATCATATCATAAATCTAACTAAACACTGACAGAAATTAAAACACTGAATTTAAAAACAGCCAAAATCTTCAAGGTCTCTAAAAATATATTTTTCATTTTTGTAAAATTTTATGCTATTTTCTTCCAAATACAAAAAAAAAAAAAAAAAAAATAAAAAATCAAAACTTCAGGAAAAGATTTTTATGACAAGAATTATTTTCAAAGGATGATTAACTTCAGTATAATGTCTGAATACCTAAAACAAGAATCCTTTAAAACTGCAGCTCATTTGGAAACATTTTTCATTTACGCTTTTTATATATATATATATATATATATATATATATATATATATATATATATATATATACACACATACACACACACACAAAATTGGGAAAGTTTGTCCTCTATAGAGGGTCAGTTTGTCGCAAAACTACTAAATTTTGTATACATGCTCTATGGATCCAAATGGTTTTAACAAAATTTTTGTTCCCTACAGGGAAAAGGTGTGTGTGTGGGGGGGGGGGGGGGGTTCAAACAATAATTAACAGCAACTCATGTTGCAGTATGACATAACCGGATAGTGCAAACTTCCAAATTTCAAAATAAAAATATTAAACTATTGTCTTATTAAATTAGTCACATTAGGTTTATAAGTAGTTCTTTTAATTGGAGATGTAAAATAATCACTTTGCATTATTGCTTAGTTAGGACTAACAGTCTGTACAACTTGACATCATCTCTGCAGAGGAGTAAGACCCTCACGACCACCACCAATGAGTATCCTGTATATGACACTAAACAACCTGATGGTGAGGTTCCAACTTTGGTGAATGTGGAGTACCCCTTCATTACCATTGCACCCAGGTCCACTCTGGCCTGGAGTGGTAGCGCTTGATAGGGTCAAATAGAACTAAACTGCATACTTATGCTAAATTGAGTTGCTTGAAATTGAACTGTTTTGACATTTTAAACTGTGTACTTATGCTAAACTGAGTTGTTTAAAATAGAACTGTTTTGATATTTAACTGTGTAAACAAAAACTATACTTATACTAAATAGAACTGTTTGACTAAACTGAATAGCTTGAAATAGAAATGTTTTTGACAATTAAACTGTGTACACATGCTAAATAGAATTTATTTGTATGAAAATGGCTTTGGCATTAAATAACCTGCAAAGGTTGACATGCCATAAAACCCAAACAGGCAGGCAGACAGACAGTACAAAAGCAAAAATGTTTAAAATCAATAAAACTCAAAGTGTAACTCAAAATATTTCACATCACAGAATAATATTAACTTGATGAAATAATAAAAAATATATACATAATTGATAAATTTCTTTTATGTTATGTGCATTTATCTTTTATTGTAATAATTACCATTTCTAACTTGTAAACTAAGAATGTAAAATAGACATTGTTAAGAAAAACAAAATAAGTAGAATGAATTTGAAATTTATCTTAATTTTGCCATGTCTGTCTGATAGTGAATATTTAATTAAGGAATCATTTTATTGTCATTAAAACTAGACATGATCCAAATCTTGACCTCTTTGACAGGTACTCTAGCCAGTGTATAGACATTTTCCCAGTTTGAGCACAGGAGAAAAATGGTAAGGCAACCAATATGGATCAAACGAATTATACTAGTGATGGTTTGAGAGATCAGTTTGCCAAACTGGATGGTATGCACTAGCCTAGAATCAATGCATATAAATATGAATTAAAAGATGAAAAATATCATCTGCAATCCTATTGTTCTTAACTATTTCAATAAAGAACCACTTGAAATGTTTAAATGATTAATACAGTCAGAGCAATAAAAGCATTGGATGATCCAATAGGAAAGTGACAAAACATGCACAAAGAGAAATTACTTCAAATTTATAAAAATATAGCTATAAAACTGGCTTTTATTTTTAATGTCAAATCCAATACCATCACTATATTATTTCACACATAATATTATATAAATGATGTGACTTGTTTTGTTTTTTTTCTGAATCTATGAATAATCATTTTTATTTAGTAATGTACTTTGACTAATATCCTTATCTTGAATGTTATAGTCATAATGTTTATAAGCTATGAAAGTACAATGGCTGAAACATTGATTTTAACAACCACCAACATGATTACAATTATTTTTAACAGCATGTCAACCCATCTAGTTATTTTACACAGAGAGGTCAGGAAATTTCGTTCATTGTATGTTTATGTTTACATTTTTTTGTGTAGTTTTTTGCACACAATTCTATCAAATACAAATAATTTTTAAACAGATTTATTTGACCTACTGGTGGGTCCCTAACAGGTACTACCACTCTGAATAAGAGACAACTAACATGAGAGGTCTGCTGATGAAGTAAATGAGTAAAAAAAAAATTATTTAAAAAAAAATAATTAAAATCATGATATAAATTAGACAGGAGTATTTTGTCAGTAATGATTACATTCCTGATAACTGACAACCCATGTCTTTCTGATTTCCTAAAACTTGTGCAACTTTTAGGTAAATCATTTTTTTTTTAAATTACAAAATTCTGTGTTCAATCAATTTTTTTCCTTAATGGCCTTAATTTTTTAGAGCAGA
The DNA here is from genome assembly GCA_963585895.1 of Sepioteuthis lessoniana. NCBI lineage: Eukaryota > Metazoa > Mollusca > Cephalopoda > Myopsida > Loliginidae > Sepioteuthis > Sepioteuthis lessoniana. The sequence goes on from OY757915.1 coordinate 102,875,262, forward strand.
AATCACAAAACTGAGGGAGCAATAGTGTAGCAGTAAAGTTAGTTGGTTATTTGGGTTTTATGGCATATCAACCTTTGTAGGTTATTTAATGCCAAATCAGTTCTATTTCAAACAATTCAGTTTAGCATAAGTACACAGTTTAATTGTCAAAAACATTTCTATTTCAAACAATTCAGTTTAGTATAAGTACAGTGTTTGTCGACACACAGTTCAATGTCAAAGCAGTTCTATTTCAAACAATTCAGTTTAGTATTAGTCTAGGAAGCAGCATCGAATCAACCGAAAAGGACATCGAAACGAGGTTAACAAAAGCATGAACAGTTATCAATAGGTTATCGATTAAATGGAAATCAGACCTAACCGATAAAATGAAACGCAGTTTCTTCCAGGCAGCGGTCACATCGACACTGCTATATGGCTGCACTACATGGACACTAACAAAACGGCTGGAGAAGAAGCTAGACGGCAATTATACAGAATGCTACGTGCAATCTTGAACAAGTCCTGGCAGCAACACCCCACAAGACACCAACAGTACGGCCACCTGCCCCCTATCACGAAAACTATTCAAGTTAGACGAACCAGACATGCAGATGTACTCTTATGGACCCCCACACATGGCCGTGCAAAAGCAGGACGACCAGCACGAACATACATTCAGCAGCTATGTGAGGATACGGGATGTTGTCCTCAAGACCTACCTGGGGTGATGAACGATAGGGAGGAGTGGCGAGAGAGGGTCAGGGATATCTATGCTACCAACGCGATATGATGATGATGCAGTTTAATTCTATTTGAGTAATAGATAAGACCTTATCAGGTGCTACCAGTCCGGTCCAGAGTGGACCTGGGAGCCATGACAATGAAGCTCCAGTATCACTTGAACCTCACCATCAGATTGTTTAGTGTCATAATCAGGACACTCGTTGGAGGGGGTCTTACTCCTCGGCAGAGACTGGGCAAAGTAAAGTTAGTTGACGGTGATAAGAAAAATCAAAAACTTATGAAGTTATACCAAAAACTTTGTACTTTTGCCATCTCACTATTAGCAATCATTAGAGGGAAAAAGTTTAACAATATTTATTAAATCCTACCAGTGATATCAAGGGTTACAAAAAAAAAAAAAAAATACATATAATTGCCTGCAATAGGAAGAACCCAACCAATACCCTGAAACTTAAAAAGGCACAAAATGAATTAGCTAACATATACCTAAAAGAACAAACAGAATACATACAAAATCACATCAATAAAATTAGAAACTCGATTGAAGATAAACAATCTAGAATAGCATGGCAAACAATAAACGAAGTGAGCAGAAGGAAGAGCATTGCCAAAGCTAAACTGAAAGCTACCAGCCAACAAGAACGAATACACCTGTGGAAACAGCATTTCAAGAATTTACTCGGAAACCCTCCAAAAGTTACACATGAACCGGTCATGAGAATTATAAGTAAGCAATTAGACATCAAACTAGGACCGTTTAAACAAGAACTCGACTTGGTATAGAGAAAAATTAAAATTAGAAAAGCAGCAGGGCTCGATGAAATACCCCCCAGAAGTATGGAAGACCAGACAATCCGATGACATACTGCTCCAATACTGTAATGCCATATATAATCAAAACCATATAGACAGATGGATGAAGGGATATATCCTCCCCTTCCCTAAAAAAGGTGACCTTGGAGTAGCCAAGAACTACCAAGGTATAACCCTTACATCTATAGTGGCCAAGATATACAATGCTCTACTACACAACCGTATAGAACCCAAAATTGAGAATATACTAAGGAAGAACCAAAATGGCTTCTGGAGGAATAAAACCACAATGTCACAAATTTTGACTGTCAAATTCTTGAAGGTGTATGTGCAAAAAACCTAGAGGCAAAAATATTATTTGTTGACTTTACCAAGGCCTTTGACTCCATTCACAGAGGAAAGATGGAGCAAATTTTACTTGCCTACAGCCTACCAAAAGAAACCGTTGCAGCCATAATGATGCGCTATAGAAACACAACAGTAAAAGTCTGCTCCCTGGATGGAGACACAGACTACTTTGACATTGTAGCAGGTGTACTGCAAGGAGACACATAAGCCCCATACCTCTTTATCATCTGTCTAGACTATGTGCTTAGAACATGAATTGATAAAATCAACAAAAATGATTTCAAGCTAACAAAGGAAAGAAGCAGAACGTAGCCGCAAAAACAATTACCGATGCCAACTACACTGATGACATAGCACTTCTGGCAAATGCACCAGCCCAAGTTGAAATCCTGCTACATAGTCTTGAATGAGCTGCTGCAGGCATAGGCCCCCACGTCAATGCACACAAGACGGAATATATGTGCTTTAATCAAACAGGTGACATCTCCGCACTAAACGGTAGCTCTCTGAAACTAGGAGACAAGTTCACCTACAAAGGAAGCAGTGTCTCATCAACTGAGACAGACATCAACATGCGACTAGCAAAGGCATGGACAGCTAGCAATAGGCTATCGGTCATATGGAAGTCAGACCTGACTGATAAAAGAAAACGTAGTTTCTTCCGAGTAGCAGTTGTGTCGATACTGCTGTGTGGATGCACTACATGGACACTAACTTAACGTATGGAGAAAAAGCTTGATGGCAACTACACAAGAATGCTGGAGGCAGCACCCCACAAAGCAGCAGCTGTACGGCCACCTATCACCCATCACAAAAACTATCAAAATTAGACGAACCAGAGAAGTAAGGACGAGCTCATAAGCGATGTACTTCTGTGGACCCCTTTCACATGAGTGAGCAAAGGCAGGAAGACCAGCTTGAACCTCATACAGCAGCTCTGTGCCAATACGGGATGTAGCCCTGAAGACCTGCTGGAAGCAATGGACGATGGGGAGGGGTGGCAAGAGAGGGTCAGGGATATCCGTGCTGATGGTGCAACATGATGATTATATATATTTCTCATAGAATTCAATTTAGTCCAAATAGGACAACTTTTATCCAATATTAAGTAAAGTTGGCGACCATAGTTGAGGGCGACCGTAGTTGAGGGCGAACAGAAGCAGGGGAGGATGCTACTCCTTTCCCTGGATTGCTCCTCTTTACCCTTGTTAAGTACCTTATATTGCTGAGTGTTAAGCAAGGAGGAATCAAGTACCATTTTTAAAGTCTTTGTTATGACGTGATCTGGGATTGAACCCAGGTCTCCCGGACCATTGGCAAACACTCTACTCACTAGGCCAATGAGCCGCTTAAATCCAATACTAGACAACTCATAAATCTACAGAGTTCCCATTGTAACAGCTATCCATGATGATATTGAAGTTTCTATTTAGGAAGGAATGAAGGTTTCTAAATGGCATTTGAGTTACCTGCTATATCAAGAATTTGAAAGATTAAAAAGTGATATTAAGTCAGAACTAAGGCCCTACAAAATTATAATTCAGTCGCAAATTAGATGAGACATTGCATTATTCTCTAATTCAAAGCATTTTAAGTGAATTATTTAAATAAAAATCTTGCTGTGAGTTGTTTTTATTAGGTTACTGTTGTGCACACAATTACCTAAAGATCCCCTGTATGAAACTAAGTAACAATTTCAATTGCTTTATCACTCGATATAGAGTTCTTTTAGTTTTTAAATACTGCTGGTAAGTTATTGTAATTTCTTTTAATTGACAGTGTTATAGATAGATAAGTTTTAATAGTGTAGAATGATTCAACAATACTTAGTGATTTTCAGTTTCTTAATCTGAAAGCAAGAAAATAAGTTACCCAGCACCACTGACTTGTGTCTATTCTATTAAAACTTAGATCTACATATGATCTATCACTGATATTAAGTACTCTTTATAAATATACTAAAATATATAACTATATTGTTAATTATTATGAGAATTTTAGTAATGTATAGAATTTTTAGTGTAAATCTTTTCAGGAATTAACAACTATTATACATAAATGTATGCAGAAATTTAAAGCTAAGATAAAAATTCTAAAATCGTCATCTGTTAATAGTTTAAATTTATACAATTGTAAATAGAGCATTCTACATATTTTAACCAAGTATAGTCCTTCTTATTGTTTTTACCAAAATATTCAAGCCAAAATATGTTCAAAACAACAAAGATATTTATCCAAATATCATAAAAAAGATAAATTAATTATCTCAGAATTTAAGGAAACATAAAAAAACAAAAAACAAACAAACAACACTCCATAAAACTTACCTGTAATGAAAACACCTTTCAGCGCTTCAAGCAAAGAGCCATTAATATAATCTCGCCAGAATGCATCCAAATATGTAAGTTCAGAGAATTTTATATCACAAATAATAGAACCCAGATCACGGGACTTGAGGATTGTATTGGCCTGGGCAAATTTTTCAAATTGACGTTCCAGCAACTCAGGTTTATTTGAGAAGACATTGCCTTCAAGGACATTTTCATGGTGACAATATTCTGCTCGAACTCGTAATCGAATATCTAAAAAATAAATTTAAAAAAAACAAAACATCAAGCATGAAAACATTAAACATCAAAACAGTGAAAGAGATAAAATACATATATTTACATAAAATGTAGGAATGGTTTTTCAGCATCTACAAAAACAAATAAGAGACAAATCTAATTTTGTATATTGAGAAATATCAAGGTGAATTGTAATTTTGCCAATTGCTCAATAGTTAGTTCATTAGATTAGAGATCTAAAAGGTACAATTCATAAAGATAACATTGATTTTGAACTCTATAAACCATGACATTAATCATAAACTGTAGTTAGACTTAGGATCATGTTTCTTTGTTTGATAAGAGAGGGATTGATTGATTGATTGATTTTAATGGCATGTCAACCTATCTAAGGTTATTTCATGCCAAAAGGTTAGGGAATTGCATTCATTATACATCCATATTTACATTTTTATGTAGTTGTTTTTTTTTTAATTTTTTTTGTACATGATCATTTCAAATACGAATAATTTTTTAAACAGTTCTATTTGTGACCCATAGATCTAACAAGTATTATCACTCCAGATTAGAGTGGACCTGGGAGTAATGGCAGTGAAGAGGTACTCTACATTCCCCAAATCTCCAGGACTAGAGTTTCACCATCAGATACAGTTTAGTGTTATGCCCAGGACACTCCTTTCTTTTGTGTGTGTGTTGGGGGGAGAATACAGTCAGTATATACGTGCTTAGAACATCGATTGATAAAAATCAGAGAAAACAGCTTCGAGCTGACAAAGAAAAGAAGCAGAAGACACCCCGCAAAAACAATCACCGACGTCGACTACGCTGATGACATAGCGATACTGGCAAATACACCCAACCAAGCCGAAACACTACTGCATAGTTTGGAACGACCTGCTGCAGGCATTGGCCTCCATGTCAATGCACACAAAATGGAATATATGTGCTATAATCAAACAGGCGACATCACCACACTAGATGGAACCCCTCTTAAACTAGTAGACAAATTCAAATACCTAGGAAGCAGCGTATCATCAACAGAAAAGGACATCGACATGCAGCTAACGAAGGCATGGACAGCTATCGATAGGCTATCGATTATATGGAAATCAGACCTGACCAATAAAATGAAACGCAGTTTCTTCCAAGCAGCGGTCGTATTGATACTGCTGTATGGATGTACTACTTGGATGCTAACTAAACGGCTGGAGAAGAAGCAAGACGGCAATTACACAAGAATGTTGTGAGCAATATTGAACAAGTCCTGGCAGCAACACCCCACAAGGCACCAACTATACGGCCACCTGCCTCCCATCATGAAAACTATCCAAGTTAGATGAACCAGACATGCAGGTCACTGCTGGAGAAGCAGGGACAAGCTCATAAGTGATGTACTCCTATGGACCCCCCACATATGGCCGGGAAAAAGCAGGACAACCAGCTCGAACATACATCCAGCAGCTATGTGAGGATACGGGATGTGGCCCTGAAGACCTGCCAGAGGCGATGAACGATAGGGAGAAGTGGCGACAGAGGGTCAGGGATATCCATGCCTGCAGCATGATATGATGATGATTTTAACCCCTTGCCAACAAAGCATTCTATCAGAGTATTAACTGGAGATGATACAATAAAAAGCAACAACAACAAAAAAATAAATAAATAAATAAAAGCAGAAAACCTATTAATTTTTTTGTAATATCTTATTTTATTCATCACTGATGATAAATTACCTGCCAGTATCAAACACTACAAGAGACTTCAAGCTACTAGAAAGAACACGGAACAGGGAGAGGGGAAGAAAACTCAGGTTTTCTTTAAACCCTAAAGAGTCACAAGAGATTCAGGAAAAAAAAATACATAAATCATAAATAGACATATAGTTTTCAACTTAAAATAGAGAAAGTAGATTTCTTTTTGTAAACTGATATCAAGCTAGTTTTATTGGGTTCAATTCTCACTGTATCCTCTGTACTCGTGTGCTTCTAATAAAAACCAAACGAAACTTAAATGACTATAGTAGAACTCTAATGATTTGAATATTTTAACAGGTTATCATCAGAGAAAATTGAATCGGCAATCTTTTTTCCTTCAAGCTTAAAATAATCTTAGATGAGTTGACATACCATTAAAATCAATCCTGTTTATAATATACAAGGAGGAAAAATTCTTGCAAGAATAGACTGAACATAAACTATATTATAAAAAGGATTGATTTTAATGGCATGTCAACCCATCTAAGGTTATTTTAGAGCTAGAGATTAAAGAATTGTGTTCATTGTACATTCATATTTGCAATTTTTTGTCTAGTTTTTTTGCACACTGTCCTTTGAAATACAACAAATTTTTAAACAGATTTATTTGACCCATAGATAGAACCCTAAAACGTACTACCACTGCAGGTTTGGTTTGGCTTTATGGCATATCAACCATTGTAGGTTATTTAATACCAAATCCTCTTTATATATATATATGATTAGGTTTGGTTTGGTTTTATGGCATATCAACCATTGTAGGTCATTTAATGCCAAATCCTGTTTATACATATATATCAAATATATATGATTTGTTGAAAACATTGTTGAAAACATTTTTAAATGAGCTTAAGCTCATTCTTTTGCACACAGTTAAGTATTGCTATGTATCACAAACTGTTTAATTAAACATCAGTCACTTGCTTACACAGTTAAATGATCAAACAGTTCTATTTCAAGCAATTCAATTTAGTATAAATCATTTGTTTGCACTTAGTTTAAATGTCAAACACTTTGATTTGACCCTTTCAGGTGTTACCACTCTGGGCCAGAGTGGACCTGGGAGCAATGGCAATGAAGGGGTACTCCACATTCCCCAAATCTTCAGCATTACTGGAGCCTCATCATCAAATTGTTTAATGTCATATCCAGGACACTCATGGAGGGGGGGGAATCTTATCCCTCTACAGAGATGTAATCAGTGTAGTCTACCTGACTGGACTGACCTCTCTAGGTCAGTGTGGATCTGAGAGTAATGGCAATGAAGGGATATTCCATATTCCCAAGATCTCCAGAACTAGAGCCGAACCATCAAACGCCCTAGAACACCCTCTTTTTTTTACAGAAGAGAGGTGGGTCAAATCTTATCCCTTATCAGGAGATATAATCAGAGTATTCTAAGTACTGCTAATAGGGTTGATGATAAGCATGAATTTTCCTTCATCTGATATTGAATACAAAACATTCAGGCATGATCTATAAGAGAATATCTTTGGATTATTTGTCATAAAAAATAAAACATGCAAACAGTAAATTAAAATAACACTGAAAAAAAATAAATAAAAGAATAAAAAAATACTGGCAACTGACCACAAGTAACTTTCTTTTTGATGTCATCAGAATCCTGTGTTTTGTCAGTTGTTTTGTCTTGAGAGGAGCGAAGTCGAGACCTACGTCCACCACGACACCGTTTCTGTTTTTTATTAGCAGGACATGCTGTAGTTAAATCAGTCTTACTGGTTGAAGACTGGCCACAGTTTTGTGCTCGTTTGTGTCCAATGCGAGATGTTTCTTCCAAGTATTCATCAACAGGATCGGGTGTAACTAAAAAAGCAATTACAATAGAAAAATTGTAGAATTTTTCAGAAAGAAAATTAGATTCTGTTGCTGCTACACTAAAAGAGATAGGAATTTTCAGAACCTCTAAAAAAATGTAATCTTTGCAATTTATGAAGAGAATACAATGTAATTTAAATAAAAAATAATTCTAAAAATGATTTACTATTTTAAATAGTGCCCTATCTACTAATAAATTAATATACTATCTTTACCAACCAATAAGATGCACATTTGAATTTAAAAGTTTATGCAAATTTTCCACTGCATCTAATGCATATGTACTTTATAAGTAAGGGGCAGTATACTAAATCTTGTTTGGTTGATTCTTCAGCATGTCAACCCTAGATATTTTATGCCAATTTAACAATTATAACTTCAATTACATATGATACAAAAACATATCTTCATAATCATTTTAAACAGGTAAATACTAGACACTTAGTTGCAATATCAATGTTTTAAGAGCAAATGTATAAATAAAGTTCAGTTACTGTAATCATGAACTTATCAACTTGACCCACTGATGGGACCTTAACAGGTGCTACACTACTTAGAGTGGATCTGGGAGTAATAACAACAAAGAGGTGACTTCACAAAACTGGAACCTAACTACTGGATGAAGTTTAGTGTCATACTCGGGACACCTGAAACTCAAAATGGATAGCTTTCGAGCTGGGATGAGTTACTGTGAGTAGAAGATAATTCTCATGATAAATACTCAGTTGAAAAAATAAGAAAAAGTTACTCAGTACTATATCTAATAAGCATGGAATGTGTTGCACTTGCACAGTTTTATGTTTTGCAAAAAAAAAAAAAACCTACTCTTCAAAGAGTACAGAAATGGCTTCATGATTTTTCAAATTGGCACAATCTCATTTAGTTCAGCTTCCATACTTTTTTGGTCACATCTCATTGTTTCTCATTCGGTTTATTTATAACTGTAGGTCAGGAGAAAAAGCATATCATAGGAAAGTTTTTATAAAAGCAATACACTTAAAATGTTCTTAAAGAATGAAGCAATTTCCAGTTCATTTTGCTACAAAATAATTGTGTGGAGTCTGCTTCATGCTGAACATATTTTTTGATAAACTAAATCCTCAAAATAACAAATATGAAATATTAATTTCATCATGAACTGCTGTTATCACAGAAACCCATCAAGTTCATGGGTTATCTTGTAAATTTTAAAATCCAAATTGAATCACAAATAAGAATTAGGAAATAGAACACAATAGGACAAAAAAAATCAGTTTAAAATAGTTATCTTTTAAAAATTGATCCTGGAAAAAAATTGAATCTTAACAAAAGCAGAAGTGAAGCTAAAACTAGGAATTTTATATACTTTAGAAAAAAATTTTTTTTTTAACCTTACTTAATTCTACTTTGATCAAGATTTAATTTTCACTGTTTGTTATTACTACAAACCCGATGAGATTGGTAGAAGAACTACTTAAGAGATAGGCAATCTAATGAGGAAGATGACACAGTATTCAAAATTTTAACATAAAAAAATTAACTCTTGACAATGTGATGGCAAATTGATCTTAATGAGATGAAAGGCCTTAACTTATCTGTCAGATAACAACTTTAAGAAATCCTTGAAAAATAAATTTCTATTTAGCTTTTCATTCTACATGTATTTTTGGTGGTGTAATGTAACAAACAATATTGCCAAGTCCAGATAAAGCCTTCTGCAATAAATTTGGTTAATATGGAGACCTTTTCTAATGTCAATATAGTAGCAAAGGGAAAAAAAACATCAAATTTTAATGAGAAAACATTGGAAAAAATTTATAAATTTCTAGGCAGAAGGGCATTAATAATGTTGTAAAGTTATAGTCTTGACTGACTAGGGGGGAGTCAAAAGTTTTGCAATATTTTGGTATGTATATCATGCGACCCAACCAATTCAATCTATGGTAGGTATCAGCAGTGGTTGGCAGTACTGTGGTAGTTGGTGTGCCGACACAGACATTGCTTCACTCTATCCACACAGATAAACGTGCAATGTTGTCTAATTTGGAAACTTATATAAGTTCAAAGTCAGCGATAATACCACAAAAGTAATCAAAAACATTTGTCGTACAAAAGGAGAAGGCACAGTTGATTACACATGACAGTAGTAACCAGATAGTTGAAAAAATTTCACACAGGTTGCAAGAACCTCTACAATCAAAGCCGGGTAGGCCTAAAACTGGATTCTAAGGTGATGCTCCAAGCCATAGAGGAAAAATTGGCAAGCAGCACTCAGAAAGTACCAAGTAAGTTCAGCATCTCACAGTCCAGTGTGGTTAGTAACTTTCAAGACCTTGACAAAAGCATCAGGAGCTCCTGAATTATGCCTCATGTTACCAAAATACTGTAAAACTTTAGATTCACTATAGTAATTGTTGTGTTCTGGTTAGTGAACGCTTGTAAAATTAAATAAAGGACAAACCACGATATGAGAGGAAATAGAGATATATTCTCAGGAAAAAGTATATACAATAGAGAGACTATTAGTAGACAAGAACATAGGATTAGTGAATACAGAATAAAGATATAGTCCAACGATAGTATTGGCTTCCGTTATTACAGTAGCAAGTAAGGTGATCTAGTGTGATCTCTAGTCTCCAACGCTCTAATACTATTCCTATAAGAAGCTGCTCTTCACCTTCTAGTCTGCCCTGGTATTAGTAGCTACTGCTATATATGGCAGATGGATTAATTCATTGTGTGGAAAAAGGTGGGTAAAATTTTTAAAATGGTACAATGTCTCATTTCAAAAGATAAATCATAAGGTTATATTGAAGGTATGACTGACATAATGGTTATCATTGAAGATAATGGACATGGTAAATGAAGTTTAAATTCTAGATGAGGCTGTTGGCATTTCAAATAAACACCTTTGGGAAAGGCACACATCTATGACTTCTATCCCCTGCAATGGGTAGAATATTAGAGCAGACGGGGATCTCTAGTATTAGTAGGGTAGCCAGTCAAGAAGGTAAGACTTTAAATTCAAAACCAGAAGAAGATTGCTTGGAAAATCTGTGGCATACTGATATACCAATCTTCTATTATCAGCTCATCCAAAAAGTGTGGCTGGTTATAAACAAATCTTTACTACTTTAACTGTGTCATTTATTTCTTAAGCTAGGCTAAATTTAATGGTAGTCATTGATGCCAATAAACTTACAGTATATATTATTTGTCAGGTAATATTTTCTATTTGATACTACTATATTGTCTAATGGGTAGAGTGTTCACTAATGGCCCAGGAGAAATGGGTTAAATCCCAGGTAAAATCATACCAAAGACAAAAAAAAAAAAAAGAAAAAAAAAGGGGGGTACTTGATGCCACCTTGCTTAACATTCAGCATTATAAGGTACAGATCAAGGGTAAAGTGGAGCAATCTAAGGAAAATAGTAGTGCCCTCCCCTACACCGGTGTAGTAGCTAATGAAAAGGGAGCCTTCAGGTCACAGTCACCAACTACAGTCACCAACTTTACTTATTACTATATTTGGTACTGAATTTAAAGCAGGGGTTTACAAACTTTTTAGATCATTGACCTCTTCATAAAATCCTCCATCACTCATTGACTTTTTTGAATATAAAATAAATAAATGTTCAGTTTCTGTACACATTAAGAGAAACTGCATACCAAATTGCAAAACTGTGGTTTGGTATTTCTTCACCCTAGGAATATTACTCTTGAAATATAGGGATACGCAAAGCAAAAACCATTTGGTATAGTTTTAAAAAAATTATGAGACATGTACAAAATACAGAAAATAATTCTGCAATGAAACATAAGTGTTTGATCTTATTGAAATACAGTATGATAATCTAATATGTTGTATGAAATTACAGAAATACACAGAGTGAAGCATCAGTTTGCTGTTATTTGGCATAGGTAGAATATTCAGTCTATTTTTATTTCTTAATGTCATCTTTTGACTCTCACTATGTTTATATAACCCCTTCAGTCTTATTGACCACTCAGATGATCCCTAACTAGAAAGAACAGATTTAGGAAAATAGTTTGTTAGAAAAAACTTAAGAGAATTATACAGTAAGAGATACAAGAAAATTCTTAAACACCAAAGCGAAACTTATGTTTAATAATAAAGTAACACTATATGAGAAACGGACTAAAAAATTCAATTTTCTCACCAAAAATTTAATACTTCTATTTTTTTTATTTATAATTTTGGGAGAAAGAAACATGAATGAAAGTAAACAAATTTTCTAATAGGTCGTTTAAAATAATACGAAGTTCCATTAAACATCAGTATAAAAAAAAAAAAAAAAAAAGAAAAATTGATATAAAACGGACATTTCTTTTGTTTAGTCAAACAGAAAACCTGAGCAACCAAAACAAAATTCTGTTTAACAGAAATAAAATTCAGAAGAAATGAGTAATTCAATGATAATTTTAAATAAAGTTTTTCATTCATGATTAGAAAAATGAGAATCATTTAATAATAGATTCCTTTATTCTGAAAACTTAAACTGGAATTCAAATGCGTGTTAATGCAGAGTATTTTTTTAAAGTTTTGATCAAAACCCTATTTTTTTTCTTTTCTTTTACTAAGACTCCCAATCAACCAGCAAAAAGCTACAATGATTTAAAGAAAAAAAAAAAATACAATAGCAGTTCTCCTCTCGAGATCAGAAATAACATGCATATAGCATTAAGACAACCTCACAAGGACTAAATAATATAATAGAAGCAGCAGAGGGTAATGAGGCTGCCCAGAAATAAAGGTTGTAAAGGTTTGAAATATTTTCCTTTTTATATTTTACAATTAATTGCAATGAGTATGCATATAAAGGGTACATGTTTAATACAGTTATCTACAAAGCTCAGCTTAGTCTGGCACAATGCCACAGTTGTGGACCAGCCTGCGAGGACTGATCAGACTTTCTTTGCAAATTAGTCTGCATAACAAGATTACTAGTGTTACATGAGGCACCAATGGACATTAAACATAAGCAATTGTCTTCTTTTTATTTTAGTCAAATGTTTATTTCTTTATAACTATAAGATCAAAATATTGGTTTCGTAAAATAAGAATATGAAATTATTTCTTAGTGAAAGTAAAATCATCAATTTATAAAAGTAGATAAATATTGCAAATGACAAGTAAATATAAAGTGATCCTTAAAATAAGAATCTAAATAAGAAAGGTGGAAGATAATTTCAACAAAAGAGAGATGCACTTTTGTACAGTGTTCTTTGGAACAAAAGAGAAAACTTCATTTTTATGCAGTGTTCCTTAGAACAAAACAGAGATGCACTTTTGTGCACTGTTCTTTGAAATAAAACAGGTGCATTTTTGTGCAGTATTCCTTGAAACAAAAGTTATGGCAGTATTGATAGGAGTAAGACAATCAAACAGAACAATCAAGATACCAAAGATAAGAAAACAGGTAAAATATTACAGTTATAAATGACTTTGCCCAGTGTAAAATATAGATCTCCTCTCACGTGGAAGACTATCATATAGTAGGGTTTGTATTTTATGAAATATAAAAAAAACTAAAAATCAATTTTCACTATCTTGAAACAGACCTTATTCTTATTCATCTTCAAAGCAATAAAAGAAAATGCTCAATAGTTATTGGACATTTGAAAATACACTCCTCCAAAATAAGAAATGGCACTTCCTGTTCTACTTTTAGCCAATCACTTGAAATATCTCATTTCCTACAACAGTCAACTTTATGAATTTCATGTCAAACAATAAAATGATAAATTATTACAAATTAAGATCTCTTCTGTAAGTTTTATATCAATGAGAGGATTAACTTCTTCCAGACTCCAGAGGAATTTGACAGAAGAGAAATCCATAATTTAGCAATCATCTAAACAGAAGACAATGTTATGATAATAAGCAAAACATTATACACAAAGACAAAACAACCCAAATTGAAATTATAGGTTGTTAAATTAACCAATACAACATCTATTTACTTTTTTCCCAGCACTAAGTTTAGGTTACTAACAGAGGGCACCCAGTGAAAATGGATCAAATTCAGTACACAATCAAATTGTCTGAGAGACTACCTTGATATAGCTACTGCTCTTCAGCAGGCAACTCTCTTAATTGTTGCATTATACTCACAGGATTCTGATCTCTAAGTTTTCCTCCAGTCATTTTCAAGTCCATGTCTTATACAGGAGAAATTTTTAAATAGTACAAGAAAAAGTTACCAAGTGCCAATGTTCACAAATAAAAACAAATGTACAATTCTTGAGTGTACCAAAACATTTCCAAAGTATTGTACTTCTTTTGTTTCTTTTTATCTCCTTGTAAAATCATAAGTGGTCAACAACAGAAACTGACACAATTTTCTTTAAATAAAATCAAAAATGTTATAGGTCTGCAGTGGTTAATTATTTTATATTTCCCTATATTACAATACAAATACTCTAATCAAGCAATTATGAAACAAACAAAAACAAATTTAGACCATAAACAGAAATTGGGTATAATTTAAAAATTAAAAGTGTATATACACAAGCAAGAGCTTGTAAAATAGTGATACAAAAAGGATGGAATGATAAAAGATATTGTTTTAGTTTTAACAATTTCAATATGACAATACCAATTCCAGCATTATTAGCTTTTCAGAAAGAAGGTAGAGGAAGGGGAGCGTTCTTAAACTAATTTCTTACCAAATAATTTCTTTATGCTTTAACTAGTACAGTACATGTAAAATATGACAACAATATTAATGGATGAATTAGCATTTCAACCTAGGATCAGAGTATCACTCCCAGGTACTTCTGTCTTGAATCAAATTATAGTATGTTTGCTAAGTGAAAACGGTCTTACACAATATACACACTGCACTAGGGATATATATTTACACATATTACGTTTTATGTGGATCATTTTTGTGGGAATCGAACTTTTAATAAGGAATTTTCACCTATACTTATGTTTCTGAAACAATGGATACCTTTTTGTCCAAATGATTTTTTTAATTGAAAAATAATAATTTGTAGCGACAAAACAAGAATAAATGTAGGATTATTTTTAAGAATTAATTACATAAAAAGCTAAAAATAAACTTACAATTAAACACGAAAATGTAGGTTGAATTAGCTAGTGTTCGTGTTTACTGTTATAAAAAAAACTTCAATGATGTGAAAAATAGTTCAACAGAGTTTGACGAATGAATTAAAGGTTACGAGACTTGGGGGAAAAACTTTGAAACGTATAAATAAAATAAATATAATCAAAAAGAATAGAAATATTCAAGTTGGGGCAAACTGTATGATGAAACCTATGACAACTTCTAGAAATCACAAAACTGAAAGTTCTCAATTTAAAACGAGTTAAAAGCTTTGTTTGATGCACTAAATGAGGCCAAATAATATTTAAAAGATCATTTGAAAACCAGGAAAAATCAGTTTTAATCTTCAGTTAAATGTAAAACGTTATCAAATAGAAAAAAAAAATCAAATTTGCTTTCATCCGTTTTCTTGTAGGTGTTGTCAAAAAGCCTTTAAAGAGATCTTCTTTTTAAAAGATTTCATAAAAGTTTATTTCTTAAACTGAATATATGATTATTAAAACCAAGAAAAAGAAATGAGGAAGTTTGCCTTAAAGGTCTAACATAAGTCTAAAACAAAAAAAAATACGTTTTTTTTTTTTTTGTTTTTTGGTCTTCTTATCAAAGATTACAACATGGATGAAAATAGCTTCCTAAAAATCATACATTGAAAAAAAATGTAACGAGGGCACCTTAGCATGGAGTAAAAACTGTGAGATTTTAAGATAAGGTTTATGAATTATTACTAATTTTGCAAATACTTTTTTTTTTTTTAAATAATATAAACGGTGCATTTTTCACTTTTTTTTAAAAAACGATTTTGGATGGTCTAAGTTATCGGACATAGAACAACAAAGCCATCAGATGTTAAAAAAATAAAATAAATAAGAAACATTTTGAATGTTTCCTTTAAAGTAATATTTATTTATTTATGAATTATTTTTTAGACTTGAAAACCTTACACAACAGAAAGAATTTATGACAATATGAAAATCAAAAATGTAGATCAGAACAAAAACTACTACTACTACGATATAAAATAAAAGGTAGAAACCTTACAATAAAATATTAGATTGTCTAATAAAAATTACAAATTTAGAGGTACAGTGTATGCAACAAAAATATACAATAAAATCGTATCCTATGATGCGTGTATATAAATACACAAAATCCACAGGATACACCTAATATAATCATCAGCTCCAAGGATTTTAATACAAAAAATAAAGTCGGAGGCAATATTATTATTTGAGGGGTTCTTTTATACATTTCCACAAGATTTTAACTTATGGATTATTATCCAACAATGCATTTCCTATACTTTAAAATTGTATCGAGATGATTTTATTTTAACATCCTTTTAGTCAGTACCCTCCTATAAGCATTCTTTTCCCACTACCACCAATGTAAGACAAAAACACTTTCTCTTTATTAAAATGTATTTTTTTGTTAGACTTTATGTTAACTCAACAGATATATTAAGAGTCTTTTTTCCTTTCCTCACCCTGAAGTATCAGTAATATAGTAGCAACATCATCGCCATTTACTATGATTTACTCTTCTTCTTGTGGGCTGGGAACATTTAGTAGCAGCAGACTATATAACAAATAAATGAAGATTATTTGTGTATCTTGGTAACTACAATTTATATAACAGATCAGGTTGTTAATATAAAAGGAAGATTTAATATGCACAAAGAATTACATCAACAGGAATTTTAAGTTTTAAGTCCTTGGACCAAAATTATAATTTTGTCTTTTTTATTCTAACAGATACATTATTCTGATTTTTTTTTTTTTTTTGCCTACAGGCTACAATTTGCTTTAACTTTCATACAAAAATATATATGCATTTTGTAATTTTTACCGTCCCAATATAAGTTTTATGATATATAACGAAGAATAAATTTTATTTAATTTCCAAATACAAAAGAAGACTAGCTATATTATAAACTAAAAAAAAAAAAAAATTAACATTGCAAGGAACTTTTCTAATCAATCAAATAAGGTGTTCCAAATAATTTCTTTCTTGGGGGTTCTTTTTATCACATGGAGTTAATTCTGTCAAGCTATTATCAATAGGGCGTTAACGTCTTTATGTGTCCCCTTTTTTCCTATGCAGTTAGGAGGGTTTAGTAATAGAATAGATTCATTTATTTTTATTTATTTTTTGTAAATCATCTCTAATAATATATATTACTGCTACAGCTATACATAAACTCACCGGTTTTCCTACGACGTAGAGTCACGTAGGGAAGAAGGTCTTGTCGACCAGTGATAGCAAGGGCTTGAAGTATTTTGCCAAAGTTCGTTCCATCAACCATACCGGCCCTTTCCAGAGCAAGAAAATAATCATATCCATCGTTGACTTTCTTCATCAATGACCTCTGGTCAGTCTCATCAGCCACCCTGGGCCTTGAAGACGTTTGTTGATGCGGGTCGCTTGAGCCAGCTGCCCCCGTTTTGTGTTGGTGAGATGAACGGTGGGGCCTACTACTATTATTAGTATTATCACATTTTTGGACCTCACTATCTGCTTCATTAGAACAACTTGCAGTACCTCTACTCGAAAAAGTGTCGGCATCTGAAAGTCCTTTTCTTCTTAAGCAGACCACCTCCTTGGGGGTGAGCCTGTCCCCAACCAAATGGAACATCTCGTTGAGAGAGAGCATCTGTTGACAATTCTCCACCTTTCCCGAACGCACCGACTTTTCAGCATCAGCCGCCATTTTGTGACAGCCACACAAATTTTCGGCACCTGAAATAACTGCTCCGCAGTAAATAGATTTCAACTTTCTCACTAGTTCTCATGTGTTGACGCTCTCTATCACACTGTCCCTCCCTAAATTACGTAGCAAATCTTCCCTCTCTAAATCTTCTATCTTTAACTCTTTTTCTCTCTTTTCTCAAGATGATTGCGTCACTCCTCCCTCAGTCGACCAATTTCCTGAACCTGATCTCGCACCCTAATATTTCAAGTCAACGAATACAAAAAAGACAAAGTTTGGCTTTTTTTTAGAATTTATTCTTCGAACAAAAAAATCTAATTTTAAAAAATCAGGAAGGAAAAATATGGTTCAAAAATAAAAATAAGAAAATTTGTACCAAAAAATATTTCGCAATAATTTATAGTTTTTTAAGCCAAGCAAAACTTTTTGTGTACATTAACAACATTTTCCTTGTTTTGTTTTGTTTTTCTTTAGAAATAAATAAAAATTATTAGCAATAAAAAAACAAACAAAAACATGTTCTCCGCCTCCATTAGTTAAGTCGTTTTTAATCGTAAAAATTTACAAATTTTAATTTCAATTTTCGTTGCAATTATTCAAATTTTAATTTTCCTATCTTCCAGTTCAGAAAACATTGTAAATAAAAAGATCAAATAAAATAGACAATTTTCTGAATGTCATGAGAAGTTGCTTAGAACCCCCACACCTCCAACCTAAAAAGAGCAAAACTAGGGTTATTGTTTTTTTAAATATGCAAATTATAAATTCTAATAATTTTTCACTTAATTTTTTAAAAATTTCAGTTTGTCTTTAAAAACAGGAAAGTAAAAATTGCTCTGTTAAAGATTCTAAAAATGACATAACAGTTGAAGAAAAATGTTAAATCAGTTTCAGTTAAATATTTTAAACGACGCAACAGTTTTATTTGGTTAAAATATTTCTATGATTTGATGAAGGAAAAAAAAAGGAAAGATATTCTTCCTTTTATTAATATAGTTAGACCCGGCTCATTGGTCTTATAGGTAGAGTGTTCACCAAT
Organism: Sepioteuthis lessoniana; assembly: GCA_963585895.1. Lineage (NCBI taxonomy): Eukaryota > Metazoa > Mollusca > Cephalopoda > Myopsida > Loliginidae > Sepioteuthis > Sepioteuthis lessoniana. The sequence continues at coordinate 102,894,126 of OY757915.1, forward strand.
GGTCCAGGAGACCTGGTTTCAATCCCAAGTTGCGTCATACTAAAGACTTTAAAAATGGTACTTGATACCTCTTTGCTTAACACTCAGCAATATAAGGTATGTATCAAGGGTAAGGTGGAGAAATCCAGGGAAAGGAGTAGCGTCTTCCTCGACACCTTGGTGTAGTAGCTATTGAAAAGGGAGCCTTCTGGTTGCCCTCGATTACTGTTGCCAGCTTTACTTTTACTCTATTAATATAGTTACTCGAGTTTAATCACTGGAATCCGACCTTTCAACAACACTTCCACATTGCATTATGAAAATAGTACTGGAGCACTGTCAGACTCCTGTGGTTATTATTCTGTGCTTCCAAACAAGTAAGGTTTAGTTTATTTGTTGTTTTTTTATTAATGGCCTATCAACCTTTGAGGGTTATTTAATACCAAAGTCATCCCTGGGAAGATAAGAGGGTTTATACTTTTCCCAAGAATATTTAGTCCAAAAGTGAATCTAATAGTGCAACTAGAGTTTTTACTCATGACAATGTCACAGCCAAGCACATTAGCCCAGCAAGAGTATAGGGATGATATAAGTTAGTAAGTTGGCCGACTGTAGTCAAGGGTGACCCAAAGGCTCCCTTTTCAATAGCTACTACATCAAGGTGTAGGGCAGGGGGCCACTCCTTTCTCTGGATTGCTCTACTTATCCTTGATTTATACTTTATAATGCTGAGTATATTGCAGGACCGATAAATGTGTTAATCCAGCAAACGTTTGTATATGAGATGGAGCGATTGACAGAGGACTGGACGAATGACAAGACAATCGGAGAAGATTAAATGTCAGGTTTTTATTGAGCAAATCATACACAAAAGATGTGCATGGGTGTAGAATTGCAGTTGCTGAATAATGTCTATGTTGTATAGAGTCTCTGAGGTGTTGAAAGTCAATGCTGTAGAAAAGTGTAGATTCGGCTATCTATTAGTTTTTGGCAATAGCACATCTAGAGGATCAGGATAGTCTTGAGGATGGTCTCAGTGCTTGGAGCAGATTGTAGGTGTAGCTGTATGGTCAGGTCATAGACATAGCTGGAGACAGTCAAAGATGTGGATTCATTAGTTGCGGAGGCTGGATGATTGATGTCCCGGTTTATGCAATCCTTAGTTAACCAGGGATATGCCAATGTAGCCTCGAAGTGCTGGTGCTAGTCTGAGCAATATTGTTGCTCAAGGACTATGGTGCAGTTGCATGATCTGCTGTACTACAATGGTGATGCTGATGTTGGTTGCAGAGGCTGAATAATCACTATCCCAGTTTATTCAGTCCTTGGTTAACTGGAGGTATGTCATTGTGGCCTTGAAGGGCTGGTGTAAGTCTGAGCAGAGTTGTCACTTGTGGACTAGTGTAATGCAGATGTCTGCAGGTTGGTAAATGGACCAGTATATATATATATATATATTTCTGATTAACCACCCAGTTAGAATTGACATGAAGTCATCTTATAGAGATGGGGGTGCATGCATGAATTAGGATTTACACGTGTTTGTTGACAAAAATTCTTAGTCTCCTTGGCATTCCCCTTAAGGGGAGCCAAGCAATTAACTCAGCTCTGCCCCTTTTAGATAAAGGGGCAAGTTCTGCCTGGAGAAAAGCCACCTTGGACCAATGATATTCTTGCATAAACTTGCCAGCTCGAAGACTGGTAATACTGGGGTTTTGCTACTCTTGAGAGGATTAAAAAAAGAAAGAAAAAACAAAATTAAAAAATAGCTGTTCCAACGAGGCCTTGGGCAGGAAGCGAAATCAGTGTATGACTAAAAAAAGAGACTTACTGGCACCAAAGGAGAGATTCTCCCACTTAAGCTGTTGCCACTAATATTGAAAGAACCTTTTTTCCTTGGCTACTAACAAGGTAACACACATGCTTGTTAAGTCCCTGGCTTGGCATCAGCCGTGTCTTCAGCTAGCAGCCACCTCAGCTAAACATACAATAAACCCTCAAACTTTTAACTCACCAAAAATGATTCTGATATATTTCAACGCCTTGTCTGGGAGACGCAACTATTTCTACTAGTTTAGGAAAACATTCCCTACCACAGAATAGTCATTAAACCCTTAAATAAAATTTGAGTTAAAAGGTATTCTTTTCTCTTTCCTTCCATCCTTAATTCGCTTGCAGCTTCCCACAAACAAAGAAGATAACAAGAGAATGAGATAAGAAGAAGAAGAAAAGGGAGTCAGATAAGAAACTCAGAATCATCCCTATAGAACCCAACAATTCACCTACACCACAAATAAATAGTAAAATCTTCTCAGCCCCATACTCTTCTTTCAGTGAAGCAGTGACTAGAGCTTGCTTTAAGCCAACTGAGTTCCACATTCAAGGGGTAATCAATTCTTGTAAGGTAATAGGGTAATCTATTCTACTTTAGTTAAATACACTCAGCACATGGCAACCTATACAAAATGTAAAATTGGAGGCTTTACAAAGAACAGCAATGATTTCAATTTTCAAAGGGGTGTCCTCGTGGTGTAATGGTTAAAGCGATGGACTGCGGAATCGTAGTAAGCGAGTTTGTACTCCAGTTGCGCTATCACGTTCACTTTCGGGCAAACACCCTTGGGAAAGGTATTGAACACCCCTATCCTCCTAGCTATGGTTTAAATAGTACTGCTACTGTTCTTCTAAGAGAATGGCTTTGGCATTAAATAACCTACAAAGGTTGATATGCCCTTAAACAAAGAAACCAACCAACCAATCAATTCTCATCTTAATTCTCTAAATATCAGTCATGTTTGTTTGTACAGTTAATATTTTTCAAAGGTAATCTATATATTTACTGGTTTACATGTAGGTTTCCATGTATACAATTTTGTATTAAAATGTACAAAGCAATGTCACTTGAAATACTGTTGTGTTGGGCAGGTTACACTGTCAGAATAGAAGACCCCAACCTCTTTAGGATTACAGTTTTCAGATAGGCACACTTAGCATACCTTGCCCAGTCAGCTGGGGCTATAGAATACACCAACAGTATCTCTGCAGAGGGGTAAGATTACCCTAACAAGTGTAAAAGAAATTTTGAAGAATAAAATTTGCAATACAAATGAATTAAAAGAATAAAATTCAATATAAAGGAATCTAGAGTAAAATTTAATATGAAGAGAATGACACTAAAGCCAAATTTAGTATTTAACTGGGTATGTTTTTAGGGAGTTTTAATGTGTAATTCAAACAGTAAGTTCAAATCGTAAGTTCCACAGCTTTCTTGTTCGGATACTGATTCAAAAAGATAACTCAGATAATAAAGTTTTAAAAACGAATTTTATACAAAAGAAACAAGAAAGAATGGGATAGAAAAGATAAAGTGTTGCAAAGTTTAGGGTAATTTGCAGGAACTTTTCTGAGAGAGTGTCTGGAAAACAAAGTTCTTGAATTTGAGAATTTTTTTTTCTTTTTAGTTTTGTCAAAATGTTTCCGTTTTTTATTTAATTTTGAGTCTTCTAAAAGGTTGTTTTTTCAGCAAAGTTCATGGTTTGAATTTTATCTTTCAGTTGATTTTAAATGAGTCATTTTAATTTTCATTTAATTTCAACTGAGTCTTCTGTAAATTTATCTTTGAACCAGAAGTCTCAGGTTGAATTTTCTTTCTGTTGGTTTTAATTGAGTCATTTTAATTTCCATTTAATTTCAATTGAGTCTTCTGTAAAGTCATCTTTGAAGCAAAATTCTCGGGTTGAATTTTCTTTCAGTTGTTTAACTTCATAGAATTTCAGTATCGACTTTCATTTGATTTTAGTTTTATTTCTTGGGAAGCTTTTTGCCTGTTTGAAATACTTATTGGCTATTTAAGAAGCAAGTGACAAAACCTTTCTGCTGGCTATTTTTCCTGCCTTAACAGTCTGGTCCTTGAGTTCATACTGAAAGCCTAATAGTAGTTCTCGACAAATAGTGGGAGATATCTTTTTTGGTGCTGTATTGTCTGGAATTACTTCTCCCTTTTCCACTCTGGCCAAATCAAGTGCTGCACATGGTCGGTTTGATTCCTTGTTAAAAATGAATTTTTATAAGTGTCCTGGATATGACACAAAGCAATCTGATGGTGAAGCTTCAGAAATGCTCAAGCTGTGGGAATGAGGAAAATCCCTTTATTGCCATCACTCCCAGGTCCACTCTAGCCTTGAGTGGTAGCACCTGATAGAGTCTTATCTATGGGTCAAATAGAACTAAACAACGTACTTATGCTAAATTGAATTGTTAGAAATAGAATTGTTTATATGGATTTGGCATTAAATAACCTCCAATGGTTGATATACTATAAAGGTAAACCAAAATGACTTAATTCAGCATTAAATGACCCGAAAAGGGTTGATATGCTGTAAAACCAACCAACCAACCAACCAACTTAGCATCACAGAAAATGGAATAGACAATCCAAGTTCAACACTGTGTCAAGTGATACATAAATTATGTATCACTTTGCACATGAATTGTAGGGAAGGCTGGGTTCTTTAGCCTAAGTATGGCAACTAGTCTAGGTGAAGGAAAACTCTGAATTCAAACCAGCTCTACTCCACTTAAAAATTGATCTTGTGTTACATCCTGTCTGCCTATGACAGAAGCCTTAGGTAAATTCATACACTTTTCTGAAAACTGTCCAATAGCCACCTTGTCAGAGGAGGACCAAGAAAGAAATACAAAAATACCCATAAAAGGCCCTCACCTCCAATGAAATTAACCAGCAACAGCAGACAACTGCCAACTGACAACATTAGTAGAAAACTATTACCAAAGCCACCTCACTTTTTGAGAGGTTTGGTTGGAGTTTTATGGCATATCAACTCTTTTGGGTTATTTAATACCAAATCCTATTTATATATATTATTTGTAAATAAATAGTCTGCAAGTAGCTTTATTTCTAAACAAGTTGTTAGAGCTCATTTGTTTGCACACTGTTGAATGGTTTTAAGTATTCCTATCTAACACCAATAATTCTATTTAGTATTAATCATTTGTTTGCACACTGTTACATTTTTTCAAGTATTGCTATTTAACATTAGAAATTATATTTATTAAGCATTCCTATGTAATACAAATAATTTGCTCTCATCTGTATAGTTTCAAATAAATAACAATAATAATCCTTAGTAAATGATTAAACAGTTCTATTTGGTCTCTGAGACTCTAAAATGTTCTACCAAATGGGGGCAGAGTTCACCTGGCAGTAATGGTAATCAAGGAGAACTTTACATTCCCCAGAACTCCAGGAATGGAGCCTGACCATCAGATGCATTTTTGTCTTGTACCCAGGACACATATTGCCCAATGCCCAGTTGGCTGGGGCTGTAGAATACACCGACTGCTTCTCTGCAGAAGGGTAAGACTCCCCACAATGAGTGTCCTGATATGACACAAAACAATCTGATGGTGAGGTTCCAGCAATGCTGGAGCTTTTTTTTCATTGCCATCGCTCCCAGGTCCACTCTGACCCGGAGTGGTAGTACCTGATAAGGGTCCTATCTATTGGTTGAATAAAACTAAACGGTGGTTGGAGTTTACTGTTTTTATACATTTAAACTGCATATTTATGTTGAACTGAATTGTTTAAAATAGAACTGTTTTGACATTAAAACTGCATACTAATGCTAAACTGAATTGCTTGAAATAGAACTGATTTGACATCTAAACTGTGTACTTATGCTAAACTGAATTATCTGAAATAAAACTGTTTTGACATTAACTCTGTGTATTGCCCAGTTGGCTGGGGCTGTAGAATACACTGACTGCACATCTGCAGAGGGGTAAACCCCCCCAACGAGTGTCCTGGATATGACACTAAACAGTCTGATGGAGAGGTCCCAGTAATGCTGGGGCCTTGGGGAATAGGAGCATCCCTTCATTGCCATTGCTCCCAAATCCACTCTGCCCAGACGTGGTAGCACTTGATAGGGTCCTATCTATGGATTAAATAGAACTAAAGGCATACTTATGCTAAACTGAATTGTTGGATTAAACTGAATGGCTTGAAATAGAAATGTTTTTGACAATTAAACAGTACTTACATTTATACTGCGTGCTTATTCTAAACTGAATTATTTGAAATGGAACTGTTTTTTGACATTGAAACTGTGTTTACACTAAACTGGTTTGGTTTGGTTTGGTTTGGTTTGGTTTTATGGCATATCAACCTTTGTAGGTTATTTAACGCCAAATCCATTTTTATGTAAATAATCTGTTCTTTTTAAAACAATTCAGTTTAGCATGAGTACACAGTTTAATTGTCAAAAACATTTCTATTTCAAACAATTCAGTTTATTCAAGCAGTTATATATAACAATTCAGTTTAGTGTAAGTACAGTTTCAATTTCAAAAACAGTTCAATTTCAAATAATTCAGTTTAGCATAAGCACACAGTTTAAATGTAAGTACGGTTTAATTGTTAAAAACATTTCCATTTCTAGCAATTCATTTTAATCAAACAATTCAGTTTAGCATAAGTATTCAGTTAGTTCTATTTAACCCATAAATAGGGCCCTATCAGGTTCTACCACGCTGGACCAGAGTGGACCTGGGAGCAAAGGCAATGAAAGGGTGCTCCGTATTCCCCAAAGCTCCAGCATTACTGGAACCTCACCATCAGTCTGTTTAGTGTCATATCAGGACACTCATTGGGGGGGGTCTTACCCCTCTGCAGAGGTGCAGTCAGTGTATTCTACAGCCCCAGCCAATTGGACAATACACAGAGTTAAATGTCAAACAGTTTTATTTCAGATAATTCAGTTCAGCATAAGTACACAGTTTAGCAAATCAGTTTCGCATTAGTACGCAGTTTTAATGTCAAAGAGTGAACCTGGGAGCGATGGCAATAAAGGGGTACTCAGCATTCCCCAAAGCTCCAGCATTGCTGGAACCTTGCCATCAGATTGTTTAGTGTCATATATAGGACACTCGTTGGTGGGGTCTTACCCCTCTGCAGATAAGCAGTCGGTGTATTCTACAGCTCCAGCTGACTGGGCTACACTAAACTGAATTGTTTAACATAGAACTGTTTTGACATTTAACTGTGTGTAAACAAAATCTGTACTTATACTAAACTGAATTAGAACTGCTTGACTAAACTGAATAGCTAGAAATAGAATTGTTTTTTGCAATTAAACTCTATATACATTTAGACTGCATGCTTGTGTTAAACTGAATTGTTTGAAATTGAACTTTTTTTGACATTGAAACTGTACTTACACAAAAATTATTATATATAACTGTTTGAATAAACTGAATAGTTTGAAATAGAAATGTTTTTGACAATTAAACTGTGTACTCATGCTAAACTGAATTGTTTTAAAATAGAACTGATTATTTACATAAAAATGAATTTGGCATTAAATAACCTACAAGGGTTGATATGCCATAAAACCCAAACAACCAAACCAGGACACTTATTGAGGATATCTCACCCCTCTGCAGAAGAGTAATCAGCATATTCTGCAGCCCCATCGAACAGGGCTGAATTCAAATAGACATGCTACAAAAATGATTGTCTTGCAGCTGTTGTGGTAGCTCCTATCTTTCTTATATAAGCCTCATTAGTCACTAATGTACCAGCACAAATTGAAGACTGTATAACGAAGAAGGTGGTTTAGTTTACCTCCTTGTTATATTAAAAGTAAATGAAGGGAGGTGAACAAAGATATTGAAGGTTTTCAATTTAAAAGTTTAATAAAGGTTTGTTAGAAAGGAAACTTTTGTGCTGGTCATCGTAGTGAGGAGAAGAAAATAGTTATTGAATTGAGAAAGAATAAAGCAGATAAATGTCTGAGCGGAATATGTGTCGCTACAGTCAAGGCAAATATTGAGTTGCTGAATAAGGACAGGAATGATGTAGTCAGCCCTAAATGCATGGTCCTGGTTGCTGTAGGAGAGAGACATAAAGGTCTCCAGAAAAGGTTGTCTAGGAATGATGTAACTGAATGTCTGAGCAGAATTATATGTCGCTGTAGACATAGCAAAAGTAAGAGGCGACATAAAAGTGTTCCTGTAAGTGGCAGAATTACTACATCTAATTTATGTTCAACTGGGAACCCTTGGTCTAAGAGGATAGACTTGAGGGTCCATAAACTAGATGGCTTTCCTCTTGGTGTAATGGTTCTGCTGCTATGAAGAGAGAGGACAGAAAGTACGTCCATCCTGCTTGAAAGATTCTGATTAAGAGAAAGTTTGGCGGACTTTCATCATTTTTATGTTGCCTGGGAAGAATAGTCAGGGCAGAATAGGATAAGTCATCCTCATTGGGTGAAAATATGCAACGACTATAATGGTGAAATTAATTTATGCGCCAAACAAAAATATGAAGTTCTTTCTGCTACAAATGCCTTCATAAATGTTTGCAATGCCAAAGCTATATATATATATATATATATATATATACTTAGATCAATTTAATCCATTAATTCAATGCACTTTATGAGCACACAATTTGATTACTTTCTATATGGATGCATAGCTTTCCAAAAGGTATTTGGCGGGCAAGTTTCCACAGCATAGTGACTAACCTGCTGAAATGGATTAAATAGTATCACTGTTATTCTAAAATGATGGCTTTGTAGCATTAAATAACCCATGAAGGTTAAAAGCCATTAGAAAAAACAAACAAAATACTTTAGGTTTTTTCAAAAAAATTAAAAACTTTTCCCTTCAGCCTTTCACCTGAATATATTCAATTTGTTCCTCTTCTATCTCTACTTTTACTGAAGATTATCAGAAGAGTAACGCTCATTGGTTCCATCTATCTGAGAGTTTCTAAGAAATCATTTTGCCATATTCCAAAATGATTTATTAGAAACTTTCAAATAAGTGGAACAAATGAATGCAGCTGATTCAAATGTTTTCAATAAAAGTAGAAATAGAAGAACAAACTGATTATGTACTATTAAACTATATAAGAGGTGTGCCATTATATATTTTAGTTGTATATATATTATGTGGTGGCTTGGGATCACCTAGTACAGTAACTGTATGGTGTGATCATCTGGAAAAGACCCCAATGCCATCAGGTGCAGAATAGGAAAACTGAGTAATATAAACACAGTACCACATGATAGAGACTAAAGAGAAGATACAGAGAATCAACACATAGTGAACAAAGGCTGACAAGTGACACTTGTGCTGTTTGAAGAAAATAAATTTGAGTGTGTGTGTGTGGGGGGTAATTTGGGCCAGGTTTAGAATTAAGAATTAATTGCAATTTCCTCTCATTCTGTCAACTGGCTGGTCAACTCACAAATCCATACCCCAGACTGGCTTTCAAAAATAATTATAAAATCTACATTAAATTGTTAACCCTTTGAGCCCTAGCAGCTGGATTTTCGGCCAGGGATTCCTCATTTCTACATTGTCATTGCCAATAAAATGTTGCAATCTTATATTCTATATATAATTTTATCCTTTTAAAATATATTTCAAATTCTCCATAGAATGTTCCAAGCTGTTATTTAACAGCATGTAAAGTAGTTGAATAAATTTTCAGTTGTTTTTCAAGTCAGGAGCCCTCAGGATCAGAAGCAATGGGAAGGTCAGGGTCCTAAGGGTTAAGAAAACTTAGAGTCTATATCTTTTCCACCATGAAGTAATCACCCATCACTAGTTTAGGATCAACCTTTAGTTCTTGTCTCCCATATTAAGCAACACAGTGTAAATAATTTCCAGGTTATCATACCATACAGTTTCTGTATGTGATGACATCCTAAACCACCAAATTTCATATAGATGGATGATAAAACCTACCAGAAATTAAGGTATTTGCTTGTACTGACATTGATACTGTCATTCTAATATGTTTGGTTTGGTTTGGTTTGGTTTAATGGCAGATCAATCATTTTAAGTTATTCAATGCCAAACCCATTTTTATACATAACGACAGTTCTATTTCTATCAATTCAGTTTAGAATAAGTTCAGTTTTTTGTTTATACACAGTCAAATGTAAAAACAGTTCTATTTCAAACAATTCAGTTTAACATAAGTACACAGTTTAGTTCTATTTGATCCATAGATAGGACCCTGTAAGGTGTTACCACTCTAGGTTAGAGTGAACCTGGGGGCAATGGCAATGGAGGAGTACTCCTCATTCCCTAAAGGCCAAGCATTACTGAAGCCTCACCATCAGATTGTTTAGTGTCATATCCAGAACACTCATTGAGGGAGTCTTACTCTTCTGCAGAGATCCAGTCAGTGTTGTTCTAATATGATTATATATATATATATATATATATATATTTACCAACCCTTCTGCACAAGAAAGATGCAACAAAAGGTCAACCCCTTTAGTGAAATTTAACAGGTTTGAATTCAAAGTTTTCCTTTTACTTGACCAATTGCCATAACAAGGTAAAAGAGCTCAGTCTGCCCTACTATTTATCCATAGCTGGCGGGAGAATAGTTGGATTCATGCCTTTCCCAAGGGTATTAGTGTTATGTGAAATGTAAATAGGCTTGTTCCGGATTTGAACACGAGTCACCATAGATATAGATGATTACCCAAAAATTTAATAAAAGCAATTCTATGTCTTTTATTTTTTAATGGTGGCTATCTTTGTAATTTATGCCTAATATGGATACGTACTGCAGTACCACCTATCACGAAAACTATACAAGCTAGACGAACCAGACATGCCGGACACTGCTGGAGAAGCAAGGACGAGATCGTAAGTGATGTACTCCTGTGGACCCCCGCATATGGCCAATCAAAAGCAGGACGACCAGCTTGAACATTCATACAGCAGCTATGTGATGATACGGGATGTAACCCTGAAGACCTGCCAGAGGCGATGAATGATAGGGAGACGTGGAGAAAGTGGGTCTGGGATATCCGTGCCAGCCGCACGACATGATGATGTTGATGATGATGACTGCAGTTATCTATAATTGTATAAATGTATTATTTCTCTTAAATGCATTTTTGGGGTTTTTTGTTTTTTATTCTTTACTTTTATATTTTTTTTTAATTTGTTTTTTAATAAATAAAAGGAATTTTTTTTGAAAAAAGAAAAATAATTTTTTTAGAATTTTTTTTCCATAAATGCACACTCAACATTGTTTGGAATTGGTTTATTACAAAAAATTATTCTAACCTCACAAAAATATTTGTTTTAAGTTTATTAAAAATAGAGGCAAATCAAACCAAGGTATGCCATCAAAGTTTTGGTAGTTAAGAAATTCCAACTGTGTGAAATTTACAGAAGAATGTATGATGTATACAGAGAAGCATGTCAAAAAAATATCTATAAATGGACAAAACATGGATTTGCCGCTTGGAACCTGAGTCGAAAAGACATTCTATTGAGTGGAAACACACTGAAACTTTGGTAAAAATTCTGGGTGTAGAGGTAAGAAAAAAAAAAGATCATGCTGATAATGTTCTGGGACATGAAAGAATTCATCACTATTGGTTTTCTTGAAAAAGTTGCAACTGCTTCCTGTTGCTGACTCATAAGGCAAAATTCCCCTTTTTTATGGTTGGTTGGTTGGGTTTTATGGCATATCAACCTTTGTAGTTTATTTAATGCCAAGTCCATTTTTATGCAAATAGTCAGTTCTTTTTCAAACAATTCAGTTTAGCATGAGTACACTGTTTAATTGTCAAAAACATTTCTATTTCAAGTTATTCAGTTTATTCAAACAGTTCTAATTCAGCTTAGTATAAGTACAGATTTGGTTTATATACAGTTAAATGTTAATACAGTTCTATATTAAACAATTCAGTTTAGTGTAAGTAGAGTCTCAATGTCAAAAACAGTTCTATTTCAAACAATTCAGTTTAGCATAAGCAAGCAGTTTAAATGTAAGTATACAGCTTATTTGTCAAAAACATTTCTATTTCAAGCAATTCAGTTTAGTCAAACAGTTCTATTTCAAACAATTCAGTTTATCATAAGTATGCAGTTAGTTCTATTAGTTAACCTAAGTATGCAGTTAGTTCTATTAGTTAACCTATCTGGTGCTACCATTCCAGGCCAGAGTGGACCAGAGAGTGATGGCAATGAAGGGGTGCTCCGCATTCCCCAAAGCTCCAGCATCACTGGAACCTCACCATTAGATGGTTTAGTGTTATATCTTGGACACTCATTGGGAGGGGGGGGTCTTACTCCTCTGCAGAGGTACAGTCAGTGTATTCTACAATCCCAGCCGACTGGGCAAACCTTTTTTATTTAAATGACCCTAGTAATTTTTTTAATTTCATATTTTCAATTTCTTCAATTTTAAAACTATAAACCAACCTTTATTATCAATTATCTGAATAAAGAAGAGTTTTTAATTTTACAGTTTTTACTTATTTTTTGTTATTTCTTTAGTTTTATGTTATTTTTTAGATATTTGTTTTTATCTTTAATGATTGAAGGGTCCTTTAGCTTATATTCTCTGCAATCCACTCCACACAGATATGGAAAATCTTAACCAGACAGTTTGTTTTAATAGCTGCATGTCTAAAAAGATATCAAGTAATCTATTTATTTTGAATGCTATGGAGTACAGTACTGAATAGCACAGCCGATATGCACCACAGTGTTCTAAATTGGCCATTTTCAAGACATTTGAAGAAAACATTGCAAATTTGTCAAAAGATATAATAAACCAATCAATAGACACATATTTAAGGGCCAGATTTTCACTAGGAATTCATTTATGAGCTCTAAATGGCCCTATATTGGAAAGAATTTAATATTTATCAAACTCAAAAATTACAGCGCAAGGTTAATTGACAATATATACCATACATTATTCACTTTTAATATGTAATATGGACCAAAATCCAGAGATAGGTGACTCTTTCATCCTATTTATTGATCATTTTTAATAATTTGTTATGGTCATGTTTTTATAAATACATTGAAACAGTATGAATTTTATCTTGAGGAGGTGCCCGTGGTGTAGTGGTTATCGTCATAGGAAATGGACGCCGCGACACGAGTTCAAATCCTGGATGAGGCTGATTGCATTTCACATAGCACTAATACCCTTGGGAAAGGTATGAATCCAATTATTCTCCCTCCAGCTATGGGTAAATAGTAGGGCAGACTGGGTTCTTCAGCCTTGGTGAGGCAACTAGTCTAGGAGAAGGAAAACTCTGAATTAAAACCTGTTAAACTCCACTTAAAAAACTGACCTTGTGTCATATCCTGCCCGGGGGGAGGGGTTGGTAAATATGATAAATTTTATCTGAAAAATACAAAGAACATTTTAATCATGGATGTTTTCCAAATAGCTGAGGCAAGATAAAATGGAATTACTTTAAAGAGATAACTTGTAGGTCCTTGTTTTATGCTATATATATGATTTTTTGTTTGTTTTGTTGTTTAATGGTATATCAACCTTCTTGGGTTATTTAATGCCAAATCCATCCTTCTAGAAGAACAGTAGTGGTACTATTTAACACATAGCTCGGAGGATAAGGGAGTTCATGCCTTTCCCAAGGGTATGTGAACATAGTAGTGGAACTGGAGTTTGAACTCACTTACTATGATTCCACAGTCCAGTGTTCTAACCATTATGCCACTAGGACTCCCCCAACTATATATATGCATAGTGTGCTCTAACTCAGCATTTTTGCTATTTGGTTGTACGGCTATTAAATCATTTAACCTGGGTCAAATATTACTATTTGCCTTTCAGAGGTTTCTCACAATAAGTAAAGTAAAGTTGGCAACCGTAGTTGGGGGCAACCAGAAAGTTCTCTTTTCAATAGCTACAACACTGAGGTGTAGGGGAAAGTGCTACTCCTTTCCCTGGATTGCTCCACTTTACCCTCAATACATACCTTATATTGCTTAGTGTTAAGCAAGGAGGCATCAAGTACCATTTTTAAAGTCTTTCGTATGACGTGACCTGGGATTAAATCCAGGTCTCCCGGACCATTGGTGAACACTCTACCCACCAAGCCAACGAGCTGGTCAATAAGTTGCTGAAATTTTGGCTAATTCCTCCAGACAGAACTGTTGTAACTGAGTCATGTTTGTAGGTATCTTAGCTTGCAATTGCTTTTTTTTTTTTTAAGTTCTGTTCACATATTTTATGATGGACTGAGATCAGGATTTTGTGATCACTATTCCAATATGTTGATTTTGTTGACTCTTAAGTCATTTTGCTCTATTTCTATTTTGGAAATATATTTAGAGTCATTGTTGTTATATACAAGCGTATGGTTGCAAGAAAAACAAGACAGACGAGAAGATTCAGTTTATTTTGTTTATTGAATAAATAAAATAAACAAGCAGATGAAATATCTGGCTGGCTGACGGGGGGTGTCTATTCGGCGACAGCGGTTGCTTTGATCTGGTTGGACAGTGTTGTCAGGTGATGCTCTTAGGATGGCTGATGATTCAACTGGCATGTGACCTCTGCTTGGCCTATTTATATCTTCCCAACTTCAAACACTGGCTCCAGAAAATACTACTGGTGGAAAAAAAATATGATTGGTTGAAAAATAAACCTTTTTTTTATAACTGAGAATTTTCTGGGGATTTTGGATAGACTATGCTCGGAGTCTATGCATAGAAGCCATGATTTTCTCAGTTTGACACTGGCCGTTGTTGGGTCAACATCTGGTAGCTGTTATTTTCTTCTACAGTGTCAATGTCTGTGGGTCTTTGTTTTGGGTGGTTTAGTAGTTAGGTGTGTGAAGAGTCAAGTGGGTGAATCAGAAGAGATTTGATGTATTTTTCTATAACATTGTCTATTTGGAATACCCATTTGTGATCAGGTTTTTGAGAAGTTTCTTCAATATATCTACATAATTTTCCTTCCTCATAATATAAGTAAGTCAGGAGTTTTGCAATATTTTGGTAATGTGAGGTACAATTCACAATTGAACCCCACTGAACCATGAGATGTCAAGCTCTTTGATACTCTCCGAGTGCTACTCACCAGATTTGTTCCTATGGCTTGGAGTACAGCCTTGGAATCCATGGTTTAAGACCTTCCTGACCTTATCTGATCATTAAGGTTCTTGATTGTCAAGGTTCTTGCAACCCAAGCCAAATTTTTTCAACCATCTGATTACTGTACAGTGATCAACTGCTCCTTCATCTTTAACACAACAAACATTTTTGTTTTGTTTTTTATTTTATGGCATATCAAACTCCTCAGTCATTTAATGCCAAATCAAGTTAAAATGGGGGTAAGTGGAAAAGTCTGTTATATTAGAATTTATTAGTTGAGAAACAATTTGTAAAAAGTATCTAGTTTCATTGAAAGTTGATTTGTAGAGAATCATCTTGTAGTAAAATTTTTTTTTTAGGAACAGCTTGTGGAAAGGATCAGGTTTTATGGAAGTATTTCTAGAAGAGAAACAGTTTGTCGGAGAAATTTGGTCTTGTTGAAAATTCCTTTAGATCTTTCTCTATCAATTTACTGCTTTTAGGAATGACATTACATTATTCATTTCAATTTTTTTGGAACAGTTCCCTCATGTTGTTTGTTTTCTCTGATATGAACCAGGTCGGTACATTCAATAAGAATGTGTTTCAAAGGGTATTCGATCTGGCAGGCATGACATTTTGACTGCTGCTTTTCTTCAAGTAAGAAAAATATGCTGTCCTTGTATAACCTGTATGAAGTCCGGACAATATAACTTCCTCTTTTTGTTTTTTCTGCAACTTTGTTTCGATTTCTCCAATGTGGGTTTAATTTCTAGTAATTCATTATGCTTATTGCTGTTCCAGCATTGTTGTCTTTGTTGTAGTATGTATTTATCTTCATTTTAAAGTTTGTATATGGTAACACAGCAAATGTTTTTGTTTGTTTCTGCTGTGTTAATGCAGTTTGGACTTGGAAAGCATAATTTCCCAAATAAGACTATGTTGCATGTTTATCTGTGAGGCTTTAAAATCACACACGGAGTGAAGCCTAACATATCTATGCACTAAATATCATGATACTACCAACCAGACTAGGTAACAGCTTAAACAGTCATATGATATATGCACCACAAACTAGTATATATTTATATATTGTAAAGCTTTTAACTCACTTTCATGGGGATGAGTGTTTTTTGATCTTTTCTATGGTGGTGCTCATTGTAAACTTGACTACCCAAGTTCAAATCCAGGACAAAACTGTTTGCATTTCACATAATGCTAATACCCTTGGAAAAAGTATGAACCTAACTATTCTCCCTCAATTGGTAAATAACAGGGCAGACTGAGCTCTTTAACTTTGGTATGGCAACCAGTCTAGAAGAAGGAAAACTTTGAATTCAAACCAGACGTAGACCTGGAGAGGGACGGGCTCCATCAGACTATTACTGCCCAAGATATGCTACATGAGTAACGTCCCACAACCAAATCAGGTTATAGGACCAGTGAGAGTGACAGAGATGGTGTTGATTGGTTGGATTTGGTTTGGTTTTATGGCATATCAATCATTATAGGTTATTTCATGCCAAAGTACTGTTTATACAAATATGTAAAATATATATATTATTTGTGAACACATTTTGTGGATAACATTTTCAAACAAGCCTAAGCTCTTTTTTTCACGCAGTTAAATGGCTTCAATTAATGGTATATAACAGTCACAATTTAACATCAGTTATTTGTTTACACACATAATTTGTTCTATTTGACCCATAGGTCAGGTGCTACCACTCCGGGTCAGATTGAACCTGGGAGCAATTGCAATGAAGGGATACTTCTCATTCCCCAAAGCTCCGGCATTACAGAGATGGTATTGAATTTTGCATCTTTGGTGAAGTCATGGTCTATTAAACAGGAATGTAGTTCTATAGGTTTGGTTTGGTTTCTTTGTTTAATGGCATATCAACTTTTGTAGGTTATTTAATGCCAAAGCCATTCTTCTAGAAGAACAGTGATGGTACTATTTAACCCACAGCTGGGAGGATGAGGGGGTTCATACCTTTCCTAAGGGTATTTGTCCGAAAGTGAATGTAATGGTATGACTGGAGTTCGAACTCGCTTACGATGATTTCGCAGCTCATCACGTTAACCATTACACCACGTGGACCTTCCCTTAGCTTTGTTCTTTAGCATATCAACCCTTGAGGGTCATTTAATGCCAGATTCTGCTTTATACATATATTTATATATAAAGATGGTTGTTGTAGGTCCAGAGAAAGAATTAGGATATATCTTAAAATAAGAAGGTCCATTAAGAGATTTGTATTTTTTGGTTTGGTTTGGTTTGGTATCTTTGTTTAATGGCATATCAACCTTTGTAGGTTATTTAACACCAAAGCCATTCTTCTAGAGGAACAGTTATGGTGGACCCCCACATATGGCCGGGCAAAAGCAGGACGACCAGCACGAACATACATTCAGCAACTTTGTGAGGATACAGAATGTAGCCCTGAAGACCTGCCAGAGGCGATGAACAATAGGGAAAAGTGGCGAGAGAGGGTCAGGGATATCCGTGCTAGTGGCACGACATGATGATGATACTATTTACCAACCCCTCCACTCGGGCAGGATATGACACAAGGTCAGTTTTTTAAGCGGAGTTTAACAGGTTTTAATTCAGAGTTTTCCTTCTCCTAGACTAGTTGCCTCACCAAGACTGAAGAACCTAGTCTGCCCTACTATTTACCCATAGCTGGAGGGAGAATAATTGGATTCATACCTTCCCCAAGGGTATTAGTGCTATGTGAAATGTAATCAGTCTCGTCCAGGATTTGAACTCGTGTCGCCGTGCCCATTTCCTACGACGATAACGACTACACCACGGGCACCTCTATGATGATGATGATGATGACTATTAGCCCACAGCTGGGAGGATAAGGGGGTTCATACCTTTCCTAAGGGTATTTGTCCGAAAGTGAACATAATGGTGTGACTGGAGTTCAAACTCGCTTATTATGATTCCTAAATCAATCATTTTAATCATTACACCACGAGGACACACCCTGTTCGATAGGAAGTAGTTTGTTATGATCTATCGATTTGATTCTCTGTCTATAATTGTTTCATTTAAAATAAAATCGCTATTTTGACTTTCCAATGTATTGTTTTGAGTTACATGTGCAATCAAATGGATGAATGACATTTTTACTTCAGCAATTAAAAATCATGGTAAATTTTAAAGATTCTATTTCTAAAATATGAGGTGGGTTGAAAAGTTTATATGATGACATTATAAGTGGTGTTCATGATTATTTTGACCATTAGGATCCAAGCACTACATCATCGATGAAAGAAATGTGCCGACCTCAAGGAGTTGAAAAATAAACCTCATTTGGTCTCATTTCATGAAAGTATCTTGGCCAGCCAATGAACTTTTCAGCTGACCCTCATATATATAGTGTAATAGTTACCATTGTCAGAAATGGACACGGTGACCTGAGTTCAAATCTTGGACAGGGTTGTTTGTATTTTACATAACGCTAATATTAATGGAAAAGGTATGAACCCAACTATTCTCCCTCCAGCAATGGGTAAACGGTGAGGCAGACAGTGCTTTTTAACCTTTGTATCGTAGCTGGTCTAGGAGAAGGAAAACCTTGAATTCAAACCTGTTAAACTCTACTAAATAGATTGACCTTGGGTTGCTTACTGCTCGTGTGGAGGAGTTGGTGTGACCGGTTTGTTGTTTTTTCTTAATGAAATTATTGCTCTGTAATGTCTGTTACATTGAGCTCTTTACCAGGAAAATTTAAATGTTCACTCTTGAATAGTTTTCTTATCCTGATGGAATTACTCCCAACTCCGGTTTAACTGGACCAAATAATACATATATATATATTGAGAGAGATACAGAGAGATAAAGGATCATTTTCACAGAATTTGTTACCTTTTTATTTGATGCAACCTGTACAAGCATATATCAAAGATTTGTTATATTACTGTCTCTGAGTCCCTCAGAACTCTGATGTATCAAAGAAAATAGAATGAATTATATTTATATCTATATATATATATATATGTGTGTGTGTGTGTGTGTGTGTGTGTGTGTGTGTGTGTGTTTGTGGAAAAAGGTAAACAGACCAAAGATATATATTTGGTGTAGTTGATGATATATTTTTATTATCTATTTATTTTGTTTTTGTCAATGTGTTTCAACTTGAAAATTTGCTCGATACAAAAGCATTCTATTAAAAAATTATTTTAAGGATAAGAATAAAAATAAAATAATCATAATCAAATAAATTTTCATGCAAGTCCAGAGTCATCATCAGGCCTAAATGTTTTACGAAGACCAGGTAACACAGGGAAATTACATTCGAAATTGATTACGTCATGAAATGTAATCTTTTTTTGGAAAAAGGCAACATCGGTTTGAGAACAAATTTTTGATTATTCTGCATTTATCTGTGTTGTGAATGAAAGCAAATATGGTTGAGTTATGAAAGTTAAATGTGTGGTTGGTTAAAATATTATGTGAAACTAAAGGGTTGGTTGTGATTCCAGATTTAAATTTTTTTCTGTTCATAAATTCAAGTTCCTAGAAGTTTCCCCTATTTGTAATTAGTTGCATCCTAGACAACAGATTTTATATACACCTGCGTCAGAGAAAAAATTTGTGTTTTTGGAGCTATATTTTAATATCTGTTTAATTGTTTTTGTTGTGTGAATGGCAGTTTTTATGTCTAAGCGGTTTAAGTTTTTTCAATAAGGGCACTTTTGTATGCAGGCAAATTTTGAAGTTGAAACGCGTTGGCAAAAATAAAACAAATAATAAAAATATATGATCAACTACACCAAATGTATATCTTTTGTCAGTTTACCTTTTTCTACATATATTCTGTCTGACTCATTTCATTCCCTACCCTCATATATATATATACATATATATATATAGTTCTAGTTCGGATACGGATTCATAAAGATAACCTCAGACAATAAAGTTTTAAAAAGGAATTTTATACAAAAGAAACAAGAAAGAAAAGATAGTGTTGCAAATTTTAGTGTAATTTGCGGGAATTTATTAGAGAGAGTGTCCGGAAAACAAAGTTCTTGGAATCTGAATTTTTTTTTTTTTTTTTTTTTTTTTTTTTTAGTATTGTCGAAATGTTTCATTTAATTTTGAGTCTTCTGAAAGGTTTTTTTTTTTTCAACAGAGTTCACGGGTTGAATTTTATCTTTCAGCTGTTTAATTGAGTTCTTTAAATTTCCATTTAATTTAAGTTGAATCTTCTGTAAAGTTATTGTTTCAGCAGAATTCTCGGTTTGAATTTTCTTTCACTCGTTTAACTTTGTAATATTTCAGTTGTCGACTTTCGTTTGATTTTAGTTTTATTTCTTGGGAAGCTTTTTGCCTGTTTGAATACTTATCAGCTATTCAAGACACGAGTGACGAAACCTTTCTGCTGGCTATTTTTTCTGCCTTAACAGTCTGGTCCCCAAGTTCGTATTGAGAGCCCATAAGTAGTTTTCGACAAAAAGTGGGAGGAAGCTTTTTGGTGCCGTATTGTCTGGGATTATTTCTACCTTTTCCACTCTGGCCAAATTTAAGAGCCACAAGTGGTCGGTTTGTTTCTTTGTTAGAAATAAATTTTTATAACACCTTGGTGTAGTAGCTATTGAAAAGTAAGCTTTTGGACTGTCCTCGACTACATCGGTCAACTTAGTTAAGTTATATATATATGTATAATTTCACACGTTTTTTTCTTTTTTATATTTTACTATATGATAGCTTCCACTAGCAAGGTCACCTGGTTTTGGGAGTTAATATAGTTCACATTGTACCTAGTGAGCCAATGATCAGCATGGTCCAGCAGGGCACGAGTCTCGGCTAGTGCCCGACCTCTCCCTCTCCTAAGTCCCCACTATTAAAAGATCTTGTGTTAAATGCTGCCAGGTGGGAGCCCCTGATAAATCTATTATCCTTTTCACGCTTTCCTTCTCTCTGTCTCAGTCTCTCTCTCTTTCTTTCTTTCTTTCTCTCTCTCTCTCTCTCACACACACACACAGACAATACTCAATGAAGAGACCTTTTTATTTTGTAAGCTTAGTGAGCTACTATTGTAGAAATTTACAACTGAGTAATGAGTTCGATCCTTACAAGGTATCTCATACTTTCGGCCTTGTGCCAAATATAAGTAACACTTGTTTATTTTAATTCATATGTGCATCATGTGGTTATTGAACTAGGCTAGCAGACCATTACGAGTAAATTCGATTCTCACAGGGTGCATTGCATTGAAAAAAGATTTTAATTTTTTTAAATCATGGACATATATGGGTATCAGTGTCATCGCTTACAAATATCCTTTTTATCTAATAGCGCAAGTGTACAATAAAAAGTTTATTTTAATCTTTAAGAAAACACTTGACTTTTAATGACATTCATTAAATACCAGTAAGAGCATATTTTAATATCGGTTATATAGTTGAACATTTGCACTAAACAGAAAAAAGCACTAAAAAAAAAACAACTCTAAGGTAGCGGCTATAATGTAGAACGTGTCTCCTAGACAAAATTAATCGATAAAATTTTTCTCAGATCGAGGCTGCCTTTCGCCACTCTGTTTTGCGCCAGTTTAAATTTTTCTGTTTTGTATGCAGGGGAATTTTATTTTTGTTTTTTTAATACTCGTCGAAAGTAGGAAAATTGGTTTGTAGAAGAATTCTAAAATGCCGGAGATTAAAATTCAACACGTAGTATCGTACAGCAGTCAAGATTCTGTAAGTTTCATTTATAAGTTCTTTTAACCCATGCTGTTGTGTAGCTATTTCCAAACCAAATCAATCTATCCACGTTGTCTTGACTACATTTTTTTTTTTATTTCTACTAAAATGATTAATGTATTTTTTTCTGAAAAAAGCAAAAAAAAAAAAAAAACCGAGATTTTAGGATGAATTTCGTTGAAAGCGAAAATAAAATACTTTCAATTTAACAACTGCTTTAAACAGATAAAAATACAAAAATGTCTGAAACAAAACGTTTTATTTTGGTTTGTATGTAAATTAAATGATTATCATCGTATTTTATAGGATCTTTTCAAAATAGTTGTCAGTTACAGTTTTTGAGTTTATATGTTGCGCATGTGGACCGGTGATTGCTTAAAATAGACCTTTTAACAATATTGCCGGCTTCTTGTACAACCACAATTGTGTTATTGTTATGAAAAGGCCCTTCCGAAAGGGGAGTACATACATCAGTTTTGCTCATTCGAAAAAAATATATTTATCATAGAAAATCAAGAGTTTTAAGGTTAGTTTAGGTTTTGAGCTTATATTTTCTACAACAAACCGTGTCAGTAATTAATTAATTTATTTTAAAACTTTTCTGTCCTCTAACATTGAATTTGTGGGTATAAAACTGACAATTATGTCCCAAAATCTAATTATTGTTGACCTAAAAATCTAGTTCAAAGAATACCCATGAATATCTGATTTCTCTTCTTTTTACCTATGGGAGCTTATTGGAATACGATGGTTAACCAACTAAGTAATTTGCTTATGTAGTGACGATTTCGTTTCTTCTTTTGCTGTAGCTTGGTGCCAGACTTAGCTGTTAAATTAAAGAACAACAATGCAATGATGGCATTTTTTTTAAAGTTGCAAGCTCTGCTGATGAGGAGACGTCAGTTTTATTAACTCTTGGAATTTAACTACAAATAAATAGAATTTTTAAAAAATGAAAATAACTTTACCTCTCTTTGAAAGTAAACTTCAAGTTTGGTTATTGTTTAATTTATTTTTTAAAGCATTAAACTAGTTTAAAATACCCCGAAATTTTATTTGAAATACGATAATTATTACAATTTTATTATTGAATGTAATATTCTATTTCTTAAAGAATTAGCAAATAATTTACAAATAAAAATGATGATTTAAAAATTTCTGTTATTTTTCCTTGGCATATTTTTTTTTTATGACGTAGGGTGTTATTTTTTTGTTGTACTCTTCTGTCATATATGGACCCAATCTCTAGTTTAGGCTGATAAATTCACTTGTTTTGTTTATCAATCTTTAAAAAGAATGTTGAAGGATTAACCACTGGAGATTATCAACCGACTATCAATCAAGTAGTGACTATCTCTTGCCATTATTTGAAAGACTGACATACATCAAAGTTATTAACAGATTAAAAGACTATACTTAGCATCGTGAAGATTAAAGTCTGAAAAAATTTAGGTAAAAAAAAAATTGTGATGAATAAATATGACAAGGCTAAAATGGTTTCGGTAACAATTTTAAGAAAGTTGTATTAAAATTTTATGAAGTATTTTAAATTTTCAGTAGGTACAAAATTTTCCTGCCCTCATATAAAATCTAGTTCCAGGAGACCCATTATCGCAAGCTGCACCTCCCTGTTGGACTCAGAGTGGGTAAATTCAGAGCTATTCTCTAATATCCGTACTGTGCCAAAAAGGTTACACCGTAGGCTAAACTTACCATTTTTATTTGAATAAAACATTGCAGATTTGTTTAAAAATATAATAAACCATTCAAAAGGCACACATTAAAGGCCAGATTTTCACGAGGAATTCATTTATGAGCTCTAAATAGCCCTATGTTGGAAAGAATTTGATATTTATTAGACTTTTAACACACATTTAGAAACAAAAAGATTTTAAAAAATTACAACATAAGGTTAATTGACAGTATATACAATACATCACTCACTTTTAACTTGTAATGTAGAACAAAATCCAGAGATAGGGGACTCTTTCATCCTATTTAATGATTATTTTTAATAAATAGTTATGGTCATGTTTTTATAAATACTTTGAAATAGTTTAGATTTTATCTGAAAAATTTAAAGAACATTTTGATAATGGATATTTTCCAAATAGCTGAGGCAGAACTAGATAGAATTACTTTAAAGAGATAGCGTCTAAATCCTTGTTTTATACTATATATATATATATATATGTAATATATATATATATATATATATATATATATATATATATATATATGGGTAGTATGGTCTAGTTCATCATTTTTGTATTTCCAGATATTCAGAAAGTATTTGTTTATTTTACCACCCAAAATAGACATTTTTGATGAGTGTTAAAAAAAAATCAGAACATTTCTGGAAAACCATAGAGATATTTTGTCTTAAATTAGGATTTACAATTTTTATGCTAAATTTACAAACATAAATTTTACATGAAACTATTCACTTCAAAACAGTAACTTTTTAACAAAATAAATCATAGAAACAAAATTTTTTTAATCCTGTTACTGTGACAATCTTGAAAAGTAACCAGTGTCTGGCATAAGGCCCACTTATGGATTTGACCTTAGAAACTAGACACTTTTTATCCTTTTTTTCTCTCTTTATCTATGCATGGTGTTTCCACTGTAAAAGAAAAATCTATGTATCATATTTTGCCTAAGTAAAAAGTCATAATTCACTACATGCAATACTTCTTTTATTCCTATTTCATGTTAACTTTTTTAACACCAAATAACCGTGGAAAAGTTTTAAAAAAAGAAAGTGACAAAACTAGTATCATGTGTAATAATGGTGAGGTTTATAATCTAAAAAAAAATTAAAAAACGTGAAAGTCTCTATGATACAGTAGCTTATGTACTGGACTGCAATATCATAGCGAGTTCAAACTCCATTTGTGCTATTACATTCACTTTTTGGACTAATACCCTTGGAAAATGTATGAACCCCCTTATCCCTCCTGGCTATGCGTTAGATAGTACTGCTACTGTTCTTCTTCAAGGATAGTTTAAGCATTAAATAATTCACAAACTTGCCCAGTCAGCTGGGGCTGTAGAATACACTGACTGCCTCTCTGCAGAGGGTTAAGACCCCCCCCCCAATGAGTGTCCTGGATATGCCACTAAACAATCTGATGGTGAAGTTCCAGTAATGCTGGTGCTTTGGGGAATGCGGAGTACCTCTTTATTGCCATCGCTCCTAGGTCCACTCTGGCCTGGAGTGGTAGCACCTGATAAAGGTCCTATCTATGGGTTAAATAGAGCTAACGGCATACTTATGCTAAACTGAATTGTTGGATTAAACTGAATAGCTTGAAATAGAAATGTTTTTGACAATTAAACCATACTTACATTTAAACTGTGTGCTTATGCTAAACTGAATTATTTGAAATAGAACTGTTTTTTGACATTAAAACTGTATTTACACTAAACTGAATTGTTTAACATAGAACTCTTGACATTTAACTGTGTGTAAACAAAATCTGTACTTATACTAAACTGAATTAGCTGAATTAGAACTGCTTGACTAAACTGAATAGCTAAAAGTAGAAATATTTTTCACAATTAAACTGTACTTACATTTAAACTGCGTGCTTATGCTAAGCTGAATTGTTTGAAATTGAACTGTTTTTGACATTGAAACTGTACTTACACTAAACTGAATTGTTATATATAACTACTTGAATAAACTGAATAGTTTGAAATAGAAATATTTTTGACAATTAAACTGTGTACTCATGCTAAACTGAATTGTTTTAAATAGACCTGATTATTTACATGAAAATGGATTTGGTATTAAATAAGCTACAAAGGTTGATATGTCATAAAACCTAACCAACCAATTCACAAATGTTGATATGTGATTACACAAAGAAACTAAACCATAAAATCAAAAAATGAAGTAAAGTCATCTTTTGATGGTGATTTGAAAAATGTACTTGTCAGAGACATTAAAAAATAAATTAAACCCATCATGAGCATATTAGAAGTTATATACTTATTATTTCTGGGGTGAATCCAAAGACACAAACTGAAATTTTAGAATACTGAATCTGAACAACTCTCTTCTAACTGGCTGACTTATTAAAACTTTATATAAAACCTTGTACAATGCCTGTTATAGGAATAATAAAACAGATTTTTGTTTATTGAAAATGATTATTTCTTTATATTATCTAATTTTATATAATTGTAACTTGAGTACTGTTTACACTTGTAATTGTCACTTGTAATTAGAAAAAAATTCAGAGATTTGCAACCAAATTAGTATCTAAATTACAAAGTGTGATTGTCCTGGATATGACACTAAACTTTATCCAATGGTGAGGATCCAGATCTGAAGCTCAGGGGAGTAGGAAAACACTGCTTTGTTGCCATTACTCCCAGGCCTACTCTTACCCACAGTAGTAGTGACTGTTATAGTAGTAATAGTATGCATCATCATCATCTTGTCGTGCCATCAGCACGGATATCCCTGACCCTTTCTCGCCATCTCTCCCTATCGTTCATTGCTTTCGGTAGGTCTTCAGGGCTACACC
Source organism: Sepioteuthis lessoniana (assembly GCA_963585895.1). NCBI lineage: Eukaryota > Metazoa > Mollusca > Cephalopoda > Myopsida > Loliginidae > Sepioteuthis > Sepioteuthis lessoniana. Next base: position 102,920,270 of record OY757915.1, read on the forward strand.
CCGTATCTTCACAGAGCTGCTGTACGTAGATTTGAGCTGGTCGCCCTGCTTTTGCTCAGCCATGTGAAGGGGTCCATAGGAGTACATCACTTATAAGCTCGTCCCTACTTCTCCAGCAGTGTCCTACATGTCTGGTTCGTCTAATTTGGATTGTTTTTGTGATGGGTGCTTGGTGGCCGCACAGTTGCTGCTTTATGGGAGTGCTGCCTCCAGAACCTGTTCAATATTGCTCGCAGTATTCTTGTGTATAGGTCAAATAGATCTATTTGAGATGTTTAAAATGATTTCAAACGACAGTTATACATTGGCTCTTAAAACATTAATGAAGTGTTTATCTGTTTAAAATGATTTTGAACTTTATTAATACATTGGCTCTTTAAACATTGATATTGCAACTAAGTATAAAGTGCTTACATGTTTAAAATATTGGAAACCTCGGGTGGTGTAACGGTTGTTGCTCTCATTCATATGGCCTTGTGCCACATCTAAGCAAAAAGCATAGTAAATTACTACACGTTTAAAACATGTGAACTGCATTTAATTTCTTGCAGAAATTTTTATTAGATAGAAATACTTGAAACCATAATTATGTACAAATTATTTGTATTATATTTACCAACCCCTCCGCTCGGGCAGGATATGACACAAGGTCAGTTTTTTAGGCGGAGTTTAACAGGTTTGAATTCAGAGTTTTCCTTCTCCTAGACTAGTTGCCTCACCAAAGCTTAAGAACCTAGTCTGCCCTACTATTTACCCATAGCTGGAGGGAGAATAATTGGATTCATACCTTTACCAAGGGTATTAGTGCTATGTGAAATACAATTAGTCTTGTCCAGGATTTGAACTCGTGTCACCATGTCCATTTCCTGCGAGGATAACCATTACACCATGGGCACCTCCAAATTATTTGTATTAGATGGTAATAATTACTCAAAGCCATATAAAGGCTTGTAAATTATTTATATTAGAAATACTTGAAACCATATAACTTCGTGCAAATTATTTGCATTAAGAATAGTTTAATTGTTTACAAATGAATATTTATAAATAGGAACAGTTACTGGAAATCATGTGATTGTTTGCACCAAAAAAAAAGATTTGACTTCAGCATTAAAAATACTAGGATTGACTTACTGTAAAACAAACTAACAAAATATGAATTATGGGAACAGGTTTAGGTTTAACACCACCTAGAAAATATCTGAATCTGGTGTTACTTAAATTGCAATGTTTAAATGTATGTGTGGTTTTAGTTTCATCAGTCAACCATAAACTCTTCTTTACTAGAAGAGAAGGTATGGTGGCTTTGAAGAGGTTTTGTGCATATTGTTGAAGTAAATAAGTGTAGATTAAATATAAGGAATTTAAAAAAATTGTGTTCTTTGAGCAATAAAATTATAGGTCTGGAATAGTTTGCCAGCATATATGATTCTCTCACCTGATGTGGATAGTTTAAAGAATTAAGTGATCAATGAGTTAAAGATTGAACTAAACTAGATTTGTATATGATGTGCATTTATATGTATACATTTTGTATACTTTTTTTTATTATAATAAGTGTATTATTTATGATATAAAAAAGTAAAGGGATTTGGATGTTTATTTAGGATCCAAGAACCTGTGTGCTCTACAGCTCTGCCTTGGGTCAGTGTGTAGTATTACTGTGAAAGGTTTTGCACACACACACACTTATTGCATTTTTATATATTTTAAGTTTAATATAGTTGATAATTCTATTTTAAATATGTTAATACGATATTTAATATTGAATAATTGAGTTTTATTTATCAAGTTATACTCTAAATTTTCATTTCTGTCATATCTTCAGTTATAAAAATTATGTAAAAATCTGAGAAAATTGCCAAGCACAACATATATATATATATATATATATATATATATATACACACACACACTTATTTGTTTGTCTGTTCATCTTAAAGTGTCACAGAAAGTGGAAGCTAGTACTTCAAACAAAAAGACACAAACATAGACTGCTGTTGATAAAGTGCAAAGCTTTCTGTGTCTGTGTGTTCATTGTTGATATTACAACTGCTGCTGTCTTGGTTTCTTATTTTTACCGTTCTATTGTCTTATTGTTTTAAAATTAGAAATTTGAAAAATTGTATAGAAAAACAATTATTTAAGAATACTTTTTTCACCCTTTAAAAAAAATATCAGTGTTAAAAAATCTAACTGTTCCAATCATTTTTATTGTCATGTAAATATAACAATTACAGATTTTTATTACATTTTAACAGGGCAGACATTACATTTATTTTCTTTGGATTTTTATTACATTTTAGCTGAACAAATGATTTGCAAGTAACTTGGGGTTTGAGTAAGAGATGATAAAAAAAGAAACAAGTCAATTCAGATGTTAAATATTCAGAAAAATACAAATGACACAAATAAACAATCCTGTCATTTTAAACTGAGATGTAGATCTGCTGTAATTTGAACCCACAGTGACTATCAGAGTTAAGCTTAGATTAAATTTACATTAAAAATTGAACATTAGAAGTTATAAATTTGTATACATCTAGTTCAATACAGTTTACTCAAATAATTATATCAGAATTTTATCAAGTTCTCCAATTTAAGTTGTTAAAAACTTTAAATAATTCAATTTTTATAAAACTTTGTCAAAAGAAGTTGAGTTGGCTATTTAAGTTGTTGAGAATTTAAACAAAAATTTTTTTAAACCAAGTTTCTTTTTGATAATAGAAATATATTTTTAATAGCATTTAACTTTTTTTAAACAAAAATTCTTATTTCTTCATTTGGCTTGATTTTTGTGTGTATGTGTATGTATATAAATATATATATATATATATATATATAATAAGAAAAGTTTGCATGAAAAAGGGCTCAATGTTACTAAAGCTGAGAAGGTATACTAACTAGAAAAATATCAAATTATCAACATGAAGCCCATTACATTAAATTTAATGTGTTGTTCACAATCAATGTATATATATATGTGTATGTATATATATGTGTGTGTGTGTTTATATATATATATGTATATGTAATGTTTTTTTGTATGTGTGTCAGAATATTCCATTACAAAGAGATGAGGGAAATTAGTTATCAGAAAATATACTGTTATGGTAATGTATGCTTGGTGTCATGTAACTATAATTGGAAATATATATACACACACACACACACAGTGTTATTATTTTTGTAGATTATGATTCCCATTCTCAAAATGCATAAACTTCCAAGACATACACGATTTGTTAAGTATAAAAGTACTTTCTTTAATTAATAGACTTCTAAACAATGTATTTGATCACAAAGAATGAAAATAGTCAACTTTCAGGTTTATTTAAGGTAAACCCTTATGTCTTTGGTATCACAGAGATGAATTATTTTAGAAAATCTGGTCAGAATTCATAAAGAATCAATAATATTATGTTAAATATTTTTTATGTTTCTTATCCTCCTTTTGCTTTTTTTATGTAGAGGATAAACTTAATCCTATTTGCTTGGGATTTATGTTTGAGATCAACTTAAACTCATCATGAAACATATTTACACTAGTAAGTAAGTGAAGTTGGCGACTATAATTGAGGATGACCTGAAGGCTCCCTTTTCAATAGCTACTACACCAAGGTGTATGGGAGGGCGCTACTCCTTTCCCTGAATTGCTCTACTTTACCCTTGATACGTACCTTATATTGCTGAGTATTAAGCAAGGAGGTATCAAGTACCATTTTTAAAGTCTTTGGTATAACGTGACCTGGGATTGAACCCAGGTCTCCTGGACCATTGCCAAACACTCTACCCATTGACAGTCAAAACTTTTCCAAGCCAAAGAATTTTAATTTCTTTTTTCTTTAACTAAGATTCACATTAATCAAGGCTAAATTAGCCACTACTCAATAAAAGGATTACAGTGGTATGGCAATGTAGAGAGTGGAAGGATAAGTGAAAATGGGAATATGAATGTATGAATGGACAGGAAGTAATTCTAGCACCCCAGGGTCAATGATTGTTCTTTAGTCCAGGGTCATATGGAGTTTGTTTAAATTTTCTGCAGTTTGTGTGAAACTTGCATTGAGAACAAAAAATATTAAGTATAAATAAAATTCAGAAAGACTTAGTTGACTGGATTTTGACTGGAAGCTACCAAGATTAGTGGTCCTAGGATGTGTAACTTGTCTGAACCACTTTAATGATAGAAAAGTGACTAACTAGCAACCTTACTCCAATGGGAGAGTCGTTGAGGAGATAAAAAGAGTTCTTACTGACCACAACTGGTTTTCACTTTGGTATCCTATCAAGGACCGAGTTGGAGCCTGTCTAAATGTGTAAGCATTACATCATTTTTGGGTAGATCTGACATTGACAGATTTTCATATGCATTGTTTACTTTGAGAATTTAGAGGCACTTATAATGTAACAGTTATCATTGTACAAAATAGACATGGAGACCCAAGTTCAAATCCTGGATAGGCTGTTTGCATTTTACATAGCACTAATACCTTTCTGAAAGGTATGCATTCATCTATTCTCTCTCCAACTATGAGTAGATAGTAGGGTAAACTGTGCTGTTCAGACTTGGTTAGGCAACCAGTCTAGGAGAAGGAAAACTCTGAATTCAAACCTGCTAAACTCAGCCTAAAAATTGACCTTGGGACGAAGTTGGTTAAATATAAATTTTGAGAATCAAATTTTTTTTTTTTTATTTGTCTCAACACATTTCATTTTCAGATGTGATAGATAAAACTATCCCTTTTTATGTTTTGATATTTATTTTTAGAATTCTTTTGTTTAATGGCATACCAACCTTTGTAGGTTATTTAATGCCAAAGCCATCCTTTTAGAAGAACAGTAGTGGTACTATTTAACCCATAGCTGGGAGGATAAGGGGGTTCATACCTTTATCAAGGGCATTAGTCCGAAAGTGAACGTAATAGTGCAAATAGAGTTCAAACTCACTTACTAAGATTCCGCCACCCATCGCTTTAACCATTACACCACAAGGATATCCCTGAATTCTTTTGTGTAAATGCAAAAATGCTTACTTTGAAGTGAAATTTCTTGTGAAATAAAATTTAACTTCCTTATCAGTTTTGGTGAGAAGAGTTGCAGTTGTGTGTCTGTTTTAAGTTTTGAATGATCCTAACAAATGCTCTTTTATAGTGGCCTTGAGCCATAATAACCTAAGCCTAGTAAGAGGAATGTCCTATTGGCAGGACTTAGAATATGCTGACTGTATCTACTGCAGAGAGGTAAGACACCACCCCTCAAAAAAAAAAAAGTTCGTCTTGAGTATGACACTAAATTGTATCTGGTTGTTAGGCTCCTAATTCTGAAGATCTGGGGAATGTGGAGTACTCCTTCATTGCCATTACTCCCAGGTACTCTTGCACTCATAGTGGTAGTACCTGTTAAGGTCTTATCTATAGGTGTGTCCGAGATATTACATTGAACTGTATCTTATGGTGAGGCTCCAGCCTTGGAATTTGGGAAATATGGAGTATGCCTTCATTAACATTATTCTCAGGTCCACTCTGACCTGGAGTGTTAGTACTTTCTAGGGTACCATTTATGGGTCAAATAGAACTGTTCAATCATTTGCTAAGAATTATTATTATTATTATTATTAGTTATTTGAAACCATTTAGTTGTGTGCAAATTGTTTGTATTAGATTGGAATACTTGATAAATAGAATTACTAATGTTAAATAGCAATACTGGAAACCATTTAACCATGTGCAAACAAATGAGCTCTGGCTCATTTAAAAATATTACCTACAAATCATTCATTTACAAATCATGTATATAATATATATGTATAAACAGGTTTTGGCATTAAATAATCCACAAGGATTGATATGCCATAAAACAACCAATCCACACTCATTTATGGGTTAAATAGAGCAGTTAAAATCATTCATTTTTGATTGGATGGTGTGCAAAAAAAAATCTTTAAGAAATAACTACACTAAGGATATAAATATGAATGTACAATGAATGCAATTCCCTAACCTCTCAACATAAAATAGCCTTAGATGGGTTAGCATGCCATGGAAATCAATCAATTATGAGTTAGAGAATTGCTTTGCCATGTGGTAATATAGTAGACTATTATTACTGTATAATGAATTCAATCCTCTCTGGGAACCACACTTTTGGCTTTGTGCCAAAGTGAGCTTATTAAGTACCAACTCAGAGATACTATTCTCTAATTTACTCATGAGATCAGTCTTGTATATTACTTATTTATTGATTCAAACACTTTTTTGTTTTTTTGTCCCAATTGTTAGTTTTAACTAAGCAATAATGTTCTGTAATTATTTTACATCACTGACTTAAAGAAATGCTTATAAATATAATTTGTCGTGTTTATTGTCGTAATTATTTCCACTTAATTAAATTAAGTGGAAATAATTATTTCAGTAAAGTTAATAATTTGTTAATTTTTTTTTTTCAAGTTATGCAATTTAAATTCTCTATCATTAGTTGCATCTTAGATTATCATCATCTTCATCATCATCCAGGTGTACTGGGAATTGTGATATTAATGGTGACATTATTTTGGTTAAAGACAGACATACAGTGTATGTTGGCATCACTTTCAGTAGATGAAATGTTACTGTTGAGGTATGTGAACTGGTCTATTAAAATGAAGATGGCTCCTTTTTGCTTAAAACATGTACTCTGTTTTATTGGCATTCACGCAAAGGCCAATACCTTTTGATGCTTGCTCTAGGCTCTGCAGTAGGGATTCTGCTTGAGCTGGTATAGTTGCGAGAAGTGCTAGGTCATTTGCCAAAGCATTTATGTACACATAAAAATTAACACTCACACAACATATCTTTTGCAAAACTCTTGCTCTACCAAAAGTAATACAAGAAAATTCTACTCTACCTCCTGTTATTTGTTATGAGATCTACTTTTTTCATCTTTATTGTTAATGTAATGCTTTAATTGATATGGTGTATAACTTTCATGTATCATGGGCTAAAAGTTACTTTGTACTGTTTTCTTTTTCAACTACATGAACACTACAGTGAAGTTATGGAACTGAGTATTAAATTTTGCATGAGGGGAAGAACTTTTAAGCAAGACTCGGAAGCACTTCAATTTTTATCAGGTATTAGGTTTTACATAAACTCCTGATATGAGAGGTAACAGGAACATAAAACTGGGTAGCAAAGTTTCATACTTGTAGAGGTTTTATCACTTATTCCTCAGTACTTGACATTGAGTTTATGGCTGAAGGGATATAGTGAATTGTTGTTTCTCTTAGAGATTTGGCATGTCTAGTAGGTGCCCCTAAAGTGTCACATGACAATTTCAGAAACTCCTTCTCGATCTCTATTTTCTCCTGTTCTTTGAACAGTGGAAACATTGTCTCTGACCCTGTCAGAGAACAGTAAACCACATGGCTACATTACTTACACTTATCAATCTAGTCTTTTTCTATTTTTGTACCCCTTCTACATACTGCTTGTTAATAGAACAATATGTATAGTTTTATCCGTTGGGATACATTCGTGTATTATTTCTTATAATACTATTAGTATGTAGATTGCATATAATAAATGTTAAATGTTCTTGTAAGTGGAAATGAATTGATAGGTTTGTTGGGTTTTAAGGCATATCAACCCTTGTAGGTTATTGAATGCCAAATCCTGTTATATATATGATTTGTAATTGAATAGTTTGTAGTTAACATTTTTAAATGAGCCAGAGTTTATTTGTTTGCACACTGTTCAATGGTTTCAAGTATTGCTATTTATTGATACAGTTAAATGATTTCAAATAATGCTAATACTAATAATTCAATTTAATATTAATTGTTTGTTTGCACACAATTAAATGGTTTCCAGTATAGTAGATAATTAAATATCTTTATTTGTTCTATAGATGGGACCCCAACAGTTACTACTACTCTGGGTCAGAGTGGACCTGGTAGTAATGGCCATGAAGGGGTATTCCACATTCCCCAAAGCTCAAAGATTAGAGTCTCTCCATTAGATGGTTTAGTGTCATATCCAGGACACTTGTTAGGGGTGTCTTACCTCTCTACAGAAATGCAGTGAGTATATTCTACTGGATTCTTTAGTTTTGGTAAGGCAACCAGTCAAAGAGAAGGAAAATTCTGAATTCAAACCAGTTGTACTCTGCTTTAAAATTGACTTTGTATTGCATCCTGTTTATGGTGGTGGGGTTCGGTAAATACTTTGTTAAAACCACTGAAAATTTTATGGCTATATCTCTATCCTTGAGCTCTGCAATGGTAGACAAATGGAAAAGACATTTGGTGAATTATGGTGGAATTATTCTTTTGTTGTAGAGGTAACCTTAAAGGAGGATGCCTCACTCCACCCTATGAAACTTGCTTTCTGTAGAGCACCCCACTTTAAACTGACCTTGTGGCAGCTGAGTTGGCTAGGGTTGTAGAATACATTGACTGCATCTCTGCAAACGGGTAAGATCCCCCTCCCAAGAGTGTCCTGAATATGACATTAAACCATCTGATGGCGAGGCTCCAGCTTTGGAGATTTGGGGAATGTGGAGTACCCCTTCATTGCCGTTGCTCCCAGGTTCACTCTGATCCAAAGTGATAGCACCTGATAGGGTCCTATTTATGGGTCAAATAGAACAAACTAAATGTGCAAACAAATGCCTGATGTTAAATTGTAACTATTATATTGCAATACTTGAAACCATTCAACTGTGTGTAAAAAAAAAAAGAGCTCAGGCTTGTTTAAGAATGTTATCAACAAAATGTATTCTCAAATCATATATATATTTAATATATATGTATAAAGAGGATTTGGCATTAAATAACCTACAATTGTTGACATGCCATAAAATCCAACCAAACCAAACCAATGACCTTGTGGGGAGCTAGATATATCTATTATGTTCTTGTTGAGGAGATGAGAAATGAAATGGGAGACTGCAAAACAGCTTCTAAAAACTGTATTCACAAATATGAGAAAGTTTCTACAATATATTAGAAAAAAATATTAAAAACAAGAAATATTATACTAGTTTGAGATCTATATGGAATAAAGAAAATATTACATCTCAGAACTTCAGTTAAAATGTGTCGTCTTAAGAACATTTCATCAAAATCTTGTTGTAAATTCTATAAAGTCTTATTATGTTTAGGGTAATAAAAATATTTCATCTCTGAATCATAGAAAATGTTATCATCTGCACAAAATCATACAATAACAAAACTCTCAATCAGCATCATGAAAACTTCTTACACAGGTTTAAGAAATACTAAGATGGGTCAAAGGTTTGCAATATTTTGGTAATGGGAAACACAATTTGGCTTTTCTGGATGATTTTGTCTAGATTGTGATGGTAACAAACCACACTTGACTGAAGTACTGAGCTTGTCTGATACTCTCAGATTTTGTCTCTATAGGTTGGAGCATGATCTTTGAATCTATGGTTTTAGGCCTACCTGATATTACCTGATTGATGAGGTTCCTGCAACCCAAGGGAAATTTCTTGGACAATCTGGTTACTACACTGTAATCAGCTTTGCCTTTACCTTTTGCACAACAAATGTTTTGTTTACTTCTGCAATGTTATAGTCCAGTTTGAGCTTGTAAAGCATAAGTTTCTGAATTAGATTATGTTGCACGTTCATCTGTACAACTTCCAAATCTCATGGAATGAAGCAATGAAAAACTTGTCAGTGTACCAGCTATCATAATACTACCAACTACAGTGAGTACCTACCACAGCTTGAACTGCTTCATTCATGGAATATATGCATTGCAAATTAGCACATCCCAGAATATTGCAAAACTTTTGTCACGTGATATCCCACGGAGACGATAGAAATAAGATTAATACTATCCTCCCATTGGAATGAACAGTGGCAACCTGTCAAAAAAGTGACCATTAAGAAAGAATGTAGGTCACAGAGGGGATATCAACAGGTGTTGGTACTTAGTAACCTCAGGTTGCCGGACACTGGAAGGGGAGGAAGGTAGAAGCCAAGTGATTGGCTGGGACCCCAAAACGGAAGTGGGGACTCCTTCCCCTCAGCGGAAATAAATAATAAGAAAGTTAGTTATTGGAAAGGACTCGTGGCAGACAGACCCATAGCCATTTACTCCGGGTAGAAGACAAAAGAATATCTGAGACACGAGGGACCCAAGTTCTTCAAGCCAGTATTAAAAATAGCATAAAGTCTATTAGCCCGTGAAAGAAGAAAGATTCTCCAGTGGAACCCCGTCGAAAAATAAGATAAGTAACTTTGGGGGCTATTTCTCCTTTATACCCAAACTTTATATACCACTCTCTCTCTCTCTCTCTCTCTCAATTTGAAGGAAAACGAAAGAACAGAAAAGAAAGACATTTATGTCCATGGACTGTTCAATTCATTATACATATTTGACACTTTGAAAGTGTATCTCTTTGTATAGTAAAGGATTCCTGTATTTTTATGTTACCACGTGGTCTCAGTTGTTCTTGGCAGTTCTGCTACGAATTTGTTACCTCATGCTTCCTTTTCAGCTTCTATTCGCCTTATGTTATCTTGCTTAAAATTGTCCTATAAATTCCTCTAAAATATCACACGGGAAACCGGAGTTGCCGACTACTACAATATAAAATTATTACTACTAAAACCAATAGGTCCATATCTTCTGTTGTCTTGGGGAGGAAGAAAGCGACCTGGTGGGTGTGTGGATAGTATGAAATTTGGAACCCCTTGCCAGCGGCGGTCAGTCTGGCCCTAAATTAATCCCTCACGTAATATGCCAGGTCTTATATGCCTGAGAGAAAAACTCTGAACGAGGACTTATTCTATAGGGGATCAAGTGCCAACCTGCCCCGTCTTCACACGTGCGAAAATAAAACCCTGTTCTGGGATGAAAGTAAAGTTTTCGCGTCACACTTTTGACTCACTCTTGTATTATAATCTTTTGTTCAGTGAGAAAAAAAGAAGTCTACAAATTAACTTTTTTTCCCTAGTTTTCCTTTTATTTTTCTTTCTCTCTCTCTTATGTATATATATATTTTATATTTTTAATTTTTTTTTACTATCATTATTTTATTTTTAATTGTATTACCATATTCCACAGAACAATCCTGCTGATAATCTCTTGAAACCTGATGGAGCCCACAAATGGAAATGTGGCAAAGCTGGGGAAAAGCAGTCTTCAGTTGTTTTACAGGTATGTCCTCCCTGCTATAGTTTTTCTTCTCTCTCTCTCTCATTTTTTCAACATTTTAAAAATCATCTTAAAAATTCTTGTTTTTCAAAATTTTAAAATCCTTTTTTTAAAATTTAAACCTATTTTTTAAAAATTTCAAAAAGTTGTTTGCTCTTTTATAAATAATTTTCAAAAACCTATTTAACTTCTTTAAAACTTTATTCAAATTTTGATTAGAAATTAAAAATTCAAAAAAAATTTTTTCATATCGATAAAAGTAGAAAATTCTCTAACTCTAAAATAATTTTTAGCCTTTGTCAATAGAACATCAGATTATTTGGTTGGTAACTACAATGATTTGAAATATAGTTGGTTAGTTGTTGTTGAGGTCTATGTACAAGTTTAATCCAAATTCCTTCCATTTTAGCATGTACTAGACTATATCAAACTACATAGATTATCTGTTGATTTAGTAATCCCAAAGAAATAACAATTGACAGTTTTATGGATTGTAAGGTAACTAATGGTTACATCAATATGTTTTGAAAGAGAATGTAATGAGAGCTTTGTATTTTGATATTTTACACTTAAAAAGTTCTCTCAAAGGAATAATGAAAGCAATGAACATGTGCTATGTGTGTAAGTAGGTTTAAATAAGAATATTAATACGTAAACTTTTAATTTTGAAATTTAATTCTGAAAACTTCAGATCTTTATATTCCTTTTGTGAATATGGAGAAAAGGGGTTTATTTATTTTCTAGAACTTAAATAAAATTGAAGTATATTTGTGTTGTATTTATTATGTAGTACTGTAATACAGAGTAGATATTTAAAGTTTAGCCTAGTCTGGTACACGGTGTCATTTATGGGACTCTCAGTAAGGATCAAATACATTTGTGATGACTTGAAAGACTAGCTTTCCAACATTCACTTTTTACAAGATACAAGGAGCACACAATAAGTTTCCAGACTTTTTTCATATGGGCACTTTTATTGGTAGTACACATGTGAAACTCTAGTCCCCTTTGAAGTAATCTCCTCCGGCTGCAATGCACTTGTTGTACCGTTCCAACAACTTCTGGAGGCTCCATGGAAATCCTCTTGTCAATGACCTTCGTAACAGCCTCTTTCATCTCTAAGTTTTTCCTTGAGCTTAGGGAATAACCAAAAGTCACAGGGAGCAAGGTCTGGACAATAGGGAGGCTGAGGAACTGTCTTGATGCCCATCTTGGTCAAATAGTCTGTGACAAGGATGGAGTTGTGGACTGGTGCATTGTCCTGGTGGAAATGCCACTGACCTGATTTGAAGAGTGCTGGCCTCTTCCGACGGAATCTCTTCCTGAACTCCCTTAAAACCTCAACATAGTATTCCTTGTTGACTGTCTGTCCAGTGGGAACCCAGTGCATGTAGATCATGCCAGTGCTGTCAAAAAAAAGGATCATCAAAAGTTTGTGGGTGGATTTGCTCTGTCTGGCCTTTTTAGGTCTGGGAGAGCCAGCATGCTTCCACAGGGAACTCTGTCTCTTGGTCTCTGGGTCATAGCAGTAGATCCAGCTTTCATCGCAGGTCAGCAGAGCATCAAGAACTGTGGGATCTGAATTGATCAGCTCGACTATCTTCCTGTTGTCATGTCAACGTCTTTCTTTCTGATCTTCTCTGAGCACCCTTGGGATAAACTTCGCGCAAATCTTCCACATCTTCAGTTCTTCATGAATAATTGTGTGTACAGTTCCCACACTGACATCAAACTGCGCACTTATTGTCTCTATAGACACACGACGGTCCTTATGCATGAAAATCTTTATTTGGCCAATCAACTCTGGTGTTCTGACTTCCTTACTCCTCCCACACCTCTCATCATCCCTCACAGACTCCCTGCCTTCCTTGAATCTCTTATGTCACTCACAAACTGATGCTCCATTCATGCAAGATGATCCAAAAGTAGTCTGAAGCATTCCATACGTTTCTGTGGCATTTTTTCCAAGTTTAAAACAGCATTTTATTGCATATCGTTCTTCTAAAGTGTCCTCATGTCCAGATTGCATTTTTGAAATTCACCAGCTGTGATAATCAGGCTTTAGTAGGGTGTATTCCAATTGCTACTGTAGGTGTTCATTTGAACCTGAAATCATAAAAACTGGTCAGTCATCTCATAAGATGTATAGCAATAAGATACTGAATTTTCAAGAGTCTGCAACAATTTTAAATGCCTGTACAAAAATGTCTGGAAACTTATTGAAGGCACCTTGTATCAACTCTGTATATATTTAATTAGTTGTACTCAGTGGAAAAATAACAATGATAGGGCATCCAATAAGGATTGAACTGACTAGACAAGCAATTGTCTAAAACTAATTTGCAAACCATTGTCATTGCCTAAAAAGGTTCTTTTGTTGCACATGATATATGAGTGTCCAAAAATTAAGTTAAAGATATCAATGAACCGCTAGTCTGTTTACACAAGAGATTTTGTTTTCAGTGGTAAAGACATATGTAGAACCAGCCATACATTTTAGATGAGCTGATAATAGAAGAATGGCGCACACATGTCAAAGATTCTCCTGAATAGCTCTCTGGTTTTGTTTTTAAAGTGTTCCCTTCTCTTGTGTTGTCGTATCAAGGTGAGTAAGTCCAGTCCGTCTACTTTTTCTTTCTCTTAATTGTTCTTGCTTACATGTATTTATTTAGATAATACGGTGAGTAAAAAAATTTTGCATTATTTTGGTATGTGCCAGTTTACAATGCATATATCGTCTGACCGAAGCAGTTCAAGTTGTGGAAGGTACTTGCTGTGGTTGGTAGTATTGTGGTAGTTGGTGCACTGACATGTTGTGCATTGATTCATTCTGTGATTTGAGAGGTACACAGATGAACATGAAACATAGTTTAATTTGGGAACTTATACTTTACAACTTTAAACTGAGTCATAACACTATGGAAGCAATCAAATTTGTTGTGCAAAAGGTGAAGGCATAGTTGATCATTCAGTACAGTAACCAGATGGTTGAAAAAAAAATCTGCTCAGGTTGCAAGAACCTCAATGATCAGGCAAGGTCATGTCGACTTGAAATAATGGATTCCAAGGTTCTGCTTCATGCTATAAAGGTAAATCTGGTAACACTTGGAGAAAATCAGTTGCTCTTGCTATTTCACAGTCCAGTGTAGTTTGTCATCTTCACAAACTTGGCAAAAGTATCCAGAACTACCAAATTGTCTCTAAGTTTGATCTTAAAGAAAGTGGAACATTCAGTATTAGCAATGGTTTATGACAATTATCCTGCTAATTATTGCTTTATGCAAATTTGTCTTTACACGGGTGACTCTTTTCTTGTTTATTATTCTTCTTTTAAGAAGAATTACAAGAATTATATAGTTATTGGTCAGATTGTAAACCTGGCTTGTGGGCTTCTTAAGCAGTCTCTCACCAACTCATTGGCTTTCTTGAACAAGAAGATAGCTCATCAGTGTTGTTTGACTACCATTGTTAAGGGATCAAGTAAGCAGTACACATCAAAATCTATATGTCAGATCTGCACAAAGTTCAATTTGTGGCTTCTACAACTCTACAAAAAATAATGGATGCAAAATGGAATTTTGTCAAAAGATTTAAAAACAATTTGATTTTTTAAAAAAAAAGAAAAATTAGTTTTTGCTTTGTGATACCGAAGAAAGAAACTGAAACATGAATCTCTTCCTTTATTTCATATAACGCTTGGAGAATGTACTGGTCAAAACATGAGCAGCAAAAAAGAGGAATGCAACTGGCCTAATAAATCTTAGTATTAATGATCACTCTCAAAATCATATGTAGTAAAATGGAGGAGTCTCTTTGGCGTAGTGGCTAATGTGCTGGACTGTGACATGATAGTGAGTTCAAACTCCACTTGTGCTATTACATTCATTTTCAGACTAGTACCCTTGGGAAATATATAAACTCCTTTTATCCACCATGCCATGGGCTGAATAGTACTTTTAATGTGGGTTTGTTATTATATAACCCACAAAAGTTAATATGCCATTAAAAATAAAGAAAGAAGAAAAATGTAATCTAGTCAATACATAAAACATATTACTAAGTACAAGTTACCTCCCTTATTACATTTAGAATTATTCCAGTCATCTTGGGGCTGTAGAAACACTGACTGTATTTCTGCAGAGGAGTAAACCCTTCCCCTATATTTTGAATATGACACTAACCATCTGATTATGAGGCTCAAGTCCTGCAGCTTTGGAAAATGTGGAGTACCCCTTCATTGCCATTACTACCAGGTCAACTCTGACCCAGAGTAGTACCTGTTCGGGTCCCATCTATGGGTCAAATAGAAATATTCAATCATTTTCTATACTTGAAACCATTTAACTGTGTGTAAATAAAACTCTAAATGTTAGATAGCAATACTTGAAATCATTTAACTGTGTGCAAATGAATGAACGTTGACTTGTTTCAAATGTTACCTACAAACTATTCGTTTAAAATCCTATATATAAGAACAAGATTTGGCATTAAATAGCCTATTAGGATTGATATGCCATAAAATCCAACTAACCAACATTTAAAATTAGTTTTTTTTTCTTGAGTTTGCAATATTTTAATCAGTATAACATTTGTTCATTAATGGTTAACTTAAAAAACTGCAATAATTAATTAATCAAGCTTTTGCCTTTTAAATCACTTTAATTGTATAAATACTTTATAGAGAAGGAGGATTATTTAGAATTCTGAAATTGTCTCTCCCTAAATGTAGTCTTTGCTAAGAAATGTTGCTATATATTGTCCATCTTTTTATCAATGCATTATTGTGTGTGTGTGTATATATATATATATATATATACACACACACACACACATTGTATAAAGTCCTTCATAGAGTTTTGGAAAAAGACCCCCTCCCCCCCAAATAAGCAGATTCAACGAAATATTGTTACTATGTCTAGATCGATTAATAATCTCTTTTGGAATGTTAAGATTCTTCTCAGAGCCATCAATGGACAATAAATAAAACTCAGCTGGAAAGTTTTCATAAGTTTGAAATATTCACAATACAGTCAGTATTTTCTCATCATCAAGGCTTTGATTCTCTCTTGCTATCTGTTCACACTTGTTAAGTCATCTAGACGGTATCCAGTGTCCACACAGAGCTGATGAATTAAAGTTTTTGCTAATCAATCAGCACTAGTGTATCTATGTGAAGGAGTCTATAGGAGAATGTCACAAATGTCCTTGCTTCTCCAGCAATCCCCACCATGTCTTGCTTGAATGGTTTGTGAGATAGGGGGTTAATGGCCATGCTGTTGCTATTTTGTAAGGTGTGCCTGGTAGAGTTGTCTCTCAACAACAAAAATGCAATGACTGACCAAAAACCTCCTTTCTGTATTCAACAATTCTCTTCTCCTTGTCTCTTTAAACTGACTGCCGCTTCTCCTCTAACCAATTCTTGTCCAAAGCTCAAGACTGAGTGACGACGTTTGTTGTTTTTATGTTCTTTTCTGCCTGCCCTCATTTGCATGCGCATCCTCACTCTCCATGGTTTTACGTGACTGCCAGCATGAAGATATGTGACCATTTGCAATATAAGCTCACAGGGGGCAGCCATGTTTTTTCCAGTTGAGAAAATAAATCTTGCACGCGGAGCATATGTGCTGAGGTGAGTGGCTATTTTCATCCCAATTTTCACTACACTCCACCCTGATCTCATGATCATAAATATGGCATGGGGGCGGCAGTGCCCATTTCTGCCAGGTGCTTCTTTGCAGAAGTGTAGGGTGCTCTTCCATTAGGTTTGCCACATTCCCTCTATCTCTGCTAATTTGGTCATTTTCATCTTTGGTATCTTCCTCAGAGGTTAACTGTACAGATGAATGTTGGCCTTCTGATTCACAAGTCACCATGACCCCCATCTCGCTACCAGACAATGTGTTACTTTCGTCTTCCTCCGTAACGGCTGATTTGTCATGCCTGTGAAGGTCTTTCATATGGCAGGGTGTGCCATTGACCAGTACTGTCTGAGGACTGATCACCCCATCAACCTGTCCTTTGCAAAATCTGTATCGGCAGTCTGGTGGCTTGACCCAGACTGGGTGGTATACGTTACTTCTGACTTCAGATGGATACAGTTTGGGGTCTATGCCTTTCACGCACTACTCATACTGGTATATGCCATTTGCTGGCGCACTAGATGGCATTTCATTATCTTTGAGTGTCGCATTATACCAATACATGGTCTCCACTTTCAAGCAACGCGATCTCATGGCTATTCTCTTGGCGGTGTGGTGACACCACTCTGCAATGCTGTTACCTTCTGGGACATAAGCACACTGGTATTGTATTTGTATTCCCCAATCGTCTGTGAAAGTAAGGAAAGTTTAGCTACAAAATGCTGGGGCATTATCTGTCAGTATTTCACCTGGCACACCGTGTTCAAAGCCGGACCTCAGTTCTCGCATGATGGCCACACATCCTGACATGCCAGCTGGTGCCACTCAGTGAAATGTGTCAGCCTGCAATCGGTCAGTGTCAAGAATCCATTGTCACTTTAATGGGTTATGTCCATGCCAAGCCGATATCAGTTGGCTCCCACTTCAGTTCTTCCCTTCTCCCATTGGGCCGGAGCTGAGTCAATCAATTGGCATTCCTTGCAAGTTTGTATTATCAGGGCAGCACACATCAAGAGTGAGGAATCGGACCTGTGCCTTATCAAATCAAGCCATCACTTTGGTACTCAAGTCACCTCATCTGTTAAATTCTTCTCCGATGCAGCGAAAGTAACATCGACTTGGAGGCCATATTCATGGATCAGCTGCTGTAGGATTGTCAACCTCCTTCAAACCAGCATCTCGCTTGCAGCTATTGGTTCTTACTCAGGCTCTTCCGCGTCAGTGCATCAGTTAGCCAATGGTAGACGCACACAGTCTGTGTGCAGATGAACTGTTTTAGCATGCCATTGCAATGCAAGGTTGAGACCTTTTCACCGTGGTGTCAAGCTCTGCTAAATTTATATGCTAGGCATCGTTGTCAGAGGAAGTTAGCATTGCATCCTCCAGGATGTCACCATGTCTCTCCAATGCCACACTGGTTGCCAAGGAGCTTGCATCAACCATGCATTCAACTCTTCTCCAGATACACTTCAGTTACACAAACAGGGTCATCATGGGTCACCCTCACCAACACTTCTTTCACAACTTGCCTGAGGGAGATATCGTCGACCAGGTCATCCCATCCTTTGGTCACTGTGTTCACGCGTCTCTTTAGAACTCCGGCTATCACACATAGCCAGTTGCAAACAGGAAGTGGCTCATCAACTTCCAATGCATGGAAAATACAGTTCGTCATGTCATCTCAGTAGGGGGTTCTGGAATTGCAGTTCTTTCGTTTCCAACTTAAGTGATGCACTCCCCAGACCTTAAGGCCAGCAGTTTAGCTCCATGCTTTAAGCACTCAGGGTCTTTTACAAATTAGGCCAAAAGATACCAACTTCGTCTTAACCTCTTCGGCAGATACTATGACCTCATTTACCTATATGTCATCTGATGTAGGATGACGGTTGCCTTCATTGTCTGTTCCTCATGTGCCAACACTACTGATGATAGCCTTCATGATCATTGGTACCACATTTAGCCAAAGCCCAACTGCGTGAGGCAATATCTTTCCCCTTGATCAATACCGTCTGATACGCCAGAGAGACTTGTGGACTTGTACTTGTAAATAGGCTCTCCATAGGTCAAGCAGTGCTACCTTCACTCTTTGCTGACACCACTCCCTCAATTGGCTGTACATAAGTCTGTATCTGCAATGAAGGCATCTATATGCTGTTGAGTTCCCTGTAGTCCATCACCGAGTGCACCTTGCCTTTGGTATGTTGTATGACAGTCATTA
>OY757915.1:102944494-103211994 GCA_963585895.1 Sepioteuthis lessoniana
CTATAAATATGAAAATAACATTTTTTTAAAGACTTGATTTTCTGGTGGTTGAAATTTTAACTTCTAGCTAATCAATCTATTTTATTCAGTTAAACATGATAAGGTTTCAGTTTAGCTAACCCAACGTATGCAAATGGTTCAGTTAGCATTATATTTACATTGTAAATTCAACCACTACTAAAAAAAAAAAAAAAAATTACCAAGGGATTTTCAAAAACTAAAAACATGCTTTAGGATCGTATGAGTAACTAGAGAAAAGGTTTGGTTAGGTCTTTGTTTAATGGCATATCAACCTTTGTAGGCTATTTTAATGCTAAAGTCATCCTTGTAGAACAATAGTAGTGGTATTATTTACTCTCTAACTGGGAGGATAAAGGGTTCATACCATGGCATTGTATTCTATAGTATAGAACGTCATGGTTCATACCTTTCCCAACAAAACTAATCTAAAAGTGGACACAACAAAGCAACTGGAATTTTAACTTCTTGATACAATATCGCAGTCTAGCATGTTAACCACAGTGCCATGAGAACTCCCCCCCCATATACACACACGTGGTGACTATAACTATAGCTGTTCTTGAGTTATTATGTTACAATTAAGATTTATTAAGCAAATCCATCAAAAATGGTCCGGGAGACCTGGGTTCAATCCCAGGTCGTGTCATACCGAAGACTTTAAAAATGGTACTTGATACCTACTTGCTTAACACTCAGCAATATAAGGTACATATCAAGGGTAAAGTGGAGCAATCCAGGGAAAGGAGACGTGCCCTCCCCTACACTTCAGTGTAGTAGCTATTGAAAAGGGAGCCTTCTGGTCGCCCTTGACTATGGTCGCCAACTTTACTTACTTATGGCACATCAACCATTGTAGGTTATCTAATGCCATATCCTGTTTTTACATAAATACATAAAATATATATGTGATTAGTAAACACATTTTGTAGATAACATTCTTAAATGAGCCCGAGCTCTTTTTTTTGTACACAGTTAAATGGTTTCAAGTATTGCTATATAATAGACACAATTTAACATCAGACATTTGTTTGCATATATAGTTTGTTCTATTTGACCCATAGATAAGACCCTATCAGATGCTACCACTCCAGGTCAGAGTGGACCTGGAAGCAATGCCAGTGAAGGGATACACCACATTTCCCAAAGCTCCAAGGCTGGGGCCTTTCCATCTGATTGTTTAAGGTCATATCCAGGACACTGGTTGGGAGGAAGAAGTCTTACCCCTCTGCAGAGATGTAGTCTGTGTATTCTACAGCCCCAGCCGACTGAGCACTTGGTAACTTATGTCCCTTTGTAATATCATAGATTTCATACAACTTGTCCAATCATTGCAGAATTGTTTATCCTTCATTTACATGTATAACATAAACATTAATTGTATACTCTTTATTTTACACCTTTGATAATGAATGATGAAAAAATTGTAATTAGAGCCATTTTAAACAGCTGCCAGAAAAAAAAGAGTAAGTGCAAGAGCAATGGCAAAAGAAATTATTGATGTCAAAGGCAAAAGAACTGTCAACAAATGTGCATCACAATACTGGTTCAGATATTTCAAGGAAGGTGATATGAGCCTCAAAGACAAACCAAGGTCAGGGAAACCTTCTGTTGTGGAAGATGAGGCCTTGCTTGAAATGGTTGAACATCAGCCAAGCACAAACACTCATACATTGTTGGCAGAGCTTGGCCCTTCACAAAACACCATCAATCAACACCTCTATAAACTTGGTCTTGTAAACAGACACTGAAATAATACGTGAAATACAAAATAGCTTGAAATATTGCAAAACTTTTGACTCACCCAAGTACATACATTGCAAATGCATTTCAAATGATTTTACTACAGAAAAGGGATTATGAGAGGTCATGAATTAAAGTAAGCATTAACAGACAGAAATCTTGTTTTATACTGAAAAATGTCACAATATTTACTAAGCCAATATTCTAATAACAGAAGATGGAATAGTTTACTATTTAGTACAGTACAGTACAAAGCCTAAGTTTGTATTAGTTAGCATAGTAAAGCATAAAGTCTAAGTATTTACTATTTATCTTGGTACAACACAAAACCAAATGTGAAAAAAGGTTGTTTTTGTGCAACTGGAGGTGATGGTGGTCATCTAAAATAATTAACACACTTTGAAGAAAAAGGTTTTTTACACTCTTAACATATACATACATAAACCACATAACACAAGTGTACTACAAATGCAAAAGCTAGAATTTTCAATAAAGAAAGAAACTTCTATTCATTAATATCAATCTGAATAAACATTACCTAGCAGTATTGTAGTTACTTTCCTCCTTATATTATTGACATCCTGTTAACTTAATAAGAGGTGTAAAGTAATTATGAGGGAGTGGTTTTTACCCAAATCCCACTTACCAATTCTTTTCTGCATAAAACAGTGTGGTATGCCAGAAAATAAAACATTTTTGTCATGATATCTGGCAATGGAACAGAGCACAAGGAAAAATGAATTAATACCTTTCCCAAGATGATTAGGTATACGTGATATATATATATATATATATATATATATATATATATATATATATATATATAGAGAGAGAGAGAGAGAGATATACACACACACACACGTTCATATATGTGTATATACATATATGCTTAAATACATGTGTATATGTGTGTATGTATACATTTAAATACACATATACATACAAATGCATGTGTATATGTTTCTATACATATGTATACACACACACGTACAAACATGTGTACATATATCTATATACATATGAACACACACATATATACAAACATGTATATATGTTTATATACATATGCACACACACATACATTTACATGTATACACAAAGAAATTTACAAAGTGATAGAAAATTAGTTTTTTCTTTTTTTTTTCTTGTAGGGATGATTTTTAGAAACGATGAGATCACTGGATAATTTGACAGATAAAGAGACTGCTGAATCTATTCAAGGTACATGAACTTTCTACTAGAAACAATATACACACACACATTTTTATGCTATACAACTGTTCTGATTTGTGTGTATGTGCATGCGTGAGAGAGAGAGAGAGAGAGGATCTCAGTCAAATAAAACAACTCAGTGATAAGACTTTTTGCTTAGATATTGACTTGACCTCAGGCGCTAAGATAGGCTATAAAAGTTTGACCTTTGAGATCAATGAGATTGAGAGACTTTGATATGAAGTATAAAAATTCTTTTGGACCTTATTAATGGTGAGACAAACAAGGTAACATCCAGATTTTTCTCATAGCCAGCTGTATGTTGAATGTTCACAAGTAATGAAAAGAGATTATGTGATTGCAAAAGATTGAAGAATAAAAAATATCATGCACAAAGATCTCAGACACTAATCAAAATTTCAATTTTTAAAACTCTTGTTCATTTATATCATGTTCATATATCATATTTATATCAAGAGGTTAGGGAATCACATTCATATTTACATTTTTTGTGTAGTTGTTTCTTGAGAGCTTTTTTTGCACACAGTCTTATCAAATAATTTTTAAACCGAACAACTTGACCCATAAATAGGACCCAAACAGGTACTACAACTCCAGGTCAAAGTAGACCTGGGAGTAATGGCAATGAAGGAATATTCCACACTCCCTAGAACTTCAGAAGTGGAGCCTCACCATCAGATGCAGTTTAGTGTCATGCTCAGGACACACACCCCTTACCATTCTGCAGAGGAAACCATCAGCATAATCTAAACATCACCAACAAGGCATGAAAATAAAGAATAAACCTCCATAAAGAAACCATAAAATCAGAGTTTGAAAAATTATAAAAAAAAGCAACTGAAATTTACAGCAATGTGAAGCAAAAGATTAATAATAACTGATTGGTTCTTATGATAAATTCAATATAATCCATCTACTGATACTGCTCATGTATATTAGCATTAAAAAAAAATCTGTGAATCAGGCATTTAGTGAAAAATGAAGAATGAAAGCTATAGTTAGTTTGGAGTTGGTTGTCACTGTGTCCTAATCAGTTAATTAGCAGTTGCAGTAAAATAAATTCTCCTAAAGAAACAGGCAATATAAATTCAAGCCTCGACAGAAGCATATTCCTCACTTCTGATCCTAACTGTTTGCTGACATCCTGTTGTGAGGCTGACAAAAGAAAGACACTGGGAACACAAAAAGGGTTGATAGAAAAACATATATATTCAAGCAACAGACAAGATACAAGTGAACCTGGTTAAACAGTAGTTAGGCGATAGGAAGCTAAGAAACCAGTAGGGTCGTGACTATCCATCCACTACACAAATGGTATCACGCTGATTGGTGAACTCCCGTCTGACACTCTCGTTGACGTGTATTTACGGAGGAGGATGAGTCCATTATGTAGGAAGTACAACACATCCCTAGGATGACAATTTGAGAACTTGCAATAAAAAGTAGTTGAAGTTGGAATAAAAGAAATTCCAGTTGAAAAAATAATAATCATTCATCTCATAATAAATTCAAAATGACAACCATGTTTATATTCATCAATAACAACTAGCTGAACCTGATTTACAGTCTAAGTCATACTGAAAACACAAATTCCCAAAAGATCAGCAAAGTTAAGCAACAGTGAACCTCTTCAGAACAACAGATACTGTAAATAACCTAAAACCTAAATTACCTACAGTTATTTAGAAACAAACACCAAGAACTAAAGATCAATATGACATTTTTAATACTTTGAGTTTTATGAATTACAAAGCAGTTTAAAAAAAAAAAGAAAAAAAAAAAGGTTAACATTTTATGACATTAGGATTTTAAAGTCCACAGGGATAGTGAACATATTATTGGAATCTTCCCGAGGTGGTCTTCGTTGATATCAGTTCTGCTTTTCTAATAAAGAAACTTCCATAGAAATATTAACATTTTTTTAATCACCTGTAGGAGATCCCAAGAATGTGTTCATAGGGATGATGAACCTATGAAGACTGTTTGGTATCTGAATAAGGACATTACTATTCTTTTAAATCAACTTGTATATTTAAATTATATATAAAATATTCATTTACAGATATATAACAAAATAAATTAAATGGATGAAACTATTGAAAAGAATATTTCACTAATTTTTTAACTTCATGATAAACAATATTTATCATAAAAGTAATTCTTCTTGTAGTATCCTCGCTTTTTTCATTGTTGGATCAGACAACTTTCATTTGAACATTATGGTGTTAAATGGTGAAAATCAGCAGACAGATATGTTGTTAATCTTACTTTACTCTTTTATGGATATATAAATATCATACAAGCCAACTGAAAAGGAAATAAAGCCATGAATAACAGGTTGACAGGTGAAGAAGATTCTAACTTTTCATATATTACTTTGGAGAGTATATGAAGCAGTGACTTCATCTGTTTGCCAGTGTCAGTCGACCAGTAAGGGCTTACATATATCAGCTCTGCGTGGACACTGGATGCAGTCTAGAAGACCTGCCAAAAGCAATGGATGATAAGGACAGATGGTGAGAGAAAGAGTCAAGGAATTCCATCTTATCAGCACAACCTGATGATGATGATGAGGTATCATACTCCCCTTTCTCTATAATACACTCCTTACATTCCTGATTAGATAGGTAAATACCATATTAATATATAGACATTTGATGATTAACAAATGGAACATACACCTGAAAAGGTTGGGGGAAGGGGAAGTATCAACAAAGACATTGTATTAAAGAAGAAAAAAAGAAAAGAAAAATGAAAATATTAATTTGAATAATTCAAAGAATAAAATCTTTTCAGTGGCAATGGGTTCAGAATCTATAAAGGAAATAGATGCCTCTTCTATACCACCATAGGAAGAGGACATCTATATTAAAATGTTGATAACAAAGACACAAGTAGACCTATATATGTAGAAAGGTAAATGATTTTAGTCTGGAACATATATATTTGAATATGAGAACAAATAGTATAGTCTAGTTGCAGCTGAGCAAACAATCAGCAGGGACCTTACTATGCATGCATGAATACTCTCCCATGGGGTTACTCAATTGACAATGAGATGCCACTGAATAAGCTTGTGCACTGTATGACTGCCACATTCTAAATGATCAGACAAGAAGAAATCTTCTTCATCTATCAACCTGTTAGTTATAGCTTTATTCCCTTTTCAGTTAGCTCGTATGATATTCATATTATATGCAAGTTTACTCAATTAAATATTTCTTATCACCCAAGGTTTGTTGACCCCAACACTTACTCCAGATCTGTCTCTTTGTAACTTCAGATTTTTCCTAAAATGATAAAAAACATTTCACAATGGATGGAATTAAAGAGAACATTGCAAGAAAGCTGATGGCAATCCAAAAAAGGACTTTTTAAATAGTTTTGAAAAATGGAAAAAAAAGTCAGATAAGTAGGTGAGGCACCATTGCCTTAAATAGGATTTTTTTTTAGTTAATATTAAATGGCTGGATACTTTCTGGACAAACCTTGTATCAGAAATAGTCACTTATCTGACATTTTAATAGGTGATATAGATGCATCCATGTTATCTTCCCTTTATATTTTAAAAAATTAAGTAAAAAAAATAAATAAATAAATAAAAGAAAATAAAAGAAGTCTTTTTCTAATTGACACCAGATTGTAAGCAGGGAAATTAATCAAATTATCCTACAGATGATCTATTTAGAGTTGATCCAAAAATTAATTCAGTGTGTTATTTCTCTACCAGATTACGCAATTATTGCTGAGCTAACAGACAATCACTCAACCATTGATTAACAAAAGAAGATATCATTATAAACAATAACAAGCATGATTTTTTATTCACTTTCTTCCCTAATAACACATCACATTGCATCATCTATAAACTCACAAGTGGCTTAAAGGTTTTTGTTTACAATATCTATAAACTTATAAGGAAACTCAACTGAACACAATAAATCATAATAAATGGCAGGTGTAACATTATTAATCTTACTTCTACTACAATACAATATCTGCCCTTCCCTCTCTTTACTTGAATATTACCATAATGCTGAACATAGCGCACTACCATTATTATTACAGTACACTCCAGAGAGTGTACCGTAGTAGCATGTGTGGCATAACAATTATAGCAGTAGGAAATGGACTTGGCAAGTCAAGTTCAAATCCTAGATTTTACTTTGCACTCATACCCTTGATTGCATCTCTTCTTTACCACCACCACCACCACCCAGCTATGGGTAAATAAAAAGGCAGATTGGGCTTTCTACCCTTGTATGTGAGCAAACCAGTCTAGAAAAAGTCTGAATTCAAAACTAACTGTATAAGTCAGGTCAGAGATCATTCCTTGCTACTGGCACCATGTAACCCAGTACAACCTGTCACATATTACTTGGAAAAGAGATGGACATTCCCATAGCCCAAAGAGATGCTATGATGAGGAATTATTTGGCATTGCACTTGGACAATCTAAAAAGGAGGTTATGGATGATGAAAACACTCTCTGCCCTTTACTCTCTTTCTATGAAATAATAATAATGAGAACCATATACTCTATTACTCTGGCTACATTATAGTGTCAACCTTTTTCATTCTTCACTAAATAGTAATTAGAAGATAACAACATTATTACAATCATCATAACAACAGTACAATCTCTATTCTGACTTATTTCCCTAACTAGTATAATATGAACATTACCACTCAACATAGCAATATTTCTTACAGTTTATTCAATATGTGACAAAAATTTAATAAGTATGAATTTACTGAAATTTTATTTTCTTCCTAAGAAACTTATGATCTATTAAATATGTAATAATCTCCAAGAGCAGTGTGCCTCACTTTGGTTTGGTTTGGTTTCTTTGTTTAATGGCATATCAACATTTTCAGGTTATTTAATGCCAAAGAAATTCTCCTAGAAGAACAGTTGTGGTACTATTTAACCCATAGCTAGGAGGATTTGGGGGTTCATACCTTTCCCAAGGGTATTTGTCTGAAAGTGAACGTAAAAGCGCGACTGGAGTTCGAACTCGCTTACTACGATTCCGCAGTCTAGCACTTTAACCATTACACCATGAGGACACCCCACATGCCTCACTTTAAAACAATGGTTAGTAAATTATGTAATAATCTCCAAGAGCAGTGTGCCTTACCATAAAACACTGATTAGCAATCCATCTAGCAGATCATTGTTACTACTGTAAGTTCAATCTGTATTTGATGCTCTACATTTGAGGCATTATGTCAAAGTAAGTAAATATCTATATGTATTATGCCATGGACTATTGCTGAGCAACCTGACATTGCAGATTATTACTACGGTGAAGTGAGCTCAACCCTTACTACATTTATGATCTTGTGCCATATGAAGCTCAGCTTTGTTAATCTTCATATAATTCACTAGATTTCCATCCATACCACTAAGGCTCCACCATTTTTAGTCAGATTTTAACCAAACTTTCAGGAACTGCTAGAGTCATGCCTGAATAGGTTTTAAATTATATTCACACAAGTTTATTTGTTTGTTCTTTTTACTCCCCAAAATAAAACTATTTCTTATACCAATAAGATATTAAGTAATCCCAAAAGTTAATGCCATGATTTACAATTACAAGCCTGACATAAAAAAAAACTGGCATCTATTTCAAGTATGATTGATATATGTAATGGATCTAATGAAATAAGTAAAGATTTATCTATATCATTACATCTATTATTATAAAGATGGACACAATTTAGCATTATATATACATAGTAAATCAAGCCCTTAATTTAGAACACTTTCATTGAATTCAATATTTAAACTTGAGTTTACTTGAAAAGGAAAAAATTCACTAAGAAGTGATAGTCATTTCCATACACAACAAATAAAACTACATTGGAAAGAATTTTTTCATAGAAAAATAGGCACCTTAGTGTCTCTATAAATAAGGATTTCTAGAATTTCTTTATGAAACAAGAACAAATACATTACATACAATGTTCTCTATCCAGAAGTTCTTTCATAATAAAAATACTTGTGATATTAGATTTTGAAAGTGAGATGATGCATGTTAGGCATAAATAAATGAAAGATTTTAACACAAATTATTTTATGAACATCAGTGACATTACATATGGATAAGCACTACTATTATTAATAATCTCGGAAAACATCAAAGTATTAGAGGCATCACTCTTCTCCTTTTAAGATTTTTATTTTAACAACATGCAAGAAAAAAAGAGAAACACCTGAACAGGTGTTTCTTAGCCAAAGCTTATACAACAATGTCAGGTGAGTTGCAGACAAGCAGTTTCTATAGAGTCTGGTAGAAGAAACGTAATGTAAAATACAAGAGAAATCACTGGGTACCACATTCTTCTGATCTTGTGCCAAACTAAAAGAAGTTTAGTAAATGACAACAGATAAAAAGGAGGGAAAAAACTTAGAATTTTAATTCCATTTGTTAATTTTTACCAACCATTAAATATCAAAGATAGTGAAAACTCAGTGGGAGGTATGGACCATTTTTGGAATAAGGTTCAACCCACTGAACCCTAATCCCTTAAGATCCCTCTCTCTCTCTCTCATACAAAAAAAAAGATTTTAATTTTACTCCAATATGTAAACATCAAAACTATCTCATCATTCCATGAAAAGAAAGGTTGAGAATAATAACTATATTAAGCTTCTTTTCATCAGTATCTAATGTATCCTCCATGGTACCAAAATATCGGGTCTAGGAATTCAAAAAATTAAGACTAGAATTAAAATGAATGAGATGTTTTAATCATTGGTAAAAGTTTGTCATCTATGGACAGCCAAAACAACCAAATTTGGTATGCTTACTGATTGGACCCAGGAAAAAAATCTATTCATGTTATGAAAGAATGAAGAATTTTTAATGTAAATACAAACAATATTGCTTGAGCTTTCAGGTTTAAGATATATGACTTACTTTCTATTCATGTGCAAAAATTCCAAAATAAATTCTTTTTAAATTTAAAATTACCATTTATTAGTTAAACATATCATTGCTCTTTTCTGATTGTATTATTTGCATTTATTCCTGACTATGTTCCTGATTTTCAATCCATTTGTATTGTAAAATCATTAGAAATATATTCACATTCTATACATAATAAAACCTATCCTGTCAGTAATACCCACATTAATTGCTGACCACAAAAATGAAAATATTTTTTTTCCTGATTTTTAATGCATTTCTATAGTAAAATCATTAGCAATATATTTACATTCTACATATGATAAAACCTATCCTGCCAGTTATACTTACATTAATTACTAACCACTAAACTGACAATCCTTTTTCATTCCCAGATTTTTAATGCAAAATACAGACTGAATGGCAAACAAGTTTCAAGTAAAAAAAAAATTAAGAAATCATTAAACATTCCCCCCACCAGACCAGAAATATTTGTACATGAAGAAAATGGCTGAAGATAAGCAGAAGAGTGGTGGTGTCATTTTAAAGTTAGTAAGCAATGATTTAAAGAAAAAAAAAAACCTTGCCACAAAATATTAGGGTTAAATATAGTCAGCATTAAAAATATAATTGTAATTATCACTTCATTATTTTTTCCTACTTACCACCAGAATTTGTTGTTTCACTACATTATGTAACCATTAAGATGAATATTAATTTGGACATAATAGTTTAATAACTTCCACCAATGAGATCATGTGTTATACAAACAACTACTTATTATAATAAGACATCAATTACAAAATGATAACTTTAATGAAAGGTCATTGACTTCTCTCGCTTTTCTTTATCAAAGGTATAATAATACATAAATGAATATATTATTGTAGATGAAAAGCAATTTTAAACAATATTTACAAGTAAAGAAGATAACTATGGCTCCAAGAAAGTTTATTATCTCTATTATGATTCTGTTGGTATGCACAACCATAACATTTTTCTCCCAAAGATCATAGTGTAGTATCTATCTGTTCTTAGACACTTCTGAACTAGAATTAGTTACACTTTTTTCAAGAAACCTTCATAACATCAAGTGGGGAAGAATAGGGGAAAACAAGGAAAGAGAAGACAAGAACAATAGAGAAAAACAAAAATAAAACAGATGAAAGGAAAAAAAAGATTATATATATATATATATACACACACACAGATAGAGAGGACTGATTGGAAATGTAAAAAAAGCATAGAGAGAGGGGACAGGTTGAAAAAAAAAGGAAGACAGAGACAAACTTACTGGATGGATATCAAGAAACAATGAATATAAAATTGAAAAGCAGGTAGAAATGGGAAAGTGTAAAAATTGCAATACATTAAAGACTCTTTATGGAGAAAGAGAGTAAAAGAAAGATAAAAGAGAGGATGCTATATAAAATATTTGTGCATTCCTTTTCTTTCCTTTTTTTTTTTTGCATGTGAAACTAATACATATTTGTATAACATTTAGATAGAAACAGGCAATGAATAATGGAAGGGATAAGGAAGAGATAGAGAAGATACAGGAAAAATATGAGAGAAGAGCAAAGGCATCAGATAATGGATAATCTTTGTTGACATCACTTGTGAAATTTTCATAGGTTCAACTAGTTAGTAATAAAAATCTTAAATTAAAAGATCCACAGATTACTTAAATATTTGTTAAATAGCATCAAATATAGCACAAAGCAATATTGTAAGGATAGTGGTATCATTAATAAGCTTTCAGCAAGAAAAGAAAAAAGTTTTTTAAAAATATTAACCATTACTTTAAATAACAGGTGATTTTTGCTAATATTCAATATTTCATTATGTTTATTTCATGTATGTAAAAAGACACATACATAGTGCTAAATGATTGCAATTTGCACATTTACGAAATTAAACACATCAAGATCGGTTATAAATGTATCATGTTTGCCTTTTTCTAACAAGAATATTTATCAGAATCACATTTTTTATGTTTGTTGTTGGTTCATTGTTGGATTTTTTTATCATCTTAATCAAGAAATACATTCAAGGAAATATATAAATAAAAAATAATTCACAATCAGGCAACAGAAAAGGATGAGTTGAGGGTAGAAACAAACAGTATTTTTGCACATTAACATCTAAATGGGTTATATAGCAGTAAGCATTATAGACAATTCAAACCCTCACCACCATTTTGCCTGAACAAATATAGATATCTTTTATGGATTAGACAAAATGAAAAGAATTTGAATTACTCTAATATATTTTTAAAAGATCTTTCTTTCTGCTAAACCAAGAGATGTCAATGACCTCAGTTTGATAACTGGATTACCTGAGTTCTGTATAAAATAATGACACAGTAACATCTATATAAGTCATAAATATATGTTGGCAATTACCTATCAAATAAGACTGTTTTTTTGAAAATTTTGTATACAGACCAATGGAATTTATGAATGTTGCAGATTTGCCCTCAACTAATCATTATAAAAATGACTTGTCATCTTGGTATTATTAAGTTTCTAACTTTTCAGTTGACTTGAAGCAATAAATGTTACTTACTTTGCATTGGGATATATTTATGCCCAGAAAAGGAGAACATTTTTTTAACTCCTGAAGATTGGTTATGGGGCCAGGCATTAAATATACAGCAAAAACAAAATCAAAAAAAAGCAGGAAGTGTAAATGTTAAAAACAAAAGACACACAAAATATGAATGACTATTTGAATTTCTAAAAAATTGATCTTAAGCAATAAGTTAGATTTGAAATAAATAAATTGTTGTCCTTTTTTTTCTATACTAGATTGATATTTTTTTAATGATAATTTTTCTGTAAAGACAGGTCATGAAGAATTAAACATTTTACATGGACACAAGAAGACGGCCAATTAGTGCAACAAGGGAAAGATATGGAAGATGAGGTTACAACAACTAAACTAGTAAAGAAAAAAAAAATCAAATAATTTTGAAGCTAAAATAAAAAGCGAAAGTGAGTTATCAATTTTCCAAATCGTAAATCTAAAATATGCTTACATTTGCTGAGAAGAATAAGATAAGCATTTTGTATACATTTTCTTTTTCACAAGATATGTAGCAGCTGGCCAAACAGTAGCAAAGACACAGCAAAGAGACAATTTTTCCAGAACATTAACACTGACAGCTATATGGGTCATGTAGTGGCAATCATAATTTCTTTCTTTTTCAAATGAAGATAAGTAGAGAAAGAAGTCTTTCCTATGTTAGTCTCTTGTAGACAAAACAGTGAGATGAATTGTTGTTTCTGTTACCATAATTGAAACCATTAAAAGAAAGTTTAGAATATAATCCCTTTAGACAAGGTCATATATATTCTTGCAAACATTTGCAAATTTTTTTTTTTTTTCTTTAAAAAGTATTTGTGATTTTAGTATATATTTAACTTAATTCTTTATTATGACTTATGGTCAAGTCACATAGAAATCACCAGTTCCCACTAGATCACCAAATTTAAACAGTAATAAGCCTACTCACTACTAAGATAGGTGACTATTTAGCAAAAGCAGATACTATAAGCAATCTGAGGCTAATGTACCAAACTAAGCAAATAATACAAATAATATTATTTTGTTAACTTAGCAAGATATGTATTATTAGAAGTAATTGGATATTTATTTACAAGAAACTGATTTGGTACAGTACAGGGCCGAATAGGATTAAAAAAAAGAGAACCTGTTTACAGGGCTTGTCTGTTTGAAAAATTAGCATTCAAAATCATGGGTTTGAATATCAACCCCTGATACCAATGAGAATTAGGAAAATATCTCAGCCCCACACAGATGACAATATAACTCTCCAAACTTTCACTCTTAATTCATAATCTTGAATCAAATTTAAATGCAATTTCTTTTTCTGAGTTTTTTTTTAACTCCCCACCATTTTTTTTTTTTATCAAAAAGTTGTTTAGAGTCCAATTTTTTTTCATAACTCCAGTATACAAAATATAAAAGTAATCAATGGTACTGTTCCTCATATCGTCTATGTCAATTGTTTTGAAAATATTAGTTATTTACTAAGTTTAGTTTTGACACAAGACCACAAGTATGTGGCACTCAGTGAGTATCAAATTCAGTTCTCAATAGTAATGATCAGTTCCTTAACCATTAGTTCACCAAACAGTGCTTAGTAATTTCAATCAAAGCATATTTCTAGAGATTTATTAATTTTTGCTTAATCTGACACAAGGCTACAAAGTGTGAAACACCCAGTGAGAATTAAATTCACTTAACTAAGGAATTGATCAGTAAGACCAGGTTTTTTTCTATTCTACATATTAATCTTAGTTTAGCCAGGTACAAGGTCACAGTAAATGGAGCACTCATTGAAGAACAAAAACACTAATCAGTAGTAATGAACTACTAGACCAACTTGTTAACCATTACACAATGACAACAAAGCAAATTTTATCATTCTGACTGCTGGAGAAATATAGAAAGTGATGCAAAGATAGAAACCAAAAAATGTCTGTGTAGTTTCACCCACTGACCCCCCCACCCCCACCTCATCCCTAAATTTCCACTAGACACCAAAATAGTTGGTAGCAGATTGCATATTCACCAAAGCAAATACTAAGGCCAAAGGTAAGATTTAAAAAGAAAAAAGAGGGGGAGACACTGCAGCAGGTTTTGAAAATGGTGCAGTATTATGGTGGGAAGAAAAGAAAAAAGCATAAAATGGTCTACTATTGTGTAAAATCCTCTAGTCATTGTAAATTCTTTCCTCTAAAAGTGAACAAGAACACACACAAAGTATATATGTACAGAGATATTATCTACTAAATAGCATTTCTACTTGTAGCCAAGGCAGTAATAGTAGTAGTTGTAGCATTAATGTCATTCATTCTCTACTAGTAATAACATTAGTAAGTAATAGCAAATATTGACTCCATCAATGAACAGAGAATTTCAACAGCCAGCCAAGTACAGAAGTATTGGAAAGAAGATCAGGAGAGAAAAAGGGGTGAAAAATTACAATAGGCAACTTAACTGACCTTCATTTAAAGATGTGTATGGTACTTGCATTATCTGGGCATTTGTCAAGATGTTTAAGGCCTTTAAAAAAGTACTATTCAAAGTTCCAAAGTAAAATGCTATGAAGAGATACAAGAAAAAAAAGAGGATTTTTTTTTTACTGTTCTTTCTTCCTTAGAAATAGGAAAAAGATGTGTAAGGGTCCAGAAATAGACACTGAGAATATTTTTTAAGATTATAACAAAATTCAAGTTTTCAATTGCCATATTGTTCAGACTGAGACAGATTTTTTCTTTCAATATAGAAACAAAAATAAGTAAGATTCTTTAAAATAAATCTCAAAAAACAAAAAAAAAAAAGGTTCCTTCTTGCCAAACTGAGAGAAAAAAGACAAACTGAAACAACAGCTCCTATAAAAAAAATTAAAGCAATTGATACTTCACCCTAATTGACATCCTTAGACAAAGGTTCTTGGATTTTATTTTGTCCCTCCACCCCCATAAATAATTTTTTAAATCTTTTAAAGCATTATGATTTTGAATTTTCAATGAAACACCATTTATCTGTCTTAGCATACTTAAGACA
Organism: Sepioteuthis lessoniana; assembly: GCA_963585895.1. NCBI lineage: Eukaryota > Metazoa > Mollusca > Cephalopoda > Myopsida > Loliginidae > Sepioteuthis > Sepioteuthis lessoniana. Next base: position 102,960,001 of record OY757915.1, read on the forward strand.
TTTTTAATTAAATATTCTTTTAAATATTCCAACAAATATTTTTTCAATTGTTTAAAACGTTATCATTATAAAATATATATCCATCATCTATCTTGAGATATATATATTTGTGTGTGTGTGTGTGTGTATGTGTGTGTGTGTGTGTGTTCCCTCTACTTCAATAGATTTATATCACCTGTAATTGTTGTTTAAGTCATTTACGCCCTAACATTTTTTTCCTTTGTAAATGATTCTATAAATCATGTGTATGTATGGTACGTCGTTTTTTAAGACAGTGCATATAATTGTTTTACTGTCTTCCTAGCAATGAAAAAAAAACGAAGAAAAAAAAAAAGACACCTGATTGAAACGAATGACGTAAACTATTGCACAAGTCCGCTATCAGCGTCGCTCACTCATCATAATCCTAAAAAGCGGCAGCGGCGATGGAGGCGACGACCGTCTCCTTCGCCGCCGCCGCCCCTGCCGTTGTCGGTCAGTCGTATTTGTTTGGGTGTCGTGACAGCTTCCACGATTTTATTGCATTCTTCTCGTTAGATAATTTTTGGACATCTTTAGTGAGGGGAAAAAATATCTCGTCTAATTTGCGATAACATGACGCCATCAGAACAAAATAGATGCGACTAATTTTGTAAATATTTTTTTTTTTAAATGAAATAAAATAAAGATAAAAAATTTATTTCCCGCATACAAAATTTTACTTTATTATACTTTACCTATATTTTTAAGGGGTGGGGAGTAGGAGAAGAAAAAAAAGAGAAGAGAAAAAAGGAGAAGAGAAAAAAGAAAAAAATATTTTCACATTTTTTTCTCTTCCTGTACAACCTCGGTCAATTTGACACATCTATATTATCCAGTAATACGAATAGTACCTATTTGGACTACTTCAACATATTTAGCACCTCCCCACACACTCCCCAATTCTTCTGTTCTGTTTCACCTTGCACATTAAAACATATTTTTACCCAACCTCATATTGTAATTTTTTTAGTCTTTGACTAACGACTAGTCATAAAAAAAATTAAACTTGAAACTCAAAGGAAATTAATTTGAAAATATTTAATTTTAAACACTTGGTATTCAGTACGATTTGTGATAAAGCAATCACATGATTGAACAGAACACTTTTCTTCTCTTATAAGCAGTGTTGATCAGTCGGCATTGTAAATGTAACAAAATGGATTTTTTTCTTTTCTTTTTCCCTCTTCCAATGGAAATTGTTAGGGTTTTAGGGGGGGCAACAATCTTGCAAGGTTGTCCAAAGAGAAAAATAAATAAAGCATATTTGCAATATAAGGCCGACTAAAAAATTTGTAAAAAAAAAAAAAAAAAAAAAAAAAAAAAAAAAAAGGGCAAGAAAGAAAAAGACACTAAATCTACAAACAACAGATGAGACACGAAAACAGCAGATTCCAATAGACATGTGAAAATAACCAGATCATAAAAATGAGAGAAAAAATTAAATATCACGTTGACAACCAATTAATTAATCGGTAAATAAGAGTACTTAACAAAACAGCGGATACGTAATTCATATATATATATATGTGTGTGTGTGTGTGTGTGTGAGTGAGTGAGAGAGAGAGAGAGAGAGAAAGAAAGGGGGGTAACAGTTAATCATATGATTTTATCAGACTGGACAATTAGCACCTGTCGTCATTTGCTTCCTTGCCAAATAAAATTTTTTTTAAATCTTTACTATCAAAGGTTTTGGTTTAAGGGTTTCTTCATCATCAAAAGTGTACAAATTTTTTAAACAATTTTTTAAGACTTAAAGGATTCTTCTGACCCTTTTAAAGTCAGTTTCTTTTTTATTTTTAATCTTCTGTTCCTTTCAACATTGGTTTCGTTTTTCCGTCTTTAGTTTTTAAAAGCATTCTGGGGAAACGGGTAGCAGAACATATACCAATACTGTCTATTCATTCATTTCTTTCTTTAAAGAAAAAAAGAAAAGAAAACTTACAGTTAAATTTGTTCTTAAATTTATTAATCTGATGAACCATCTCCCTTATAATGTACAAAGAAAGTAAAAAGAAAGAACTACACAATAGGAAATGAAAAAAAAGTCTATTAAAACTGCCATTGTAAGAAAAATAAGGTTCACTAACCTCCATAAAGGTGGATAGTTAAAGTATTGCGTTTTTCATAACATTTCCGTGTTTTGCTTGTTTTTTTGTTTTTGTTTTTTTGTTTTGTTTTTGTTTTTTTCAACCAGACGAACAACTTTTTTTTTCTTTTTCCTCTTTTTGCGTAATATGAATGACGAGCATTATGACAATTAGACAAGTTTCTTTTGAATTGCACATTAAAATAAATTAGAATAACATTTCCTTTAAGAAAAAAAAAAAGGAACCAGCAAAATAAAATAAACAAATAAATAAATGAATAAATAAATAACGTACTTGTTTTTGCAACAGCTACGAAGTCACTAAGTTGTTGGCCTGTGCAACAATAACAATAATATTCGTTGAACACACGAGATACTTCATAAGCGATGATGACATGCCGCAACAAAGAAATGAAGTTAGTAGTAAAATGAAGATTCCACTTTTTTTTTCTTTTTTCAATAGAGCAGCTTTGTTATATATATATATATATATATATATATATATATATATATATATATATATATATATATATATATATATATTACAATCCAGTTGAATCGTTAAGTGATAAGGCAATCAGTAGTGTTGATTAGTTACCATAAGAAGAGCTGTTTGTTTGTTGTACTACCAGTAACACTGCGACTGTTAAAAGTAGCAATAAATTGCGCACAGAGGTAATTCTGGACTTATTCGAATTATTAGTTAGTTACTGACTAGTGACTACTATGTTAGTGTTTTCAACTAAATATACTTGCATGTTTGTGTGCACGAATAATTATGCAGTGTGTGTATATAAAATGCATGCGTTATAATATGCGTCAATAAATATGTGTGTATGTATGTGTGTGTATGTATGTATGTGTGTGTGTATACTGTTATTTTTAGTGCTCAAACAATGAGAAATAACAAGGAAAAAATAAAGGTTATATAGAATAGATGGTAAGAAAGGAGAAGAAAAAAGTTGAGTATATTTGGCAAATGATATCTGACATTCATCGTTGTTCTATTGACGACAATGCACGTTTCACATCGATGTTTCATTGTTTCAGTAGTAACTGGCCACGGTCCAACTTATGTGCAGTATTAAAAAAAAAAAAGAAAAAGAAAGTTATTCAGATCCAAGCACATGGACGGCAACAGACACACAGAATTGCTTATGGACTGGTACAGATCTTCCCGTCTCTACGACTGAGTCTTCGCTTTAAGATTTTGTCAGTTTTGTCTTAAACTTAATGCCTGCTGGTTGGCACCGGTTACGATATCGAACGCACAACTATCGAAAACGTGTGCGTCAATCTATAAAAAACAAAACAATTTACACATTTTAAATAAGCAGACACCGACTCTCATTTATACACACGATAGAGATTGATGCATCAAGCTTAACTCACGCATATATAATCATACACAGTGCTTGCTAAAATTGCATCTGCTCAATCTTAATCGTTGTAGGTAGACACGTAGAAAGACAATATGATGCGCACTGGCTACAGCGTTGAACCTATCATCGCACACACCAATAGCTCATATGCGGCTTTATCTTGTGCAATGTGCATATATACACACCTAAAAGCAAGTCACGAGGAAGGTGTTCAAAGTTTGACAGAAGCCTTTTGACTTCAAATTAAAAAAGTGAAATAAACCCAGTATAATTGCTTAACACTTGGACATGATTATTAATTGATTGAGCAGTTTTATTTTCCACTGGACGTCGATTTTTGTAATTAAGTTGAAACTTTTTTTCCCCAACTAAAACAAGGTGGGTCGGGTAAATTTGTATCTCTAGCCATTTTCGTCTGTTGTTGCTGATGCCCATCACCACACACACACACACACACTTAATGATATGAAGTAAACAGATATTTAAACTAATTTAATATACTTAGAATACTTGATACAATGTAAAATGCCAATATAAGCCGGGAAAATTAACAATCTAAACACCACAAAAACAACAAAAAGAATATTACTGTTTGAGGAAATAAATTAAATCAACTTAAAATACATCTTTAAGTTTAATTGTTAAATTGTTTTAGGTAGATTATCGTGGATTATGACAATCGCACACAAAAAAAAAAGACGTACAACAGATTTTTTTAAAAAAATGAATAAATAAACATTGCAAGCAGATATTTTACACGACTTAGAAATTCGGGATTTTATAAGTATATAGATAGCAAGTGAGTAGTGAGGGAAGGGTTTTTTTTTATCTTTTTTTTTTTTTTTCGTTGTGAAAGCGTTTGTGTTTTTACTTCAATGGTGAAACCTTTAGACCTTATGGCTTTTAAGCTTACAAACATGTACTTTTCGTGTGTGTGTGTGTGTGTGTGTGTGTGTGTGTGAGAGAGAGAGAGAGTGAGTTTCTTTACACACAAATTTCTAAAAATCTGTTTGAATTCATGTTTCTCGTGTCACACCAGACATTTCACACCTTTCGAAATCACTCAAAGAAATTAACAAATTTTCTGTCAATTATTTTCTTTCTATTAGCAATTGTGCTTTATGATTTAATTTTTGCAGTGTCTCCTTGTATACGACTCACCCACTCTTTCAGTAACGTTAGCCTTAATTCTTGGCCATAAACGATCCATTTTTCGTGATTTTCAATGGATTCTAATAAAATTATATACAACGCATATTTACAATGAAGAGTAATGCATTTACATTAACCCTATTCTATTCTATTAATAATACTTGTATTAATTCCTGACCATTGATAATGCCTTTTTTCTAATTTTCAATGCACAAAAAAGAGACTGATTGACTTTAACGGTAAGTCAACCCGTCTAAGGTTACTTTATGCCTAGAGTTTAGGGAATTGTGTTCATCATACACTCATATTTACATTTTTTGTTTAGTTTCTTAAGAGGATGGGAGAGGGGCATATGGTCCAATCAAATAGGAATAATTTTTAAACAGATCTATTTGACCCATAGATGGGACCCTAAAAGATATTACCATCCGGATCAGAGTGGACCTGGGAGTAATGGTAATGAAGGGGTACTTTACACTCCCCAGATCTCCAGAACTGGAGCCTTGCCATTAGATGCAGTTTAGCGTCATGCCTAGGACACCTCTTTTTTAGGGGGAGGGGTGCCTTACTCCTATGTAGGGAATACAGTCAGTGTATTTTAAACCCCACTGACAGGGAAACTGACAAACAGATTGAGTGTTGAAACTTGCTAAAATAAATTTTATGATAAAAAATTTCTTTTAAATATGCAAAATTCAAAGGCAGAAGTATTTGTTAGTACAGAAAATAATTTAAGTGAGGAGAATAATGGAAGAGCAATAAAGTCTAAATTTTCTCTATGTATACCACGTTCAAATTCTGTAGGCGCTATAACAGATTGTTTCAATTTTCCTCAATTGAAAAAATTTTCTGCTTCCCAAATCCTTAAAGAGAATGAAAGTTTTTTTTATGTATTTACTCTATAATATCATAACTGTCTTAAAAATTGTGTGTGTGTTTGTGTGTGAGCATATAACAGTCAGAGATGTTTCTGGAATGTAAATAGAAGTGGATAAACATGAGAGAGAGAGTAAAAATAAGCAAAAGATAGAGAAAACAAAAACAGCGAAGAAATCGAGAAAGCAAAAACAAAGAGTAGACAGAGAGAGAAAAAGAGCAAAACCAGAGAGGAGAAAGAAAGAAAGCTAAAAAGAGGAGGAGAGCAAAAAACAGAGAGGGGGAAAGAGAGAGCAAAAACAGAGAGGGGGGAAAGAGAGAGCAAAAACAGAGAGGGGGGGAAGAGAGAGCAAAAACAGAGGGGGGGAAGAGAGAGCAAAAACAGAGAGGGGGGAGAGAGAAAAAAACAGAGAGGGGGAAAGAGAAAAAAACAGAGAGGGGGAAAGAGAGAAAAAAACAGAGAGGGGGAAAGAGAGAAAGAGCAAGAGATCAGAAAAAGGAGAAAACAAGAAAGCAAGAATAAAAGAGAAAAAAAGCAAAGTGAAAGGGAGAAAACAAGGAGGAAGAAAGTGAGGAAGAGAGAGAAGAAGAGAAAAAGAGAGAGAAGAAGAGAAAGAAGAGAAAAAGAGAGAGAGGGAGAGAAAAAGAGAGAGAAAAGCAACTGATGAGAAAAAGAAAACTTTGATGGTTAGAAAAAGAAAAAAGATGTGATAAAATACAAGAGTGATTAAAAACAAAATAAGACAAAAAATGAATCAAACAAAAGGAAAAATGAATTGCCCAAAAGTAAAATAGAGAGGGAAAATAAACCATATATATATATATATATATATATATATATATATATATATATATATATATATATATATATATATATGGTCTTGTGAATAGAGTGTTTGCCAATGACCCGAGAGACCAGGGTTCAATACTAGGTCAAGTCATACCAAAGACTAAAAAAAAAAAAAATTGAAAAAAAAAAAATGGTACTTGATACCTCCTTGCTTAACACTCAGCATTTTAAGGTGCGTATCAAGGGTAAAGGGGAGCAATCCAGAGAAAGGAGTAGCACCCTCCCCTACACCTCAGTGTAGTAGCTATTGAAAAGGGGGCCTTTGGGTTGCCCTAGACTACAGTCACCCACTTAGAGAGAGTATGAGTGAAAGAACAAGGGAGAGGGAGAAAGAAATAAAGAACATGGTCCAAGAGGGAAAGAAAGAACCAGGTGGAAAGAGAGAAAAAGCAAACAGAGACAGAAAAAGAAAGAAAGAGAGACACACAAATAAAGAAAGAAAAAACTAGAGACACAGAGATAGAAAGAACTATGGTGAGAGAACAAACCAGAGAAAGAAAGAAAGAAAGAAAGAAAGAAAGAAAGAGAAACAAAAAACAAAAGAGACAGAAAAAAATGACCAGAGAAAAAGAGAGAAAGATATAATTCAGAAAAAGAATGAGAAAAAGTGAGAAACAAATACTGAATGAGAGAGGAACAAAAAAAGAGAGAGAGAAAGAACCAGCAAGATAGAGAAATAACATAAAAGATAGAAGATGAAAGATCTGGAAAATAAAGAAAGACAAAACCACTGAGACAGAGAAAAAGAATCACAAAGAAAGAGAAAGAATCAGAGAGAAAGAGAACCAGAAAAAAGAAAAACTAAAGAAAAAAGAAAATAAGATAAAGAGAGATGGACAGAGGAAGAAGAGAAAGAAATAGAGAAAGAGAGAGGAAGAAACAGAAAGAGGAGATGAAGAAAATAGGATAAAGAGAGATGGACAGAAGAAAAGAGAAAGTAATAAAGAAAGAGAGAGATGAAGAAAAAACATAAACAGACTAAGCAAACCAACTAAAGAGAGAAAAATGAAAGAAAAGAGGGAAAAATGAAAGAAAAGAGGGAAAAATGAAAGAAAAGAGGAGAAAATGAAAGAAAGAGAGAAGAATGAAAGAAAGAGAGAAGAATGAAGAAAGAGAGAAGATGAAAGAAAAGAGAGATTCTAAAAAGAGAGACAGTGATTAAGAGAGAAATAAATAAATGAGGTCAGAGAGCATAACAAGAAAAGTACCAGTAAAAGATAAAAGAGAGAATGAATGAACAAAGAAAGAAATGAAACAAGAAAGAAATATCCTTAGAGTGTGAGGACAATAGAAATAATCAGAGAGAAAGAACCAGAGAAAAAGAGGGAGTTAAAAAGGAAGAAAGAAAGAATAAATAGAACACAAATGTGAAAATGTTCCAAAGGTAAGGATTGGAAAGCAGCAATTTTTTTTTTTTCTTGAGGTAAGTTTTTTTTTTACATTACACACTCAGATAGCAGACAAAACTTGTCATCCTAAATCTTTTCAATAAAACAATTTCAGCCATTGGCACCCACCTTACCCTCATATTTTAAACAAATTATCTTCAAAGATAACTGATCTTGTCTATTTGGAAGAGGAAAATATGTGCATAAACTTATATAAATATATTTTACCCAATACACACATACACATTACATATGTGTCTCTTTGTTATATATATATATATATATATATATTATGATTAAATCATTGATTGATTTTAATGGCATATCAGCCCAGCTGGAGTTATTTTATGCACAGAGGTTAGGACTTGCATTCATATTTACATTTTTTGTGCAGTTGCTTTTCAAAAGTTTTTAGTCGTTTTTTTTATACACATGGTCCTATCAAATATAAATAATTTTTAAACAAATCTATTTGACCCATAAATGAGACCCTAACAGGTACTACACTCTGGGTCAGAGTAATGGCAATGAAGGGGTACTCCACACTCCCAAATCTTCAGAAATGTAGCCTCACCATCAAATGTAATTTAGTGTCATACTCAGGACATCCCTTTGTTAGGAGAGTCTCACCCCTATGCAGTCAGCATATTCTAAGCCATGCCAACAGGACTATATATATATATATATATATATATAAATATATATATATATATATATATGGAAGTAAATATTGAAATTAATCTAACAGTATAATGATGTTTCATGATTTTAAATTCCTGAAGAAGGTTATTGAAACCAAAACATTTAACGTTGGCTTTCATAATGAATTAATCAAATTTAGATTATTTTGTTTTTTTCTACTTTCTTCATAAATGTTACCTGTTATTTTTGGATATGCTAATAATGGAAGATAAGACGCATAGTTTACAACAAAAGATTATGGATCACTGCAATTGATTCAAACTCTATAAATATACATTTCAACTTTTGATAGATGCTCACTTATTCATAATAGCAATGCATTGGTTGGTTGATTAGCATTATATAACATATCAATCCTTGTGACTCATTTAATACCAAATCCTGTCTTTATTTATATGATCTGCAAGCAAATACTTTTTAAGTAACTTCATTTTTTAAACAAGTTTTCAGAGCTCATTTGTTAGCACACAGTTTAATTGTTTCAAAGATTGCAAACACTAAGAATTCTATTTAATATCTATCATTTGTTAGCACACCGTTTAATGGTTTCAAAGATTGCTAACACTAAGAATTCTGTTTAATATCTATCATTTGTTCGCACACCGTTTAATGGTTTCAAAGATTGCTAACACTAAGAATTCTATTTAATATCTATCATTTGTTTGCACACAGTTAAGTGGTTTCAAGCATTCCTATCTAACACTAATAATTTTATTTATCAAGGTTTGTTTAATGGCATATCAACCTTTGTAGGTTATTTTATGCCAAAGCCATTCTCCTAGAAGAAGAGTAGTGGTACTATTTAACCCATAGCTGGGAGGATAAGGGGGTTCATACTTTTCCCAATGGTATTTGCCTGAAAGTGAATGTAATAGCGCGACTGGAATACAAACTCGCTTACTACAATTCCGCAGGCCATTGCTTTAACCATTACACCATGAAGACACCCCCTTTATTTATCAAGTATTCCTATGTAATATAAATAATTTGCACACAGCTGTATAGTTTCAAATAACTAATAATAATGATAATCTATAATAAATGATTGAACAGTTCGATTTGATGCATAGATGGGGCCCTAACAGGTATTACTGATCCTGGTCAGAGTGGACTTGGGAGTAATGGCAAAACTCCAAGACTGAAGCCTTGCTATCAGACGTAAATAAGTGTCATAGCCAGGACACTCATTGGAGAGAGGAGTCTTACACCTCTGCAGAAGTGCAGTTAACATAATCTACAGCCCCAGCCAAAATGGCAGGCAATACATCGGATGAAACAGGCTCTTCATATGAATCGAGCTCTCAGTAGCCGTTAAGAGGATATATGTAAACAAAAACAAATGTGATACATGAGCATTTAAATTTCCTTCGCTGGCGCTAGTTTCCTCCTGGCTGAGTGGTAGAATTTTGGATTGGCATTTGAGTCAACTGGGTTTCGATCCCAGCTTCGGGAATCTAGCCTGTCTAGCCACATTAAAGAGTTCTGATAGAATGAAACAGATTTGTCTATGGATGACAATATATATATATATATATATATATATATATATATTCATGGCTTCACTTTATGAAACAAAGATCAAGAAGGAGCTGGTCCATGCCACTTGCAGGCACAATAGTTATCATTGTAGGAAATGAACTCAAGAAGCAGAGTTCAAATCCTGAACAAGGTTGTTTGCATTATACTTCATGCTAATGCTCAAAAGGATGAATCCATCTATTCTCCTTTAGCTATCTGTGAATATTGGTTAACAAGAAGAAAAAAAAATCACTGAATCTATAACCTGAGGAATGTTGTTTAGAGAATCTATGGCTCACTGTTGCACCATTCTTCTGTTATCAGCTCATCCAAATATGGCTGGTCTTATACAAACCTCCATCATGATAAACAAATCACTTATGTAACAATTCAGATATTTAAATGAACTGTTGTGTAATCATAGATTGTGATGAGAAAGAAAAAGAGCTGGTATTCTGAAACCTTAATCTATCGTAAAGTTAGACGGGTTTCGATCCCGGCTTCGAGCGTCCTGCGGGTCTAGCCACACTGAAGAGTTCTGATAGAACGAAACAGTCTGTCTGTGGATGACAATATATATATATATATATATATATATATATATATATATATATATATATATATATATATATACATATACACACACACACACAAAGAAACTCCAGCCCAATTAGCTGGGGCTGTAGAATACACCAACTGCATCCCTGCAGAGGAGTAAGAACCCCCCTACAAGTGTTCTGGATACGACAAAAAATAACCTGATGGTGAGGCTCCAGTCATGCTAGAGCTTTGAGGAATGAGGAGTACCCCTTCATTGTCATCACTCCTGGATCCACAATGGCCTGAGGTGGTAGCACCTGATAGGATCCTATCTACAGGTCAAATAGAACCATTTGACATTTAAACTGAGTGTAAACAAATGACTTATGCTAAATTAAATAGTTCAAAATAGAACTGTTTGATCATTTAACTGTGAATAAACAAATGACTGATGTTTTATTGAATTGTTGGTGATGCGTAGCAATACTTGGAACCATTTAACTGTGAGCAAAAAAATGTGCTTAGGTTTGTTTAAAAACATTATCAACAAAATGTGTTTACAAATCATATATATCAAATATATATATATAAAGAGGATTTGGCATTAAAAATCCAACAATGGTTGATATGCCATAAAACCAAACTAAACAAAGAAACCAACCCAATTATAATTGCGAATAAACCCAAAGTTGCAGACAAAAAGATTTACAATTCAATACAAAATCCATTAATTATTCAGAAAGAAAATATCAAAATGAATTCAAAAGTTTACAATGACAAAACCAAAGTCTTCTAATCTTGATACACACTTGACAGACAGTCACTGGTGATACCTTGAGAACACCAATTAGGTTGTGTTGTGGAGTGGCTGGAACCCCACTGGTCTGAGGACTATTTAGAGCGGTGCTCACTCTAGACTTTATCTGTTAACAATTATGACTAAGGTTATTTACATTAGTCGGCGTACCATATTCTCTCCGAGATAAAATATCTCTTATTTTACATGTGTATCAATTATTTCAAAACACATCTGACAATGAAAGGCTTTAATGTCAGAAAATTTTCAGCGAAATACCAACATCTGGCGACCATTATTTGAATATTAAGCACAACCAAGATCTGGCTACAAAGGACTCAAACATTAAAAAATCTTCAGCAAAATACCAGCATTTGGGACTACTCAAACATGTAGCAATTTCAAGTCTGCATAACAGATTGACCTTGTTAAAAACAAGATTTTTAAATATTCAGTAATTCTTGTTTGCTAAAAAAAAAAAAACAGTAGGAAATTATTGAATCAGTTGAACTTTGTCTCTATAAAGAAACATGGAAGATTTTAAAGAAACAATGATGGAATTCATGAAAATCCAGAACCAATATTTAGAAGAGTAGCAACGATTGGACCAAGACCGCGATGAATAACAAAATGAAAGGTTGGAAAAAATGTTCAAACTATTAGTGACGAAAAATGAGCAAGGCAATAGAATTTTTTTTTTTTGTTTTTGCAGGATTCGGTAATAAATTCAATTGGTGAATTTAAGTACAGTCCTGAGGAGGAGGTAACTTTTGAAGCATATTTTCACCATTATGAAGAAATTTTTTGAAAAGATTACACTACATGGTCGGATGAAAAGAAAATACGGCTGTTACTCAGGAAATTTGGTCAAAGTAAATGTGTAATGTATGCTAACTAAATACTTCCAAGAAATTCTGGAGTGATATTGTTCGAGGAGACTTTCTTAATTCTGAAAAAAAATATTTGAGGAGAAAAGTTCTCTATTCAACTGATAGAAATGTGGGGAGGATTACTCAACTTGTAGTGGAATTGTCAATAGAGAGTGTAAAAGGTTCAAATTACAAGAACTTAACTCTGATATATTTAAATGCTTGATTTTTGTAAAAGGATAGCTGGCATCAGAAAATTAAAACCAAAATTTTGTCTAAATTAGAACAAAATCCTAGAATCAAATGGTTGCAGAAGAATGCAAATGAATAGAAAAATCTTCGACACAACACAGCGAAGATTGAAGAACGTGTTATGTCAAAAATGAATGTAGTTAAACAAAAATATGAAAAAAAATTTGCACATAAAATAAATCCTTGTTATGGCTGAGGACAGAATCATTATTATAAGGAATGTCCATTTAGAATGAAAGAATGCTTTAATTGTGGCCAAAAAGATCACAAGCATACACATTACAGAAAGCCAAAAAATAAAAAGGGAACAAAAGTGAAAAGTACAGTTAACTCAACTAAAATGGAAAACACAGAAATAAAAATGAAAAGAAATTTTGTGAAAGTACAGATGAACAATAAAGAGGTTAAGTTCTTATTGAATACCGGTTCAGATGTGACACTGATAAATGAACAAACTTGGAAAAAAATTGGCAAGCCAACTCTATCAAAGATGGAAAAAATTGCACAAACTAAAATTTGTAGGTGAATGTTTTACAAATGTAACATTTATGGGAAAAATTTTTAAATTAAAAGTATTCGTTATGAATTGAACCCAGAATCTGTTCAGTATGGATTGGAATGAGTCATTTGACCTTTTGAACCAACTAATTTATTCATTCTTCTATAGTGTCAGTGTTAATTCTAACAGCGTCAAAAAATTAAAAAAAGAATTAATGTTAAAATTTCCTGAAATTCTTTCTTGGAGGCACACAAAAACTAAAGTGACATTCAACATTAAAGAAAATGCAATGCCAATTTTTAGGTCAAAAAGAAAAGTACCTGTTGTAGCCGAAGCCTCCATTAGTAAAGAATCAGACTGCTTAGAATAAATAGGCATGTTGACCAAAATGGACATGGGAAAGTCTTATCGTTTATGTGAAAAAGAAAAATAATAAAATAAGGGCCTGTTTAGATTTTTCTATCAGATTGAACAATCGTTTGGAAACATACAATTATCCTCAACCAAGTCCAGAAGACACATTTGCGAAATTAAGTGATGGCAAAGTATTCACAAAATTGGATTTGTCTGAAGCACACTCTTCAGATTCCTGTCAATGAAGAATGTGTGAAGTATTTAACTATAAAGATGCAAAAAGATCTGTATAGATTCAACAGACTGCCATTCAGAATAAAGATCGCACAACGTATTTTTCAGCAGATCATGGATACATTATTGAAATGATGTAGATTTCACAACACCCTACCTTAACGAGATCTTAATTAATAGTGAAAGCCGAGAACATGCTGAACACGACTAAGAAGTTTTTGAAAAAATAAAGCAAGATGGCTTGAAACTTAGTTTAGATGAATGTGAATTTTTTTATCTAAAATTGATGACAGATGCAAAAAGCAGAAAGCCAGACCCATCAAGGTTGAGTGCTATAAAGAACATACCCACCCCTAAAAATGTGTCAACTCTACAAGCATTTCTGGGACTAGCAAACTACTATGATAATTTTATCTCAAATATGAACGAATTAAGAGCTTCTCTTAAATTATTTGCAAGAGATTCAAGATGGAACTGAAGTACTGAATGTCAGAGTGCTTTTGAGGAAATAAAAAAACATTAACATCAAACTTGAGTCTGACAATTTCAATCCAAAGAAGGATATTACTGTTACAAGTGACACTAATAATTTTGGTTTAGGTATCATCATATTGAAGATAGAAAGCGATTGCACATGAGTTGAGAACCTTATTTCCAGCTGAAAAAGAGCACAGCCAAATCAAAGTAAAAAAGTTCTATATGTTGTATAGCCGTAATACAAATATAAGCAGAAACATAATCAAACACAATGACAACTTCAATAATGAATGAATACACTTCTTTATAAAAATATAATTCTTTCACACTTTATTTTCGAATGGGTGATGTTTCTGTGTGTGAGAGATGAGTTGGAGATGGGGACAGACTGCTATATTGACTCAAGTTCTTCTGACCATAGCAGCACTTCTTCCTCATTTTGGCTGGGGTTGCTCAACCGTGGGTCACTGAGGGCCCAAAGCCTTCTGTCTGCCGCTGGCTCTCACTTCGGCATCTTACCTCCAACTGACTCAAGCCGTCTGGACACCTGGTTATATTGTTGTTTAACACCTACCTGCTTCCGCTGTTCTTCCACTTATTTACACAGGTGCATCTCTGGATTGACGGCTCGGTCGAGGGTCAATATATAACACAGATTCATTCATGGAAGAAGCTATATGCTCCAAATAGACCACACACTATTACTGTCTATTTTTGGTTCCAAAAAAGGAATTTCTACACATACGGCAAGAGATGGGGAACAATACCATTAAATTATAATCTTAAGATGGAGTTCCTCCAGCCAAAGAGGCTAGGGCATGAAGATGGGTATTCTAGGTTAATCCCCAAACCATATGAACCATTAGAGGAAACTGTGATAGCAACCCTAAGATTAGAAATAGAAATAAAAAGCATGCTTTGCAACACCATACAGGAATTACCTGTGACAACTGAGATTAAGAGCAAAGCAAAAATAAACAAACATATCACAGAGAAAAAGAAACAAATTATCGACCAACAGTACAAAAAGATTGATGGAGAAAAGATTTTTTCCATTTGTGATGGAATTTTGATGCACAGCAAATGGGTGGTAATACCAGGAGTGTTGAAAAAAAAGAATATTAAAAGACTTCCATATCAGTCATCCCAGTATAGCAAGGATGAAAGCTTTAATAATAATTTCTCTTTTGGACAAATATAAACAAAGGAATAGAAGAAAGTGTAAAATCCTGTAGAGGTTGTGCAATACCAGCAAAATTTACCCCTTGGCTAAAAACAAACTTTGGTCAAGGCTGCACATAGATTTTGCAAGTCCAAAGAAGAGATAATATTATTTAATAGTGGTTGACAGTTTCTCAAAAAAGCCAGAGGTTATGAAATGTAAAAACCCTACATACAGTGGTACAATTAGATTTTTGCATGAACTCTTTGCTAGATTTGGTATTCTGATATTGGATAATGGGACACAGTTTACAGCAAAAAAGTTCAAAGATTTTTGTAAAACCAATTGTACACATAACTACTACAAAATAACATTTACAATCTAATGGACAGGCAGAAAGATTTGTAGACACTTTCAAGTGAGCATTAAAAAAGTTAGATGGAAACAAATTCATTGACGATATCCAACCATTTTTAAGGGTATACCATGTGACACCAAACCCAAGTACTAATTCAAGATTGTCACTAGTGGAGTTAATGTTAATGTCAGCAAGAAAAATAAGATGTGTGTTTGATAAACTGTTGCCAAAGGAAAATAAAAAACCAATAAAGAAAAAAAAATGCAAAATCTTAAATATCAGGAGAAAGAATTTTCTTTAAAGAGTACAGGAACAGGAAAGAAATCTTGAAGGCTGGTATCATTGATAAACATATCGGGAGATTAATGCATATAATTAAAGACCTGAAAAAGATAATTAAGATACACCACAACCAGATCAGAAAAAAGTACTTGGAGGATATAAATAACTAGAAGGAAGAACTGATAAAGGTTATTTATGACTTATTCAACATACTGATGCCTTAGTAGTCTCTAAGGAAAAACGTTCAAGTAAAGGGAAAATGGAGATACCCCCCCAATCCAAAAAAGGGGGATGTTGTGGAGTGGCTGGAATCCCCCTACAGGATAGACTGGTCTGAGGACTACTTAAAGCAGTGCTCACTCTAGACTTTGTTAACAATTATGACTAAGGTTATTTACATTAGTCAGCATACTGTATTCTCCTGGAATAAAATATCTTTTACATGTGTGTCAACTTTACTTCATTTCATGACACAACAGGTTGATAAGGCAAATTGAGAGGTAATTCTGATTAAAAATGGGATATAAATTCAAAAACAGATTATTCATATGTACCAATATACCTAAGAAAGGCATTATTCCATCTGATACTGTCATAAAACTCAGATTATTTTCAAAGAACAACCTAATTTTTGCAAAAGTCATGATAGATTAACAAAAAGAAAAGCTATTATTTTCCTGTTAAAGAAGGAAGGGTTGGGAAAATGTCAGCAATTATGAAATCAAGTACTGGTTAAAAATATTTAAAATTAATTGCTTTGAATTTTTTGTGGCATATATCACAGTCACATACACAGAGAACAAATATATAGGGAAGCATTGGTGGGGGAAGGGAAGAGGGAGCAGGAAGAAGGATTTGAGGAGAATAGAGAGGAGATATGGAGTGGGAAGAAACAAGGAACAGAAAATAAGGAAAAATCAGGGAGGGGACGTTTGGACAAAGAAATAGGAAAGAGGAAAATGAGACAGAAGTATGGGAAGTTGGGACAGGAAAGTGAGGAAGTAGAGACAGACAAGTGGAGAAAGGGAAACTGAGACATATAAGTGGAGAAGGGGAAGCTGAGACATATAAGTGGAGAAGGGGAAAATGAGACATATAAGTGGGGAGGGGAAGTTGAGACATATAAGTGGGGAGGGGCAGGTGAGAAGGAGAAGCTGAGAAAAACGAGGAGAAGGAGAAGCTGAGACTGACAAGAGAAGGGGAAGTTGAGACAGGCAAGTGGAGAGGAGGGAAGCTGAGACAGGCAAGTGGAGAGGAGGGAAGCTGAGACAGGCAAGTGGAGAAGGAAGAAGTCTACACAGACAAGTAGAGAAGGAGGAAGGTTGACACAGACAAGTAGAGAAGGGGGAAGTTGACACAGACAAGTAGAGAAGGGGGAAGCTGACACAGACAAGTAGAGAAGGGGGAAGCTGACACAGACAAGTAGAGAAGGGGGAAGCTGACACAGACAAGTGGAGAACAGGAAGCTGACACAGACAAGTGGAGAAGAGAAAGCTGAAACAGACAAGTGGAGAAGAGAAAGTTGAAACAGACAAGTGGAGAAGAGAAAGTTGAAACAGACAAGTGGGAAAGTGGAGGTCCAAGAAAGTCGGGACGGAAAAGAACAAAGAAGAAAGACAAGGGAAGAGGAGATAGAGAAGCAAAAAACAGGAAAAGACAAAAGAAAACACGAAAAAAAGAGAAAAAAAAAGGGAAAAAAAAGTAGAAGTTTATAAAAAAATTTTACCAAGAGATGAACCCACAACTCAAATATGAAACCTATCTTTAGTGTCAGTTGCTTATGACAACAACACTTGAAGCTAATTTAAAGGTGAGATCATATTTTCTAATGCAACTACAAGTGAACCTATATATATATATATATCTTTGATTAAACCAGGTGCAATCTTGAAATATCACCATTTATATTTGAATATCTGCCTTGAGATCACTAGAAAGCAATTCCTTCTTACTCAAATCAATACCAGACATTTCTTGACTCATGACATTTCCTGGATTTAAGAGTTCTGGTAGATTAAATTCTTATTTTAAAAAGACATTTATTATCGTATATTTAATTTCATCTAGGAAAGCTGATACAAATATCTATAATGGTCAACAATTTTTCTGCTGACAAATAAATAGTGAACAAAACAATTTTTTTGTCAAATCAACAAATAACATAAATTTTCTAGGAAAAGGCGTGAATCTACTTCTTATGCTCTCAATATCTTGACAAAAGATGTTGTCACTTGAATAATTTATCAAGTTAAGCCAACAGGCAAGAGTTTGATTTTCACAGACTACCTCATCTTTCTAGCCTTGTGTCAAAACTAAGCTAATTTTAGTAAATAACAAACACTTCAGTTGGTGTAATGTTTCTCAGGAAAAGCATTATAATTGTTAGTAAGATCAACTTGCTATAGCAGTGATTCAGTTCTCACTGGGTGTCTTATTAATGTGACCTTGTGCCAGACTATGCTAAACTTGGTGAATTACTATACCCAGACTAGCCTCATCTGTTAGTTGTGTATTTGCCTCAAGCACCAGTCGTCAACTTT
The DNA here is from genome assembly GCA_963585895.1 of Sepioteuthis lessoniana. NCBI lineage: Eukaryota > Metazoa > Mollusca > Cephalopoda > Myopsida > Loliginidae > Sepioteuthis > Sepioteuthis lessoniana. The sequence goes on from OY757915.1 coordinate 102,978,339, forward strand.
TTGAGCCAAGATAAAGAATCAGAATTTCAAATAATGCTGATATTCTAGGCTGGCAAGAAAGCTGACTCTGCTTGGATGATTGGAGCAGCAATCATTTTGCCCAGATTTACTTTGATTTACAATTCTCTCATGGAGGCACTCATGGCATAGCGGTTATAGTCATAGGAAGGGGACTTGGCTACCTGAACAAGATTGATTGCATTTCAAATAGCACTTACATCCTTCAGAAAGGTATGAATCTTTCTTTTCTTCCTACCATATGGATAAATAATAGAACAGACTGGGCTCTTTAACCTTGATATGGCAACCAGTCTAGAAGAAAAATTCAAACCAGTTGTAGACCTGTAAAGGGACAGGCTCCACCAGGTTATTCTTACCCACATGACTAGTGGTGATGATGATGATGACTCTTTTCTCAGATTAATTTTAAGTTATTAGAATTTCTCAGTTGAAATATCATCATTACTTTTCATCTGTAAACTACCACTGATGAAATCTCATTGGAAGTTTTTATTTCTGACTCATGTTAATTTGCTTAATGATCACAAAATATAAAAACAACGCAGAATAAACCAAATAAAATAGAGTAAAAAATTTAATAAGTCAAATAAATAAAAAAAAAAAAACCAACAAACTTAGTGATTTCTTCAGAAATATATTTCGCCTTGTTGGCTGGGGCTGTAGAATATACTGATTGCACTTCAGCAGACAAGTAAGATCCCCTCCTCTAACAAATGTCATGATATGACACTAAACTACACTTGATGGTGGGGCTCCAGTTTTGGGGAATATAGAGTACCCCTTCATTATCACTGCTTTCAAGTCCACTCTGATCTCGAGTCATAGTACCTGTGAGGAGTCCCATCTACAGGTCATATAGAAATATTCAAATCATTACATACTATACTTGAAACTATTCAACTGTGTGCAAACAAATGACTAATGTTAAATTGAATTATTAGTGCTAAATAGCAATACTTGAAACCATTTAACTGTTTGCAAACAAATGAGCTCCAGCTTATTCAAAAATGTTATCTTCAGACTATTCATTTACAAATCATATATATTTAATATATATGTATGTATAAACAGGATTTGGCATTGAATAACCTACAGGGTTTGATATACCATAAAACACAACCATCAGAAGTAGGTTGTTATTGTTTGAATGGTAAGTTTTCATTTATTGATAGCAATTGTTAAATAATAGACTGGTGATATCTATTATTGGCATGTAGCATAGATAAATTTAAAGATTCTAACCATTAAGTTGTCACTAAGTGTAATTGACAGTTTAGGGTCAGTTCAAAGCTTGGCTTTCATTGGACAAGGTTACATGATCAAGTGATTCTAAAAATTTAGAAAGGAGTAATTCATGAAGCTCTCGGCTTCAAAGTGGCACAAGGTCAAATGAACTGGGCACCCAATGACTCAAGCTCACTCATGTAGGTTTGCAAGTCTAGCTCGCTAACCATTACACAAAAAGTTAGAGGGTAGATTATAACTTTAAGAAATCAGCAGTGAATCGCTGAAGTGAATGTACCTAATTTCCACCTATGCTCTGATCTGACTGGCTTCCCAGTATTCACAATCAGGTAATGTATGTGAAGAGAAGTCATCAATAAATAAAGTTATGTACACATAAAAATGTGGTTTTGTTATTCATCCTGGGGAAACAGCAAACAAGATGACAGGATGGCAAAAAGAACAAGATGGCGATATAAAAGACATAGCCATCAACAACTAGAGGACAAAGATAGGAGCTATGCAATTATAGAAGATGCAATGTAATATATTCACCAAATATGGAAAACTATTCCCAGTATTTACAGAATTCTCTTAATCTAATAACAGCTGAAATTATTCAATAGGAAAAAATTTTTATTTTTCATTAATAAATAGCATAATGAGAACATTACAAAAATATACACAATTTACAAATGGTACAAATATATATATATATATATATATACATACACACACATAAATTTCCATCATATTCAAGGGACACAAGTAGGATACTTTTTGTTATCCTTATCATCAAGGCAACCCAACTGCATGGATTTTCCTGACTCTCTCTCATTATGTGTCCCATAGTAATCACCCTTAGCAAGTCCTTTAGATGACATCTAGTGCCCACACAGAGTTGATCAATGTAATTTTTTATCGGTCAGCCAACACTGGTGAGTCCATAGAACATTGCTTGTGAGTCTGTACTTCTCCAGCTGTACCAAGCATATCTTGCTTGTTTTATTTAGATGGTTTGCAAGATTGGAGGTAAGCAGCTGTATAGCTTCTGTTTTGTAGGGTCCTGCTTCCAGGATTTGTTCAAAACATCATGTGGCATGCTTGTAAAGCTCCCAGTTAGCTTTTTCTCAACGTGTTTCTTTAAAGTCTAAGAGGTGCAACCATACAGTAGTACTGACATGGTTACAGCTTGGAAGAATTCCATTTTAATTTTGATTGCTTGGAAGACTGAAAAGGCACCGAGAGCAATTCTTTGCTCAGAAAGATGGAACAATGTAGTTGGATGAAGATAGCAGAAGTTGTCAAAAAAAAAAAAAAAAAAAAAAAAAATGATAAATATATCCATATTTACCAACCCCTCCGCTCGGGCAGGATATAACACAAGGTCAATTTTTAAGCAGAGTTTAACACGTTTGAATTCAGAGTTTTCCTTCTCCTAGACTAGTTGCCTCAACAAGGCTGAAGAACCCAGTCTGTACTACTATTTACCCATAGCTGGAGGGAGAATAATTGAATTCATACCTTTCCCAAGGGTATTAGTGCTATATGAAATACAATTAGCCTGGTCCAGGATTTGAACTCGTGTCTCCGTGTCCATTTCCTACGACGATAACCATTACATTAGACTGTAAAAATTAAGCAAATGGAATGAGGTATAAATGTATTAATTTCCAAATATAACACTGGATCTTCATGACAATATGATATGCATATGGTAATTTGTGGTATACAAGATTCATTCAATGAATAAATGGGATATTTTTGAAAAAAAGCAAAATATATTTTTTCAGAATTTTTCCATAAATGTAAACTCATCATTGTTTGGAATTAGTTTATAGCAAAAGTCATTTTAATCTCGCAAAAATATTTGTTTTGAGGCTATTCAAAATGGCAGCAAATCAAACAGTGTACTCTAGGTTTTGACGGTCATCGAATTTTTGGTGGTTAAGAAGTGCAAACTATGTGAAATTTGCAAAAGAAGGCCTGATGAGTACAGAGAAGAGAGTTTTAGTTCTTTAAAATTTTTACAAATAGACTAAACATGGGTTTGCTATTACGAATCCAAGTCAAAAAGACAGTCAGTGGCGTGGAAACACAGAGGCTCTCCAGTAAAAAAAAAAAAAAGTTCCAGGCACAGTGGTCAGTAAAGAGGGTCATGCTGACAGTGATCTGAGACATGAAAGGACACATCACTATTTATTTCCTCTGAAAAGGGCGCAACTGTAAACAGTGTTTCCAAGTGCCAACTCCTTAGGAAAAATTCAACTTTATTTATTGAATGGTCCTTGAATGTGGCAATAGATTGTGAAAGGATAATAAAAAGTTGTTTTTGGCTGTATTTTTTGGTTTCTTCTTATCAATATACTTTATATAAAATCCTCTCATTATAACCGGAATAATTATAGAAGCCAAATTTATTGTCAATCATTTGCAATGCATTCACATTATTTTAGTATAATTCATCAAATGTCCATTCATTCGTACAACTAAGGTTCCACCATTTTTGGCCCAGTTTCAACCAAACTTTTAGTAATTGTCAGAATCATCCCTGAAAAGGTTTTAAATTATATTATTCAGCCAAGATTATGATACTTCCTAACATGAAACTGCTTCTTATGCCAATAAAACAATAAGTAAACCCAAAAGTAACACTACAATTTGCGAGGGAGGTAACTAAATAAAAGTAATCGCCAATTTAACCATGGCAAACCTGAAAGTTGGGTTGTCAACAACATAAAAAGGTTAATATATTAAAAAAGTTCCAATATTAGGTGGAGATTACATTTATATAGACCTGCTACTCTCACAGACAGAAACCAGATGAAGTTCATTGTATTTAGTAGAGAAATGTTTTTAATTCAAGTGAGTAACATGCAGGGGATTTACAAAGTAAACATTTTTGGTTTAAGGCGCCTCTGGTGGTGTAATGGTTAGCAAGCTCGACTAGCAAACCTACACGAGTGAGTTCGAGTCTCATTGGGTGCCCCTTTCATATGGTCTTGTGCCACATCTAAGCAAAAAGCTTAGTAAATTTCCATTTTTGGTTTAAGATTTGGTTTAGCTTATAACATGTCTTATTGTCTTTTATATAAATTATGTTTTCCAACGTAGTTTTATCTGTTCTGTATATAGATTACCTTCTTTTACTTTTCATTTGGAAATTTTTCTTCAAGAAAAATACATTTGGTTTGCTCTCTTTATTTAATGGCATATCAACTTTTGTGGGTTATTTAATGCCAAAGTCATCCTTGCAAAAGGACCAGTAGTGATACTATTTAACCCATAGCTGCAGAGATAAGACTGTTCAATACCTATCCCCAGGGTATTCGTCCGAAAATTAATTTAATAGTGCAATTGGAGTTCAAACTCATTTACTTTGAGGCCGCATTCTAAAATTTTAGCCCTGATATCACGGGGACTTCACAAAGTTAGAAAGTGAAAGAATGATATAGCTCTAACTTTGGAGTATGATTTAAAATGTAAATATAACGCTAAACCAGACACTGGTTTGTGTCAGACTTTATGATAGCGGATTTTAAATTCATAATGTAAACACTGCTAAACTGAACATTGATTTTGTGTCAGTATTTATGCAAAGAACAGATGCCTTAAAGAAAATTTTCATAATCTGTTAATTGTTCAGTTGATTCTATTTATTCTTTTTTTTTTAAGTTATGTTACTTTTATTTTGAAGTTAGTGGTTTATAAAGCCATGAAACAGAGTTCCAAAAGAAAAAGAAAATGCCATTTTTTTTTGTTTTGATTCTTTTTGAAACTTTTATGACTTCACAATAAATGCACTCTACATATATACTAGCATAAAAAATATACACAAATAAGGGTCCAGTTTAGCAGCGTACTTACATTGCAAAATTGAACATCCAATCATCAAACACAACATTAGAATGTAGCTTAGCATTATAAGTATATTGTAAATTGACCCACTACTTAAGAGCCATTTTACTCACTTCAACTTTTAATTTAAATTTTTCTTTAAAATGAAAAATTACCCAAAGAAATAATGGTCATTTCCATATAGAGCAAATAAAACTACATGCAAAAGATCTTTTTATACAAAAATAAATACCTTAGTAGCTCTATGAATACAAAATTTCTTTTTTATCAAACAAGAACAAATACATTGATAACCAATGTTATCTATCCATAGGTTCTTCCACAATGTAAATATTCACAACATTAGATTTTGAAAATAAGACATACATTATAGATAAATAAATAAAAGATTTTTACATAACATACTTTATGTTCATCAGTAACCAATATGTAATAGAAGTAAAAACTATCAAAATATATAATGGCTCTATTTCATCAGTGACATTTATACTGATAATCCCTTTCTTCCTAACTTTTAATGAATTTCTAAAGTAAATTTATTTACAATGGGGGACTTATTCCCTCTGCAGAGGATACAGTCAGCATATTTTAAGTCCTGCCAACTCTCCAGAGGTCCCAAACTGCAGTTTGGTTTGGTTGGGTTTTATGACATATCAACCATCGTAGGTTATTTAATGCCAAATTATATATATATATATATATATATATATATATATATATACACATTAATTATATATATGATTTGGAAACACATTTTGTAGATAACATTCTTAAATGAGATTGAGCTCTTTTCTGCACATAATTAAATTGTTTCAAGCATTGCTATATAACATCCACAATTTAACATCAGTGATTTGTTTGTACACAGTTTGTTCTATTTGACCCATATATAGGACCCTATCAGATGCTACCACTCCACATCAGAGTGAACCTGGGAGCAATGGTAATGAAGGGGCACTCCACATTCTCCAAATCTGCCATCAAATGGTTTAATGTCATATCCAGGGCACACGGAGTGGGGAATTTACTCATCTGCAAAGATGTAGTCGGTGTATTCTACAGCCCCAGTTGACTAGACTGTCCCAAATGAGAGCCTTACCACTAGATACAATTTAATGTCATACCCAGGATACTTAATTACTTGGAAGCAGGATATTTTTTGTATATCATATCAGTAAAAGATAACACTCCATGACAATCTCTGCTTTATTTATTATTCACAAATTGTTGATGAATTAAGTGACAAAGAAAAACAAAAAAAGTTTCAAGAAGGATATCTAGTTAACTGCCGAAGAAGAAAAGTTGAGTATAAATTAAGCAACAGGGAAATCAAAAAGTAAATGAGAAATGTGGTCTAGGGGTTGGCTTTGAGGATACATTTAAAGCTGATAATCATATTTTGGCTACTGTATAGAGGGCAAATGGAATGATTGGCTGGATGGTTAGAAATATTATTTCAAAGGAGACAAATACTGTTTTGAAAATTTATAAAACTCTGATAAGGCCTCATATAGAATATTGTACTTAGGCCTGGGCTCCAATGCTGAGACATCAAAATTGGAGGGTAATACAGAGATTGGAGAGCATACAAAAAGAGTGACAAAACTAATAAAAAGAGTACAAGATTACAGTAACATGAAAGGATTGGAAAAATTAAGATTACTTTACTAGAAAGAAGAATGAGAGGTGATCTGATTTAAACTTTTACAATAATTAATGAAATTTTTAATTATGGTAGACATTTTTTTTAAATATTTTTCCTCAAATTGGAAATTTAATGCCAAGGCAAAACTAAGTCTATAAACCAATTGAATTTTTTCTAATAGAGTAATATATTTCGGGAACAAATTGCCTTATCAGATCAACAACAGCAAAAATCTTGAAAGAATTAAGATTAGATTGGATGATTTCGGAAAAAATGGTAAGAAAAAGAATTTAAGGGGGCATTTTTGGGAACAATCAAAAGAATTACTTAACAGAATTTGATCTGTATATATGAGCTATTATATTAATACTGTATATGTTCTGTACAAAGATTCTTTTTACTTTTAAGTTGATGTGAGAAAATGGTAAAAAACAGAGATACTTAAGGAGACATTATGTTATATAACATATGACATGGATTTTTGGTTCATTCCTAGTGACCCCGTGTGCTTTGGTAAGCTGTCACATTTTGATTAGTAAACAGGAAGATAACAGCACGTCAGGGCACTCAGGTCGAACAGGTGTGTAACTGGAAGGGGATCATGTGATGAGAAGCACGCGGTCAGATTTAGGCAGAGAATCAGTCGAGTGTGTGACACGCAGCCAACCAGAGGCATCTCTGATGAGCTTGCAAGGGGGTGCAAGCATTGGCATAAGGTATGGGAAAGAAGAAGTCCTCTCTCTGAGTATATATCTCTCCACCCATCTCTCACACAACACAGAAACATCAACCCTTTCGAGAATAAAGTGTGAGAGATTCATACTTTTATAAAGAAGTATGTGCATTCATTCATTGAAGTTCGTAAATTATGTTTGATTATGTTTCCGCTTGTATTTGTATTTCAGCTATACAACAATTAAAAAAAAACAATAATAATAATTTAATACTTTCATTGTCTTGAATCACTATCTGATTGCAAAAATATACCTTTTGGCTTTGTTGATAAAGTGAATGTTTTTAAAAGAAAGAAATATGATTAACTAAGAATTTTCATAAAATGGCTTGTAATTGTTATCCAAATTTTTTTACAGGACAATTCATGTTTTCATTACCATCAGCACTATCCATAAATTGTCATAAATGACTATTTTTTAAAGAATAAAATGAACCAGAAGTTGCAAAGATATGCTATTTATTGTACTTAGTTGCTTTAACTGAATAGCTGTCCTGGGTATAATATAATACTACACCCAGTGGTAAGGATCCAGTCCCAGTGCTCTAAGAAGTGTGGAGTCACCCATTTGTCACTATTACATATAGGTTCAGCCCATTGGCATAATGGTTAGCATGTTCGCCAATGTTCCAGGAGAACGGGATTCAATTCCAGGTCAAGTCATGCCAAAGACTCAAAAAACAAAAAAAATGATACTTGATGTCTCCTTGCTAAAACACTAAGGATTATAAGGTATGAATCAAGGGTAAGTGGAGCAATACAGAAAAAGAGGTAGCACCCTCCCCTACACCTTGGTGTAGTAGCTATTGAAAAGAGAGCCTTTGGGTTGCCCTCGACAATAGTTGGCCAACTTACTTACATATAGGTTTATTCTGATTTGGAATGGTAGTACCTGATCAGGTCTGTTTGAAAATTATTAATATTGGGAATACTAGAAACTATACAACTGTGTGCAAAGAAATTATTATTAAATAGGAATGGTTACTTGAAACCATATAAGTCCTAGAAAGTATCAAGTAGAAATACTTGTAGCCATATAATTGTGTACAAATTATTTGTATCAAAAACAGTTACTTTAAACTATAATTGTTTACAAATGATTGTTATTAGTTACTTGACACCATCTAATTGCTTGCAAAATTTTTTTTCTAAACTGACTTTGACATTAGATAAATAAATAGGGTAGATAATTGCCTTCATTGTACATTCATATTTACATTTTTGTGAAGTTGTTTCTTAAGAGGGTTTTTTCACACACAATCCTATCAATATATTTGATCCGTAGATGGGATCCTAACAAATACTACCACTCCAGGTCAGAGTGGACCTGGACATAATGGCAGTAAAGGAGCACTCTACAATCCTCAAGATTTACAGAACTGGAGCCTCACAATCAGATGCAGTTTATTGTCATATCCAGGACACCCCTTTTTTGGAGGGATATATAGTAAGCGTATTTTATGCCCCACCAACAGAGGTAAATAAATTATTGGTTATTAATCTACTTAAGACCAGGATATTTTTGAGTGATGCTATATCAGCAAAATATCTTCTCAGCTGCTTCTGAGGCAATCGCTACTTTTATGGAATTGTCTTGAACTTGTCTGATTTGCGGCAAGAGTAAGAACCCTCTGAACAATAAAATCTCTCACAAGACATCTCATTAGCGAGTTCCATGTGGTTAATATTTACTTATCTGGTAGACAAAAAAACTAAATCTTATTAGTCAAATGTAAATACAATTCCTACTTATAAAAAAATAGTTGTAGATCTAAGAGTTTAACACGTTTGAATTCAGAGTTTTCCTTCTCCTAGACAAGTTGCCTCACCAAGGCTGAAGAACCCAGTCTGCCCTACTATTTACCCATAGCTGGAGGGAGAATAATTGGATTCATACCTTTCCCAAGGGTATTCGTGCTATGTGAAATGTAATCAGTCTCGTCCAGGATTTGAACTCGTGTCACTGTGTCCATTTCCCTTGACGATAACCATTACACCATGAGCACATCTATTATAAGACAAAGGTAGTGTAACAACAAGATCAAAAACCAAACTTTAATCAGATTGGAATATATTTGCTATAACCAGTATTTAACCACTGACAACTTAATATCTTAATGTTGCATATTTTCTACAGCAAAAACAATGCAAAATAGAAGTTGAACAGAAAAATATTCTGATCAAAATTTTTCACACAATTTTAGATAAATCTTCAAAACTTGCAAAGAAGCAACAATACTGTTTTCATTGTGCTATGTCAGGACACATAACAACAGAAAATATCTAACTAAATCTTTGAGAGAGAGAGAGAGAGAAAGAGCTTTGATTTTATCTCTGGCACAACAACATCAAAATAGAGTTCTAACACCATGAGTATTTCTTAGGCAACATGTAAGTATTTACCTAAATCCTCCACCATGAGCAGGATGTGACACAAGGTCTATTTTAAAGAAGAATAAAGCTAGTTTGAACTCAGATCTTTCCTTCACCAAGACTGGTTGCCTAATCAAAGCTAAAGAAACCTATCTGCCCTGCTATTTACACACCCATTGAATAGATAGAAGTATACGTTTGGCAAATTCTCAGAAAGTAATAGTTTACTAGATAAAACTGTCAACTAGAACATATTTTCATAGATGAATTAAGTTGTGTCAGCTAAAGTTAAAGGTCGGTGCAATTCAGGGACCAAAAAGACACATATATAAAACACAATGTGTATTCCTATAATCATAATTGTGTACAACAGTTTTCTGTGTCACTATCTTTATGTAGTACATTCTTTTGATGAAGTATGCATTTACTGGTGCCCGTGGTGTAATGGTTATCGTCGCAGGATATGGACACGACGACACGAGTTCAAATCCTGGACCTGACTGATTGCATTTCACATAGCACTAATACCCTTGGGAAAGGTATGAATCCAATTATTCTCCCTCCAGCTATGGGTAAATAGTAGGGCAGACTAGGTTCTTCAGCCTTGGTGAGGCAACTAGTCTAGGAGAAAGAAAACTCTGAATTCAAACCAGTTAAACTCTGCTCACTCCACACTCCAGACAAAGACAAGCTCTTTTATGGCGATGATAAGGTAAATCATTATCCAAGTCAAATTCCTGACCGTCGCGTCTGCGAGAAAACCCAACAAGTTCATCTCATGCTGTGGGTTGGGCTTAAAATATGTATATGTATCCTCTGCACAGAGTAAGAACTTTCCAAAAAGGTGTCCTGGGGATTACACTGCATTATGTGGTGAGGCTCCACTTCTGGAGTTCTGGTAAAGTATGCTTTTATCACCATAACTCCCAGGTACACTCTGACCTGGAGTGGTAGTACCTGTTAAGGTCCCATCTATGAATCAAAGAGATCCATTTAAAAATTATTTGTATTTAATATGAGCAAAAAAAACACTCTTAAAAAACAACTACACGAAAATGTAAATATGATTGTACAATGAACACAAATTCCTAGGCATAAAATAACCCTAGACAGCTTGACAAGCCATTAAAATTAATCAATCAATCTACAAACCAACAGCTTCATGAGTTATTTAGTAAACATGAAAATGTAAAGCAACAAAGTTTTCTATATTTTATAAGTACAATACAATGCAAAATTACTTATATATGACCATCATTTTTGACAGCAAAGGTAAACTAATAATAACAACAACAATAAAAGAATAATGTCAATCAATATTAATCAGTAATTAGCAACTAACACTGTGAATAATGTGAATATCAATGCCAGGAACCATTTCTTTTACAATTTTTGCCTTTTGGCAGAAGAGCAAAGCTTTTCACAAAAATCTCCCAATAAATTATTCAGCTGACAACCAAAAGCTTTTAATCTGAATAACGAGAGAAAGAAAGATGGCCTTATTTGTAGGGGGTGGGAGATTGCAATGATGAGCTTAAGTGGAGCAGATATACACTGTCCACAGATAAGTGGATAGATAAGATAATTAAATAGAAAATTCCATAGAAACTAAATTATACATATAAAAAGAAGATCAAGACAAAATAGCATAAAAATAGAAAAAGTCTATCATATGTGTATGAGACAGATTTCAGTGTTATTTATTACGAGTTATTACCTGTGAAAAAATTAATGTATAGATTTGATGGGTTGATATGCCATTAAAATCAATCAATCTTGCATTATTTTATGCCAAGAGGTTAGGGAATCCCATATGTACATTTTTTTCTTTAGTTGTTTCCAAAAGGGGTTGTTTTTGCACACAGTCCTGTAGAATAAAAATAATTTTTAAACAGTCCTATCCAACCCATTAACAAGACTAACAGTTACTACCCACTCAAGGTCAGAGTGGACCTGGGAGCAATAGCAATGAATGTTTGGTTAGGTTTTATGGCATATCAACTATTGTAGGTTATTTAATGCCAAAACCTCTTTATATGCATATATCAAATATATATAATTGGGTTGGGTTTTATGGCATATCAACCATTGTAGGTTATTTAATGCCAAATCCTCTTTATACATATATATTAAATATATAGGATTTGGTTGGGTTGGGTTTTATTGCATATCAACCATTGTAGTTTTTTTAATACCAAATCCTCTTTATATGCATATATCAAATATATATAATTTGGTTGGGTTGGGTTTTATGGCATATCAACCATAATAGGTTATTTAATGCCAATAATTCTTTATATATATATATATATATATATATATATAGGACTTGTAAACACATTTTCTTGGTCACATTTTTAAACACCTAAGCTCATTCTTTTGCACACAGTTTAATGGTTCCAAGTATTGCTATCTATCACTAACAATTCAATTAAACATTTGTTAACGCACAATTAAATGATCAAACAGTTCTATTTCTAACAATTCAATTTAGCATAAGTCATTTGTTTGTACTCAGTTTAAATGTAAAATAGTTCTATTTGACTTATAGATAGGACCCTATCAGGTGCCTCGTCCAGGCCAGATTGTACCTGGGAGTGATGTCAATGAAGGCGTACTCTGCATTCCCCAAAGCTCCAGCATTACTGGAGTGTCACCATCAGATTATTTAGAGTTATATCCAGGAAACTTGTGGTGGTCTTACTCCTCTGCAGAGACGCAGTCAGTGTATTCTACAGCCCCAACTGAGTGGGCTGGGTAATGAAAAGGTACACCACATGCTCCATAGATCCAGAACTGGAGCCTCATCCACAGGTGCAATTTCATGTGATGACCTAGACACCCTCTTTAGGAGGGGCAGTCTAACCTTTCAGCAGGGGATGCAGTAAGCCTATTCTAAGTCCTACTGACAGGGCATGGTAGAGATTTAAATTTCCATACAATATATATATATATATATATATATATATATATATTATATAAACTTTATTAAGATTTATCAGAAGCATTTTTTATAAACCTGAATTCCAAAATTCATTTTGTATACACTTGTAAAAACTATGACCCCACTATATCATTATATTAGGGTGTATCAAATAATCTATAACCCCACTATATTATTATCTTAGAGGGTATCACATAGTTTATGACCCCACTATATTAGGATTATCAAATGATCTATTTCCCCACTATATTATTATATTAGGGTATATCAAATGATCTATGACCCCACTATATTTTATATTAGGGTGTATCAAATGATCTATGACCCCACTATATTATTATATTAGGGTGTATCAAATGATCTATGACCCCGCTATATTATATTAGGGTGTATCAAATGATCTATGACCCCGCTATATTATATTAGGGTGTATCAAATGATCTATGACCCCGCTATATTATATTAGGGTGTATCAAACGATCTATTTCCCCACTATATTATTATATTAGGGTGTATCAAATGATCTATGACCCCGCTATATTATATTAGGGTGTATCAAATGATCTATGACCCCGCTATATTATATTAGGGTGTATCAAATGATCTATGACCCCGCTATATTATATTAGGGTGTATGAAATGATCTATGACCCCGCTATATTATATTAGGGTGTATCAAATGATCTATGACCCCGCTATATTATATTAGGGTGTATCAAATGATCTATGACCCCGCTATATTATATTAGGGTGTATCAAACGATCTATTTCCCCACTATATTATTATATTAGGGTGTATCAAATGATCTATGACCCCGCTATATTATATTAGGGTGTATCAAATGATCTATGACCCCGCTATATTATATTAGGGTGTATCAAATGATCTATGACCCCGCTATATTATATTAGGGTGTATCAAATGATCTATTTCCCCACTATATTATTATATTAGGGTGTATCAAATGATCTATGACCCCGCTATATTATATTAGGGTGTATCAAATGATCTATGACCCCGCTATATTATATTAGGGTGTATCAAATGATCTATTTCCCCACTATATTATTATATTAGGGTGTATCAAATGATCTATGACCCCGCTATATTATATTAGGGTGTAACAAATGATCTATGACCCCGCTATATTATATTAGGGTGTATCAAATGATCTATGACCCCGCTATATTATATTAGGGTGTATCAAATGATCTATGACCCCGCTATATTATATTAGGGTGTATCAAATGATCTATGACCCCGCTATATTATATTAGGGTGTATCAAATGATCTATGACCCCGCTATATTATATTAGGGTGTATCAAACGATCTATTTCCCCACTATATTATTATATTAGGGTGTATCAAATGATCTATGACCCCGCTATATTATATTAGGGTGTATCAAACGATCTATTTCCCCACTATATTATTATATTAGGGTGTATCAAATGATCTATGACCCCGCTATATTATATTAGGGTGTATCAAACGATCTATTTCCCCACTATATTATTATATTAGGGTGTATCAAATGATCTATGACCCCGCTATATTATATTAGGGTGTATCAAACGATCTATTTCCCCACTATATTATTATATTAGGGTGTATCAAATGATCTATGACCCCACTATATCATTATATTAGGGTGTATGAAATGATCTATGACCCCACTATATTATTATATTAGGGTGTATCAACCCTTACAGGTTATTTTATGCCAAATCCAGTTTACGCTAATATATTAAATATATAGATTTATTTGGGTTGGGCGTATCAACCCTTGTGGATTATTTTATGCCTAATCCTGTCTATACATATATATCAAATATATATGATTTGGTTGGGTTGGGTTGGGTTTTATGGCATATCAACCCTTATAGGTTATTTTATGCCAAATCTATATATAACTCTAGGTTAAGTTATTTTTTAAACAAGCTATAATTCATTTGTTTGCACACATTTAAATGGTTTCAAGTATTGAGCACTAATTATTCTATTCAATACTATTCATTCATTTGCACAGTTAAATTGTTCCAAGTATTGCTATGTAGTACCAATAATTTGATTTTTGCACACTGTTAAATGGTTTCAAGTATTCCAATTCAGTACAAATAATTCTATTCAACATTCATTTGTACACAGTTAAATGGTTCCAAGTACTGCTATTTATCACTAACAATTCAATTAAATAGTCATTTGTTTACACACAGTTAAATGGTTAAACAGTTCTATTTCAAACAATTCAAATCAAATAGTCATTTGTTGTCAAACAGTTCTATTTTGAACAATTCAAATTAACGTTATTTTTTGCACAGTTTAAATATCAAATAGTTTTATTAGACCCTATCAGGTACTAATACTCTGGATCAGAGTGAGCTTCCTGGGAGCAATGGAAATGAAGGGGTACTCCACAATCCCCAAAGCTCCAGAATTGGATCCTCACCATCAGATAGTTTAGAGTCATATCCAGAACACACATTGTAGAGGGGGTCTTACTCCTCTACAGAGATGCAGTCGATGTATTCTACAGCCCTATTATCAATACAAATAATTTGTCGTTATATGATTTTAAGTAACTTCCTATTTAATAATAATAATTCATTAACAATTATATACAGGGTCAGTCAAAATGATCTGAAACTTTTATAGGTTTAATAAAGGACAAATAAAGTAAAGAAACAAAAAAGTGTTTTTATTTTCGAAAAGTACATATAATGCCATTCTGTTTCATTAGGTTTTGAAAATTAAATCAGTCAAATGGGATTCCTTATTGTCTACATACTGCCAAAGGCATTCATGAAAGTTGTCTATAACTCAGCGGGTCATTTCATTTGGAATGGCAGTAATTTCTTGACGAATTGCATCTTTAAGTTGTTCAATAGATTGAGGGCAATTACTGTATACCTTTGACTTGAGGTATCCCTAGAGAAAAAAAATGCACAGATTTAAATCAGGTGAACAGGCGGGGCAACCGATGTCACCATGCAATGAGATCAAAATCCCCATCGAGAAGTGTATTATATGAAAAAAAATGGCATTATATGTACTTTTCGAAAATAAAAACACTTTTTTGTTTCTTTACTTTATTTGTCTTTTATTAAACCTACAAATGTGACAGATCATTTTGCCTTACCCAGTATTATCAATTAACTATTTCTACCAAA
Source organism: Sepioteuthis lessoniana (assembly GCA_963585895.1). Classification (NCBI taxonomy): domain Eukaryota; kingdom Metazoa; phylum Mollusca; class Cephalopoda; order Myopsida; family Loliginidae; genus Sepioteuthis; species Sepioteuthis lessoniana. The sequence continues at coordinate 102,994,310 of OY757915.1, forward strand.
GACTAATAATTTATAAGCCTTGATATGGCTTTGAGTAATTATTCCTATCTAATACAAATAATTTGTAGACAATTATGTTTTCAAGTATAATTAATAAAATTTGTATCCAGATAATTTTAAAGCAATCAAATATAGGTCGCAATCATTTTAAACAGCTAAATACTTTTTACTTAGTAACAATATCAGTATTTTAAGAGCTGATGTTTAATTGTAGTTGAAAATCATTCTTAACATTGGATCAAACAATAAGTTGGTGACCTTAGTCGAGGGTGACCCGAAGGCTCCCTTTTAAATAGCTACTACACCGAGGTATAGGGGAGGGCGCGACTCCATTCCCTAGATTGCTCCATTTTACCCTTGATCCTTACCTTATAATGCTGAGTGCTAAGCAAGGTGGAATCAAGTACCATTTTTTGAGTCTTTGGTATGACTCGATCTGGGATTGAACCTCGGTCTCCCGGACCATTGGCGAACACTCTACTCATTAGGCCAATGATCAAATAGTACAAGTCAAATATCTTTGACCCATAGATTGGAACCAGGAGATACTCGTGGTGTAATGGTTATCATCATAGGAAATGGATACAGCAACCTGGACTAGGATGTTTGCATTTCACATTGCACTAAAACCCTTGGGAAAGGTATGAATTCAACTATTCTCACTCCAGCTATAGGTAAACACCATAGGACAGATTGGGCTCTTTAACCTTGGCATGGCAACCAGTCTAGAAGAAAAACTCTGAATTCAAGCCTGTTAAACTCCATTAAAAAAAATTACCTCATGTTATATCCTGTTTGTGTGGAGGGGTTGAGTAAATACACAAATGGGAACCTAACAGGTACTAACACTCCAAGCCAGAGTGAACCTGGGAGTAATGTCAATGAAATGGTAACTCTACAATTGCTTCAAAATTGAAGCCTCACCACAAGTTGAAGTTTCATGTTATGCCCAGAACATGTTTATTTCATGTATACATTTAAAGACTATCTACCATTTATTATTAATATAAGCTGAAAACTCACCAGTAGAACAGGATTTTAAAATAATTCCTATTGAAGGCCTAAATGGATTTGAAATATTGTCAATAGGTTGCTTATAACCACCTGGTAACTATTGATTATATTACAAATATAAACACAATATTTGTTTTGATTTCCAATAACCACAAAAGAATCATAGAAAAAAGGTTTAAAATTTAATTTTAGGTCAGCAAATAAAGAAACTTCAATTATTTCAGAAATTTTTTTGGATTGGTTTTAACATTAAGCAAACCATAGATTGTTTGTCATTTCTTTTCTTGCTCACTCATATTGGGCTGAATTTTAATGAAAAAAAGCTTGAATAATAGAGCTAAATCATGAAAATTCAAATTTATTGCATTTTTTCCAAAAATTTAACTAATCAGACATATTATTCCATATTTTGCTTTCGTACCCTGTACAAATTAAATATCCAATGAATGTGATAAATGCTATTTGTTAGTACATGTAATACACATCACACAGGTGTGATTATTTTTTGTGTTACCTATTTTATATATATATATATTACTGAAATTCTCATGTTTGTGTATATGTATATATATATACTACGATAACCATGCAAAATTAGATTATTCATCTCCAAAAAAAACTTTCTAAACTAATATTTTACAACATGTCCAAAAAAGAAAAAAATTTGGATGAGTGACCACACCCTTTTATTTATATATAACCATTATTCATTAATTAGTAAATCATAATCAGTATTTTTCTGTTTTACAGTCCATAACAAATTATTCCCATGGTGTAATGGTTATCGTTGCAGGAAATGGACACGGCGACACGAGTTCAAATCCTGGACGAGACTGATTGCATTTCACATAGCACTAATACTCTTGGGAAAGCTATGAATCCAATTATTCTCTCTCCAGCTATGAGTAAATAGTAGGGCAGACTAGGTTCTTCAGCCTTGGTGAGGCAACTAGTCTAGGAGAAGGAAAAACTCTGAATTCAAACCTGTTAAACCCCGTTTAAAGAATTGACCTTGTGTCATATCCTGCCAGAGCTGAGGGGTTGGTAAATATAAAATATGATAATAAATTATTCAAATAATAATTACATTGAATATCCAATATCCATTTGAACAATTGTATTGAACATGAAACAGATGTCATAGACTATGAAATAAAAACATTATTATTATTATTAGTGGTGATGATGATGATGATAATAATAGCAGCAACAGCAGTTTTTGTTTTTAATGATGAACACTGTGTACAATATATTTTCATATATACACTCATAAGTGCACATGCAGAGAGGGGGAGAACAATGGTGCCATTATGCTTTTTTGAAAATATTTTTGTTTTTAATCTTGCAACTTATTTACTAAGCTTAACTTAACAGTAGTACAAAGCCAAAAGTATCGGGCACCCAGTGAGAATTAAACTCACTAACAATGGTTTCATCTGGCTTGCTAACCATTAACACCACATGAGGTGCCCACTATATATGACTCAAAGAAACGGAAATGTTGAAGGCTGGTTGGTTGTGTTTTTATGACATATCAGCTATTGTAGGTTATTTAATGCCAAATCCTCTTTATGATTATATATCAAATAAATATGATTTGGTTTGGTTGGGTTTAATGGCATATCAACCATTGCCAAATCCTCTTTATGATTATATATCAAATAAATATGATTTGATTTGGTTGGGTTTAATGGCATATCAACCATTGCCAAATACTCTTTATGATTATATATCAAATAAATATGATTTGGTTTGGTTGGGTTTAATGGCATATCAACCATTGCCAAATACTCTTTATGATTATATATCAAATAAATATGATTTGGTTTGGTTGGGTTTAATGGCATATCAACCATTGCCAAATACTCTTTATACATATATATATATTAGATATATGATTTCTAAACACATTTTGTAGATAACATTTTTAAATGAGTCTGAACACTTTTTTTTTTGCACAGTTAAATGGTTCTAAGCATTTCTATCTAATACAAATATTTCTATTTACTATTAAATATTTTTTTTTGCATATATTTAAATGGATATACATAAACGATTTGTAAGTGAATAGTTTGTAAGTAATTTTATTTTTAAATGATTTACAACTAATTTGTTTGCTATTGTTTCTACACATTTAAATGGTTTCTATTATTGCCATCAAACACTAATAATTCTATTCAATATTAATCATCTGTTTGCACACAATGAAATGGTTACAAGTATTGGTATTGAACACTATTCATTCTATTGAACACTATTCATTCATTTGTATATGGTTAAATGGTTCCAAGTATTGCTACGTAATTCAGTTTAGTCACACAGTTAAAGAGTTTCAAGTATTCCGCTTTTAACACTAATAATTGTATTCAACATTACTCATTCGTTTGCACACAGTGAAATGGTTACTAGTATACACTATTCATTCATTTGCATGCAGTCAAATTGTTCCAAGTACTGTTATTTATCACTAACAATTCAATTAAAGATCTGTTTACACACAGTTAAATGGTCAAACAGTTCTACTTCTAACAATTCAATTTAACATATCATTTATTCGCACTCAGTTTAAATATCAAACAGTTCTATTTGACCCTATCAGGTGCTACCACTCTGGGTCGGAGTGAACCTTAGGACAATGGCAATGAAGGAGTACTCCACATTCCCCAAAGCTCCAGGATTACTGGAGCCTCACCATCAGATTGTTTAGTGTCATATCTAGGACACTCACTGGGGGAAGATCTTACCTCTCTGCAGAGATCCAATCAGTGTATTCCACAGCCCCAGCCGATTGGGCTGAGATGTTGAAAATTTTACATAGACTGTAATGATCAGAATCGAATAAAACGTAAGAAAACATTACAGAGGTCAAAAAATGAAAATCTTGTATGTCAACTGATTATTTTCTTTTTTTAATAGCATATCAACTTTTGAGGGTTATTAAATACCAGGTAACTATTCTTGAAACAAATAATTTTAACAATTATATGGTTTCACCTAATACAAATAATTTTCAAAAATATTAATTTGGCCCATAGATGGGACCCTAACAGATTGGATTTGAGAGTAATGGCAATAAGGGATTGATAATATTCTCAATAAAATTAAGCATCAGTTGAAAAAAATAATCAAAAGAACATTTGCCATTGTATAATAATTTAGCCATAGTAGAAGAAAGGTTTGGTTTGGTTTCTTTGCTTAACACCATATGAACCTTCATGAGCTATTTAAGGCCAAAGCCATCCTTGTAGAAAGACAGTAATGGTACTATTAAATCCCTACCTGGGAGCAATAAGAGAGTTCATGCCTTTCCCAAAGGTATAAATCTGAATAGTGCAACTAGATTTCAAATTCACTTACCAAAATGTCATAGTCCAGCAGGTTAACCACTACTCCACAGAGCCTCCCCTCTCAACTGATTGAGGGGGTTGGATACCAAGACAAGTGTAAATCTACAAGTGTTTAAATGAGGCCTGTTTATGTCAAAAGTTTTACTTTTAGGAATAAATAGTAAGTAAGTTGGCCGACCATAGTTGAGGGCAACCCAAAGGTTCGCTTTTCAATAGTTACTATACCAAGGTGTAGGAGAAGGTGCTACTCCTTTCTCTGGATTGCGCCACTTATTCTTGATCCATATTTTATAATGCTGAGTGTTAAGCAAGGAGGTATCAAGTACCATTTTTTGAGTCTTTGGTATGATTCAACCTGGGATTGAACCCCAGTCTACCGAACTACTGGTGAACAGTCTACCCACTATGCCATTGGGTCAGTTATAAATAGGAATAAAAAGCACACGTAATTTTATGATTGGTCTTTACCTGCTTTAATTACCACTTTATTACTAATAGAATGTAATGTGATTTTTTCCCTATTTTCTTGGATTATTCATAAAATTCATTGCAGAAATATTATTGTGTTGGGAACAACAAAAGGAGGATGCATGCTCTTTTAAACAAATCTTAGATGCAGCATCCTATAAAACAGCAGTTGTATGGCCACTTACCTCCCATCTCACAAACTATTCAAGCAAGACATACTGGGCATTGCTGGAGAAGTAAGGACAAACTGATAAGCAATGTTCTTCAATGGACTCCTACCCATGGACACACCAGTGTGGGCTGACAAGCAAAAAACTTACATTCATCAGCTCTGTGAAGACACTGAATGCCGTCTAGAAGACTTAACCAAGAGTGATGGCTGATAGGGATGGATGGTGAGAGAGTTAAAGGAACTCAAGCTGTCAACAAGTTTTAATGATCAGATATAAATATATACTGTTACGAGATCAGAGAGTTCTTTAGGCGTGGGGAAAACAAACACCCTTTTGAGACTCCCATCTGGGAGCCCCTAAAATGTCTAATATATCCCCCAGAGATCCAGTCGCATATACATAAGAAAAAAAAGAAATAAAGAAAGAAAGTAGATATCCATTCGACCGAGTTCCAGTTTTCAAGGAATGAAGAAGACCAACACAACCCAAGGTTAGAATAACAACCAGAACATTTATTATAAAAAGAAAACAAATATTTATAACAGCAAGAAAAGCAGAATGTTTCTTTTGTATGGAATGGTACATACAACAATTTATGGACAAGTGTATCAAACAGTGGAATGGTTTGTGCAAACCATAAATCTGAATATGAAAGTTCATGAGAGAGATATTCAACACATGGAACTTATCTGTTTCAGTTTGGCAGTCTTTACTTGAGGTGTCCTCTGAGGTGCTCATATTCATTGTTTTTCCTTCCTTGCATTTTCAAAGAGAACGCCTGAGGTTCATTCATTCGTCAGCACAAAGCCTTCTCCACAAGAGCCTGGTTTAGTGTGCTGGTGTAGTTTGGCTCCTTTGCAGAGTTCACCTCAAATGAGTGCCGACTTTTCAGCATGTCTTCACATCATTGCAGTTGGTCTGGGACTGACTTTCTTCCCCTGCTTTCTATTCTGTGCCCACTTTAAATTTTAGTCTGTTTCAACCAATCATCACCCATTAGGTCGTGTTGCTGTTGATTTAACTTGGGCACCGGTCTGCTGGTACAATAGCTCGGATTTCATGGTTACCTTCCGTTCTCCTCCTAATTTGTTTTTCCCTTATTGTTCTTATAGTCTTTCTGTCTCTGTAACCCCCATCATCATGCCTCTCTCTTCTTCTCCATAACAATATATATACAAAATTTTTAGAACAGGTAGGCTATATATATATATATATATATATATATGGGTTTATCCAACCTTCCACTAAGTCATATTTGATGCAAGGTCATTTTAATGAGGGGTTACACATGAATCAAGACTCATACATGCCTGTCACAAAAAATGCTTATCCCCTTTGCATTTCCTTTTAAAGGCACCTCAGGCACTAAGCGATAAACTTAGCTCTGCCAAGGGAAGTTCCCCATAGACCAGGCAATTAATGGCACTACTTTTCCTACTTTATGAATGTCTTTTAAATCTTTGATTATAAAATTTATAAGGATGTGACCAAGATCCTTGTTTACCAATTCAAATTTTAGCAAAAAAAAAAAAAAAAAAAAATCATCATTTTCATGTTACTAATCATCAAAAAAAAAAAAAAAAAAAAAAAAAAAAAGGACAGAAACAAGAGCTGCTACTGCTGCGATTATTATGCCAGAATTTTCCAGAAGTTTCTCTGATATTCACTTTTTGCCAGAGAGATATTTATTAATTACAAATGGTTACATTTACAATTGAGCACAAGGCCCTAATGTTTTTATGGTGGATTGGGAAGAAGAGTGGTTTTCTGTGCAATTGATGCAATTTTGTACTAATCTTAGCTAACCACACTCATTGACCCATTCACTCCGACAAAATTGACAATCATCCATCCTGATCATACCACAACCACCAAAATACCTCAGTTACACTATGCAAGAAAACCTACTTAAAATATTACCCAAGTTAAAATGATGAAATGGTAAAGAAGATAAAACATTCAAAAGTTCATGAAAAATGTCAGTGAATAAATTTATAATGCAAATGGGGCTGAGAGATAAAAAAACCCAAGAGAAAAATCAAGTAGTAACCAAATAAAATTCCCTAAACATTTTTGGCCAGAGATAAATCAAAGAACAAAATCAAAAATAAAGGCAGTACTCAAAAAATTCCTTAGAGACAGCAATTTCATAAGCCATAAAAATTTCTTAAATAAAATTTAAAAAATACTGACAAAACCCTAATAGGTGGTTCAGATAGAGAATTTATATGACCATCTACCAGGGCCAAATTTGACACAAGTTTGTTCTAATGAGAAGGATTATGCATGGATTGAGACACATGCATGGCTGTCACAAAAGATGCTTTATCTCCTCAGTATTCCCCTTTAGGGGTGCCTCAGATGTCGAGCAATAAAGTTAGCCCTACCAAGCAGGCAGTGCTTCAGAGGAACACCTCCCCCCCCCCAGGGAACCAAGCAATTAACTTAGTAACACCTATCCAGCACAAATGCTAGATGGGCCTGCCCAAGAGTAAATATGTATAGGCGATTGAGAGTTGCCTTTTCATCACAGGTGCTACTGACCTATGTTCAAGCATAGCTAAGAGCCTGGAATCTGAATGGAGCTTAAGACCGGTATATCCCTCTTTTTGAAGATTGTTGCAATACAATTTTTCTACCTTTGTTTAGCTTAGAACAGAGTTCCTCAGAACTCAATGGCCTTGCAAGATAGTTATTGATAATTTTTCTGCATAGTTAAGTAATGCAGGCCTAGACATACTAATCTAATCAGGAAAAAAATTCAAAAAAACCTTTTCCTTGCTATAAATAAAACATAATTTTCACAATTCACACTTTTATTTATTTTTTTTTTTTTTCTGGATATAAAAATTTTAACTTACCGAATAATGGAAAATTTAAATAAATGAAATCTGTTTTATAAGACTTCATATTTATATACTGTCAGAGACGATAAAAACCACTTTTAAAAGAATTTATGCAAGTGTTACCTTTAAATGGTAAATTCAGAACAACAGACCATCTTTTTTATTTCATTTATTTATTTATTTTATTTATTATTTTTTTTTTTTTCAGAACGGTATTTTTGGTGTTTATATTTATTCATTCTTAGAGCTAGGATCAGATAAGGTTTGGGGGCTGATACAGCGTCCCTTTATAACAGGTGAAAATTATCAAATTTATTTTTGTACCTGCTTTGTGGTTGAGCTAATTGCACAGGTTACCATAATCTCTAGTTCAAGTGATAATATATAAGACAGAATTACAAATACCGTTTTCGAAACAAACAGTCTCTTTTCATTTTTTGAAAAACTCGACGTACAGAATCTTTCTAACCACCATATTTGTCTTTGTAATACTTAAGAAAACTAATCTATCTTAAGTTATACTCTGAATTTCATTTTTGCCGAAGGTGCAAACAGCCAAAATCGGTAAAATTCAATATTTTTTTTTTTTTTATCAGCAGTCTAAAAACTCTTGAAGAAGTTCTAACTCAGTTTTAATGAGATCAAGTGTGGGTAGAAGAAAATATTTTAAACACGTGGGTCATAATTATTTCATGAAACAAATTGAAATGAAAATATTTCTGTAGTTTTCAAACAAGAATTACAAGAAACTTCCTCTTCAGTGTTTTTTTTTTCTTTCTTTCTTTACAGATGGAATCATTAAACCATCATAATACAAAAAAAAATAGCTTAACTAAGAAAAACAAGACTAAAAACCATGTTTCCGAAACAAGTTGAAATTACGATTCTGAAGACGATTTTTCAGAAAATAAAAGCGATAATAAAAATAGGCTTAAAAGCTATACTAATATAGCAATATTAAACAATTGTTTATGCTTTTAAATAGTTAATCAAATTTTATTTATCCTTTTCAATCACCTTAGAAAAATCGTTTCCTGATTAAAAAAAATGAATGAAGTGAAAGAAATACGTAAAAGAATGACTTCTAGCAGTAGTGGGATTTTTTTTTAATTAAACGTAGACAGTTTTAAATCGATTTAGTTGTAAATAAGTGATCAAAACAGATTTAAAAAGCTCTACAAAAGAAAACAAATATCTTTTCAACAATCTGAATGTTTTTAACTTTAAATGACCAAGTTTATTTATTTCATACCGTCATACATACATTAGACATTTTCTTCCAAGTCTTTCATATTGATAATGAATCTAAATGGTAATACTTTGCGTAATCACAAAGAATTTATGAATCAACAACACGAAAGATAAACAATAACAAAAAAAATTACCGTAAAATAAAAGCCATGCTTCTTTTTTTTTTTTACCTAACTGAACTTTACACGTGATCTTAACGCTTTGAAAAAGAGAGATCGTCTCAAGAGAAGATATATAACAAACAACACAGTATAGACGAATCACATTTACAGAATTATATAACAAAGAAAAATAGTTTTTAGTTGTGTTTTTGTGGACTTACCTCGATCGAATTTCTTTCCATCAGGATCAAGATCTTTTACGTCAAATATATCTTCAAACAAAACACCCGCCATGTTCGGTAGAACTACGACACTTTCTAATAGCCTCGAAACCCCTAACTCTGACTAAAAGAGGAGTTGGGTGAAATAAATAAAGAAAATACGCCAAGTTTATGCAGATGAATGCAAAGAAAATCAATTTTAGTTAGTGTGATCACAGTGTTATAGACACGGTTTAATTATTAATGCGTAGTTACTCACAAGAGACTTCTTATAAAGAGTAATTGGGGTACTTCCCCTTGTTTGCTGACTTTTTCTCAGAAAACTGGGGGAAAAACCAGTTGAATTGATTTGTTATCACTAGAAAAAATTTCTATAGCTTTTTTAAGCAAATATTTATTCAATATAGACAAGGTAAAAAGGTTAGACTTTCTTGGAAGTAGAAGGCAACAGATCGAACAGTAAAGCTAGAAAATGCCGTAGTTGCGACGAGATAACCAGTCACTGTAGGGCTAGCTCGCCGGTCGCCACGTGATTTTATTTGTGCAGGTAGCTAGTCCCTGCAACGCTAACATGCGGGAAGAAAGTTTAATAAAATAAAATAAAATAAAATAAGGACTTGTCTATTGGTAACCAGCCCTCATTTGGCTAGGATACAGGATTTATATTATTAATAGAATTGCGCAAGGAAGCAGTTGGCTACTCCAGACTGTTTCAAACATTGATTGTGATATGAAATTAGCACAATAGCGTGGATAGTCGACTGATTTTTTTTCTTTTCCTTTTTTTTTTTTTTTTTTTTTTTCTTTTTTTTTTTTGCTGTTGTCTTGGGCTATGACCGGCAGGGGCACTGAACCTAGAATTAGATGGCCCGAGAAGGAAAATGGGTAACCTGTCCCCGAATTGCGAAATAACAAACCGAAACAATAACCTTTTTTATTTTTTTCTTTGCCTTTAATTAGCTATTTAAAAAGAAAGAAAGAAAGAAAGAGAGAGAGAAAGAAAGAAAGAGAGAAAGAAAGAATGCCAATAACATTAATCAATACCTGAATTAATTTGTATGAATTTAGTAGACTTGTTAAATTAAACTTGAATAGACAATAAGAGTTGCTGTAAGGAATGATTTTTAATGCTCAAAATTATCAGCTGATTTTTTTTCTTTCTCGCAGGGTGCTTGTTGAATAAAAAGATGAAGTAACCAGTCCAGACCTACAGTGACGTAACTGGTAACCTGTCCGACGACGATGATGATGATGATAACAACAATAACAACAACAACAACAACAATAATAATAATAATAATAATAATAATAATAAATAAAATAATAATAATAACAACAACAACAACAATAATACTAACAACAACAACAAGAGCAACAACAACAATTCACTACACGGAAAAGTCTGGAAATAATTGTACTGTCACTTATCACAAATTATTAGTTCTATTGTGTTACGTACGGTAATACATTTTTACATCGGTCCGGTTCCTGTTGTAACTTAAACCGTTGGGAGTTAATTAATTAATAATAAAGATAAAGATCATCGTTCGTTTAAGAAGAATCAATTTTTACATTAACAGCAGTTTTGACGGTGTAATTTCTGTGTTATTGCATGGATACAAGTGTCTGCGTTGTTGCTGATTACCAAATATACGCAATATCATTTTTTAATACTTAATCAGCTGATATCGCATTTATTTATTTATTTAGCATCGCCGTTTTCATCATTATCAACATTTATTGACAGTGCCAACATTATTAAATTCATCGGCATTATTGTTATCTTAATTCAAGTTAAATCTTAAATTCATTTTCCCCTTAATTATTCTTTTATGAAAGGAGATACACTTTGGTTGGTTCTCTTTTTTCATCAGTTTTTTTTTTTTTTTTTTAGTTTTTTAGTTTTTGTTTTAGTTTTTGCTTTGTTTTGTTTCGTTTTGTTTTTTCAGGGGTTTTTTGTTTTGTTTTTGTTTTGTTTTTTATTGTTTTTTTTTCTTTTCTTCTCTTTTCTTTTCTTTTCTTTTTTTTTTTTTTGTTTGTTTTTTTGTAAAGATTGGATATATTTATTCATTTTGTGGAGTACGTTGGTTTCGTTACTGACTGCATCTTTCAATAAAATCTCTCTCTCTCTCTCTCTCTCTCTCTCTCTCTCTCTCTCTCTCTCTCTCACACACTCTCACTCAGTACGGATTATTAAATTTCTTTGATATCTTTTTTATAGGGACACTTTTATTGGGGTACTTCTATTATATCAAACCTGTTGTTTCTATCTTCATAATTGCTCGGATATAGGCCTCATTTAAGTGTCTCATTTCTAAATAAATACTTATTAACCTAATCCCCCAAATTCTTATTATTATTCTTTACTCTCACCACCACTCCTATCATCATCATCATCAGGTTATCATTATTATTATTATTGTTGTTGTTGTTGTTGTTGTTGTTGTTTGTTTGTTTAAATTTTCAACTTTCTTTTTCTTACAATCCTTCACAGGGGTTTTTACTCAAGACTTAGGTAATGATTACATGTATTCTATGTATTTTTTGTTGTTTTTTTTTTGCTACATTTTTTTAAAGTTACTTTTTTACTTACATTGATAGTTCTTTCTTAAGGAGATGAGTAGTTCTGCAAAGTGCGATTTTTTTATATTTCATATAAACTGGAACTGCCAGGTATCTTGTTAAAGTGTTTATCTTTCTTAATCATACCAGGTGCTTCCACTATTATTGGTAGGGTGATAGTTTTAAGGTACCACATTTTTTTCAATTTCTATTTCCTGGTCTTTGCATTTATTCATTTTATTATACTCTTTGACTGATATGTTTTTGTCTGTTAGCACTGACATATCAATTAGAAGGCATGTTTTTCTTTTATAGTCCTTAACCACGATATCTAGTCTATTGTTCTTTGTACAGCAAAGTCCCAGAGAATATTTGCTCTTTTGAGAGTTTTTCCGACCAGTATTCGCTGATGGTCTTCCACCAGAGTTTAAGTGACAGTAAGTCTCTTCAAGTTTCCAGAACTCTTCTCAGTATTCTAGCCAATCTAAATAATGCTGTTGTTTGGATGGTCTCCACTTGTTCTCTTATTTTCAAGTCCCCCAGTCCCATTATCAATCCATTGGTGACTGTAACAAGCACACCAATTACAATTGGTCTCACAGTCACTTTCATGTTCCATGGGTTTTTTTCAGTTCTCTAGCAAGGTCAAGGTACTTGTCTTTCTTTTCACTTTCTTTTTGTTTTATCCTGTGATTAGCCAAAACTGCAAAGATGGCAATTCGGAAGGTTCTCTTTTTTTTGTTGACTATCTCAAGGTTTGATCGTCTAGCAGAGATTAGGTGATCCGTTTGTATCTCAAAAACCCAGAAAATTTCGTGCTCTTCATTCTCTGGGATGGATTTCAAGTTGTGCATATACTATTTGTTTGTATGGTTAAATTAAAATTTCTTGCACAGTTCCCAGTGAATCACCTTGCCCACCTAGCCGTTTCTAGCCTTATACTCTTTTTGCGTTAATTTGCAACATTCGCTTATTATTTGATTTTTAGTTTCATCTCTATCACCACATAGCCTCCATTTGCTATTTTGCTGGATCTTATCTATTCTTGCTTTGATATAGTTGGTTCTTATGGCATTGTTTTGTACAGCTATCAGAAGAGATTCTGTTTTTCTCTTTCACTCGTTGTGAATTTTTCACAAAAGCATCAACTGATGATCCTTCCCTGAAGTCTGAGTGGCAGCAAGTCTTTAGGACTCTTCTGAGTATTCTAGCCAATCTTAATAATGCTGTTGTCTGGATGGTTTTGATTCTTTCTCTGATTTCTAATTCTTCCAACCTCTTTTCCAAGTCTTTGAGGATCATTCCAAGTGCACCAACAACAACTGGTACTGCCATCACCCTCATGTTCTACAGTTTTTTTTAGTTATCTAGCATGGTTCAAGTATTTATCTATCTTTTTGCTTTCTTTTATTATTATTATTATATGACTTCTTGTGAGCTTTTTACACCAGCATTAGCTGATGGTCTTTCACTGGAGTCTGAGTGACAGCAAATCTCCTTACGTCTCCTGGACTCTTTCAGTATTTTGACTGTTCTTAGCAATGCTGTAGTTCGAATAGTCTTGGCTTATTCTCCGATTTCCAACATTTTCAGCCCCCTTACCATGCCTCCGGGAATTGTTCCAAGCACATTGATTACAATTAGTATCACCATCACTTTCATGTTTCATTGCTTTTTTAGTTCTCTGGCAAGGTACAAATATTTGTCTCTCTTTTCTTTTTCTTTGATTTTCACTCAGTGATCCACCTGGACAGCAAAGTCCACAACTCCGAAGGTTCTCTTTTTTGTTAACTATCACAAGGTCTAGTCTTCAGGCCAGAATTTGGTGATCTGATTGTATCTCAAAATCCCTGAGAATTTTGTGCATCTCATTCTCCTGAACAGATTCTGGTTTGTTAGTATGGTGAAATTTTAATTTCTTGCACAATTCCCAGAGGATTACCTTCCCCACCCAGTCATGTCTAGTCTTGTATTCTTTTTGTGCTAGTTTTCTATATTCGCTTATCATGTGATTAACTGTTTCATCTCTCTTACGACATAGCCAACATTTGCTATTCTGTTACATATTAATTTTTGCTTTAACATAGTCCTTATGGTGTTATTTTGTGCTGCAATTAGAAGAGATTCTGTCTCTCTCTTAAAGTTTCCCTTTCTTAGCCATGTCCAGGTCTTCTCATGTGAGATTTCATCAGTTTGTCACCTACAGTTGTTTTTCTTCCCATTTCAGTTTCTTAGTTATTGTTGTTCTGTTGCTCTTCATGTTGTCTTTGCGGTTTCTAAAATAAGTTTTTCTTTGCTCTTTTTTATGTAGTCTTTGAGTCATCATATTGATGTCTTCACGCTATCTTCAACATTGGTGATTCCTCTTCCTACTGTTTTTCTCAATACTTATAATCAGTCAATGTCATCCTTTGGATGTAAAGCCTTATGCAATATCATTAGCTTTTTCGTCCTCTGCTCCATTAGTTGAAGTTCTTCCCTTGTCGATTCCAAGAATGGTCCCAGGTATCTTACAAGGGAGATAACCTAGGTGTTTATACCTTTGATGAGATTTATTATTATTATTACTATTCCTTGTTAATTTTTCAAACCTATTTTAACTGATTTATTTTTCACTGGAGCCTGAGTGACAGCAAGTTTCTTCAGGTCTCCAGGAATCTTCTAAGTCTTCTCAATGATCTTAACAGGGTTGTGGTCTGCATAGTCTCGATTCTTCCCCTGATCTCCAGGACTCTTCAAAGTATTCTAGATGATCTTAACCATATTTACCAACCCATCCGCTCAGGCAGGATATGACACAAGGTCAATTTTTAAGCGGAGTTTAACAGGTTTGAATTCAGAGTTTTCCTTCTCCTAGACTAGTTGCCTCACCAAGGCTGAAAAACCTAGTCTGTTCTACTATTTACCCATAGCTGGAGGGAGAATAATTGGATTAATACCTTTCCCAAGGGTATTAGTGCTATATGAAATGCAATCAGCCTCGTCCAGGATTTGAACTCATGTCACTGTGTCCATTTCCTACAACGATAACCATTACACCACGGGCACCTCCATTCTAGATGATCTTAACAGTGCTGTGGTCTAGATGATTACTACTAAATAGAAATAGTTGCTTGAAACCATAATTGTATGTAAATTGTTAGTATTTGATAGAAACCATATGGCAGTGTGCAAACAAATAATTTCAGACAAATAAAATCACAATGGAACACTAAACTAAAAATTTTGTTAGGACTGTAATCAATCATTTAGAAATTAAATGAATTCCAGCATTAAATAAACCATAAGGAGTTGCTATGTCATTAAAAAAATAAATTCAATTCTCTAAATACAACAAACAACACTCTACTCAGTTTTCTCTATGATTGTTGCAATGCTCATATCTGAATGTTTTTGTTTGTTTTTTCTCCTTCCAAGCTATGGTTAGATAGTATCAAGATAGCATTGACATTAAATAACCAATAAAGGTTGATGTGCCATTAAAAAAAAATATTAACAAACCAAACCAAACCTACTTTTGCCTTATCTTATTTTTGATATTCATCTCAGCTGTAGTTGATCTGCAACCATTAAAGTCTCCATTCCATTCTCCTGATTTAGATGAGTAGAGTGTTCTCCAACAGCCAGAGAGACCAGGGTTCAATCCCAAATTGAGTCATACCAAATACTCAAAAAATGATACTCGATGCCGCCTTGCTTAATACTCAGCTTTATATGGTACAGATCAAGGATAAAGGGGAGCAATCCTGAGAAAGGAGTAGTGTCCTTCCCTACACCTCAGTGTAGTAGCTATTGAAAAGGGAACTTTCGGTCACCCTTGACTATGGTTACCAACTTTACTTATTTTATTTTACTTTATAGGGGCTGGGGGGGTCCACATGGTTTAGCAGCTAACAAGTGAGACTGCTGCATTGTAAGTAAAGTAAAGTTGGCTACCTTAGTCAAGGGTAACCTGAAGGCTCCCTTTTCAATAGCTACTACACTGAGGTGTTGGGAAGGGTGATACTCAATTCCCTGGATTGCTCCACTTTACCCTTGATCTGAATTTTTTTATGCTGAGTGTTAAGCAAGGCTGCACCAAGTACCATTTTTGAGTCTTTGGTATGACTCAACCAGGGATTGAACCCTGGTTTGCCAAACTATTGCACTATTACATTCACTTTCAGATTCTAATACCATTGTGAAAGGTATAAATTAAATAGTACCACTACTGTTTTTTTTATAAGGATGTTTTTGGCATTCAATATCCTACAAAGGTTGATATGCCATTAAACAAAGAACTGAAACCAATAGTATTCCAAGTTCACCTGTAATGATGAGTAAAACTGTCAGTTTATGCTTCACAATATTTTTACCATTTTTCTTCCAAGATTAGATATCTGTCTATATTTCTGAGATGAGGTATTATGTACATTATTTAAATTTTTCGGACTATTGGCCTCATCTCAGTTGCCATGTTTATCACAATGTTTTGGCCATTGTACACTCCGGCCTTCTTCAGGTGGTTGGAATGTCAAACTTAACCCTTTATTTCACTCACTGGGGTAGACTGTTCTAGTTCCACTAGCCATGTTTAATGGATATCAGTAATCTGCTATCTCCTGTTAATTTCCCCTCTGAAAGTTCTCCACTGCCTTCACCGGGTATTGAACTCACACTCTTTTGGGTATGTCACTGGATCTAACCAACGCCTTTATCCACTGTGCCACATATCCTTGAGGACCTGAAGAAGGCCGGAGCGTACAACGGCCGAAATGTTGAGATAAACATGGCGACAAAGATGAGGACAATAGTCTGAAAAATGTAAATAATATACATAAGATTAGATATTTTTCCAGCTTTTCACTTTCTTTCAATTTTACTGCAGTCCACAAGAACAACATTATTAAAATCTGACAGATTTTCTTCTTTTTTTGTTTACTCTTATTATGCAAATTAATTATTTAGCTTAGCTTATTTTGGTACAAGGCCACCAAAATTTGGTACTTTATAGGAATCTGTAATGGGATGAGTTGCCAGTACACATATGACCTTGAAGTCATACTCATGAAACCCAGATTTGTAGGTAGGTTTGACCATGAGAAGAAGACATGTGAGTTCGAGATTGATGATGTCACTAAAGAAAATGTGGGACCATGTGTGACAAGGCTTAAGGCTTTTTTGAGAGACTGTAAAGAAGCAACCCTGTTTTCTGCACCAGCTGCAAAGTTGGAAGCTAGATTATGTTCCTAGTTATCCTATTTGAAGCTTGATTCTTTCAGTAAAAAGCCTGGCAAATATAAGGATCATTCATAAAGTTTGACACCTCACCCAGAAAGATCCATCATCATCATCATGTTGTTTCACTAGCACAGATATCCCTGATCCTCTCTTGCCATTTCTCCCTATCACTCATTGCCTCCGGCAGGTCCTCAGGACTACATCCCATATCCTCACATAGCTGCTGTATGTATATTCGAGCTGGTCGTCCTGCTTTTGCTCGGCCATATATGGGGGTCTGTAGGAGTATGTCCATAGCTGAACATTTTTATCATTGCAACACACTAACACTTTTGTGACGTACTCCTATGGACCCCCTCACATGTACATGCAAAGGCAGAATGTCCATTTCGGACCTACATACAACAGCTCTGTGCTGATACAGGATGTCGCCTTGAAGACCTACTGGAAGTGATGGACGATAGAGAAGGGTGGCAGGAGAGGGTCAGGGAGATCTGTACTGATGGCGCGACATGATGAAGATGATGCTACAAATCTAAAATCTGAGTGAGGCTTAGAACTTTTTTAACAACCCTCAAATAACTATTTAATGATAAAGATGATGTCACTGGGTCATAACTTTAAGATCTTATGAGAAAAATAAAAAGTTTGATGACCTTTAACTGGGTTTCTCTGTCTTTGGTTCACTCCCATCCACAAAACAATCACCACCAGTATTTTGCTTTGATGGTGAGAATAATGCAACAAGATCAAACTCACTACTATTGTAGCGATTTGGTTCATATACTTCCTGTCGTAACATCATCTCTATTTTTGATACACAATAGACTCTTCCAATTAAGATATAACATTTGACTGCAATCCACTCAGAGTAGATAGCAATGGGTCAGCAAATATGGCTAGCTAGGGCCCCTTAAAAACATATAGATATGGCATGACCGCTCTCAACACCCCCCTCAAAAACCTCAGAGCTTTATGCTCTCCACAGTATTTTTCAGCAGAAATAAAGGAGTAGATAGCAAAAGCTACTTTGGCAACATTGTATTACTTGTTTACTGTAATATATAACCTTTATTCTTCTTTGTGTTTGTCTTATTAATTTTATGCCCTTTTCCAAAGACATAACACTTCCTTACCATTGCTCCATATTTACTCAGCTTAGATTTGTTCAGTGAACAGCTAAATGAATGGAACAAAATCTTTGGTTCAACACAATCTCTCTAGTAGGAAATGCCTGTTTGACTTTAAAATCAGTCATTTGAAATCTTGGCTTTTACCTGGACCAATGACTCCATTTGGAAATGTGCCACAATCTCATCCACTGAACAGATTTTTATTAGAATGGTCCACTATTATTTTCACTCTATGCAAGTGTTTCAAGCCAGTTTTAACAGGTGGTTTCTCACAGGAGTCTGAGTGACAGCAAGTCTCCTCAAATCTCCAGGACTTTGCTAAGTAATCTGATTTCAACAGTACTGTGGTTTGAATGGTTTCAGTTCTTCTGATATCCAATTTATCAAATCTCTTTTCCAGGGCTTTAGGGTCAGTTCAAAAGGCACCAATGACAACTGGTATCAGTGCTACTTTCATGTCCCACTGCTTTTATTCAGCTCTCTGCCAAGGTTCTTGTATTTGTACAGTTGTTCAACTTCCTTCACTTTCACTTTGTGGTCTGCTGGGACTGCAAAATCCACTATATAAGTTCTTTTCTTCTTACTAATTAAAACTAGGTCTTGGATTGTATGATCCATTTGTGTCTCAAATTCTCAAGGAATTTTACGAGTTAAATTTTCATGGACAATTTCTACATATAGCATTTGTTAATATGGTGAAATTTCATTTTTTTGCCCAATTCTTTCCTCACCTAGTTGTGCCTTTTCTTGAATTCCTTTTATGCTCATTTGATGAATTCACATATGTGATTAACTGTTTCATGTCTATCACTACATACTACCTATTATAGTCAATTTTATTATTGCCATTATTTCACTCCTTTTTTTTTACACACTAACTTTAACTAGTGGTCTTTCATAAGAGTCTAAGTGACAGCAAGTCTCCTCAGATCTCTAGGACTCTTCTGAGTATTCTAGCTGATCTTAATAATGCTGTCATCTGGATAGTTTTGATTCTTCCCCAGATTTCCAATTCCGCAATTTTATTTTCCAAATCTTTGAGGGCCAATTCAAGTGCACCAACTAAAACTGATATCACTGTCATTTTCTTGTTCCTCAGCTTCTTCAGCTCTCAAGCAAGATCCAAGTATTTGTTTATCCTTTCACTTTCTTTCATTTTCATTCTATGATCTGCTTGAACAAGAAAATCCATTGATGACAAGTTTATTTTTTTCTTAGAGATTAACACTAAGTCTGATTGTCTGATCAAGATTGGATGATTCATTTATATCTCAAAATCTCAGAGAATTTCCTGCATCTCATTTTCTTGCATAAATTTTGGCTTGTACATATACCATTTGTTACTATGGTGAAATTTTAATCTCTTGCACAATTCCTAGTGGATCGCCTTTCCCACCTAGTCATGTTTAATCTTGTATTCCTTTTGTGCCAGTTTGCTGCTTTTGCTTATTATGTGATTAACTATTTCATATTTGTCTCCACATCAACTACTCTTGCCTCTCCATTGGGTGTTATCAATTTTCATTTTAATATAATTAGTGTTAATGATATTACTTTGTGCTACTATCAAAAGAAACTGGCCTATTGGTCTGATTGGCTAATAGTCTGGGAGACCAGGGTTAAATCCCAGGTTGGGTCATACCAAAGACTCAAAAAATGGTACTTGATGCCTCCTTGCTTCACACTCATCATTATAAGGTATGGATTAAGGGTAATTAGCTTTTTAAATTTTGTCAAAAAAACAAACTTTTTTTTAATATTTGGATAACTTCTTTGTAACTTTGAAAGGTGTTTATTATTATATTTGCGGTTCTTTAAAGACCCAAGCGACAAATAGGATACTTTTGGATATAATTTTAGATCCAACTTTGTTACACTATTAAACAAAAAAAAAAATAGAGTAAAAAAACTGAATAATTTCTTATTATTGCCACAAATTTTAAGGAAACTTCAGTGGATTACACACACATAGGAAATGATTATTTTCCTTGATTATATTTGTCAAAGCTCCCTTAGTTGTAGCGAAAAAGTCATTATTTAATATAAAGAAAATTCTCAGAAATACCAAAAAGATAGGAATTTTTTTTTAGAATTTTCTTTTCCTTTATTTGATATATTAATTTGGTATTTGTCCTTTGCTAATGGCTCATAATCAGTTGTCTGTGTTTGAAAAAAGTCAAATTGTGACATACAATGATTGTGAACTCTCACTTTGCGATATTGCCAAGAAATTGTATCACCATCATTTATCAGTTGATGTTTTCCTCCAAAATTATAAGAAAACTAGAAATTATTATCAAAAAGAATGGCGTGGCTGCAAGAGAAAACCACTGCATCTAAAAATAGAAAATTTGTTAAAGCATCAACATGGCAATACTCTGTAATATCGCAACAACTCAAAGATGAACTAAAATTAATTAAGTTTTTTTTATGTCAGCTGTCTGTTTTTTCTTTATTTGTTTTTTTTTTCAATACTGTATGTCAATAAACATGCACCTCTTTTTGTGCTGTTCTTAATAATATCAAGCTTGTTAGCTTTTATCTCTCTTGTCAGGAGTAAAAGTGGGGGATGTCTTTCAGAGGATAGGATTCAGCTAGTGGGCACCAGTTTGTAAGAACTTGTTCTTAGAATTTCATGAATCCTAAGAACCAGTTGTTGGCTTAAATCAGGGGTTCTCAATCTTTTATTTATTAATAGAATTTTTTTTTAAATTGGAAAAATAAATTAATAATTTCACTTGTTAGACAATAACATGTGGCAACCTTTGTGCATATATCAGGCCAGCCAGCAGAGCTTGCTGTGAGAGACTATAGTAGTGAGGGAACCTGTTGTTAGTGAGAGCTGTATTGAAAAAACTTGTTTTAAACTTTTTTAATTCTCCCACTGAATGGGCTCCAGAGGATGGTGACATTATTGTTTTCAGTGATGATGTCCTGTTGATGTTTATATCTCTTCACAGTGCAAATATGCAACTGGCTTGTGGTACAAGTGAATGTATTTGGTTATGGCCTGTTCTGGACAGCTGCCCCGTCAGTTGAAGCACTAGAATATGTTGACTGCACACTTGCAGAGGAGTAAGACACCCTCCCTCAACAAGTGCCCTGGGTATGGAAATAAACTGCATGTAATGGTGAGATACTAATATCAAACGGTTCTATTTGACCCATAGATAATTAACCCTTTCAGGTGCTACCACCGGGCCAGAGTAGATCTAAAAGGTTCAGCTGAGACAGTTGAATACACTGACTGCATCTCTGCAGAGGGCTAAGACCCCTTCCAACCTGAACCTGGAAGTGATGGCAATGAAGGGGCACTCTGCATTCCCCAAAGCTCCAGCATTACTGGAGCCTCACCATCAGATGGTTTAATGTCATATCCAGGACACTTGTTGGGGTGGGGTGGGTTGGGTTCTCACCCCTCTGCAGAGATGCTGTCGGTGTATTCAACAGGCCCAGTTGACTGGGCTGTTTAGTATTTTGAAGTACCTAAAATTATATATATTTACCAAACCCTCCACTCGGGCAGGATATAACACAAGGTCAATTTTTAAGCGGAGTTTAACAGGTTTGAATTCTGATTTTTTTTTCTCCTAGACTAGTTGCCTCACTAAGGCTGAAGAACCTAGTCTGCCTTACTATTTACCGATAGCTGGAGAGAGAATAATTGGATTCATACCTTTCCCAAGGGTATTAGTGCTATGTGAAATGCTATCAGTCTCGTCCAAGATTTGAACTCGAGTCGTCGTGTCCATTTCCTACGACAATAACCATTACACCACCGGCACCTCCTTTACACCGCAGGCACCCCTCAAGTACCTAAAATTATAATCTATGTTAAATTTAGGGGCACATTCTGTATAATGTTCGATAGGAAATCAAATTGATGTTTTTCATTTTACTTTGTACAAATACCATAAAGAAAGGCATAAAGCTATCTGTTTTTCCTCCAGCTATAGGTAAACAATAGGGCAGGTTGGGTTCTTTAGCCTTGTTTAAGAAATTAGTCTAGGAGAAGGAAAACTCTGAATTCAAACTTTACTTACTTATTCATACATCCCCCCTGCCACAGATAGGTTGTGAAACAAAACCAATTTTTAAGTTAAAATCTCAACTTAAAAATTGGCCTTGTTTCACAACCTATCTGTGGCAGAGGGGGTGTATAAATAAGTAAGTAAAGTTGGCGAGGGTGACCAACCAAGGAAGAAATACAGAGTGTCTCAAAATAGATGCAACCCATGAATATGATAATTCATATTGGATCAAGTCATCTTTTATCTAAAACTTAAAAAGCAATCATATCACTTTAGAAAGGTCAAATCAGATAACAAGGGCAGAACTTGTTATCTGATTTGACCTTTCTAAAGTGATATGATTGCTTTTTAAGTTTTAGATAAAAGATGACTTGATCCAATATGAATTATCATATTCATGGGTTGCATCTATTTTGAGACACTCTGTATTTCTTCCTCCCCCAGTTATTGGTTAATAGTAGGGCAGACTGGATCTTTAGCTTTGATAAGGCAACCAATCTAGGAGAAGGAACTCAACACAATTAAAACCTACTTGCTATGGAAACCAAAGAACCATCACAGTGTGAATGTGGGCCTATGCCCTAAAGAGTGTGGGACGTACATTAAATACATTAACACATGCATCTTTTATTGGTATTGTGAGATAAATAAAATCTTGTATATTCATGTAAGGGTGTGTGTGTGTGTGTGATTCAATAAATAAGGTGAATTTTGCTGAAGAAGTTGGTAATAGGAAGCAGATTTACAGTTGCAGCTTTTTCAAGGAAATCAGTAGTGACGGGTCCTTTCATGTCCCCGAAGACTGTTAACATGATCTTTTTTTACTGACTGTTGCAATCAGAACTTTTTCTTTATCTGAGAAAAAGTGTGTTTCCACTCCATGGACTGTTTTTTTGATTCAGGCTTGTCGTGGTAAATGCATGCTTAGCCTATTTGTAAATATTTTTTTTACTAAAATATACTTCCCTGTACACATCGCACATTCTTCTGTAAATTTCACATGGTTTGCACTTCTCAGCCAACAAATATTTGATGACAGTCCTCTGTTCTATTTGTAGTAGCAAACCCATGTTTAGCTCATTTGGAAACATTTTTTTTTTACTAAAACATGCTTCTTCATACACATTGCACATTCTTCTGTAAATTTCACATGCTTTGCACTTCTCAGCAACTAAAAATTTCATGTCAGACCTCTGATCGAGCCTGGGTTACTCTGTTTGATTTACCACCATTTTGAATAACCTTAAAACAAATACTTTTGTGAGATTAAAATAATTCTTGCTATAAACAAATTCCAAACAATGCATTTATGGAAAAAATTTCTCCCACCACCCAAAAAATTTATTTAAATTAAAAAAAAAATCCCCTTTATTTATTGAATGAACTTCAGGTGTGTGTGGGTATGTGTGTTATGTATTTAATATCTACAAAGTAGATAAAATAAAAAAAACAATTGAATATAACTTGAACTGTTTTTATCAGTGATCAATAGACATAATCACGAATATGTAAAATTATTTCCAAACTGACATTAAAATTTGTTTTTGAAAAACATCCCTAAAAACCAGTTGATTAACACAAGTTTTAGCATGAATGAAAGTTTTACAAAATACTTGTATAGATATATTATAAATTCAATTCCTATTTGTAAGTATCCGCTGCAACCACCAAGTCCCTCCAACCATAAGGCAGAAACTGTAAGTCACAGTTAGAGCTCAGAAAATATTAATATAAATATTTGTTTATTTAAACCCAGACATGATTTTAATCATAGCTTGAAAATAATTTTACACAATGTGTATGCGTGTGTTTTGCAACATGGCAAATTGTGGTCTGCCCTGTTACATTAAGAAGAAAGGAAACTACGGGAATCTGGATGAGAACATTGATGAGTTTCAACAACTTTAATGACAGCCAAAAAGATAACCCTTGTACTGTGAGTTGTACAAATAGAAAAAAAAACAGTTGTGAATTTAGAGCAGGAATTAAGCATCTAACCTGAAGTTTCATGGTCCTTAGTCTAGGAGGAATGAATAGATGACAAAGGACTAGTCTCCAAAAGGAACAATGGCCCATGGTTGAATATGCTCTCCTCGAATTGAATGTTGGGGCTCTGCTGCTAGATTGAGTAAGGAAGAGAGTCGATCTGTCCTGCTCGAAAAATATGTGAGGAAGGGGCTGAGAGAGTGTTTGTGCAGTCTTTTATACGAACTGGGAAAGTCATCTAAGTAGAATGGCTTAAATCATCCTCATTGGACAAAAATATAAAATCAAGACCTCAACAGCCAAAATAATTCCAGCTCTAAATAATAATTTGAAATTCATTCTTTCTGCTACATGTGTATTAACTGTTAAATATGGATAACTAGATTCATTTTTTTTCAGAAAGGTATAAAAGAAAACACTGTTTTGTCATGAGACTAAAATGTTACTGATCAACAATTGCTTCCAACTAGTATTCCCATCCTTATTTTTTTATGACACCATATTAGCCAATATATGTAGTTTGGTAGAGGGACCATTAAATAAATGTCACTCAAAACTTTGGACTTTTTAGGCTTACAGACAAGTCATGCTGAAAGCACTGGTTTCTGCTTGCTCATCAAAGTTAAGCAAGAATAAGCTGGCTCAGTACTTAGATGGGTGACCATTAACCTGTGATGTGTGTGCTAGACTAAACAAAGCTTAATAAATAACAAGAATATCTAATTCCTTTTAAATTGGAGTTTAAGGAGGAAAAGATTTTTTTAATGAATCTGCTCAAGATTTTTTTTTCTAAATTTTACCACTTTCAAAGTGACTAAAATTTAAATTTTAAACTAATTTATAGAAAACACACCTCCTTCTACACGTTACATAATGAATAGGTAGCCTATTAATTTTATAAAGTGTAGAATTCAAAATATATGAATTCAAAAGTTAACTGGTAATTCATTAGTCATGGAAAATAAACAGTGATATGATAGACAAGACTTGACCCCTGGCTGACCTTTTTATCAGTTCTCTGATTGGTTGGTTCAGTTGTGAGAACAGGTCACTTAGGTAAAGTTGAGAAGAATGGTCCAGGTGCTGTAACAAATGGATGCCAAAAATGGCTATTTCTCTAGCCAGGCAGTTGATGTGGGAATTTGGGTGAATAAAGACATTGAAAATCAAACAAATTCCTAGTATCCAATTATAAGAACTAAAGTGGACATGGAGACCAAGTTAACCCCAAGAACACCTGAAGAAGTCACAGATAGAAGACCAAAGAATCTGGCCAGGTAGATAAGAATAAAAAAAAAAAAAAAAGAAGGTATATACAACATACATATTGGGATTATTAGATTAGGTTGTAGACAAACACATATTTGATCAGACAGATTTGGCCAGTCTGACTGGAAATAGTTAAGAAAAAAATAATATTACTCGAAGCATTTGTATTTTATTTCAAATATTTTCATTCTTAATGTTTTGCTTTAAAAAAATACAGTATACATCAACCTTTTTTGTGCAAAGAGCAATTTGAATTGTTCAAATATACTTGATGCTTGAAAGTAAGATACAACTTTAGTCCACATTACTTGAGAATTTTGGATCTTGTGTAATATACTTACCAAAAGTATCTCTTGTTCAATGTACCCTGGCCTAAAATTTTTTAAAAAATCTATCACTTCTAAAACAGACGTTTTTAGAAGTATCAGTGAATAAAAATTCTCTTTTAAACACACTTGCAAGTTATAAAAAGTTATAAAATGTTCTCCTTGATTTTATATTATGACCAGATGGAAAAATAAAAATTAATTTATTATTTACATGTCTCAAACTATTGTCCTCACCTTGGTTGTTACATCTTGACAAAATGACATAAAGTTTATATCTCTCAAAAGTCCCAAAAGACAATAGCCTAGAGGATAAAAGCATTATGTGTTTCTAATGGTAATCTATCAGGAAGTTCTGAGTTCAATCCCTAGGCCTGGTAATGCAGCAGTGAAATTAAATGCAAATTAACAAATAAAAAATATTCCAGAGAATAGACATCAGAACAATCACTGCAAATTTTAAACAAAAGCTTTAGGTTCAAAATTGACCTGATTGGGTTTGGTGTCTTTGTTTAATGGTGTTACTTAAAGCCAAAGCCATCACATATAGAAGAACAAGAGATAAGGGGGGTTAATACTCTTTCCCAAGGGTATTAGTTCAAAAGTGAATGTGTTAGTAAGACTGGAGTTGGAACTTGCTTACTCCAATGTCACAGTCGAACACATTATCTACCACACCATAGAGAATCCCCCACCCAAAAGACCTGTAGATTACTGTGACAAAAGAAGGCTGGAGTGGACAATAGCTGAAAACATTGTGAATATAACTAAATTGAGGACAATAGGGTGAGATGTGTCAGTAACTCATCTTAGAAATTTAAATAAAAAGCATTTTTCATAGTTATCATAAACATGTTTCTTTTTTTTTTCAGATATTTCCTGACATTACAATGAAGATATCTAGAGAAAATGGCTCTCTACATCAAAGGAAAGAAACATTCAAGAAATTTCATTAATCATCAAACATAACATTTATATCATACAAATGTTTTAAAAGAGTTATCTCCCTCTATAGGAACCATCAGCACTGAAAATTGAAATTTTAAAAAATATCACAAATTAGTTTAAATGATAATAAAAAAGATTAAAGTTTATGGATATTGCTGTTTATAGATTAGTAAAAAATATATATATACTATCCCATAATAACTGTTACATTTGCATTTTATGCACTTCATGTGACAACTGTTATGAAACAGAGGTTGTAAACTTATATGATATATCATGAATAAGTCAAATATTAAAACAAAAATAGTCTATATACAAAAATTAAGACAAAAAGCAGTTAAAACTCCCAGAAAAGAAAAGAAAAAACAATAGAAGTAATTTGCAAAGAAGATTTAAAGAATTTTTTAAAAAGATTAAAACACTAAACATAAGTAATAAAAAATTGTTCTGAGTATTTGCATTGTCAGGCACAGAGGCCTTAGATTGTTTACAGTATTTACTGTTAAGTAGTCACCCATCTTAGCCCTGAGCAGGGTAATTAATACTTAACTTCAGTGATCTTGTTTAAATCAATGCTTTAGTTAGGACTTGACTCTAAATAAAATTTTTTTTTAAAATGATTGTTCTTGCTCCTAAATTAAAAGTTTTTATTTATTTTTATTTTTTAAAAGGTTTATTGAATTGAATATTTTTAGTTTTGTCCCTAAACAGTCATGGTATGTATGTATTTTTAACCTCTGACTTGAAGAATTACCTGTGGTTGATGGTGTTTAATTGAATGTGAATGGTTATTTTAGTAAGACAAGTGATTCATTAATTTTTCTTTAGAAATTTACATTATGTAGAGCTTATGTTTTGCAGCAGCATGGCTTCACTAATTACTGTTTTTTTTTTTACTGAGATCTCCCTTCAACTAAAGCTTCCACTTTCCAATGCGTCCAGTAAGGTGCATACCACCTCTACCAATCTGTATGGCCATCTGTGGAGGGCAGATGGGCTAAGATCTTCCGAGTACAAGTACTTCAATGTAATAAAATATATTAACTTAGAAAGATTAACAAAACTAAATAAGAATGTATATAAAAAGAACACACTTATTTGTATTTTATTAATTGATTTCTATATAAAATTATACAAAGGATTGTTTTTAATGTTTCAGAAGAAAATAATATTAGAAATCAATAACACTAATTATTTATTAAGCCTGGTTTTGTTTAACCCAGGATGCAAATTATCCATAGCATATATTTTGTAAACCTTCATTTTTTAATGTAGGATTTTAAATGCATTAGTACCATGGGATTGACTTCCCTTATGTTTCCATTTGTGCTCAGTAGGTATTATTAAGTTGACCATCTGGCTCCACAAGATCTTCCCTCAGGCAATACCTGCTGGACAGAGCTAAGTTTATCACTTGACACTTGAAGACCCCAAAAATGGGGAATGCAGAGAGAATCAAGCTTTTTTGACAGCCACACATGACTCTCAATCCATGCATAGTCCCCCACCCCATAATAAAATGACTATGTTAAATATGACTTGATGGAAAGTTTAATAAATACCACATTAAAATAACATGGACTATCTTGAGGCAAATCTGACCTCGACTTTAATAGACATTGTTATTAAATAAGATGCTAATAAAGATTGAACAATGATTACTAAATAATCATTGAGAATATAATGTAAATAACTAAAGGAATTTTGATGTCAGTGGTGACAGTTTCAGTTAGAAACATTATCTCTATTATAAGATAGATATTCTATTTTTAATTCATTGATCTAATCATTAATACTTCAAAAGAATCTACTTATTGAAAGCTGCTGATTCAAATCTTAATCTCTTTATGGAGAATGATTCTTTAACTATTATTGTTCCTAAAGATACAAAAACTGGGTATTAAAATTTGTGAGTTGATATCAAAATAATTTCTATGTTTAAATTTACACACTGGTTTAAAAAAACAAAACAAAAAAAAAAACAATAGTTCTAAATTCTTACATATGAATACAACTTTTTAAATAAACTATTCTCAACTTCCATTTACAGTTGAATGAATCAAAAAATTGTCCAGAAAGTAGTAGATTAAAAGAATTTCTAGATACCAACTTCTAGCCAAATCACTTATATTTGTGTGAATAAAAAAAATCTTGATATCTACTGCAGTACTGTCATTTTAGACTTGATATCTTTGGAAATTATCTAAGATTAAAAACTGTTGAATTTGGAGCAATAACTGTTTTATTATTCATTTTCAATCTTATTTTCTTTTATAAACCTGTTTGTTTCTAATAACTGGCAATAATTTTCATATTTATTCTTTGCTGCAATGTTGTTATCAATTCTGGCTTTTCTCACAAACTGACAATATTAATCTCATTGTAAATCAAACCCTCCAATTAAAGTCAAACCAAATTTTTCTCAAAAATATGACAAAATGAGCTATTTACTTCATAAAACCAAATCTTCAATTTTTCTATTATTTTTATTTATCTTAAGGTTATATTTATTTTTGTCAGGTATATATATAATTCACCAACCAAATTTTAAATTAGAATTGAATGAGACACAAGATCAATTCTATCAATGTTCTCCCTTTTGGGGCACCTCAAACACTGGGCAATAAACCTGGCCCTTACTCCTGACATCGAGCTAATTTATTTTTACATTATCAAACAGATGAATGTGTCAAGTAACTAAAACTAGTATATATAATTTACAGACCAGAATAAATTATTTACAAAATCATTTAAAATCAGAGTAAAAAGAGAAAAAAAATTTTTTTATTCAATTTCCAGAACTTAACTACTAGATATGAAACATTTTATTAAGAAAAAAAAATCTAAAGTCTACTAAGATAATTTCTGGATCATTTTTTTTTTTGTATTAGATTACATAATCTTTTATTTAACAATTCAGCTATGCTCACTTCTTTTAAAGATGTGGGCTTCTAGTGGTGTAATGATTAACCAGCTTGACTAACAAACCTACACAAGTGAGTGGAAGTCTCATTGGATGCCCCTTTAATATGACCTTGTACCACAAAAATAGATAAGCTGAAAAATCAAACAAATAGAAGCATAATTAATTGATTAACAAAAAAACAACAACACTACAATTGAAAATAGTCAGGAATGCAAAAAATGATCACAAAATAACTTTCTTTCATAGACAACTAACAATAAATAGATTTTAAAAAAGAAAGTTTTTATTGGCTTTACTCCAGTTAATCTCTGAACCTTCAGCTACCCAGATACCTTCTATCTGAGCTCAATAAAAATCAAGCAAAAACCATTTAAAATTTTATTCCAAAGCACAGATATCTTTATTTAAAGCTATTCCATTAAATGGAAGGCTGTAAATAGTTGTCATATTAAACCTTCTTCCTGAACTCAAAATATCAGTACAGTCAAACATCAGACTTATGGCTTCAAAGAGTTAGAGAGAAACTTAAAAAGAAAAAAATATTATAACCATTGCTTTTAAATCAGTTAAAGAACTATAATCCTCATCTTTTTTTTCTGGGGGTGGGGAGAGATATCAACCACCCAGCATTACGATTTTGATAAATATTACCAGGTATCTTAACCCTTTGAGCTCTGAGTTCCTTTGCCTAAATTTACCCTCTGGCATTTTAGTGTAATCTCTGCACCAGTAAATCAGTGTTATGGTTAAGGGAAAAATTAAAGTACCAATGGTATATCAGTTTCAAAGGTTAATATTTCAAAAGAAACAGTATTAAGGGATATTTAGATTATTTCTGATTTTAAAAAATAAGAGGAAAGGGAGATCTCAGGTTTTTGTTTATTTCTATGACAAGAATTTTAGGAACATTGTTTTGTTTTATTAAAATCAAAATCTGAGTATTGAAGCCTTAAAACAAAACTAAAATGAGCATCCCAACTCGAAAAATAAGAGGATTGTGCATGAAACTTGGGAGGAAAAAAGACAATTTTCAGTTTAAGAAAAACAATGACTATATTAAAATAACTATAAAAAAATTTCTATTTATAACAACACTCAATTTTGATCATAAGAATTAAAATAGTTTTATTTAATATAAAAGTATTTGCCCAAGATGGCACATTGGTTGACTGTAATTGGTTAATACTAATCATATATAAGTTCCCTGTATAAACTTTTTAAAAATTGAGTTGAAGGTAAAATGTTTTAGATGCCTGTTTGTTAGTTGTTTTAAACTCTAATTATACCTACAAAAGATGTGTGTGTGTGTGTGTGTGTGTGAGTGTGAGAGAGAGAGAGAGAGAGAGTGAGTGTGTGTACCGGGCCATTGGCCTAATGAGTAGAGTGTTCACCAATGGCCCAGAAGGCCAGGGTTCAATCCCAGGTTGAGTCATAGCAAAAACTCAAAAAATGGTACTTGGTTCCACCTTGCTTAATACTCAGCATTATAAGGTAAGGATCAAGGGTAAAGTGATGCAATCCAGGTAAGGGAGTAGCACCCTTCCCTACACCTTGGTGTGGTAACTATTGATAAGGGAACTTTCGGGTCACCCTCAACTACAGTCGCCAACTTTTTATATGTATTTGTGTGTAAAATGCAGTTTGTTAAATTTATAAATAAAGAGTGCTCAATATCAGTGATAGAGCATATGAAGATCTAAGTGAGGATACTGAAAACACAGAGTGGCCTGAGGATCACATGGGTGAAAAACTGACTATCACCAAGCTCCATTTACTTGCCCAATGTTATCCTAACTTCATATAAATAAAAAAAATTCCAAGAAGAAATGAATAAACATTGCGTAATTAATTTTATATGCATATATTAATTTAATCTAAAGACTCTCAAAACAAATGTCCATCATGATTATAGACATCGTTATAACATTAACTTGTGATTTTGTAAGGGAGATTTTTTTTGTTACTTTGTCTCCCACACTAAAATATAAATATGCCTATCACCATATATAAGTAAGTTGGCGACCAGAAGGCTCCCGAGGTGTAGAGGAGGCTGCTACTCCTTTCCCTGGATTGCTCCACTTTACCCTTGATACATACCTTATATCGCTGAATGTTAACCAAAGAGGTATCAAGTACCATTTCTAAAGTCTTTGGTATGACACAACCTGGGATTGAACCCAGGTCTCCCAGACTATTGGCAAACACTCTACCCACTAGACCATATATACCCTGCTAATAATGTACAGCAAAAATTACTATGGTCAGTTGTAGCAGCTATCATTTTGTATTCAGTGATTGTTGCTATAGCCAACCAAACACACACCAATACTGTCTTAAAACTTGTTTATATGCTGGTCATCTTAAAGATGATCCAATGTTTGAATTTGATCAGAATTAGAGGAAGTGAAAATCTGTTCAGCCTCTCCCCACTCATATAGACGTAGAAAAATAATTAAGCAAAGGAAAATAGGCCAAAAACAAATGAAAAATAAAGCAAAAAATTCAATCTAAAATTACTTGGAATATTTACAACTGTTATGTGATTTAGTGCTGTTGCTTGCTTTTGTTTATCAATGCTGCTAAGCAAGCAACAGTTTTTAATAAGATCCAATTTTCAAATTTTCATCTTTTTAAAGGAGTAAGAATATTAATAGTTTATTTAAAAACACACAAAAAAAGAAACAGGAATCATATACTTTTTAAAATTTTCTTTTAATTAAAAATTTTTTTACAATTTTATTTTAAAAAATAAAAAAAAAGACAAATATATTCAAAGTGATTTATATGCAAAAAAAAAAAAAAAAGAAAAAAAAAAGAAAGAAAGAAAAAGAAAAAAAGACACCCATAGGTTTGAAAAAAATGTATTGCAACTTCTCATTGTTACAATCAGTTACTAATAGACTAAAGGGCACAAATATTTATCAAATTAGAATTACAAATGATTTTTTAAAATAAATAAAATATGTGGTGGTGGAGGGTGGGGTATTGAGACATTTTGCAATAGTCCCTTTCTTAAATCTTCCATTCTTTTCAAAGACATCATTAGATTAACACAAGGTTGCACTGCTTAATAGAATTGTCAACAATTTCATTTAACAAAAAAATCGAAGGGCTGTAAATCTTCCACCTCTTGTGTAATGTAAGAAATTACAATAAGTGGATTCTTTTCTAAAATTTTGGAAAAATTGAAATATGCAGATAGAAGTCCAAAATTTTGATCACTATTTATTGATACAACCCCAAAACCCAATTTCTTTTTTCTGTAAATGTATGAGAAACAAATCAACACCCTTCTACCAAGTGCCTAAGAGACGACTCGTCTGGGTTTTACAGTGATGCAAAATCTACTTTTCATGAAGAAATATTTTCTTAATTTTTATTCGGTTGGTGCTAGAAATAATTGTCTTTTGTTATTTCAAAGTTTAATGCATATTTTGAAATTAACTGATATTCAATTATGTTGTAATATACCACTTGAAAATGTCAATTTTACTGTTGTATATATGGATTTGTTTTCACTGTTTACTCATTTAGTTTATATATTGGTTTAAAAATTTACTAAGATGAAGAGGGTTTACAAATATCTTTCTACAATTGAAATCAACTAATTGAGAGCTATTTTTGAAGCAGACCCCAAACAAAACTACTCAAGAAGTTGCAGAAGATTTATCACATGTTAGAAGCATTGTTTACAAAGGTGTTAAGGATACTATTGCTCATTGTAACCCTCCAAGTTCCATAAACATCGATTTTAAATGTCAGTAGATAACACTCCAGTCATAATACCATTGAAAGGGATACTGTGATATTGGCATAGAATTATCTTAATGCTGAATTTGCATTTTATACGCTGGGAAATGCAGTAAAAGTTAATAGTTCAACATTTGCACATTACAAAATTAAAAATGTATGACAAATGAGTGCTATATGAATTACATGAAAATTTATGGAAAACTATAATTATCTTTGCACCAACTCAATAGATCAATGAATTCATCAATGCTTTACAATCAAAGGCAACCTTGTTCTGTGACCTTGATGATATCTCAACAAAATCTTTTAAAAAGAACAGATAGAGTTAACCAAGAGATAAAAAAACCAAGACATAAGACAAATCATTTTATACAAAACATTACAAGGAACTTTTTTTATTATTACCTTTTTTAATTCAGTTATTGGATTTTTTATGGTGATTTTTTTAAGGATCAGTCATAGCTAAAAAGCCACAAAGATTCATTTCAACTTAATTTACTTCAAGCCAATCAAATTTTTAAAATGCTTTTATTTATAAAGATTCAGAGATTTTCAAAAGCAAACTTCATTTTTTTCCCCATCACTTGAAAAAAAATATCTATAGCAAAATCCAATTTCTAGAGATTTTCTTTATCATCATTAGAAAAACCACCTTACAATTTCTCCATTCAAACCAAATAATATTTCCAAACATACAATTTGTTTTTTTTTTTTTATCCCAATAAAAAGAAAATTTTTAAATTTACAAAATTATTTTTTATATCAGCCACAAGAATTTACCACAGCACTCAGATATTACCTGAGTATTAAACAAAGTTAATGAAATATTCAAACATGCATTCTTGCTTTTGTTGTTGTTTTCAATTATCTTTCGACCAGTATGTTCTCTGGACTCCTTCAAGAGTAGAGAAAAGTCTGGTCATTATTATTTTTTTCTCCCTGGTCAAGTGACAAAAATATGGATATTTCTCACTTGGAACTAGGTGAGATTAGAAAAGAGAAAGAAATTATATATGCTTGCGAACAACAAAATCAGAGAGTCCAACAACAAACATGAAGTGATTAAAACAAAAGTGAGGATGCTGGTTTGAATTGTCCATAGAATAAAATTTTAAAATCAAAACTTCAGGCAATGCAAAGTTTTAAACAATTCTTTTTGTGCAAGAAAATTTGTTTGTTTTGTGAGTGCCTCATTGGGGAGGGATAACAGTCATGACTAATGGCTGAGGTTTTATGGTAAAAAGAAAAAAAGATTTTTTAAATCTAAGTATGTAAGAAATTCCATTCGGCTAACAAGGAAACAAGAGTAGATTGTTCCTCTAATAATGATATGTAAATAACTATTTATTTAAATAAAGACTTTGGTTAAACTTCTTTGGCTTCAGTTTCTCTGAAGAAAATCATAATTACTCAATTGAAAATAGAGAGTAGAGAAAACCACAAATAGAAAAATTATTGTAAAAGTTGTGATTAACAGTTATTTTATGAATGAGCATGTTGCTTTTTGTTTGTTTTTGTTTTGTTTTTTTTTTTTGCTTATTTTTGTCTGGACTAATATTTAATGATTTCATATTCTGTTTAAAGTGTTCTTTATTTAACTTTTCAGGAGAGACCAATTCCTTGGCTTGTTTACCCGTCTGTGTCTCCAGTGGTCATTTCAAAATCCTTTGATAATGACTATCAGAGATTACAATTAACAAAATTTATACCCCCTTTTGTGTGCATCAAATAATCAGGATACCAGTCCAAATAAACTCGGGATATTCCTATCTAAAGTCACATTATTAAAAACACATCAGGCATGACACAAAGTGGGAAATCATTAAAAAAAAAAAAAAAAAAATGCATTATAGTAAAACTGGTCACTCACCACCATCTTATAAAACCAGATACTTACTAAGCTTAGTTTAGTTTAGTAAGGTACAAGTTCTAATAGCTGGGAGGGAGAAATAGCAGGAAGGAAGATTGTGTTACATCAAACTTCCAAAAGGGAAGCATTTGAAAACTTAAAAAAAAAAATTAGCATCTAAAATCCTGAAGGGTTTGGAACTCTGACCTCTGACACTGGTGGAGAATTAACCAATCATTCCAGTGAGGAGGTAGACCCCACTCATTATTATTCGTCTCTTTCCTTAATTCTGTTTAATTTACATGTTTAGGGGCTGATTTTTCATTTGATCAAAACTTAAGGATTTTTTTTTCTTCAAATCCTTACTGATGATTAAATCAGCAATTTATATCACAATACAAAATAAATAAAAGCAAGAAAAAAAAAAAAATTAGTATGATAATCTTAAACTCAGTTTTTTTTTTTTTTTTTTTTTTAGAGACAGACTTTTGACTAAACTTTGAACAACAAAAGCAAGGGAGAGAGAAAAATCAAAAAAAACAAACAAACTTACATTTCAAAAAATATATTTCTCAAACCCATAAACAGACGTAATAAATTAACTACTCCATGGATTTGAAATTATAATCAGTTCTAATCCTGCCCCAAGTTAGTCAACCTGTGATATAATACCAGGTTAGTCACAATTGGTAGCTAGATTCAAACCAAATCAGCATTGTAATTGAAGAAATAATTATATCTATCTAATGAAAGGAAGGAAGGAAGCAAGGAAAAAAAAACCTCAAGTTATATTTTGCATGTTTTTCTGGTCCCTTAAAATAAATCCAGTATTTTGCTATCAATATTTGTTTTTAACAATTTCCTCTTAAAATCCATTTGGAATATTCATTGCCCAGAAGGATTGGTAGTATTGAGGTAAATGTTGGCTTGTGCTTAGAAGATATGGCTGAGTTTACTAATAATAAGCATATGGTACACCACCAAAAAGAATATCAGCTTTTTCGGCAACAATGTAGATGACCAGTGAGGAGACAAGAAGCACAATAATACCCAGCAGGAGTGTCAATGTCTGAAAAGGACAAAAAGAAAAAAAAAGAAAAAAAAGAAAGAAGTAAATAAAGGCATTAATAAATGCAGACACAAAAAGTTACCATACTTGATAGCTTATAAAGATGTACTTAAAAAAAAAAAAAAGGTTCAGAAAATCACTCTGAATCTTAAAAGTTCAAGGGTCAATTTTGGGTTACTGGCTAGGAGTTCTAATGTTGCAGTAGCCCTTAATTAAATCTCGAACATTTCCGCAAATGTAAACAAGGTCTTAAAATGACCTGATAGTGGTGAGGGTTACGAATCTCAGGTGAAACCCTTTATAAGCTGTCAAATTAAAACAAATTAAAATGAAAACAAAAACACTCTACAACATTATTTGAAGAACATCTAAATTTTCAATAAAAATAGAAAAAGAAATTGACATAAATAAAGATCACTTTTATTCATTTTGAAAATCTGTAGCTAACTATGACCTTTGTACCCATAATAAGATGTAGAGTAATGGTCATACATATTTGGAAAAACAATTTACTGCTGATCACTTGGGTTTGAGAATTCAAAATCTGGGACTTTATATAAGAAGCAAATTTTATTACAATCAACATTTGTTTTATGGTTTTGAATGTTAAATTTATGGAAATGATTTTTAATAGATTTAAACTATTAAATGAAAAGAAAAAAAAATCTTGTTCAGACTTAAGCTATACTTATGAGCAGTATTTTCTATCGTCTTTATTAGCATTACTCTAAAAAAAAAAAAAAAAAAAAAAAAAAAAGTTGGCCAAGAGAGTAATGGGCTCTGCCAGGTCATTCTTGTCTAAGACACATTACATGAGTAGCACCCTAATAACCAAACCAGGTTAATGAACCAATAACAGTGTTGTATATAGACCTACGACCCAGCCGGGATGTCAAAATAGAAAATGCACCTATTTAAATAACAGGTACATCCGGTCGAGGAATATCAGAATTATAACCTTGACCGTGGATGGGTTGAAGGAGAGCAATTGTGACACCCACAAGAAGAACGGGGTGTTGAACTATTATATAACTCGGTGAAGATAGGAAATCAGTTAGTTTGGAGACCAGAC
The DNA here is from genome assembly GCA_963585895.1 of Sepioteuthis lessoniana. Taxonomy (NCBI): domain Eukaryota; kingdom Metazoa; phylum Mollusca; class Cephalopoda; order Myopsida; family Loliginidae; genus Sepioteuthis; species Sepioteuthis lessoniana. Next base: position 103,031,875 of record OY757915.1, read on the forward strand.
CAGTTGGAGATCAAATCAGTTTTGGAGACCAGACTCGGTGGTGACAAGATGCGGTAGAGAAAGCCAGCACCCAGCAGAGTGGGCTCCCAAGCCCCCAGTTGAGCAGCACAGGAGAATGGAAAAGAAACGCAGTTATGGCCAATAGAGTGGGGGTCAATATGTTCCAACTCCCTCTCATACACAAACCTTTCAAATAAAGTGAGAGGTATATTTTTCTAAAAGAACTGTCTCGTCCTTATTATTGTGTCGTCGTGTTCTGGATGTATATGTATTATATGTTTGTATAGTTAGTCATGGTCATGGTTTTACAACAACAGGAAGTACTTGTCATAAGTATTTAAACAAATTGAAGGAGTCATTAATGATTTTGATTTGGCTTCTTTGATTAATGGCATATCAACCTTTGTGAGTTATCTAATACCAAAGCCATACTAATAGAAGAACAGTAATGGTGCTATTTAACCCATAGTTGGGAGGGGAGAGAATAAAGGGGGGGGGGGGGTCATACTTTCCCAACAATATTAGCCCAAAAATGAATGTAATAGACAACAGGAGTTTGAATTCACTATGATGTTGCAGTCCAGCATGTTAGCCATTACATGTTATAGTTTGGTTATTTTTTTTTTTTTTTAGTTCAATGAAATATCAACCTTTATGGATTATCTAATGTCATCCTTGTGGAAGAACAGCAGTGATACTATTTAACAAATACCTGGGGGGGGGGATAATGAGGTGTGTGTGGTGTAATGGTTATCGTTGTAGGAAATGAACACGGCGACACGAGTTCAAATCCTGGACAAGACTGATTGCATTTCACATAGCACTAATACCCTTGGGAAAGGTATGAATCCAATTATTCTCCCTCCAGCTATGAGTAAATAGTAGGACAGACTGGGTTCTTCAGTCTTGGTGAGGCAACTAGTCTAGGAGAAGTAAAACTCTGAATTCAAACCTGTTAAACTCTGCTTAAAAAAAAAAAATGACTTTGTGTCATATCCTGCCCAAGCGGAGGGGTTGAGTAAATAGGATAAGGAGGTTCATGCCTTTCCCAAGAGTATTAGTCTGAAAACGAACATAATAGTGCAATAGGAATTCAAACTTGCCAAATTCAAGTTAGGATCCAAATTAAATAAGTTATACAACAATTCCAAATCACATGAAGAATTGAGATTTTCAATCACCCTGATCAATTCTGAACAGAAGGATTTTTTTTAAAACTTGCCTTTTTCTTTTAGCAATTCAAGTCGACCAAATAAAGAATTACTTGAAATTTAGGATTCAAAAATCACAAAACATGACTAAATGTATGTTTTATGCTGATTGAAATAAAATTTGATTTTTGTTGTATGTCACCATAATAACAATTATTATGAAATGTTTAATAAATATTAACTATGGTAAGACAGAAGTAGTAATTATATTTATCTTAATATTTTCTTAATTACATACTATAGAGGTAAAAAAAATATAAATACTAGAGAAAATGAATTTAATCAAAAAGATATTTATTTATACAATAAAACAGAAATATAATTTACTGAGGGAATAATACATAAAATGAAATTATTGTAAAAGAGTACAAAATTTATCCAAAGCATTTTATTACATTAAATTTGTAAGATATGAAACTATAGTAAATTTTTGATGAATACAAAAATAATATCTATTTAGAGTCATAATTCAAAAAAAGTTGTCTTTAATTCACACATAATCTGACCTCTCTGTATGTAATAATCACTTAAAAAGAAGCGTAGTTGTAGTGAGTGAGAGGGTGATTACCTCCCCAAAGTTTTTTTTAAACTAGCCCACCTTTTGCATATTATGCAATAATAAATTTCATTAAATGTTAGAGATGACCCCCTCAAGGAATAACAGAGTGAATAAAAAAAAAAAGAAAAGAAGAAAGGAAATCTCTAGCAACACCTAAACAGTAATTGTGCTTGTGTCAAGGCTTGCTATACATTTATTGAAATATGAGATGAGATGTTTTGTCAATGACTTGTTTTTAGAACAGAGTAGATGTTTACTGTTAAAGAAAGAGTGAAAAAAGATCTATGTAAAATACAAAGAAAATTACCACCTTTGATCAATAAAAAGTGCAAACAATGCAAAACTGTGTTGAATAATCATCGATTGATAATTTACATTGAGTTGGTTAAAAAAGAAAACACTTACATTAGGAAAATAACTTTTATTTTACATGGATTATCTTTGAGGATAGAACTGTCTGTGAAAATCCAGAGGGTGAAAAAATCTATGTCTGTTCATCCCTAGCCCTGGAGAGAGAGTGTGTAAGTCTTTTTTAAAATTCATCTATACACATCTTGAGGTTACCCGAGCATGCCACATATAGCAGCAACCATGTCAAGTTTTTATGCCAGTGATATTTCTGCTTATGTGTTTCAAATCTGTATGTTAGTGACCTTGTTTCACTCTCGCTCAGGGTTGGTCCACTGGTCCAAGTTTAGCACAAGGCCCTACATTCCAAGTGCCTTTAAACACACACATTATATAACTACTATACTCAAGTAAATAAATCCAGATAATTAGGTTAAATTATTGCTTAGTCCTTTTGAAGCAACTTGCAAAAAAATATATATAATAAACAAACAAATATATATATATATATATATATACACACACACACACACACACACACAAAACTTGGTTTTTCTAAAGAGTAATGAGAAGTTCCATTTTATAGTAATATAGGACACTTATGATATAGACTCTTCTAGTGACATAAAAATAGAATTTATATTACATTATACTTGCTAAATAAAATCGTATAATTATTCAATGGTAAATAGAATGTTATTTGACAAATGGGGGATGGGGCAGAAAATTCTTTTTTTTAATCTGAAAAGCTAACAGATGTGTATACAAAAAATAGTGTAAAACGAAGTCTTAAACTGGGATTGACATAGTGGATAAATCAATTTTTAATGTATGATATTTAATATTTATATAATAAAATTATTTTCATTTATAGCTAGAGGACAGACATAGGATCAAATGTTATTTTTACTTCATTTCACCTTTAGTTTAATATTCAGAAAGTATTGAACATTAAAAAAAAATGTAGAGCAACCTAAATTTTTGATATTTTATGAATACAATGCAATTGCAAAATTACCTATATATTGCAATGATTTTTTGATAGTAATAAATCTATGAAGATAGCAATTTTTCTTTCCATTATAACCAGAAACTAGACTTTTTTTTTCTCAACAGGAAATTAAAAACTTTAAATGAGAGCTTTTGTCATTGTTCATCATTATAATAAAGGTTTTTTTTGTTTTATAAATAAAAACAAAAATAATCACTTATTTTCTGTCTTTAAAAAAATCAGGCCCTTACTTACCAAACAACTTAAAAAATATAGAGGTTGAAAAAGGCAAAGTTGACAACAGATTTTTGCTTTATAATTAACACTTTATAAAGTTAGAAAAAGTGACTGAATGCATGTAAAGAAAAACGTGTATTTTATATATACATATATATATATATATATATATATATATTGAGGTCAGCCTGATAAAAAAAAAAAATCAACCCTGCAGATGGCCAATATATATAACAGAAACTGTTTCAGCCAAAGTCCAGTTTAACAGCCTCAATATATCAATACACACAGGCAATATTTAGCATTGTTCACTAGTTTCTGATCCCTTAGGGGACATTAATGAACAAATAAAGGAATCAACCATTCCTTTAATGAGATAAGATAAACTCAAAGAACAAATATTTGGAAAAATAGATACATCAAAATGTATGAAAATATGTTTTTAAATTATTTTGGATGGAACAAAATTATACAATAAAATTAGAGTTATTTCCCCTGTCACTAAAAAGAATTATCTCCCTTGCTAAAAGCAAACATTCTAAGAGGATAGCGTGCAGATTTTTTTTATTAATAATAATAATAATAATAAAGTATACATTTACAACCTCCAGTTTTCCTTTATTTTCAAACACAACATAAGCAAATAAACAGATTTAAAAATGACACATATATAGCCCAATGCAAAAACTTAACACTAAATTTATAGTTATTGAATGTTAGCTCTCAAAAACAATTATTAAATTTTCTGGTCAAGTACACCTGTTGAAATTTTATGAAAAGAAATCCAGTAGTTGTGCACATTAGCATTTTGATGAATACTAAGGGACCCCTAAACCAAATGGGTTCCCATTCTTACAAAATCTCAAAGTCTCTTCTGCTAAAAAGGGAAGAGGGTGATTCAGCACAAAATTATCATAAGTTGCAAATCAGATTGGAAATTGTTTTATTCTCTGTGAATAAGTTATGTTTGGATATTAAAGTCTCAACCCTTTTCCGGTCTTCAGGTTGTCATGTCAAGCAATTCCTCTCCAGGGTAGCTCTCAGGGTAATGGAAGGCTTACTTGACAGTACCCATTTCCTTTCCAAGTAACATGTGACAGGTTGTACTGGAGTACATGGTACTAATAATCCGTGACTCAACACAATGTAATTTACTATATCAACATGTTGGCAGGTGGTTTAAATTCAGAGTTTTCTTTCTTCTAGAAAAGTTTGCCAACTTACAAAGAACCCAGCAATGGGTAAAATACTACCATTAAACAAAGAAACCAAACCTACAAAGGTAGAGAACCCAGTCTTTCCTATTTACTCATAGTTGGAAGGAGAAGAAAGGGATTAATGTCTTTCACAAGAGTATTAGTGTAAAGTGAAACTCAAACAGCTGTGTCCAGAACTTGAACTTGAGTTGCTGGGTTCATTTTCTATGATGACAACCATATGCATCTCTCTATCTTAAGTCTATTTTTCTATTGAGAGAGAGAGAGATAATTTCAGTAGTAAAATCAGATTGACACAAAGCTACAAGAGAAGAAAACACATTAAAAATAGACTTTACAAGTAATGGTTTGCTAAAGAGGTTTTGACACAAGTAAAATATTTTGTTAGGTATAGCATTGGAGTACACATCATGCTAAGTCATAAACAATGACTTGCTAGAGAAAGCTTGTTAACCATTAATGATTGATTGACAATTGATTTTAATGGCATGTCAACCAATCTAAGCTTATTTTATGAATTGATATTAGGGAATTGTGTTCATATTTACATTTTTTTGTGTAGTTGTTGACATTTTTTTGCATATAGTCCTACCAAATACAAATAATTTTCGTACAGATATGATCACACTAGTTCAGAGTAGACCTAGGAGTAATAGCAATGAGAGGGTACTCTACACTCCCCAAATCTCCATAACTGGAGCCTAAACATCATATATAGTTTAGTGTCTTACCCATGACCCCACTTTTGGGAGGGGTTTCTCTCCGGCAGAGTATACAGTCAGTGTATTCTACGCAATATTGTTAACCAAGTACCTCGTACTACTGATAAAAGTTCAATCCAATGCTTAGATGAACAACTTATTAACTATTAACTGTTTAAGAATACAAAAGAAGAAATTGATTTGGAGCAGAGAGTTTTGTTAATCCTCACAAATAGAAAGTGCCATATCTCTTCTTTTGGACTTGGTTAATCATGGTTTTCTTTATCAGTAAACTGTAAATTACCATGAGAATTCTTAAGAGTAATTGTAGAGTGATTTCCCTTTTCTTTTTTTTTTTAAAGTTTCATTTCAGATTTGCCTCCTAGACTGGTTGCCTACTACTGTGGCTAGATAGCCCAAACTGTCCCAACAAATAGAATTCATGCCTTTCCCAAGAGAATTTATGTCCAAACAGTAGATTTTGGATTTCATTTTCCCTTCCGCTAAACATTCCAGAGAGATTTTCTTCTTTCCCATATTTTGTTAAAGATAAATTGTTTTAAATGAGACAAGCTAAAAGGAGTCAATTAAATCAAAAGTTGGGTCCATATCCTAAAATGAATGTTTCTTTGCTTCTAATACCTTTGTTGGTAAAATATCTCACAAATAAACATTAATGTATATTCATGTACCACTAAAATTCTTACTACGTTTTTGCTAGTGCAAGTATATATATATATAACTGTAATCTAATAAAAACAGCACATCATAGCAAGAGTTTCATTAGAGAAATACACTGTTCTCAATTAGAGAATAAAATAATTCTTAGTCCAATTTGCAAGTGAATGATAATTTTGTAGGGTCTGCATTTGCATTGAACATCAATATTTTACTCATCCAAATTCTCAATAAAACAAAGATAATTTCAAATTTGAATTAGAATCCTTCGCTCCTTCCTAAACAGAAGCAGCAATATCATCATGGGTTGCTCTTATGATGGGAAACCAATGATTCCTTGGATGGTCAAGTTGATATATTAAAATTCATCATAAAAATGGGGGTGGGTGTATGTATTTTTTAAAAAACTATTTGAGAATATCTAATCAGAAAATGGAGGATTTTTTTACAGTATTTCTATTTATCAAACTTTGTTTAAAATTTTTTTTAAAAGTCTCAATTCTAGTTAGTTGACATTATATCTTAGAAGGACTTGCATACAGTGTTCTAGATCCATAGACATTTTAAAAGAAAACAAAAACAAAATATTTAAAAAGAAAATATCTATATGTACTTACCCCATTTTTTGATTTCTTGGGCCGAGATTTTTTTTTTTTTGCTTTCATTCAGGTGTTTTTTTTTTTATTTATTGCAAATGAAAGGGATAAAAAATGACAAGTGGAAATTAAAACCACTTTTTTTTTTAAATCAAAAAGAAAAGTTTGGCGGAATGTTTTTTTGTGTAGTTTCAATTTTTTTCCTTTTCCTGATGGAATTTGGCAGATATCTCAGTGAAGGTACCAACAGGAAAAATTTTAAAAGGATTTAGTCAGAGGTGGGAGAAGAGTTTAGTGAAGAGAGAGAGAGAGGTTCAGAAAGTAGGTGGGGTTTAAAGTGGCCAATGAGTTTGCTTTGGATATATGATGAGGAGCTTAGAGTGGAGGAGGGGGAGGAGCTTGAGAGAGAGAGAAACAGAAATATTAGGGAAGGAGCTTAGTCTGAAATGGAGGAGGAGGAGGACTGTAGTTGCTAGCCATCAAAAGCAGGGCAAACTGGTGCCGCAGAGAAGACAACCTCTGCTCGGCTGTTCAGAAAACAGACGATTCCCATAGCCAGGCACAGGATGAGAACACCGACAAACAGAGTAACTGCCTGGAAGTAAAATGAGCCAGCAAAATTTTGCAATGAGAATTGATATTCTTTTTTAAGCATTTTTTTAAAATAAGAAAACAAAACAGAAACAAACAAAAATATAAAAGATGAGAAAGTAGTAAGTGACATCTGATAACACCCTTACCTGAGTAGCAAAAATACTGATACCAAATTAACAACTAGATATAAGGAAAAAAACAAAAACAGAGACAGGTAAGGAAGGTTACTCATTAACTGATTCAGACTAATATCTTCATCTCATTATCTTTAATTGAAACTATTCCAGCATTTTGAACAGCTGAAAATGAATGTTAAGGACAAAAGTTTCCATCATGACAACATTTTCCTATTGCTGAGATTTTTCTTTGATTCTTTGGTTTTGAAAATTCATAAAATATTTCATTTTTCAAACTTTTGTGCTTCTGTAAAATAGTGTAGGGATGTAATTGTTATATTCATCAACATGATATTTTAACTCTCTTGCAGGCAGAGTGACATTTTTGTTATTTTTTCTTTTTCAGTGGCTTAATGTAAGGCATTTTTTATTCTTATATAGGCTGCTTGTTGACCAATTCAGTGTTAATATATAAAAACATTGTTAAGAGGCCCAACTGTAGTGTGGAATTGTGTAAAGTTTGTTTTGTAAAATATAATTAAAAGTAAATACTTTATTGTTTTCATACTACTGTACCATGACACACAATTGCCGAATATATAAGGTTTTTTTTTTTTTTTAAATTCTTTTTATAGATGATTATTTGACTTGTTTAAACATACCTTCTTTTTCGCAACTTTTCTGAAAATAATTCACCCATTCTAAAAGGATTCAAGAAATTATCTGCCTGGGGAAAAGGTTAAGATTTTAAAACCTTTCAATTTCCAAGAACATTGTAGGAAAAAAAAAGTAAAATATGGGTTATCATATCTTCCTGCCAAAACATAAGTTTGTCTGAGGAAAAAAATTAGATTCATATGGTAGATCAATATTAATCATTTTTATAATTTAAAAAATTTTACATTAAAGATTATTTTTATTCAGAAGTTTTATGTTTCCATGAGTTATGGTTAGTAAATATTTGAAATATTTCTAATTATATGTACAAAAATTCTATGGGTGGGCAATTTATATTTTTCTTTTGAAACATCATTTTGATCAATGTATTAACTACTTCCCTTCTTAACTATTAACTATTCCATTTTTTTTCTCTTCTGAGAAAGAGACCTAAGTCATGAATTTACAAGTGTGTATAGCAGTAGAGGTAATAATTCAAATCTCTTAACCCTCTCAGACGGCACATATGTCAAAAAAATTTAATGGCTGAAGAGTACTTGTGACCATAAAATAAAAGATTTTAGAGGTGTTCCACAATTACAATATACTCTTGGTATCAGGATGTATGTCACACAAGTGTATTTATTTGAGAATTTTTTTTATTCACTGATATTTCTAAAAATGATTGTTTTACTAAAGTTTTAGAAATAATTAAGTTCTTTTTTTTTTTTTTAAACTTATTTAATTTTAGAGCGTGAGATCCAAAAAATTTTTAATTAATGAGGACTAAAGTTGCATCTGGTCTTCAAGTCGCCCAAATACACTCAATGCATGCATTAAGTATATTTGGGTGACCCAAGTTGTTTTCTGCACCAAAAGGATTAAATTACCTTTTAATGTAGAGGTTTGAAAACCAGATAAAATAATTATAAAAATATCAATCTACATTTTGTTAAAATAGAGATAGACTTAATCTATAAAAGTAAACTAACAAAGAATATGAAATCAGGTGGTCAATAAAATGGTTAAAAGTTCTAATAGCACTTGGGGCGGTTAAAATTCTAAAATTAGGAAAGTGAATTTTCAAGACTTATCTACATGAAGTAAAGACAAACCTATTATACATTTACAAACATCATGTTAAAGATGATTATATCAATTTGAATAAACTAATGAGTAACAATGTTATAACATTGAAAGAATTAGAATACAAGTTTGCACCGAGATTTATAAATTACCCCTTGCCTTTTATCTTTATATAGATTTCTACATTAAAATCTTATAGGACTGACTAGAATCCAAACATACCCAATCTGAAAGGAAAGATAATTAGAAATTTTGCACCAAGATTGTTTTAAAGAATTGCCCACTGCCTTTTATTCTTATATAGATTTCTGTGTAAAAAAAATTGCCCACTGCCTTTCATTTCACAAGTATTTTAAACCAAAAAAAGCATAAATATTAATTAACAGGTCTTGAATTTAAGTTATGTGATATCTCATGTAATTCATTATCAGATATAATGCTCACATAAAAATAGATGTGGAAGGAGATATTTAGAATGTAAATAAGACCAAATCAGTACTATCATCAAATAGTTCTTATTACATCAAGTGTCTCTCTTTCTACATTGGTAGAGTGTTCACCAATGGCCTGGGAGGGGGGACTAGGGTTCAATCCCAGGTCAAGTCATACCAAAAACTAAAAAAATGGTACTTGATGCCACCTTGCTTAACACTCAGCATTCTAAGGCACGTATCAAGGGTAAAGTGGAGCAATCCAGGAAAAGAAGTAGCGCCCTCCCCTACAACTTGGTGTAGTAGCTAATGAAAAGGGAAACTTTAAGTCACCCTTGACTACAATCACCAACTTTACTTTTATATATATATATATATATATATATATAAATAAGACAGTTTTGAAAATCAGACAGACATGTTTCAGGAATAACACTAAGCCACTAGCAAAATCTGTTAACCTTATTTTCCAAACTGCATTGTAAAAATATATATATATATATATAAATTATCCAGTCAGTGTCCAAGGACAGTAGGTGTGGATTATTCTTTACATAGAATATATGAGGGTTATCATATAAATCTATGAGAGTGCTCAATGTATGGCTATTGTTAGTTTCCTATTTATTTTCTAGGGTATAACAAAATTCACATTCAGGGCGTATATAGTACAATTAAATGGAGACTCAAACTCGGTTAAGCCGTCATAATAAATTTATTTCGGTGGAGAATATTGTTGGTATATTCTCTGTCTCATCAGATGATTCTTTTACATGCCCTGTCCTGTCGCATCTCTGCAACAGGACAGGGCATGTAAAAGAGTCATCTGATGAGACGGAGAATATATCAACAATATTCTCCACCGAAATAGATTTTTTATGACGGCTTAACCAAGTTTGAGCTTCCATTTAATTGTATTATATGTGTGTGTGTGTGTGTGTGTGTGTGCGCACACGCATGGGTCCCAGTTTTTGAAAATTAGAATGTAAATCATCATCATGTTGCACTATCAGCACGGATATCCCCCTCTCTCGCCACCCCTCCCTATCGTTCATTGCCTCCGGCAGGTCCTCAAGGCTACATCTCGTATCGGCACAGAGCTGCTGTATGTATGTTCGAGCTGGTCGTCCTGCCTTTGCATGTCAATGTGAAGGGGGTCCACAGGAGTACATCACTTATGAGCTCATCCCTACTTCTCCAGCAGTGTCCTGCATGTCTGGTTCGTCTAATTTTGATAGTTTTGTGATGGGTGGTAGGTGGCCATACAGCTGCTGCTAAGTGGGGTGCTGTCTCCAGGACTTATTCAATATTGCTCGCAGTATTCTAGTGGAGTTGACGTCAAGCTTTTTCTCCATGCGTTTAGTTAACATCCATGTAGTGCATCCATATAGCAGTATTGACATGACCACTGCTTACACAATTAAAAACTTTGTTTTAGTGGGCAGGGGATCCCAGAAAGAAAAAAAGAATAAAATAAATAAATAAATATATATAAATTTTGTGAAATGACATGCATTTGTCACCCACTATATATATATATATATATATTTGGTTGGTGATGTAGTCAAGGGTGACTCGAAGGCTCCCTTTTCAATAGCTACTACACCAAAGTGTGTGCGTGTGTGTGTGGAGGAGGGGTGTTCTACTCTCTTTCCCTAGATTGCTTCACTTTACTTTCACCTTATAGCACTAAGTGTTAAGCAAGGAGGTATCAAGTACCATTTTTTGAGTCTTTGGTAGGACTTGACCTGTGATTGAACCCCAGTCTGCCAGGCCATTGGCGAACACTCTACCCATTAGGCAAATAATGTTAAATAATGAATTAGCAATTTTTTTTTTATTTAGCACAGAGTGTAGATCATTTAAAAAAAAAATTATATGGTTGTGCTCAAAAGTGGAATTGTTCTGTCAACAGAGTTTGTTTGACCTGTGGTAACCTCTGAGGACAGAGGAGAACTAGGTTCTCATTGGAGGATTTTAAAGTTGGGAGACTACAAATTCTATAACTTAGATTTTAACTAATTAATTAGCCTGAAGTAACTCATAGACCAGCAAAAATTGTAAAGTCAGATTTTTCATCTGTGTTCCAAAATTAACAACTGGTTTGTGCAACTGGTAATGTAAAATTCATCTGAAGTTGAATAAAAGAATGTGTGCACAAAAGAGATGACTTTGTATTTATTCTTCTCAGTAAAGAAGATGGAATAACAAGAAGGAGTGACATTTTTTCTGAGAAGAAGCAACTATACGACAAAAGTATCCACTCCAATTTCAAGTTGCAGTTACCTTTGGTCAACCACAGAAGTAAACAAGTTTTATTCATTAAAGGACAATCTTGATCCAAAAGAGTTTTCGTCGTCATTATTTTCCACTGCCTACAACATTTGGCAAACCAAGTAGATCTTTGCTTTCTATTAGAATGAGGCGCATTTTTGTGGTCTTATCCAGTGCAAGTTTAAAAAGCATTCAAGCACAAAACATATTCAAGACTTTCCTCCAGGGTAGAGACATTAAACGTATTTCATCATTCCACTAAAAATGATGCGAAATATGCAGACTGTAAAGGAGTAAAAAGTCCTCCCACCAAAAAAGAAGTGTCTTGCGTATGATACTAAACTGCATCTGATGGTGAGACTCCACTTCTGGAGATTTGGGGAGTGTGGAGTACACCTTTATTGTCATTACTTCCAAGTCCACTCTTAACCAGAACAGAGGTACCTGTTAGAGGGTCCTACGTATGGATCAAATAGATTTGTTTAAAAGTTATTTGAACTCAATAAGGTAGTGCAAAAATCCTCTTAAGAAACAAATGTACAATGAATGTAATTACTTAAGCTCTAGATATAAAATAATCATAGACAGGTTGGCACAGCATTAAATCAAACATTCAAAAGATGTGAAAGATTGGTATATGTGTTTGCCAATGGTCTGGGAGACTGGGGATTCAATCGCAGGCCAAGTCATATCAAAAACTCAAAAAATAGTACTTGATGCCACCTTGCTTAACACTCAGCATTATAAGGTATGGACCAAGGGGAAGTGGAGCAATCAAGGGAAAAGAATAGTACCCTCCCCTAAACTTCAGTGTAGTAGCTATTGAAAAGGGAGTCTTTGGATTGCCCTAGACTATGATCAGCCTACTTACTTATTATTAATAATAATAATATCTTATGTGATCTCCCTGAACCCAAAACACTGGGCTTGCAGATTCAGAGGTTAATTGTAAAGACAGCATTTCTTTATTACGACAAGTATTTATATGATAACTTTTATCTTTCAGACTTGCAAATGAAGTTCATCAAAAGCCACCTATAATAGAATGGTCTTTATGAGTGTGGCATATTTCTACCTGTTGCAGGATTTAACATTTTTTTTGCAATATCTCATGTTATTCTTTCTTTTCAAACTCATTGACACCTTTTATAAACAATAAAACAAATACTTTTCTAATTATTCGAACTTACAAGTGAACTTCATCCACAAAACGTAGCCTATTGTAGAGGCTCTATTTAAATGAGTTCTAAATAGAATAGTGGAAAGTTATCACCTTTCTTTTATGCAGCAAACTCAAGGTTTGAATCCTTAAGAGTGAAATGCAAATAACCTCTAATTTCAAACTTACATTTATACCAAGATAGAAAGAGATGAAAGTAATTGTTATTACATAAAGTTATTAAGCTTAAAGGCAATTAATAAACAAAGGATTATATTAGACTTGCAAAGCTAGGAATAATGCAGCACTCCTCCCGCTGTCACCGTATATATTTAGTAAATAGTGTTCAACCTGAAATATCAGGCTTACATGTTCAAAGGATTGTTAAAACTCAATCCTTATCTTTGGTTGAAATAGCTCGGTAAAAAAACCCATCAAATTGAGAGTGTGAAGATAGTTCTGTCATACCAGGTTCAAACCCAGTATTCAGTAGTAGTAGTAGTGGCATCATCATCAATTTTATTTTATGAGAATTATTTTAGAAATAGAAAAGAAAAGCTTCATACTAAACTCATTTTTAGAACAAGGAATATTTGCTAGACACAGAAATGACTACTTATATGTATATTCAAATTATGGCTGTAAATAGATGAAATAGTTTTAGTTAATTAGTCATTATATTCTTGTGTGTGTGGATATATTTGATTAAAATATTTGACAGAATGGAAGACATAAAACACTAGTTTGGTAGAGTGTTTTTATATTATTAAAAAAATGTTTTTTTATCAGTAAAAGCTTCATCAGAAAATGATTTAGAAAATATTAAGAAACGTTAATAATGTTTATAGGGTTGTCATGGCAATGTGTTTAGGAAATACGGATCCGTTATGAAACTCTAAAAGATGGAACTAAAAAAAAGTTCCAAATTGTGGTTATGAGCCTTATTTAAGGTTTGAATTAAAGGATTTGCAAAATATTTTCATGATTTTATGCAAAATATTGTTGGTAATAAATCATAATTGAATAGTATGTTAAAATTTAGTCAGTGTTGTTAAGTTTTTTCTTATTCTAGACATTTAAACCTATGTTAAATTAAATAGAATATTGTTTAATATTGATCTTGCTACAAAAAGGTGATTCAATGATTTTTTTCCCCATAAATATAAGAACACTCCACCAAATCAGGTTTTACTTCTCTTGCATACACACACACATACATTATATATATATATACATATATATATATATATATATATATATATATATATATATATAAATGATCCAGTTAGGTGAAACCTAGGTAAATTACTTCTGGCCCTATAGGTATTTGAATTTCATGCTACTTAGTGTACTCAGTACTCTTACATTTTAGCTTAAGTTATTCTGTCAGTGATTTTTCTTTTGACTAGGCATTGTGATATTGGTTGATTATTTTCAAGCAGTATAAATGTCTTTAGTCCTTTCTTTTTTTTTTTTTTAAACAAATTGCATCATCTGGGTTTTTTCTTTTGACTAAAACCCAAAACTATATACCATTCAGAAATATTTTTCAGTTGAAACATTTAAATCTATTATATCTGCTCAGAAGATATTTAAAAAAGTGTTGTCATAATGTTATATATAAAGAAAAATACAACCTTGAAATATTTTTATTAATTTAATTTTTTACCATATTTTATATTTACACACTGTTGAATTAATTTCAATTTTTCTCATATATATATATATATATATATATATATATATATATATATATATATATACACACACACACAGAGAAATAGTAAATTTTGGTAAATCTGACAAGATGATAAAAATAGAGTCTGAAGAAGTTCTTTAAATAAAAACGAAATATCACTACTAAAACCATACTAAGTGTTTGTTTTATCCACTTTTCACTTATATATATATATATATATATATATATATATATATATATATATATATATATATATATATATATATATATATACCTACATGCACAGTGGAAAATAAAAAATAAAAGACAAACAACCAGTGTAGCCAACAAAGCCTTCATCAGATGATGACTGGGTCAGGCATGATTTCAAACCCAAAACATCAATACCATAAACCCAGGAGGCTCCTGCAGTATTTTACAATACCACCAGATTTCACTGGTTTTCCACCAAATTATAGGAATGCCAAATGAAGATGCAATCTCTTCATAACAATTTTCTTATTATATTCACATCTTTTTAGCAACAAAGCATTAATTCATTGATGTGAGATCTGAATTAACTGACTAGATGACATGTCAGAACAATGAACAAGAATAGAATTTGTGAACTTCACATGCAAAGTCAGTGTAAAAGATCTCAATAATGAATTGTTAATTTAGTGATATTAACTTGTATTATATGACATGATGATAACATCAAATTCATTGGAAAATTAAGACTAAACACACACACACATGCATGCATACACACAACAGAAATTTCAATATTCCATTTTGCATCATCTTTATTCTTTTGTACCTAAAGAAAGATTCAAGGCAAAAATTTATCCTCATGTCCCAAATTATACAAGTGCTAACAAAATAAAGAAATGAACAAAAACTTTAAAAAATATATATAAATAAATTTGAGCAAATTATTTCTAGCAGGCATGGAGCAAAGAACATTTTATTAATCTTATTGGTAGAAAATTGAGTTCAATATAATGTAATTTATTTCAACTAATATTATGTATCTAATTATTGTAATTATTTAAATATAAAACTTTTTTAGACCAAAAATTAGGGATGCGTATTATACACGAGAACTATATAACTTTTTTTCCCCAGTCACATTTCACCATATTTGGGATGGGATGAGTTATATCTACAATCCAAACTAATGTTTTAAACCATTAGAGAAAAATATCCACTGGAATATGTGTTTATGACTTTGTTTCTTCTAATGTGAACTTATTTTTGCCACAAGCTTGTTGCATTTTTGAGTAAACCTGTTCATTTTTATGCTCTAAATCCAGTATAAATTTTGTGTTTTAAGACATATCACAAACATATATAAATTCTTAGTCAGTATAAATGCTAAATTCAGGTTAATTTTAGATACTGCAAATTCTAAAGTCAATATACATTATACATGAGATTTTTTCTAATTTGTCAAATTTTCTGAGATGATGCTTGATACTTATTTCTTAGAATATTCAGACTATTGGCCTTACAACTTTATTGTTATAAATTGATAAAAATTCACACTGAATTGTCTGGCAAGGACACATAGCGCAGTGGATAAGGCATTTAGTTGGAAGGTGCTTCTGAGTGAAATTATCTAGAGGTTGCAGGTTCAATCCCAACAACAGGTAAGACTAATAAAGAATACTTACTATAACACTTGTACCCAGTCATGTTTAACAGAATTGGAACAGTCTACCCCTATGGTTCAGTTCAGTTTGAGATTCTGTGTGGACTTCCAAGTTCAACATGAAACATGGCCGAAAGACATATTGGGTGAAACATTGTAATTATAACAATAAAGATGGGGTCAATAGTCCAAATACTTTATAATAATGAGTTTTTTGTAGTCCAAATTTAGAGGTGCATGTTTTATAATAATAATTATGGTCGTATCATCTTTGTCATTGCCACATGAAATCAAAGAAATTTATCACCCACAAATTAGGAAACACTCTTTTGTTCAAACAAAGAAACATACTATTAATGTATTCAGAGGCCTCCAGGTTTTTCTCTTAAAGACAGTTATTACAATTTATTTCCAGTATATTAAACTTTGAAATGTTAGAATTTATTTAAGCAATTTTTACTTTAACAATATGATAAAAAGAGAAAAACAAAAATACTTTTAAAACTAAAGATCATCATCATCAGAAGCAGTAGTAGCTATTTTGAATTTATTGCTGGAAAAAGGGCTTTCCCTATTCCTAAGATGATGACCTTGATTGTGCCGATCTCTGCCTAGTTTTACCAGCACTCTCCACTATCTAATCTTTCCATCTCTTGTTGGATCTTTTTCTACAACACTTGTTATTTCTTAGGCACCATTCTAACCTTTTGTATCGTTATCCTTCTTTCATTTTTATTATTTAATAATTTTTACAATATCTCTTACTTCATTGTACTCTCTGAACCATATTTATCTCTTTTTATCTTTAGAGTCATTACTATGATTAACTTCTCCATTGATCTCTGTGTGACACAATTTCTTTTATAGTGATTTTGTTAATATCCACATTTTAAGCTAATATCTTTAATATAACAAGGTCTTCCTTTAAATTTTCTAGTCTCTTCAGGGTGTAATTCAGGATGTTAAAACAATTTTAGATTTAAAAAAGTCAACAGAAATACAATGTAAATCAAATAAAAGGTGTTGTTCTTATAGATCAAAATAAAAAAGCAATGAATTAAAAGCAGTTGGAATCATAATACATACATATCATTCATTAATAGCAATAATAATAATAAAAGCATTCACTGTCAACACAATAAGTCATAATAGAATTAATAATAGTATTAAAAATACTATTTATAACAAAATTAGTCAATGGTAATAATAGCAACAGTAAAATTATTTGTTGTTGGTCATAATAAATGTTATGTACAAGGAGTATAGTTATAATATTTATTATTGATATAAGTTCGTGTTTATTTTTTAAGCTTTGAGATAAGTATTCCATATATTATTAAGCAATCATCTTTGGTATTAACAATGTTTTAAAGAAAAAAGAAATACACACACACACACACACTAAGCACATTCTAAAATCATACACTTGAGGAAGTCCAAAGAATGTATCAGACAAAATGTTAAAGATATACTATATGGAATAAATGTAAGATTATGAAAAATTATCCTATAATTAGTAATTAATAGAGATATATTATTATGCATTAGTGTGTTTCTCTGAATACAAACAGCCACAAAATGATCTTAGAAGTAATTTAATAATCAGTATGAATAAGTTATATAATCAACTAGTATAGTAATCATTTAAACTGGGTTTGCCAAGTTTATTTTCTTCAATGAAAACCATCACCCCCACCTGTACATTAGGTATGGGTCACATGATGATTATCACTGAAGAAAATGGACAAAGCAAACCAAGTTGAAAACCTGGATGAAGCTGTTTGCATATCCTTGTGTGCTAATGTCCTTAGAAAAGACATGAATCCATCCCTTCTCCCAGCTAAGTGTAAAATGGTAAGGCAGACCGGATTTCGTAAGGCAACCAGTCAAGAAGGAAAGACTAAATTCAAAACCTGAGGAGTGTTGTTTGGAGAATCTATGGTACACTGATGTACTGGCCTTTTATTATCAGCTCATTCCAAAAATTTGGCTGGTTTAACACAAAAGCTTCAACCACAATAAACAAATAACTTGTGTTGTAAATTTGGTCAGCTTATGTCAAAGGATGAATATTATAATAGTCATAGAACAAGTTATGATTTGATTAAGATTTTGTAAAAATCATAAAAGTATTGTTAATAATAGTTAATAATGGTACTATTGCTCAACTAACAATAATATTAATAATAACAGAAATAATAATTTAATAGTGTTGAATAGCACTTTTTAAAAATCTAATTAAAAAAAAAAAAGTTTTAAAAAAATGATAAAATATTTCAGCTATTATTATAATGAAAACCATTTCCCTTCAACAAATGATGTACACCATTCATTTTAATGAGTACTTGTTTTCATCCTTAATTTTGGATTAATTTTGGTCTGTGCTGTTCTTTGTTTGCGTGAAGACTCAAAGTGAGTTGTGATAAAATTAGACTAAAAATTAAAAATGAACAAATATACTAGTGTATATAATGTTGTAAATACCCATCTACCTTCATTTTGGGGATTTGGTGTGTGTGTGTGTGACATTTAATGGGAGGGATAAATTAAGCTCAGTTAAACATAAACCCTTTCCACAATGTACTTTAAAAAAATTTTTTTTTTACTTAGTCAGGTGTTGCTAAGAAATTAATTCTTAGCAACACTCCAGATTTCCCTGATATGACAGTATGAATAAAAGCCAACATTATATTTTTTTGTCTATTGGTTTTTCATCAGGGATCTTGCTATACCAATTGAATAGATTTAAGTGAAAATGGATCTGATTCAAATGTCCAACCTGGAGAAGAGCAAATAAATGGCATTAAGCTAACATACAGCTATTTGAAGAATGAATGAAATTAATTTGGAAATACTAAATTTATTTGGTTTCTAATTATTTGAATTAGTTATCTACATTCCCCCCACTCCCACTAAAAAAATATTGATTCATCAAACTCATTTAAAACAACAAAAACTAAATTTGATATTTTCTTTCAATTTTTATAACATTTTATGAAGATAAAAGATAGTTTAAAAGTTTGATTTTTTTTTTCATTAGTTAATCTTATTTGATAATCATGAAATAAAAATGTCATATTTCTTTTTTTGTTTTGTTTTAATCTACACTTTGAAAAGAACACCAAAAATAAAACAATATTTTCACAGAAAAAGAGACTGTAATTTTGTCACTTCTACAAAAACTAGCATCGTTGTGTTCTTTGAACTGAAAGCAAAAGTGTGGATTACTCTAACAGCATACTCCCAACTGGTGAGAAAAAAAAAAAAACATATTCAATACTCAATTGTAAAATCCTAGGGATACAAACCAGAAGAGGTTTATAAAAGATAAAAAAAGGTTCCTAACATCTATAAGGATATAAAGCAATCAAAGTGTTTAATGTTCAGACATTACACTGGTCAGCATCACTTTTTCACTTTCCTCTGACATTAAGCAGTTATATCAATTTTGATATAGCAGTTGATTGATTTTAAAGGCATGTCGACCAGTCTAAGGGCATATTATGCCTAGAGGTTAGGCAATCATTTTCATAGTGTGTTGATGTCTACATTTCTTGCGGAGTTGTTTCTTAAGAGGCTTTTTTTTTTATTTGCCTACTGTCTTATTGAATACAATTTTTTTAAACAGATCTATTTGACCCATAAATAGGACCCTAAAAGGTATTATCCTTCTGGAAATTATAACAATGAAGGAGTATTCCACATTTCCCAGATCTCCAGAACTAGAGCCTCACCATCAAATGCAGTGTAATGTCATACCCAGGACACCCCGCTTTTTTCCGGGCGGGGTGTCTTATCCCTCTGCAGGGTAGTGTATTTTAAGCTCTGTCAACAGTGCAATTTGATATAGTATCATCACAATATGCTGCTTAACTTAGTATTTCCAAGTTAATTTTACTGTCTTGTTCAAGATGAAGAATACTGACCAAATGGATAAGTTAGTTACTTGCTTATCTCTAGATCAGGCATTTGAATTGGGGCTAGAATCACTGGTTAGTTTTATCTGTTTTTACATGATCAAGGTTATGGGCAAAGAAAAGAAAAAAGAAATCAATTTGTTCATTATTGAATATGATTGTACAATACAAAAAAATCAAATAAAATCTTATTTAGATTGGAAATTAATCAAAATAAAATTGAATTACAATACTGAGTGCATACACGTGTGTGTGTGTGTGTGTGTGTGTGTGTGTGTGTGTGCATGCATACAATTTCAACTGAAAATGTAAATATAACAATCTCAGGGAATGAAGCTGAAAAGCTATTAAGAAAAACTAAACTGAAAACTATATAAGTACAAAATTATGAAAAATAAAAAAAAATTAGAGCTGATCTTGCAACTGTAGATGGCATGCTTGAATTTTGAGTAAAGACAAAAAATAGTTTGCACAAAAAGATCCTCACATGCAATGCATTCTGTAGAAAGTAAAAAAAAAACAAACAAAAAACCCCAATATGATAGGTCATTACCTTTTTTAGATTGAAAGAACTGAAAAACTCATTCATGTATGACTTTATAAAAACATGCTGTAATGTGAGCGAGAAAGAATCTGAGTGTAAATTTGTAAAAGACAATAAGTTTGTTATTTTGTGGCTAAGTGTGAAAAGAGAGTAGGAGCTTGAAAATCAAAAGACTTTGTGGTTGTTATGTGAAAGAGAGTGATAGTAAATTGTTCTTGGAGAGTCTAGGTAGGAGGAATTCTGATTTGGTATGGATGGGTAGGAGGAATTGCAATTGTGGGTGTGCATCAGTGAGTCAAACAAGCAGCAAAAGCGGAACAATTTGTGCAAAAGCTATATATATATATATATATATATATATATATATATATAAAAAATAAAAAAAAATTTTTAAAAAAAGACAATTGTCAGGAAACCATAATCCTCTTAAGATTGTCTTCCACTGGTAACAACATCCCATCAACAAATGATTTGAGAAAAAAAATAAAATAAAATAAAACTAATCAAGCATGAAACAAGAGATTTAACTACCAAACAGAATAAGAATTCAATATTTTACAAAAACTCAAAAACCAAACAAGGAGAATTATTCAAAACCCCCTTTTCCCCCCATCTTTGTGGTAAATAGAAAATAGAATTGTCCTTTGTCAGTTAAAATAATTTGAGTATTGAAGGAAAAAAGAGAAAAACTTAAAACTTAAAAACCAAGTTGGGGATTTTTCTGTAGTTCTCACCAAAATTTAATGTCTATAATTTAAAAAAAAAGAAAAAGAAAAAGAAAAAAAAAACTTTTTTTTTTTTTTTTTTTTCATTGGGGTCAAATTTAACTAGTAATTTGATGTGGAGGAAGTAAAACATTTCAACCTTTCTCCTAAATGACCAGCCTTATATCTATTTTGACTGGGTTTCAGGTAAGTCAAGGAGTCAGGGAATGAAGCTGAAATGACTTTTATAGCTTTTCCCAAAGAAGAGGCTGAGTTGTAGGTTGGAAAAAAAAATCAGCACAATATAAGCAGAGCATTTGAATAGTTTTTAAAATGTTAGTTCCACATCAGACCAAACTTTCTATAATCAGTGGAAATTGATATATTAAGTTTATTTGACAAATAAAAGAGTTAAAGGGTTTGGATTTTTGAGACAGGGACAAAAAATAATAATTTAAAAAAAAATAGAATTAAAAAAAAAAGGAAAAGTTTTTTAAGCCACTTTCATCAAGAAAAAGAATATTCATCTTGTTTTTTTTTTCAGGCTTCTGTGCTTTAAAAAATATGGCTTGGCTGTTAGTCTTTGGTGGGGACTTAAAAAAAAAAAAAGAAAAGAGAACACCTCAAATCTTATTAATATCCAGAGGTAATGAAATTTGCCTTATAAACCAATTCTATAAGCAGCAAACAAAAATGTTACTAAACTTGAGTTAATATATTACAAGTTTTACTCAAATTTTATCCTTGATTTTTGTAATACAAGTCTGGCACAAAATTAGAAATTAAAAAAATCTAACTTGAGACTTCAAATGTGGATATCAGAATGGAAAGACTATTTTTTAAATTCTATTTTTATTTTTAAAAATGATTTCTTTTAATAAAAATCAGTATGATTTGAAATCTAGAAAGCAGACTAAATAGATATTGCTTTTTTTAATTTCTTTAACTGAAGAAAAAAAAAAAAAAAAAAAAAAGAGTGTGGTCTAAAATCTTTAAAAAAAAATTTTAAATCTTGCCATGGTGAGGAAGCTTGTGTGCCTTACTGATCCTAAGAGCTATATGGGCAGATATTTCAACCAAGCAATACAATTCAAAGAGTCAAATCAAAATTTGATCATTATACAGGAAAAGTTACATCTCCAGTATTTATCAAGTGATAGAAAAGCTGATATGACTTATTGGCTTGAACTGGTGTCTGGCCAAGGTAAAAAAAACTTCAACTTGCAACTCACACCTTTCCTTAATGTCATCTTTGGTAACTGAAATATTAATGAATGAATACAAATCGGTCTTCATACACTTGATAAGGTGATGCCTTTGTAGCCAAAGTGGCTAAGGTAATGTCCAATAAATAGGATGCAAGTTAGTCTTTCTGCTTTCATACTCTTTGTTCTAATGGTTGAAAAATTTATCAGTCCAGTGTTGTGGAGAATAAAAGCAACATTGATAAAATGGAATGAAATTAACAATAAAAAAATATCAATAGTGAAAATGTTTAATCGAAAAAAATTTCAGAAAAATAAGGTTGGGTTAATCACAATTTTAAAGCCCCCAGTGAGAATCAAACTCACTACATAGGCAACAGTTTTTGAGACCAGATTGTTTACCACTGCTCTATAAGAGGCACTTTAATTGCTATGTATACACAAGAAAGAGAGAATGAGAAACATTTTAAAGACCAAAAAAAACAAACTTTTCAGTAAAACAACTGTTTAGATCAAATGAATAAATAATTTTCAAACATTTGGGATTCTGTTCTTTCAAAAATACTTTCAGTTATAATCAAGATCAGAGAAAACTATCGTTATAATTATTGTTATTATTTTAAAGGATGCTGTGTGCTGTTTAGAACAAACCCTGGAGGCAGCACTCTACAAAACAGATATTTGTCTCCCATCTTACAAACCATCCAATTAAGACAAGCAAGACATGCTGGTCATTGCTGAGAAGTAAAGATGAACTCATGAATGATATCCTCTTATGGACTCCTAAACATGGACACACTAGCATTGGCTCATCAGCAAAAACTTAGATTCATCAGCTCTGTGCAGACATTGGTTGCTGTCTAGAGGACTTGCAAGAATGATGGCTGATAGGGATAGATGGCAAGAGAGAGTCATAGGAATCTGTGCTGTCAGCACATTTTGATGATGAGATATACTAATCCTAATGAAGAATTTGGTTTTAATATCATATCATGTGTTACATCATAACACCAATAGAAAATCCTATAAAAACAAGTTTAGGAATATTTCAAAAATTATATATATACATATATATATTGGTTCATTGAATCCTGACATGATTAATAATATTCCTTGCCTACAATATCTAATTAATCAAAATTGCAATTAATGAAAGACTATATATATATATATATATATATATATATATATATATATATATATATATATATATATGCAGTAAGCCAGGAATTATTTTATTTGTGTGTATATGTATATAAATAAAATGATTAATATTTAAAATGTAAATAAACACAACTTACTGTATTTTTTTTCTGATACAGTGCTCAATGTAAAAGGTAGAACCTCTAATAACGTGTAAAATCTTAGACTATGATCAAAAACAGATTTTCAAAAGCACTTGGAGATTGAATTATTTTTATGAAACTGGCAGAAATGCAAAGGCTTGTTTTAAGGAATCCATTTTAAAATCTATTTTTGACCCCATTTTTAATACCAATTTAATATACATGTATGCATAAGTGTGTGTGTGTGTGTGTATATATATACATCAGATTATTTTAACACACATGGCAAAGTTAAAAAAAAAGAAAAGAAAAAAAAAGCATAGCTGAAGATATTTGACAAAAAAAACCCCAAAAAATGTTTTAGTTAAACACTTGGAGCCTGGATATTTTAATTTAATGGTATACCTAGTCAGAAACTATCAGATTCACTACCAGTGTATAAAGATTTGCAATCAAGAAATTTTATTTTATACATCTAATCAGCCACTCCTACTTTCAACTTCACTAACTTTATCCTCAAAACTTTTTTTGATGGACAACCTCTTTTCCCTTGATTCCTAATTCTATACATCATCTTATTGTATCCTTTAGTTCATTTCATATGATTTTTTCCCTATATAAATAAAGTAAAGTTGGCAACCATAGTCAAGGGCGACCAGAAGGCTCCCTTTTCAATAGCTACTACAATGAGATGTAGGGGAGGGCGCTACTCCTTTCCCTGGATTGCTCCACTTTACCCTTAATATGTACCTTATATTGCTAAGTGTTAAGCAAGGAGGTATCGAGTACCATTTTTAAAGTCTTTGGTATGATGCGACATGGGATTGAAACCAGGTCTCCCGGACCATTGGCGAATAAGCCAGTATTTTCCCTATATACTCTGATAAATTGGTAAACAAAGTCAATTCCTTTTATATTTCAAAGATTATATGACTAACTATCAAAATATTAGCAAAATGCAATGCTTCTATAAATAAAAAAGTAATTATAAGCCTTTTTTTTAAAGTCTTACTTCTATCCTCTACATGATTTAGACAATATGGTCAGGCTGTCTGCCTTAGCAATTATATTTAGAAAACATACATTGAATAATATTACAGTAGTAAACAATAAAAAATATTGCAAAAATACCAGGTCAAATAGTTGAAAATTTAGAAAAAGTCAGTCAGTTACAAAACCAACTCTCTCTCATAAAAATACAGTGAGACTTGTTTCTTGTGTCCTCTAAGTAATAAAGATAGACAAAACTCATCTTCCTTCTTTCAGAACAAAATTTGATTCTTTCAACAATGTTTATTTCATTACTCTCTATCACAAAAGATCCATTCTAAGCATTCCAGCTGAATATCACTCTTGTTCTGGTTCACTTCCAACATATTTCATCTCAAGATTGTCATCTTTTGCTTATGTACATACTAACATGAAGATGTATAAGTGATGGCCATACTGCAGGCGCAAACATCACCTTGAAAATAGCCACTTGAACAAATACTTCAAGCAGTGCAACCTTTTTTGCATCAGGTAAGAGCAATTGGTCACAATTACTACTACTAGGTTGGTTGGTTGGGTTTAATGACATATCAACCCTTCAAGATTATTTAATGCCAAATACTGCTTATATATATATATATATATATATATATATATATATATATATATATATATATATATATATATATTAAATAGTTTTAGGTAAATTATTTTAAAACAAACCAGAGCTCATTTGTTTGCAAACAATCAAATGGTTTCAAGTACTGAAAATTATTAAATATTTCTATTTGACCAATCAATGGGACCCTAACAGGCATTATTACTTTGAGTCAGAGTTGGACTGGTAGTAATGACAATGAAGAAGTATACCACATTTTCCAAAGCCTTGGTAGAGAGGTGTCTTACTCCTCTGCAGAGATGTAGTTGGTGTATTTGAATGTCTGAAGCAACTGGGCTGAGTTTTTTTTTATTATTGTAGTAACAGTAAAGTTTAGCTGCCAAACAAGTAAAAGAGGCATTTATTTCAATTTACATTGAAGAAAACATTTCCTAAAATATAATTAATCTATCATTTCTGGAGAATATTATAATTTTAGGCAGTCACACAAGGTTATAAGGTGGCAGCACTGATAAAATGAAGCATGTTTTTCAAAGAATAACCAATCTCAGAACTTTAAAAAAAATATCTAAGCAAATATGTTTGTATGTAAGTAGATTTTAAGTAGATGGTGGGGAGTCACATTATTTTACATAAACCCTTAGTAGTCTAGGAGTCTAGCTTTTTGACTAGTGCTCTATGGAAGGCAACCAATAAATACCAATTTAAACTTAAGATGAGGGTGAACACAGCTTATCCAACAAATAGTAAAAACCTTTTTCTTCTTACTCTTATAAAGCCTTATTTTCATTCAAAAGATAAAGGGGAGCTTCTAAAACAAAGAATTTTATATATACCTTACAAAGACATAACTTTTACTGGTTTTTAGTATCAAAAGATTTTTGACCAATCAGTGGAATTATCAGCAGATCCAATATTTTCATTATGCAATAAAAGTAAAAAAGTTGGCGACCATAGTCGAGGGTAACCCGAAGGCTCCCTTTTCGATAGCTACTACACCAAGGTGTAGGGGAGGGCGCTACTCCTTCCCTGGATTGCTCTACTTTACCCTTGAGCCGTACCTTATAATGCTGAGTGTTAAGCAAGGAGGCATCAAGTACCATTTTTTGAGTCTTTGGTATAACTCGACCTGGGATTGAACCCAGGTCTCCCGGGCCATTGGCGAACACTCTAACCGCTAGGCCAATGTCCGGTTATTATGCAATAAAAGTCCAATACTCTTCATTAATTAATCTATTCATAATCAAAAACATAAAAAGCAACTAAAAGAAGAAAGAAAATACAAATCAAAACTACTACTACTACTACTACTACTACTACCACCACCACCACCACCAATTAGAACATCTATATTTTCTCAAATCTCTTCGACAATTTGCTTTTACATCTTTCTAAAAAAGATTTTTTCAAACTTTCAGACATCCGTCAGTCTCTTAAGACTATGAATGTACCTGGCAAGGTCAGATTCTCCTCTTTTTCAATGTGGTTTAGGGAAGGTTTAAGTTGGTTTCTTTGTATAATATCATATCAAAATTTGTGGGTTATTTAATGCCAAAGTCATCCCCATAGAAAAACAGAAGTGGTACTATTTAACCCATTGCTGACAGAAGATAAGTTTATCAGTCTGAAAATGAATGTAATAACATGACTACAGTTCAAATTCACTATGATGTCACAGTCCAACATGTTGGTCACTGCCAAAGAAGACTCCCCTTTCAGGTAAGGTGCTATATACTTTGGCATTAGTATCATTGCAGGGGGGTTGGCAAGACAAAGTTTAAAACAACATTAGACTGTCTTAAGGAGTCCAGTTTATGGATTTATCATTCTACCACAGTAAGTTATCCTGCCAAAATGGCAGGAATGTTTGAATTGTTTTCCTTCAAGAGCAGTTGTTCATACCAAGGCTAGAGAGTGTAGTCTACCCTACTATTTACCTATAGCCAGGAATAGAAAAGATAGATAAATGCCTTTCCTAGTGAAATTAAAACAGCCCCATCCAGGGTTTTGCTTACTGTGACCATTTTCTATAAAGGTAATCATCTTGAAACAGTCCAAATGTGGAAATCCATTTGATACCAATTTAAGACTGTACAGAACAAAGAAAGTAAGCCTCACTACTGAACCAGTGCCAAATAATATTCCATTCTACCATTAAAAAGATTTAAAAAAATAAAAATAAAAAGGATCAAAATAAGATTATACAGAGGAAGGAAAGTAATACTAATAGGAAAAATACTTTGATGATTAAATAATGATTTTAAGTATACATATAAATAAGATACAAAAATACTAGAAATTTAGATTACAGAACTATCATCAAATTTATTGTTTTGAAAACAATGGAAATTAAATGTTTATTAATAAATTTCAATGATAAAACTTGATAGGTCAAAAACTAGAGTTAAACATATATATCAAGAAGATATAAAAGATAAAGTTGGTGACACAAAGGTTCCCTTTTCATAAACAACAACACCAAGGTGTAGGGGAGAGCGCTACTCTTTTCTCTGGATTGCTCCCCTTTACCCTTGATACATACCTTATAAACCTGAGTGTTAAGCAAGAAGACATTAAGTACCATTTTTTTTTAAGTCTTTGGTATGACTCGACCGAGGATTGAACCCTGGTCTCCTGGGCCATTGGCAAACACTCTACCCACTAGACCAATGGACCGGTACTTAAGAAGATATAATAAAAGAAAAAAAAAAACAATAAAAAAATTTTTTTAAGAAGAAAATTAAATTAAATTCTAACATGTTTACACCAAAGAAATAACCAATAAATTGACTCTAATTTATTATAATAAAAGGTTAAAACAGTTGAAGACTGATTAATATTTAAGAGAAAGTCTCCTTTCTCTTAAATATTAACCAGTTAAATGTTCATATAAATAACTGTTGGGAATCAGTGTAAGTCTTCAGGTCTAAATATTTAAGATAAATAAACAAGTGTTTTTTGTTTTTTTTAAATTTTTAAACAAATTCTAAATTGGGGGTAAGTTTTCATAAAATCAGGCAACGTCTATTCAATGTAAACGACTGCTCAGAGCAACAACTAGATTACCTCCCCTTGAACATTACATTTCTAACAAATGGTCTTTGTTAGAGATTTTGTTCTATCTACAAGTACTAGAAAAAAAAAGGGGGTAAAAAAAAAAGTTCTTTCAAACACTACGAGTTATTCTTTTGATAACTTCATTTAAATAATATCATGTTTGTTAAAAATATAACTCCTCCCCCTCCTCGAACTTTAGGAATATTTAGAGTTTTAAATTAATTACTAGTATCCTAAGATGTTCTGGAATTGCAGAATATCTACTCTGAATTACACAGCTAAATTAGAAACAGAATTGACATCAGCATTGCAGAATTACCTTCAACTTCAATACTAGGGCAATTCTGTTAGCAATTTTGATGGCTTGGAATAGCCATCAAAATTGCAATATTGCAAACAGTTGTCACCAACTGACTTGCAGAATTGCCACCAAATGTAGAGAAATTTTATCTGGCAAAGAATTGCCACTAGACTAGTTAATAAAATTACAAATTACATCAAAATTGCAGATTGCAACATAGTTCAAAGAACTGCAAACTTGTCAGCAATTTCAATATTGCAGAATTACATCAGAATTGCAAATGGTCAGACTAACATATTGCAGAATTGTCATTGAATTGAATTGAAAATTTACTGTCAACAGTAAACACCAGAATTGCAGAATTACCACTAAATGGTACCATAGTGCAGAAAAATTGACATCAAACTAGTTTATTGCAAAATTAAAATCAATTTTATGCCTAGAGGTTAGGGTATCAAAATTCATTTTGTTTATATTTACATTTTTTGTGTAGTTGTTAATCATTTTCTTTTTTTCCACACGGTCCTATTGAATATAATTTTTAAATAGATCTATTTGATCCTAAAAGGTACTACCCACTCCAGATCAGAGTGGACCTAGGAGTAATGGCAATGAAGGGGTTGTCCACACTCCCCAGATCTCCAGAACTTGATCCTCACCCTTAGATGCAATTTAGTGTCATACACAGGATCACACCCCCTTTTGTGATGGTAGTGGAGAGGGGAGGAGTGTCTTACTCCTCTGCAGGGGATACAGTCAACATATTTTAAGTCTCAGAAACAGGGGAGATTAATATTAGAATTGCAGTTTAGCCATTAACTTTAGCATTGCATACTTGCCAAGTTAGAACTGCAAAAAATTACAACTCAACATCACAATTGCAGACTATTTATGATCAGAATTGAAGAAATGTCACCAATTTCAATATTGAAAAGAAATGCCAACAGACTAGTCAACAATGATAAAAATTTGCAGTTAGGCTATTAACATCAGAATTGCATACTTGCTACCAACTTCATTATTAAACCTATTCCTATCCATCATTTCCACACTAGGCGGTAGCTCTATGAAACTAGTAGACAAGTTCACCTACCTAGGAAGCAGTGTCTCATCAAGTGAAAAAGACATCAACACGCAGCTAACAAAGGCATGGACAGCTACTGATAGGTTATCGGTCATATGGAAGTCAGACCTGACTGATAAAATGAAACACAGTTTCTTCCAAGCACTGGTCGTGTCGATACTGCTATATGGATGCACATGGACACTAACTAAACATATGGAGAAAAAGCTTGACGGCAACTACACAAGAATGCTGTGAGCAATTTTGAACAAGTCCTGGAGGCAACACCCTACAAAGCCCCAACTATACGGCCACCTACATCCCATCACAAAAACTATCCAAGTTAGACAAACCAGACATGTAGGACACTGCTGGAGAAGCAGGGCCGAGCTCATAAGTGATGTTCTCCTATGGACCCCCTCATATGGCCGAGCAAAATCAGGATGACCAGCTCGAAACTACACACAGCAGCTCTGTGCCGATACGAGATGTAGCCCTGAGGACCTGAGGAGTGGCGAGAGAGGGTCAGGGATATCCGTGCTGGCGGCACGACATGATGATGATGATCCATCATTGCAATTAAAGTATTAGAAACTTTGCACAACTGAATTAGAAAAAAGAACTAAGATCAGCATCAAAATTGTTGACTGAGTTGCCACCAGAATCAGAATTGCAAATAAAATATAAAAACAATAGAATAAAGAGAAAATGTTTTGAAAATAAAGGATTTCAACTTTATACTTTTATTTTATTTTAAAGGCCAAATAATAGTTTCACTTGTACATTACCTTGCCATAATTTAATTTGACAAATTAGGAAGGTCTTGAAAGCAATGAAATAGGCTGTTTATTTTTAGTCAGAAAATGAAGCTAAAATTTTTTTTGTGTGCTTCCAGTAAATAAAAAAACCCATAAAGAGTTCCAAAATGGGTATAATATTTTCTCCGCTTGTACATATCCTTATAATTTCAACTAGACAAATTAGGAATGTATCTCAGAAGCAATGAAATATATTGTTCTATCCTGAAAATCAACTATTTCCCTGCCTTGTAATTTGTATAAATTGCACAGCAGATTAAAGAGCAAATACTTAAGTAAGACCGTTATCAGAGTGATAATATAAAAATTTTATATGACAGCAGATTATAGAATATCTTAGAGAGTTCAGTGAAAACATTAGAATCAAAACAGAGATAAGTGATCAGAAATTAATATAAAAATTGGGGATTTATATATATATTTAAAAAAAAATGAAAGCATTTTGTCATTATTTAGTGAATAAAAACCAAAAAAAAAAAAACTTAAAAAAAAAACTACAATGACAAAGGACTACTTCATTACCAAGCAATGAAACTAATTAAACATTCCACTAATTATGTTTACTAATCACTAACAAGAAACTAAAATAAGAGAAAGAGTGGTAATTGTGAGTTGGTGAAAAGAAGGTATATGCAATGTGTAGAGGTGAGGAAAAGGGATAGGGATGGAGGAAGAGGAGATTGATCCTTGCAGAGGAAGTGGGGAGTTAGAAAAAAAAAAAAAGAAGACACAAACAAAATAAGTTTTTAGTTTTTCTTACTTGCAATTTCTTGCTGGGTATAAGAAACACACGCACAGACATAGCATTTTGCAACCAGATACTCTCTGTCCAAGTTGAATATTCACCCGATAGCCAATTGTAATCTGAAAAAGAGATTGAAATGCAAAATTTACACATTACAAGCACTTTTGGAAACATTTGCTATATTTGTTCTAAATTTATATAATGTCACTTGACAAATTGGGTCTCATCTATATAAGATGGAGTTGAAGTAAAAATAAAAGTGTGTGTGTATGTGTGTGTAAGGTATGCATCTAACTATTCTACCTCCAGCTATGAGTAAATAGTAGGGCAGAGCTCTTTAACCTTGGTATGGCAACCTTCTTAAGAGAAGGAAAACTCTGAATTACAACCTGTTAAACTGCTTAAAAATTACCTTGTATCACACCCTCATGGAGGTGTGTGTGTGTAACTAAAATTCTCATAATGTTCGTATGAGTGTTTATTATTTATCAATTATTCCAGTGTTCTTTCTTTCTATTTTTTCAATATATTTTTACAGTGCTCCGTATATTCCGGTTATTAAAATATTAAAAAACAGAAAAATAAGGTGAACTAATGTAGATGGAAGAAAACATAAGAGAGAACATCTAAAAAGAACTTAAAACAACTATTTTATTTTGTTGTACACCATTAATATGTTATTTTAGGCATAAGGAAATCACATCAGATACGTATAAAAGACTTAATATGGCTGCAACTATAATCATTTGTACATAAAACACACTATTATTCCAGATTTTTCAGCCCAAAAGTTAGCGGTGTATATTCTACACAAGAACTATATAATCAACTTTTTTCCCAGCCACATGACTTACCATACATGGAATAGGATGACCAAAAGTAAGTTGTATCTATAGCCCAAAGTAGGATGTTTTACACTGTTTCAAAGAAGTATCCACTGGAATGTGTGTTTGTTTATAATTTCGTTTCTCCTAATGTAAACTTATTTTCATAGCAACCTTGTTGCATTTTTGTGTGAACATATCCATGCGTTTGCTCTAAATACAATGTAAATTTTGTGTTTTAAAACAAAATGTAAATATAAATTTTTATTTTTAGTCAGTATGAACTGATAAAAAGTAGAATATTGAATTGAGTTGCTAGAAATTCTAAAAAGTCAGTGTATATAATACAAGAGGATTTTTTCCCCTAGAACTTTGTAGTCCTAAGTTAGGAGTGTGTGTTATACACAAATAATTACAGGATTCAGAATCCTCTTTTTAATGGAATAATGGTATTTCTGCATATTGGAGTAAAATTTGAATGTATTTTGTACTAAGCAAATTTTGTGAACTCAGTTACAGGATGTCCATGTATCCACCATTTAAAATGTTAAGTTGCAATTTTTTAAAATTAATCTTCAGTTATTCTGAGATTTGCTTTATTCAAAATTACTGAGAGAGAGAAAGAAAGTCTCAGATGAGTTATGAATTGGCAATTGGTTACATGGAATTGCATATACTTTTGTATGTATATAAGAGATTTCCTGACCATGTAGTAGAGTATATTTCAATTTATGTTTCCATCAAAGAAAAAAAAAGAAAAAAATTAAAAACAAAAATTACCATCAATAATAAAAGCAGGGGATACAGCTTCACTGTACCTAGTCACAGCAACCAAACAGAAACCTTGGCGAGGGTTACCACTTCCTTGCATCCAGTGGGCTTTCTTAGTCTGTAAAATTGAAAGAGACTCAAATTGAACATTTTTAAAACAATAAAAAGAAAGACCCAGTTTCTGCACATTTATGTTAGTTACTCAAACACAGCAAAAACAACACATCATCATACAAATTAGGCCACGTATTTCCAGGTAATTTAAACTAAGTATGAATGAACAAAAGAAATCTCTGTCAAAGCAAAATCTAAGAAGAGTAAAAATATGTGGACATTTGTTCAGTGACTACAACATAGTTAACATGTTTGATGGCTTATAAGACACACCACATTTGGACAAGGTATTTAAAAAGATAAATAAATAGGTTTAAACTACAAATGTTAAAGGGTTTTTGCCTGATATTTGTAGCCCTTCCCACTATCAAGTCATTTTTAAAGTTTCAGATGTATTTAGATCCTTATTAAATCACAATATTTTACATTTAAAAACCTCAATATTTTCTGGGACCTATCAAACCGTTAGTTTGTTTAATTTTCTTCCTGACTGGTTTTATATTATATGAAGTAATGTTAAATACTACTGCAATACATTTTTACCTAAGAAACATTGTTGTTGTTGATGTAAAAGTGATTGTCACTTTGTTTACATTTACAGAGATGTGTGTGGTTTAATTTAAGGACCACTGCAACTCGACTAGCCAGTAGCCCAAATGTGACCCTTGACCTTGATTTTCTTGGACATTTTTTGGGGAAAAAAGTGCATCTTATAAGCTGTCAAATATGGCACATGGGTTTCAAGAGATATAAATTCTGAGCAGTTGACAAGCGGTTTTTGAAGGGTAAAGCCAAATAGTTGTGACTTAAGTGAAAGTAGGGACAATGGCTAATTAATGAAAAGGTGTCTTGATTTCCTCCACTGATTGAGCAAGGCCACACCTAATCTTCCTTTCGCGACTAGTTCAAGAGAGAATATAACATCTTGGAAAATGTCAGGGGTTTCTGCGATCAACATGTCTGTCATTTTCTTTCAGCCATCAAGATCAGCTGACAAACTTTGAGTTACACACAATATTACAATATTCTATAATAATAATAATCTAGTGTCATAAATAAGTAGTGACTTCATATTGAACAGAAACAAGACAGCATTTAATCAATTAGTTTATTTTCAAAACAGTTTGGGTTTTTGCTGTATAACTTTTTTGCAGCAGTTTAGTAATATTTTACCAGACATTGGCATAATGGTTAGAGTGTTTGCCAATGGCCTGGGACACCTGGGTTCAATCCCAGGTCAAGTCATACCAAAGACTCAAAAAATGGTACTTGATGCCTCCTTGATTAACACTGAGCATTATAAGGTATGGATCAAGGGTAAAGTGGGTCAATCCTGGGAAAGGAGTAATGTCCTCTCCTACACCTTGATGTATTAGCTATTGAAAAGGGAGCCTTTGGATCACCCTTGCCAATGGTCACCAACTTTACTTTTACTTAGTAATATTTTAGTAACATGAGGCACAATTTGGCAGCTCTGGATGCTTTTGCAGAGTTCATGAAGGTGATGAACAACCTTGGACTGTAAGACACCAAGCTTGTCTGATACTCTCTCTGAGTGGTACTTGCCAGATTTTCCTCTATAGTTTGGAGTACAATCTCAGAATCAAGTTTTAGGCCTTCCTGGCCTTAGATGATTGTTTGTATTTTACCAACCCCTTCATACAAGCAGGATTCAATTTTTAAGCTGAGTTCAGCAGGTTTGTATTCAGAGTTTTTCTTCTCCTAAACTGGTTGCCATGCTAAGGTTAAGGAGCCAAGTCAGAATTTATCCAACCCCTCTGCATGAGCAGGATGAAACACAAGGTCAATTTTTAAACTGAGTTCAACAGGTTTGAATTCAGAGTTTTCTTTCTCCTACACCGGTTGCCATGCAAACAGCTTCATTCAGGTTTTGAACTTGGTATGCCATGTGCATTTCCTATGATACTAATCATTAAACCACAAATGCCTCTAAATGACCTTGCCTGATTGCCAAGGTTCTTGCAAGAGTGGAATTTCTTGAACCATCTGG
This sequence comes from Sepioteuthis lessoniana, assembly GCA_963585895.1. Taxonomy (NCBI): domain Eukaryota; kingdom Metazoa; phylum Mollusca; class Cephalopoda; order Myopsida; family Loliginidae; genus Sepioteuthis; species Sepioteuthis lessoniana. The sequence goes on from OY757915.1 coordinate 103,067,031, forward strand.
TTACAATAAGTTGATTTTACCATGACAAGAAAACCAGGCAAACACTGCGTGTGACATACTGCGTGCTGGCCAGGTTTTCTTGTCATGGTAAAATCAATTTATAATATAATTCTTCTATTTAAAAAAAAAAAAAAAAAAATGTACATCTGGTTACTGTACTGTGATTAACTATGCCTTAACCTTTGACACAAATGTTTTTTCTTGTTTCCACAGCATTATGGCCCACTTTGAATTTGTAAAGCATAAGTTTTTTAAATTAAACAATGTCACATGATCATCTGAGTGACTTTCAAATCACACGCACAGAAGCAATGTACAATGTGTCAGTGCACTAACAACCATGATATAACTAACCATAGCAGGTACTACTTCCGTCATAATATACACACCATAGACTAGCATGTACTAAAATATTCAAAAAATTTAGACTCACCAAAGTATGAATTGTAGGAGGTGGGGAGAAAAATCAGAAAAAAAAAAAAAAAAAAAAAAAAAAGAAATTTAAGCTTAGAAAAAACAAAACCTTTCCAAATCAAGGGTTCCATGCAGACATATTCAACCATCCCTCAACCATGAGCAAGACATAACAAGGTCAATTTTTAAGTTGAGTAAAATTTGGTTTAAATTCAGAGTTTTCCATCTAGACTGATTGCCTAAACAAGGGTGAAAAAGCTAATCTGACCAACTATTTTCCTACACCTGGAAAAGGAAAAACAGAGATGTTCATGTCATTCCCAAGGGCATTAGCAAGAAGTGAAATGCAAACAGCCTAATCCAGAATTTGAACTTGAGTCATCAATTCTATTTCCTGTGATGACAAATGTTAGGTTAAATATAAGTTACTGTGCAGATGTAGCATCACAACTTACAAGAAAACTAAATTTTGTCAGTCATCTTTTCCTAACTGGGGGAAAAAATAAATAAAATTCTTGTCCAAATCAAAAAGTAAACTCTTTTTTTTGGAGCTCTTCAAGGGTTATAAATAATCAGGATTCACCTTATTATTTGGCTGTCAGTTTTCCTTCCAAATTAACATTACATTTAGTTTGGTTTCTTTGTTTAATGGTATATTAACTTTTGTGGATTAATTAATACCAAAGCTATCCTTGTAGAAGAACAGTATTCAACTTTCTTAAACCTTTTTTGAGTCACATTTTTTCAATTATTGGAAGCTCTCAGTGACACCAACAAAATATAGCATGAAACGATTATATTTGCAAATGTTGCATGTCCCAAGAAATCAATTTATATTTGACAATAACACTTCAGGATAAACAGCATATTGTAATGTTATTTGGGTGGGTTATTGGAATAATAACTTAAATCATACTAACAATGAAAAGGGTTTATTTTACAAGACTTACAAGGATGTGTTAAAAGATCTACACTACCAGTCAAAAGTATTTGGGACCCTTCAAAAATTTTTATTTCTCATCCTAAAAGTATATTTTTTAAACAAGTTCAGCACCACAATGGTTTTATTTATTATACTAAATACAAGTATTCCTGAGTCATATTAAATACAAATTAAACTAAATAAACACAAAAAATTTCTTATAAGTTCATAAATGACCCCACTTTGGCAACTATCACTGCTTCACAGATTCTCAGCATTCTTTCCACCAAAGACTGGATGTAGATTGAAGATAGTTCTGCCCAGTCTTCTAGTAAGAGTTGCCTGAGGTGAGACCCACTTCTGAGATGTTTAGCTCTGACTTGTCAGTCAAGTTCATCCTATACCAATTCAATAGGATTTAATTCTGTTGACTGTGTCAGTCAAGGCATGAATTGAAGGATGTGCTGTTCTTTGCTTTTAATGTACCTCAGGCAGAGTTTACAAGTATGCTTTGGGTTATTACCTAGCATGAATACAAATTCTTGACTCAAAAGCCACACTCCAGATGGGATCGAGTGATGCTGCAGTATAGTGTGATAGCCAGTCTGATTCAATTTGCCCTTCACCTGGTGCAAATCCCTGACTTTGCAATTGGCAAAAGGCCCCCGCACTATAACAGAGCCTCCTCCATGCTTTATGGTGTGATTCAGGGATGTGTAGCTCTTTCACCAATTCCTAACCACACATTGATCCTCTTATTTGATCCAAAGATTTGGAATTTTGATTTATCAGTTCAAAGAACTTTATTCCACAGCTCTATTGTCCAGTCTTTGTGCACCTTGGCCTACTGGAGCCTTTTGACATTGTTTTGCTTCCTCAACAGTGGGTTTTTTGACAGCAATTCTGCCATACAGGCCAGTTTCACAACGTCTTCTTCTAACAGTGGATGTTGAAACATTTTTTCATGACATTGGTTCAGCTGTTCAGTGATGTTTGGAGCAGTCAGCATTCTGTCATACAAGCTGGTGACTGATAAAATTGTCTTCTGCTCTTGTTGTTGCTTTTGGTCTAACAGCTCTACTTTTGATCTTGTTTAGTCCCATTTCTTGATGTCTCTTAACAGTATAATCCACTGTAGTTCTGGGAATTTAAAAAAAATTCCTCTGCTTGAATATCCTTCTTTTTTTAAAGTAATAATCTCTTGTCGTTGTTCAAATGTAAGTTGACATGTTTTAGGTATCTTGTTGAGGAAAATGTTTTAATCCAGAAGTTAGTTGCAAAATTTTGGTTTTAATTTAAACAAAATAAAAATTATTTCATTATTGGGCAAGGTACATTGGCAACAGAGGTAAAACAGGTAAGTATTTAGCCAGCAGTAATTCAACTCAATATAGTCTAATGTGAGTTGAAGTGGTGGTATAATGTAACTTTTAGAAAATGTTTTATTCATGCTCAGTACTAAAGAAGAAAAACGCCTTCAAATCAATTTTTCAAGACATTTGGTTATACTAAGGTCAAACTTACTGAATAAGACTTGTATTTAGTATAATTAAATAATAGTGGTGTTTAACTGGTTTCATTAAAAATAACACTTTTAGGTTAGGATGAGAAATAAAAATATTTGATGGTGACCAAATACATGTGACTGGTAGTGTATATTACTACCTAGTCTCACTAGGAAGACGAGCCACCCAGCCAACACTGTTAATGTTCATATACAAAAAGAATAGTCCATTCTATACAGAGAGGTATCATCTCTTCTCTACAACACAACATTAGCTGTCTTTCTTACATTATACAAGAATAAACATTTTTTGTGGGGAGGGGGAATTTTCTACACTTGAACAACTTATTTCATAGTAATCTCATTTCTTTCTGTTTGGTCAAAATTAGTAGTTTTGACTAAATAGAACAGTGATAAACACAAATGATCTTGGAGGTCAGTAAAACCTAACCCATGTTCTTCAAGTTACACTTAAAAGGCAAATTTTCACCTGCCAGGGTCCAACCTTTTGGCTGCCCATAAGTCATAGAAACAAGCAATAGCTGGCTTTATTATAGATTCCAGAAAGGTTACTGAATGTCAGATACTTGAGAAAGGTTAGTGAACTCGGTGGAAAAACATTGATGAGGAAACCAATCAAAAAGAAATGGTGAATAATATTTCTAATCACTTAATAGAATACCAAAGAGCCAAAATGCAAAGTGCTGAAATTCTTGACCAATTTATGATAGCAATAAAAATGAGTTACATGTGAAGAAACTTACCCCATTTGTCATTGCTTTACAATGACTCTTGGTGACATTTTCAAGTTTATCCCCCAGAAAATAAGCCAGCATTGTTTCAGTGATGTATGTCAAGGGCTTGATATTATTCTTGACACTCACATACAAATTCATCTCTGGAATTTTGCCTGAAATACGAAAACAGCTTCACTTACCAAAACAATGAATTGAATTTGTTCTTAAATGATAATTTAAGCAATGTAAACAACAGTATATACCATATTTAATGGTATACTATTATTAAATAATAAAAACAGATAAAAGAGGAATCATTTTTTAAAAACACAGAATGTAAGAAAAAGAAGAAAGAAAAAAGAATTTTCATGAAGGAAATTCAATAAAATTTATAAATGCAACAATAAAAAGACTTCATGGTTTTTACTAAAGAACTTAATGCTAATTAATTAAAATAGCTAGATTTTATTTTTCAGAATTTTTAGTTGAAGATATATTTTTAGCTTCCCACCAAGTTAAAATAGACACAAGATCATTTCAATGTGGGGTAACACATAGGAAGCAAGTCTTTGCATGCAGTGGTTTTAAAAATTGCTTAGATTATATCAACATTCTTCTTCAAGTGTGCCTCAGGTACTGAGTCATAAACCCAGCCCTTACCCATTTTAGGCAAAGGAATATATTTAATATATATTGCCCCCCCCTCTCTCTCTCTATATATATATATATAATAAAAATACAAATAAAAGATAATCATTGACAAAGCATCATGAAAAAGTTTTTTTAAATCATTGATAAGGCTACATCTAAAATATCTGAACACTATTGGTATATAATAAGTAAAAGTAAAGTTGGCGACCATAGTCGAGGGTAACCCGAAGGCTCCCTTTTCGATAGCTACTACACCAATGTGTAGGGGAGGGCGCTACTCCTTTCCTGGATTGCTCTACTTTACCCTTGATCCGTACCTTATAATGCTGAGTGCTAAGCAAGGAAGCATCAAGTACCATTTTTTGAGTCTTTGGTATGACTCGACCTGGGATTGAACCCAGGTCTCCTGGGCCATTGGCGAACACTCTAACCCCTAGGCCAATGTCCGGAGCGAAGAAGAAAAATCAAAATGCAAATTTTTGTCTCATGTTTACAACACCAAAAAGATGAATATAGCCAAATATTAAAGTAATTAAAAAAAGAGAGCCGAAACACTGAATACAATGTTGGATTCATTCAGAGTGGCGATATTAGGCACCATTTTGAAAATATTACACTTTCTGACAGATTAGTAGCAACAAAGAAATAGAACCAAATACTTACTGAACTTATGACTAGTTTCTTCATCTAGGATCATGTGAAACATAGGACAGTTGCTATTGAGGATATAGCAGTACAGTAAATGGCTGACCTAAAAAGCAAAATACAACTGGTAATGAATTAAATGAACAACCTAAAAAAAACACCCTAAGTGTGAGATTTTAAGTTATATAAACTACCATCAATTGTAGCATATAAGTCAACATTTTATACCTGAAAAAAGAATCCCTATGGGTTAACTTCTTATATGGCAGAGCTAAAATCCAAATCTTTCTTCTCAGTGGTTGATTACACTGAAGTAAAACTTTGGATTTTAGCTGTGCTGCATAAGTCAAACCCTAGTTTTTGCAGTGATTTTTTTTTTTCCAAGATTAAAAGGGCTGCAATTTATGATATTCTTTATTGTATCAATAAACACGAACATGTTTTTGTGAGTACACATAAGTTAATAAACAGTCAAAAGGTTAATATTTATGGACCCTTGTGAACAATGATCAAAACATGTCTTTTTTTTTTTTTTTTTTGGAAAAAAATAACTTTGATTTCCTTTATTTATATACAAATATAGGAAATAAATGTATTAATTGTTTCCTATATCGATTGAAAGCAGTTGACATACAACACAAGGTATTTCATTACTGCCAACACTGCGTCTTTTTTAACTTGATGTTCTTGATGGTGCATTTTCATCAGCACCACAAAAACTAATAATTTTTATATCACATTCTTTTTCACAATCATCATCATCTATTATACATTGACAGACAATATTTTCCATCTGTTGTTGTTACTGCAAAATGTTGAAAAACAGCTAACTTTATTGACACTTTTTGGCAGTTGAAAACTTCTTTTATCATCACGTGCACTTTCACTATATATGATATATAAATTATCAAATAACATGAAACTATTTAAATATTTAATCAAAATATATCCTGAAAATATAACCACAATGAAAGGTTAATCAAATTATCGACTATGATATAGAAAATTTAACATTATAAACTGAGTTTGAGTTTTGTTCAACCTCTGTGGGTCATTTAATGGCAGAAGGGTTAAATTGATTTTGTTTTTTGTGCATGTTTTAGAATTTAGGGTATGAGTTTTAATTATGTTTTATTATATTTGGCTAGATTTTGATTGGGTGAGTTTGGTTTCATGGCATTTCAACCATTTCAGGTTACTCAATGCCTAATCTATTTTATACATATATAAGTATAGTTTTCTTTACACTCAGTAAAATGTAAAAACAGTTCCATTTCAAACAATTCAGTTTAACATAAGTACACAGTCTAAATGTTAAAAACAGTTCTTTGCAAGTTGATTTGGTTTTATGTCATATCAAACATTGCAAATTGTTTAATGCCAAATCCAGTTTAGACTTATATATTAAATACACATGGTGTGTGAACATTTTTCTAATAACATTTTTGAACATTTTTCTTCACAGCCAAATAATTTCAGGTATTTCTTGTTATACGAATCATTCTATTTACTTCTTACTTGCTTGCACAGCCAAATAATTTCCAGAGTTGCTATGTAACAGTAACAATTTAACATCTGTCATTTGTTTGCACACATTTAAATAGATATGTATATGTAAGAGATTAACATTTAAAAAGGTGAGCAAGCTTATAAGTTGGCCAACAGTTAAATAGTTTCAAGTATTATAGTTATTTAATACTTCAAGATTAAGGCTAGCAACTACACAGTCTGTATTGCTATCCATACTTTCTATACTATAGGTTCTTCGTAGAAGTTTTGTTGATCCCTGAGCATTGCAGTGTTTCATTCGAATAGGTAACTTTGTTCTTGAGGGCATTTTGAATGTGCTTCCTGGGTTTTCATTTTGATGTTCATCTGTATTTTCCCAGTTTTGCAAATGGAAACCTCCATTTCCATGGGCTCAAATCTGTCCTTTCTTAGGGTAGTTCTCTTTCTTGAGCTGGATCTATTTTTTTCCCATTTTGTAGCATGTCCCTGCCTGTCAGGCGAGGGGGAGGGGTCTGAAGTGGCCCAGTGACAGAAGTCACCTCAGAAGTGAGGGCCCCTGAGCCCTTCCTGTCTGACTTTGCCTGTCTCTCTTGGCTTGTTGCAAATCTGGTGTTTGGGTCTTTGGAGAGTTTTTCAGTAACTGCTTCTATGATGGTTTTCATCTCCTAGATCAGCACTCTCATTTCGTTTACAAGCTGAGCAACCACCTTGGGTTTTGTAGTTGCATTTGTTTCACACGCATAACAGCTTTGTTTTTTGTGGTTGAGATATTTTTTTTTGTCACTTTCGCATATTTTGTAGTCTCTACCATCCTTCTTGCTTCTGGGTAGGTGATATTTTGAGTATGTTTTAGTTTGGTAATCTCTTTTTCTTTCTTCCATACCTCACAATCTCTAGAACCAGTGTCATGATTTCCTTGGCAGTTAGCACATTCGTAGTCTTTTTGGCAGTTGTTAAGTCATATTCTCTACATCTTGTATATACTGGTCCTGATGGTGCCTAAACCTCTGACATTTGTAGCATCTTAAGGAATTTGGGATATAAAGTTCTACATTTATTTTTTGGTATCCAATTTTAACCTCCTTAGGATTTTTGTGGGTGTTAAATGTCATTATATATGTATTTGTATCTATTGTTTCTTGGGGTTTTTAATTTGTATTCTTTGGATTTCCATGACATTTTGGTCTTGTAAGTTGGTTTTGATTTCATCTAATGTACATAAGGAAAGTTCATGGCTTTTTACAACTCCTTTACATGTATTCAGGGAATTGTGGAGATAGGTTTTTATTTATGTTGTCAAAGTGTTTCCATTTTGATATTTAGTCAGCTTGGTTTTTATTGCAGATTTCTATTAGTAGTGTTTTTTAATTATTTTTGGATTTAAACCCATTTGCTTTGCAACATCAGGGCTACATGTTCAGTATACTCATTCTGGTGTTAGATAATTTTATTTTATCTCTTGGTTTTCGTTCCCAAGATAACTACTTGCCCAAGGACTGAAAGGGCTATGAGTCTTTCCACAGCATGATTGACCCTACAGCCATTATCCTCATTTAGATTTTTACACAAATCCAAAAGAGGGCCGACATGACCTGGTGATTGATCAGATCGGACCTCTCCGACTACCCGTCTAGCCAAGTAAGGGCCAAAGTGGAGTGCAGCAAGTCACATGACCTTTTTAGTTGCCAGGTCACAGACTGCTCAGCCACCAGGATCACATCCTCAAGCATTACAGGTGGCCACCTACGGCCAACAGGCAGGCTTGTGGGTAAGGGGGGGGCCCAGAGGGGTGTTAACCCCTCTGCAGAGGTGCAGTCAGCGTATTCTACAGCCCCAACCAACTGGGCATTATAAACTGAAAATGATGTCAGTATATACATAGGTAAAGTGTAGATGGTTATTGACAATATGGTAATTTGATTTCTGATAAAAAATAGGAATTCTTTCAAGCTGTAGCCATGTCAGTACTATTGTATGTTTGCATCACTTGGACAGTAACAAAACATTTGGAGAAAAAGCTAAATAGGAACTACACAAGGAAGCTGTATACTGTTTCAAATAAATCCCAGATACAGCACCATACAAAACTAGGTATACGGTCACTTACCACCCATCTCATAAACCAACCAAGAAAGGTGAGTGAGACAATTTGGTCACTGTTAGAGAACAGCAACATTCTCCGATAGACTGCTATACATAGACACACTTGTGTTAGCTGATCAGTAAAATCTTACATTCATCAGCTGTGTGGACACTGGGTGCAAACTAGAGGACTTATTAAGTACAATGGCTGATAGGGAAGGATGAGGAGAGAGAGAGAGAAAGAGAGGAATCTGTGCTGTCAGCATGCCTTGATGATGAATCCAAAAACATTCTGCTTCTCTCTCAACATCTTCAATTTCTACAGTAAAACTCTGCTACAAATTAATAAAGTTGGCGACCTTAATCAAGGGTGACCCGCAGTCTCCCTTTTCAATAGGAATTACACTAACATGTAGGGGAGGGCGCTACTCCTTTTCCTGGGTTGCTCCACTTTACCTTTGATGCTTACCTTATAATGCTGAGAGTTAAGCAAGGCGGTATCAAGTACCATTTTTTAAGTCTTTGGTATTACTTGACCTAGGATTGAACCCCTGTCTCCTGGACCATTGGCAAACACTCTACTCATTAGGCCAATGGCCCAGTTTTACATTAATTCCTCACTACTAACATTTTTTTTCTATTCATTTACAGTGTGCAACATCCAATGTTGAAACTTGTTAAAACAAATTTTCAATTTAACATAGCAAAATCTGATGGCTAATCAAAAACACTTTTCCCCCCACCACCAAAAATATTTAGTTTCTTAATAAAAACAAATATGATTAAAATTACATATGGGAGTAGTGACACAGTAGGCATTAATATGAGAGTGGCTCATTAAGTTCAGTCTGACAGTTATTTGCTGAATTTTGATTTGAAATTTTCACTGTAAACATTTAATTCAAAGGATTGATATTCACCACTAAAATTAAGTGCATTGACAAGGAAGATGATTAAAATATAAATATTTGTTGTTTGTTTTTCATCAATAAGTTGCAGAATTATTAACCAACTAAAATGTATAAACTGATGAGCCCCAAAAAATTAGCAACAGCTGCTAAATGTAGTTCCTTCCTTCACTTGATGATTAACAACAGGTTTTAGCATCAATTACATTTTTGTGTGTGTGTATATATATATATATATATATATATATATATATATATATATATATATATATACATACATACATACACACATATATATATATATATATATATACACTCTTTAAGAAAAACAACACCGGTCACATAGGATTATAAATTTATTTTCATCCTGTTACGCATCCAAAAACATGAAAAAAAAATTAACAGGATTTCTTCAGATCTTTTAGATAAAAAAAAAAAGAATAGACACAGAAAAAGTGGGAGGGGATAGAAGAGGGGTGAAGAGTTATCTCCTCATTAAGTATATATATATATATATATATATATATAAAAGAACTAACACAAAATAGAAATAAATAATGTGCTAAATTACTATCATGATTATTAATTGATTTAACAGTATATCATCATATTTAGATTTTTTTGTGTCGTTTTTTTAAAGAGTTTTTTGGGCCCACAGTTCTCTTGAATACAAATAATTTGCAAATAGATCCATTTGACACATAGATGAGACCTAAAAAGTACTACCACAGAGTGGACCTAGAAGTAATGGCAACAAAGGGATAATCCACATGATGCCTCACCATCAGATGCAGCTTAGGATCATATCCAGGACCTCCTCCCTTTTTTATGGAAATGTGTGTATCTTACTCCTCTGCAAGTGATACAGTGTATTCTAAGCACTGCTGACAAGGCAAAACCATGATTATTGATAAGAATAAGAAATTTCATTTTTAGGAGAAAATTAAGTGATTCTCTTCACTGATGAGAATTCTTAGTCAATTTTTTTTTACATCTTTTGTTTGGTTTGGCTTTATAGCATATCAACTACTGTAGGATATTTAATGCTAAATCCTCTTTATACATATCTATTAATTATATAAAAGGATTTGGTTTGGTTTGGTTTGATGGCATATCAACTACTGTAGGTTGTTTAATGCTACATCCTCTTTATACATGTCATATACATGGTATATTTATGTTATGTTATATATGATTTGTAAACCCATTTTGTAGATAACATTCTCAAAGAAGCCTGAGGTCTTTTTTTTTACAGTTAAATAGTTTCAAGTATTGCAATATAACAGTCACAATTAAACATCAGTCATTTGTTTGCACACTTAATTTGTTCTATTTGAACCATAGATAGAATCCTATCAGGTGCTACTACTCTGAGTCAGAGTGGACCTGGGAGCAATGGCAATGAAGGAGGTACCTCACATTTCCCAAATCTCCAAGGCTGGAGCCTTGCCATCAGGTAGTTTAAAGTTATATTCAGGACACTTGTTGGGGGGGGGGTTAGATCTTACCCCCTCTGCAGAGATGCAGTTGGTATATTCTACAGCCCCAGGCAACTCTTTCATGAACAATTCATTTCTTGTCTAACTGAAAGACCAACACTGAAGATAATACCTAGATGAAGCTAGGTTATAATTTCTATTTGATGAAACTGTCTCTGAGTATAAAGCATGCTTCTATTCTTAAAATATTCAACAGAAGATAAGGAAAATATTTTTGAAATTAAGTAAGGAAAGAAACAATAAAGTGGGGAGATGGTAAGAAATTTACACAACTGGAATTCCCAATTGGTAATTTAATCAATCAATGAACTTACTGTTGTGCTGTTGGCCTGAATGTGAGACCCACTTTTGTTGGTAGCCAATTCATAAAGAGTTCGAGCCAAGATTGTGGAAATGTTTGTCAGCAAGAGGATTTGATCTGTAATGGGGATATCATCTGGATCACCAGAAGGAGGGTAATCAACTCCTATAAGTTGACCAATATCAAACATACTGTTATAGTAACTGCAAAAAAAGAAAAATGATTAGCATTGAATTTATTCTTGGCAGTTACTTTCATTGTATAAATTATGTGTATATATCAACAGCTAGAGTGATTTCAATGAAAACCACTAGGTAGTAATACTGATAGCAGCCATATTGGAATACATGTGGGTCCAGTATTAAGGCAGCCAAGAAACCATAGAGAAAAGTAGCTTTTTAATATAGAATATTACTTTCTTTCCAATTGTAATTCTCTACTTAACTACATACAACATTTTGCAATGACTGTAAAATAAACAGCATCAAGTTGTCTGTAGTTAAAAACTGGTTGTAATAAATATATTCCAAGTTGACAGAAAAGTTTAGCCAGGGTAGGGGCCTTAAACTGAAGAATACAAAAAGGCCATAATATCTTGGAGGACAGATGCAGTGGACTATAAAAGTGAGGAGGTGGAGCAAGATCTACAATTTCTACCATAATGCTAAAGTTAATAGGTTATCAGGGAGAACTTATTTATAAAAATAAATGTCTATGTGACAATAAATGACTGGCAGTACAAAAAGTTAAAGTTATTAAAAATAGAAAAATAATTTCTTTTTAATAGATGTCAGATTTACAATTAAAGTTAGAGTTGTTTTAGCATTTATTTGATTCCAGTCAGTTCATGTTGATTATTGTTGGCAATTTTTGCAGCAACCAGAAATTCTCTAGCTTCAAATACTCAAATTGTAAATGTTCATTTGTAAGTCTGTAGGTCAATGCAGATTTGTTTATTTACATTGTTAACTACTTTTAAAACTACTCACAAGTATATGTGCTTCCAAAATTGACCAGAATTCATAATCATTGAGGCAGTAGTAAACAATCTTAAAAAATTTCTCATATGAAAGTAATTCAGAGGTTGCATGTGACCAGTGAGCCATGTTTGAGAGCCCTGGCTAAGGGCTTTATTGTCATTGAATAGCAAGATTAGTTTTCCCATACCAACAGAATCAATAGATTTATGAGATTTATTCTTTTTAAAGAGCTCAGCAGTGTGCAAGAAGATAATCAGAGCAAAAGTAGGTAGCTAGTTAGATACAAACAAGCACAGTGATAAAAATTCTAAGGTAGACTTACATATTAGTAAATTCCGTCTCATGGTTAGCAAATACCAGAGTTGGTAAGAGGGCCTTTCGGAGAAATCTCTGTGATGATGATGGTGGCAGGGGTTGAGACTGGTTGGGTTCCTGCACAAAAACATTCAACTGCATACCAATTCTTTGGATCTGGTCAACTAAGTCTGCAATCTGAAAAGGATACAAAAATATGATATAAAATCTAGTTTAGCCTGTCATATCAAATCAGTGAAATGATAAGAAAAAGCTACCAACTGTACTGATTTTTGACTTTAACATTTTTTTTATTATCAATTCAATTACAAATCAATATTATCTCTTTCAAAATAGTCCACTTGCTATAGACCAATAAAGTCATTGTTACCACTCTTGAAAATTGCACTGAAATCTTCCACTGACACTGCATTCAGTTGATTCATCATAACCTGTTCATGACAACCATGGGGCTGAGTTTTGAATATTGAGAATTGAAATAGTTATTTTATCCTAGTCAAAATTAATCTGCTGATTTTTAATAAAAGAAAAAAGTCATTACCTTTTAAAAAACACTTTTTACAATGTTAGTCAGCAACAAATAGTTATTTACTAAGCTTAACTTTGATGTGACACAAGGTCAGTGACATGGAGCATCGTGTGAGACTAAACTTCACTAGGAATGGCCTTCTAGCTTTGCTGACAGTGCAATGGCTAGTAAGCTAAAGAGAGATTAATTTTAGTGGCATGTCAACCCATCAAGGGTTATTTTATGCCTAGAGATTAGAGAATCATGTTCATATTTACGTTTTTTGTGTAGTTATTTCTTAGAGTCTTTTTTGCACATGGTATTTGCTCTTAGGAAAGAGTATATGACAATTTTAAAAAACTAGTATTACAATGACTATATTTGAGACAAAAAAATTTTTTTATGTTAAAAAAATAAAAAAGCTAGTAGAACAAGAAATTGGGTGTTGGAACAAAAATAACATTACTGTTGATCCACCCATACAATAAGTACTGTTTGTCAGAATATTCTGAACATTAATCTTGATTGACTAGAACAAACGTCTACATGCAAAACAGAGTTAAAAACAAGCTAATATTCAAGGGGACCAGTCTCAGAATTAGTTTGCCTCCTCTTGTTAATGTCTTTATTTGGTAAACATGCAAAACTAAACTAAACCCAGAATTAACCCTTCCATAGGCAGGTAATTTTTTCAAATCCTTGTACAGTGAGCAAATTATTTTCAGAATAAACTGATCACATTTATATATTAATCTTTGATATATGATCATAAAATCATTAATTTATAAAAGTCAAGGGTAGCTTTCAGTTTTTCCTATGATGGTTGAATTCCAATCTTAAAAAATTAATACTTATGTATCTGCTAATACAATTTTTGGCCTAAAAATTACATCTTAAAAATTTGATCTATACATGAGAATATATTGGAAGTGTGCTTAGCATAATGTTTATCATCAGAAGAAATAGAAGTGACAATCAGAGTTCAAATCCCGGATGAGGCTGTTGGTATTTCACTTTGTGCTAATGTCATTGGAAAAAGTATAAATCCATTTGTTCTCCCAGTTATGGGTAAATAGCAGAGCTTAATGGGGGTTCTATGGCTTTGGTTAAGCAACCAGTCTAGAAGAAGGAAAACTGAATTCAAACCAACTTTACTCTGGTTAAAAAAAATTGACTGTGTCACATCCTACCCAGTGCAGATGGGATAGGTAAACACATACATAAATATATTGTATTCAAATGAATAACTTTGTAAGTTTTCCAAAACGTAAATTTGTTATTAAATAACATAAATAAGATCAGGAAATTTTTAATTTAATGAATCTGAATAAAATTTTGCAAAACTAATATCAATAAGGGCTAAATGATAATTCCTTTTTTTTCATAGTGAAAAGTATAGCCAGTAGATAAACTTTTTGAAGATAATCCTTTGAAGATATACCAGGCTGAATCAATAAACCCAACAGAATTATGAGCTGAAATTTTCACTGTATAATGTTCAATCCACATGATTAACATTTACTATAGAATTAAATGCACTGACAAGACGACTAAAAAAATAAAAATTTGTTACATAAAATAAAAGATATTTTTACAAGATTAGGTTATTGACATAATATATCTATACTTTCTAATGAGAATCGATTTCCAACCAATTGGGACAGTTGATTATTCATAACTTAAGCATGCAAACATACAATATATATATATATATATATATATATATATATATATATATATATATATGATACTTGGGTGAGTCAAAAGTTTTGCAATATTTTGGTATGTGCAAGTTTGTATCACATAACCAAAGCAGTTCAAACTGTGAAAAGTAATCACTGTGATTAGTAGTATTATGGTAGTTAGTGTGCTAACATGTTGTGCATTGCTTCACTGTGTAATTTGAAAGCTGCACACATGAATGTATAATGTAGTCTAATTTGGGACCTTATGCTATACAAGTTCCAACTAGGTCATAACAACAAAGCAACCACCAAAAACATTTGTTATGTGAAAAGTTAAGACGCAGTTAATCACAGTACAATAACAATATGTGTTGTAGGACACTAACCTATGACCATTATATTAATCAAAAGGGTATATTATTAATCAAAAACTAAGCTGGTAGAGTGAGCAGCAGCTGTAATAAGCACCTTGCCTGTCTTCATATACGTTGAACCAAGGAAACCCTCCTCAGAGACTTGGATACATTTGTGTGGCACCTCATATCTCCGTATTGAGTTATTTATTCATTGACCCTTAATAATCGGTCGTAACAATATGGTTGAAGAAATTTCATATGGTTTGCAAGAACCTTGACAATCAGGTATTGTCAGGTAAGTTTAAAAAAACCCATTGATTCTGAGGCTGTGCTCATAAGCCATAAGGAGAAATCCAGGGAGCAGCACCCACATAGTATGAGGTGAGCCTGGTATCTTAGTCCAGTAGGGTTTGTTACTTTCACCATCTTGGCAAAAGCATGCAGATCTGTTAAATTGTTCTTTATGTTACCAAAATATTGCAAAATGTCTGACTCAACAAAACCTTCATAAGATGATGACTCTGGTGTCAGAGTTTCAGTGTCAAACAACTCCAACAGTATCTTACGATACCACAAGACTTTGTTCATTTTTCATCACATCATGGGAATGCCAGATCAAGATGCTGCCTCTTTGTATAGTCTTCAGTTGTATTCAAAATTTTCCAGTAACGAAACATTAATTCACTGATGTAAAATTTGAATTGACTGATAAGATGACATTATTACACTGAACATGAATGAGAATAGAATTTCATGTGCAAAGTCAGTGGACAAGATCTTCTTAATGTATCATTTATTCAGTGATGTTAATTTGAATTATATGATGAGATAATGTTACTGGAAAATCAAGACAATGTAGTTCTATGTAGTTCAAATTCAACTAGTAACTCAAATCCTGTGTAAGGTTGAAAGGTTGGGAACTCCTGATTCTAAATCCCTTTAATCAATTTATAATCTCAGAATGAGATTTAACTTGTTATCAGCACAGGCAACCAATTTTATTAAGCTGGC
Source organism: Sepioteuthis lessoniana (assembly GCA_963585895.1). NCBI lineage: Eukaryota > Metazoa > Mollusca > Cephalopoda > Myopsida > Loliginidae > Sepioteuthis > Sepioteuthis lessoniana. The sequence goes on from OY757915.1 coordinate 103,083,058, forward strand.
TCTGCTTTGTTTTCTGATATGAGGGATTTAACATGTGTAAAAAGAGTAAACAGAAAAATATATGAAGATAATCATTTAGTTTACAGGCTTACATTTATTCATAAAATTCCACCTGCGACGAAAAAGTTTCCTAATTTTTCTAATAACCCCACTTTACTTTCGCCTAAGAATTTAAATTTATATAGGTTTTTTCTTTCTTTTTTTTATATGTATATATAGACTGTAATCCATATTTGCTGTTTTTTTTTTCAACCTCAAATTGAACATGTGAAGTCATCTGATAAGATAAGTAAAATGATATTTTTTGCCGAAATAAATTTGTAATGACAATTTAACCAGGCTTGAGTTTCATTCTAATTGCATTGAATATGCTCTGTATGTGAGTTTTATTATAAATAAGCGGATAGGAAATATATATAACAATAGCCATACATCAAGCACTGCCATAAATTTATATGAAATTCCTCATATATTCTATACCCCAATAATCCACACCCATTCTCTTCAGATGCTGACTGTGTGTGTGTGTGTGTGTATATATATATATATATATATATATATATATATATATACACACACACACACACACGCACACAGAGACTTTAAAAGCATTCATTGATAAACAAAAACTCCACTTATATTACAGAAAAAATAAGTCTTATTTTAGGTACCTGTTTAGAAATGTTGCTCCTGCTGATTGGGTCTGAATGGAGCCAAACTTTAGTTTCATTGGTCTGCTGGTAACCAAGTTGGCTAACCTCAAGAAAATGTGACAAGTGGTCTAGGTTGAGTGAATGTAATCCGTGTTTGCCTTCATTATTGAGAAATGCACCAGTTTCCATGTCATATACCATTCGGCTTGACCCAATGTAATCAAATGCTTCCTGATAAAAAAAAAATTAATTTGAAAATACACATACATATTGATAACTTTAAGTCATTAACATAGAAATTCTTTGGACAATTGAATCTTCTGTGACTATTCAAGTTTGTAGAATGGGTCAACCAAAACATTGTATTAACACCACCAAGACTACTAAGAGGTTTAATAGTAAAAGAAAATTTCATATCATATTATATATATAACGGTGTTGGTTATCACTAAATCACTTTGTGGGTTTGTGGCAAAGCAAGTACAATATAATATGGAGAGTGCTCAATATCTAGGATAGAGCTATTATATAATAATAATGAATAAATATATATTAGATTTATATATTTAATGCCATGGAATTTTACACAAATATTATTAAAGATGACAGACAAGGATTTGATATTAAGTTTGTTTATTGACCTTTTCATGTTAACAGACATGATGTCAAAACTGTGGATGAAGGCAGTTTGCAATGCTAATAAAAATTTTTTTAAAAAAACCCACCAAATCTTTGTATATCACCTTTAATAAAATATACCTATAATTGTCCTACAGCCAAGACTGGGTTCTCCTGCCTGTGTGAAATGACACAGCATCCTGTTGTAAGATATAGGATCTTTCAGCAGCCATCCTCTTGATCCAGGACTACCTCCTCCAGGCATTTAATAGAGGCCTTCATGTTGAGTCTGACAACCCCAAACACCATGATGTGGACTGGGTGTTTGGATTTCATTAATATTGGTACATCTTGTGAGAACAGAGAAAGCCAACAGCTGTTCTGTGAGTTCATGATCTGATCCTGGCAGAAATTTTTCTCATCTGAGAAAAACCAAAGTATATTCACTTGGAGGACATGCTTGAGTTTGTTCCAAAGCTTTCTTTTCTCTTGTTTTTCATGGTCTTTGATAAAAATTGGCTCTTTGTTATATAAGGAATACCAAATGTCTTTATGCACTATCTGCCTGATAAGAAACTCAGACATTCCCATGTTTCTGACTATGGATCCGATTGATTTGCTGGGATTGTTTTTAATCATGGCCTGTATCTCAGGAAGAAATTCTTGAGTTCTTTTCTTATCAGAATGATCAGAGTGAGGCTTTTGAGCAGTCATACCTTCATAATCATCATTGGACTCATCCAACTGTTTTTCAATCCTCTAGACTGTCCTCATAATGACACACAAACACACTGAAATCTTTATATTGGAGCTTCCAGCATGAATGCCAAGCACTACAGCATGCAGTTTCCAAACTTTTGAAGGAGTGAATTGCATCATGATGCTGCTTTCCTCATACAGTGTGTAACTGACTAGTTTGCAGCACAGTAGACAAAACAAACAATATGCATATGCAAAATGAATAAATTAAAATAGCAACAATTTACCCATTGCACTGTGTGTGTGTGTGTGTGTGTGTGTGCATGTGTACACACACACACATTAAAAAAAGCAAAAAGCTCTGATTCATTTTAATATGCTTTTAAAGTTGTTTTTTCTCTTTAATTTTTCTTATACAGATAACATTATTACCTGTAAAGATTGGTCAGAATAATAAAGAAAAGGAGGAAAAAAGAGTAAGGGCAAGAGCAATAACAGTAGACAGAGATCTGATTAGTCAGTTGTGTGCGTCTCTGACAAGACAATTAAAGTAGCAATTTGTCTTAGTTGATAGGCATAGGAAATCTGCTCATAGTGTGTAACAAATTAGTGATTGGCAGTAAACAAGCAACAAGGAATTTCAGGAAGTAAGGCACCATTCACAATTGTAACATTTGTGCTACAAGCTTTTATTTTCCAAGTTTTAAAAATTTACTCCAAAATAGACAAATGATTATAGCAGAAAACTGCTCTTCATAATATAAATGAACCCTTTGAACCTGTCATACAAATATTTTTAGCTGAGTATAATTTCACTATACACAGTAAGCATGATATTTCAGTCCCAAGGAATCAAGTCAGATTCTTAAAACAGAAGGATTAATACATTAATCATTTAAATCCTTCTTTTCCATGAAAGGATAGGACTTTTTGTCCTAGATTGGAGTTTACATGTTTTGTGTTCAATTGTTTCTGTGAATTGTGAAAACTATGGAAATTATATCTGATATTATGTTTCTATTTTTTTTTTTTTTGTCATTCATATTGTTCCATTTCTGCAAATGAGAGCCATGATGTAGATTAGCTCTCACTCAGAAATACACTTGTTTTTTTAAATGTTGAGCTCAAGTCTTCAGTGCTTAGTTTCCTTAACCTAATACCAGCAAATAGGAATCTGATTAATGTTTAAGATAGGTTTCCAAGGAGGTTCTCATGGCATAAGTTATTATTGTAGGAAGTGGACTCAGCTACTAGGGTTCAAATCCTGAGCAAGATTGATTGTATTTCACATAACTTGAATATTCTTGGGAAAAGTACGAATTTAATTATTTCCCTTCTAGCTATGAGTAAATAGTAGGGCTCTATAATTGTGGTATGATAACCTGCCTAGGAAAAGGATAACTGAATTCAAACCAGTTGAAGACCTGGAGAGGGATGGGCTCTGCTAGGTTATTCCTGCCTAAGACATTCCACAATGGGAAAAAAAAAACAAAAAACAAACAAACAAAAAAAACCCACCTCTAAACAAGGTTACAGAACAAGTGGATAAGTGTTATTTCCAAGTAGTAACTTTTTGAAAAATGTGTTGCCAATATGAAGTCTGTAAAACTTTGCCCAAAACCTTGCCTTGCAGGTTTGCTAAGACAATCTTAGACTAACCATTGTGTATCTACACAAAGGCAGACTCCAGAAAGTGACTGGAATCTGGCAAGATGCATGGTTTTCTCAGACTCTATAGAGTTCAGCTGTACAAATTAAAAAAACATGGTGTTCTGCATAAACCTTACACCATTTTAAATATCTTCTTTCATGCAGGTTCCTCTGAGGTAAAAGAGATATCATAATTGGTATTAATAGACTACCTTGAATCATTACCAGGGTTAAAAATCATGTAATAAAAGCCAAAATTTAAAATAATGATTTTCAAGGCATTAATAAAATTGTTGCAACAATCTTTTTATCTCCAATTTAATATTGTGCTAAACTTGGTCAAGTTTAATAAAATATCCATAATATCAAAATTAATAATGCTCTTCTACTTTTCATATGACTGTTGTGGAGATTGTTTATGCTGATACTCCCAAGAATTGAACTCACCATCTTTGCCTAGCAATTATTATCCTACCTGCTGTGACGAGGAAACATGACACCGTCATACATTCGCCGGGTTACGGGGAAAGGAGGTGTGACACGCTAGCCTTAGTGGACTATAGAATAGTGGACCGAGAATAGTGGCTGTGGAAAGGTCGTTTTTCTTCAACCCTCCCATATCAATGTTAGGTGACATGGTCATGAGAGAACCCCACTCACTATTGGCCTAGTATGCATCAGCAGAGAGAGGCAGACAGTGACCATGATTCGTGCAGAGGAATAAACCACCAAAAAGGCAACACAAGTTCATTTTTCAAACTACGGAAACTAACTAGTCACCATTTGTTCATTGGAGAGTGAAGACACATAATTTGGGATAAGGAAGAAACCCAGATTCCAAAATCATGCCGCGCAGAGAACACCGAGAGAAAAGAAAAGGCTTCTCTGAATGAATTCGCACTCAGAGACCTGTGGGCCTTATTAAATGAAATACCCAAAGCCAGAGACTTGTCCATGAGGAAAGAGATAATTAATCTTGGTCTTATCTGAAATAAGACGTGCATCTCTCTATCAACGTGTTATAGAAGCCCAATAATGAGAGAAAAAAGAGAAAAGAAAAATGAACATACAATTGAAATATGTTTAAATTTATCTTGCTGTATTCATGTTGACATGAATAAAAGAAATTACGGGAGGAAAGAATGGCTCTGATAAGATAGAGGAGAAAAGAAGAGGGAATATTCCCTGAATGATAAATTTGAGATTTTGAATATGGGCTCTGCCATTAAACCCCAAAGTCTGAAGGAAAGCTATCCGTATCTACCACTGATGAACTGTATTTTCACCTTTCACCATTTAGAAGACTTTCTCACTCCTGGCTTTTACCCAAATTGTTTTTTTTTTGTTTCTTTCTTTTATTCAATAAAAGAATATTGTTATTAATCTTGTTGAACCAAATACGGCAGTTCAGATTTTTTTTCTTGTTGTGAAAGTATTGTATTTGTCAAAAGCCTTGCATTTGAGGGGGAAAATTAGCCAGTTAGCTGTGTTGAATTTTAATAACTCACCTATAACCCACCTGGTGGCTTTAAAATATGGTTCAGCTAGGGAGTTGGTGATATCTGTAATATTAAATAGCATTGGCAAACCACAGCCCACGTGTGTGCCCTGCTTTAACTGGTGGACTTGGCAAGAATGAACAGCACCCTGCAAGCCCGCGGGGCACATGGCGGCGTAACACTGCTGAGGAGAAATTAGCTCAATCTTTTCCATAAAAGCTGCTCAGTGTTTGTTCCCAGGAATACAATTCACTTACCTCTTGAATCAATGCTGAATAACTTCACAACTTGAACAATCAGCAAATTCAATTGTGTAATAATTGAATTTTTTTTCTTTTTTTTTTCCTTTCTTTTTTTTTTTAGCTGGATGGTGTGTTTTTAAAGATCAAATAAACACTTACTCCTTGGAAGAATGTAAAGAGAATAGTTTTATCTTGAGTGATTTCCTCTTTGACTTTTCCAATGGCTTCTGCAGCAGCAAGAAGAGCAACAATGCTTGTCACTGGGTTATCTGCACTCCGATTCACATTTTCAAACAGTGTCATGTAGTCCATCTAATAAAAAAAAAGTTTAAAACCATGTAAATTCAAGTTTTAAAAATGATATCTATATAATACTAAAATTCTTACGCTGTATGTGTGTGTGTGTGTGTGTGTGTGTGTGTGTGTGTGTAACTGTATCCCAGCAAAAATGGCACATAGATTTTTATTAAAGCAATACACTTAAAATGCTCTAACTTAAAGAATAAAGAATTTTCCAGTTCAATTTGCAACTGAATGATAATTTTCTAGGGTCGACATTTCACATTTTTTAAATCAAATTTTTATATAACAGAGATAACTAAAATGATAGAATCCTCCACCCCCACCCCTCATATAAGCATTCACAGTCTGTGATTGTTAAAATCTGCCATTTACATTGAGAGTTTTTGTAAGTTTTTATAGAAATTATTTACTTCACTCAGAGAAAACAATCACTTTCTCGATAATATTGACATATAGCTAATCTAGGATAGCTTGTAAAAATTTTTGTGGCTATGACCCTATTGTATTCGTTCATAAAAGTAGACTAAGCAATAAAAAAAATGTTTATAATAATATAGCACCTTGATTACCTGACTTTTCAGAAAAGAGAAAAAAAAAATTTTTTCAAATAAATGCATCAAAATTAAAGTTTTTTTGTGACATATTACACTTCGAACATATTGCAGTACAAGAAAATTTAGGGAGAAAAAAAAAGGGGGGGGATTAACAATTTTGAAAAGATTACTCTTCAATAATTATCCAACACCACTGTTGAGGACAATAAAGTCAGGTTAACTTCCATTAAAAAAAAAAAAAAAAAGGAGGTTAAAAATTGACTTCAAAGATTTTTATCAGGCAGCTAACTTGACACCCTTGTTTGAATTATGAAATTGAAATTACTGAAGTGCCAAATCTATTATTACTGATAACTTTAAAATCCAGATTAACTTTACATGGAGTATCTAATAAACCCATTTATTGGACAAAAACCAAGGGTCAAATATTATATATGTATATAAGGCATTTACTAAATTTAAGTTAGACTGGTACAAGGGCACTAAAATAGAAGCACCATTAGTGAACATTGTTCTATGGTTGGTTTTTATATGCCACAAAGACAATCTCAAAATGAAAATAACAATGATAAGGAGAAAATAGCAGGCATACTAAGTGAGATTTTAAAAAAGTCATTACTTTTTAAAACCATTTTGTACAATGTTAGTCAGCAAAGGATAGATATTTTTCATACTTAGTCTTGATGTGGCACAAGATCAATGGTATGGGGCATCCTGCGAGAATCAATCTCACTAGGAATGGCCTTTTAACTTGGCTTACTAACCATTACACTCTAATTTGATCGAGTGATTTTAATGGCATGTCAACCTGTCTAAGGTTATTTTATACATACAATCTAGGAAATCATATTACACATTCTTATTTACATTTTTGTGTATTTGTTGAAGAGGTTTTTTTTTCTTTTGGTGCACAGGATCCTATCAAATACAAATAATTTTTAAACAGATCTATTTGACTCATAAATGGGATCCTAACACTCCAGGTCAGAGTGGACCAACAGAGTAATAGCAATGAAGGTGTACTTAACTCTCCCCAGATTTCCAGAAACTAGAGCCTCACCACCAGATGCAGTTTAGTGTCATGCACAGGACAATCTTTTGGCAGGGTAGGGGGTTGCCCCATTAAAGAGTATATAGTCACAATGTATTCTACTCCCCACACACAGAGTAGAGGAATACTAGGAGTATGTTAAGCTAGTTCAAGAAAACAATTGTAAAAAATTTAGTTAAGGAGGATCTGAAATAAATTGACATTTAATTTTTTTTCTAAAAATATATCAGAATGAGGTTTTATAGAGTAACATCATAAAGTGTTTATTTTACCATCAAGAAGCCAATTTTTTGCTATCTTATACTTCTATAAAAAAAAGCAAAAAATATTTTAGCTGATGAGTTTAACAAAACTAAAGACCCTTATAAAACTCCTACACCCACCCCTTGCTAAAAATAATAATAAATGAATAAAAAATTTTAAAATAAAAAAAATAATAAAGAAGCTTACTCTGCAAGCAGCAATAATGACTGATTTGTTTTGCTGTTGTTCATCTTTTGTTTTGGAGTTGACAAATCCAAGAACATTTTTATCTCCTAAAGGATCACAATAATGGCTCATACTAGTTGTCAGACTGGTGAAATGGTTAGAACGACGTATGCAGGTTATTGAATCTTTGGCTCCATTCATGGCATCTTTTAACTCTGCTGCACACAATGGATAGTTATAGGCTAAGCCATCATCAGGATTATTGTATTTCTCGTAACACTGGAAAGAAAAAAAAAAAGGTCAAAGTTGGGTTAAGATTATACCAAACATAATGGAAAATCTGAAAGAAAAAAAAATATCAATTTGTCATGGGTTGCTCTAACCAATCAGAAATATAAATTTGTATCTCAAAGTCTATTTTGCTACCTAACATATGTAGTCTATGGTCCAAGCACTCAAGCAGAATTTTACAACAAAAAAGAAAAAATATAAAGAGAAAGAAAAAAGAAAAATAGGAAAAGGAAAAAAATAGGAAAAACTGGGCTCTTTAATTTTGGTATGGCAACCAGTCTAGAAAAAAAAAAGAATTTAAACAAATCATGCTCTGTTTAAAAATTGACCTTGTGTCACATTCAGCTCATAGCAGAGGTTTGGGTAAATCAATCCACTTTATCTATACTGATTAAGTAGTTAACATTCTAATTTTTTTTCTTTTTAAATTAGACTGTTTTGGTTGTCTATGTTGTTCTTAGTTCACAATGTTTTGGCTTTCTACTCTCCAACCTTCTTTCAGTGAACTTACTATGGAACCATCAATGTCAATTATTCATTGTGAAGTTAGTTCATCAATGTTTCTGTCCTAAGAACATAAACAAGGAAAATAGTCTTACAAAGAATTACAATAAACTGTCAAACAAAATTCAGATAAACAAAGCCAACATTCTGTACTATATTTCATACAGGGTGTCTCAATATACATGTGACCCATGTAACTGCTAATAACTCTACTAGTGATAATGCTGTGTTCTTTTTTTTGTTTCAGATTTGAAAATAATCTAACAACTAGAAGGAGTGTGTAAGTTTTTTGTGATCATCAGGATATAGTGACTTGTTCCTTTTGGATTTTCTGAATGTTGGTCTCCAGTTTCCTAAAGTGGGTTTGATAAAGAAGAGCTTATTGTAAATGTTGTTATTCCAGTATTTCTGCCATCTTGGTCTCCAGTTTCCTAAAGGGGACAAGAACCTCATTGTATAACTGCACTGTTAAATAGTTTTTTTATAAAATGTAAAACTTTCACTTACATTTCAATGTAAATAATATGAAATATCTATTTAAAAATATCAACATTTATGATATTCTGTTGGTTCAATCCCAGGTCATGTCATACCAAAGACTGTATATAACGTATGTGTCAAGGGTAAAGTGGAGCAATCCAGGGAAAGGAGTAGTGCCCTCCCTACATCTCGTTGTAGTAGCTATTGAAAAGGGAGCCATCTGGTCATCCTCAACTATGGTCTCCAACTACTTTTTAACAGAAACAAAATTATACAAAAAAATATAAACGTAAACCTGATCAATACCAAAGTAACCCTGCAACATGATTCCCAACAATGCTAACATATTGTCAAAACCATTAACTACAAAAATGTAATTGTAGACATACAATGTACCTTATTCCCTAACCTCTAGGCATAAAATAACCCATGACGAGTTAACATGCCATTAAAATCAATTAAATCAAATGTATCTTAAATAATATGAAGGTGGGCTGAAAAGTTCATGTGATGATGTCATATCTGCTGTTGACCATTAGGATCCCAGCACTGCAACACCAATGAAAAAAGTGTGTGGACTGCCATGTTGATAAATAAACCTCATTTGGTCAAATTTCATGAGAAGATCTTGGTCAGCCTATGAACTTTTCAGCTGACCCTCACATATATAAATTGTATATTATGAATCAAGACTGTAGCTATAGTCTCAGCCTACTTACATATTGACATCAGCTTAGCATTTGCAAATAATTTTGCATTTTAAAAGAATATACAGTAAAAAAATAAATAAATATATATATATATATATATATATATATATATATATATATATATATATATATATATATATATATATTGTACAAGTACTATACTATAGGAGGTATGTTTGGTGCAACAGTTATTGTCATTGAAATCAGCAATAGAATTCAAATCCTAGATGAGGCTGTTTCCCTTCACACTCATACATTTGGGAAAGGCATGAATCCCTCTCTTCTCCTTCCAGCCAAGAGTAAATTGTAGGGTACAATAGATTCATTAGCCTTGGTAAGGCAATCAGTCTAGAAAGAAGGATAATGCCAAATTCAAACCAGCTATACTCTGCTTAAAAATTGACCTTGTGTCACACCCTGCATGTAGCATAGAAGAGAAAACAGCAATAGACCAACATTGATAAGTTTAGCACATCCTATTGGCCCTGTGGGTAGAGTGTTCACCAATGGCCCAGGAGACTAGGGTTCAATCCCAGGTCGAGTCATACCAAAGATTCAAAAAATGGTACTCAATACCTTCTTGCTTAACACTCGGCATTACAAGATACATATCAAGGATAAAGTGAAGCAATCCTGGGGAAGGAGAAGCACCCTCGCCAACACCTCGGTGTAGCAGCTATCGAAAAGGAGGTCTTCGGGTCACCCTCGACTACTGTTGCCAACTTTTACTTACCTTGACAAAATTTCATCTTTGTTTATATGCATTGGCTATTCTATATTTTAGTATATAATGTATCATTATGTTTTTTAAGCGCACTCAGACTTTGTTGATTGAAACAAGTTATATAAGCTTTCACCGCCTCCCCAAGTGTCAATCTCCTGACAAAAGCTTTTGCTTGTTACTAATTATAACCTTATGGAAGCTAGGAGTTATACCCACTTAAACATTTAGTATACTACCTTATTAGGTGGGTTCAAAAGTCCTCCAGAGCACCTTTTTTTTTAATTATAAACTAAATACATAGTTGAAAACCAATTTTTCCACAAACTTAAATGATTGCTTATTCTTTTATAAATCAAAAATCATCACTGGATGAAACTAAAGACCATTTTTATATATAAATATGTAATAAAATTGACAATTATTTTCCAAACAACCTAATATTTATATTTAATGCTGTTGGAAAATAACTGCCATTTTTACACTTAAATGTGTAATGAAACCAGTCACTATTTAAAAAAAGAATGTTGTTCGAAGTTTGGAGGTCTAGTCAAAGTGGAATCAACCTGGGGGGGGTTAGTCAAATTATTCAACACGCAAAATAAACTGATGGATGTTCACCAATCAGACATCAGCAAAATACTGCCCCCTTCCACTTCAAACTTCGTCTCTTTTATATTCATCAAATCTCACCACTTCACGGAGGCTTATCTCGTTCTCCTCCATAAAACAAATCACACCTCTTGCATCCTTTTCTTCTTCTGGTTTCGACATGCCGGTAGCAGAGAGAGCACACCTTCTGTTTCTTCGAGGTAAGATTGTGGCATTACTACTACAAATGTTTATTTTTATTATTCTTTTTTTTTATTTCTTTAAATCTTATTTTGCAATATCATCAAGCTAGAAAAAAAAAGAAAAATGGCCAACAAAAACACACACAAAAAAAATAAAGGTAAACCTCTTACCTTCTCTATGATATACTGGACTTCACTTGAATTTGTGAGTAAGAAGATTGGGATGTTGTAGTCAACAAACATCTGTCCTTCTCCATGAGAATTCCATTTTACCTTCTGGCAGTTTTTGTAAACAGTGTTATTGTAATAGAGGCCTTTGAATAGATAAATCAATGATTGATATAACAACATTTTTGAATATATAAGACAAATTCTTGTTTGAGAATCGTGAGAAGCAACTAAAATCAATGGTAAAATTCACACTTTAAAAATGCATGACAAAGGAGAAAAACAAAACAAAAAAAAAACCAGAAAATCTATACATACCATAACCATCATTGGGACAACTTTTGTCTGAAGAAAACCCATCAGGTGGCAACTGGGCAGTGCTATTGGCCTCAATAACCAAGATACCATTGACCCTTTTAGAATCAATCAGTTCTGTGATGTTTTGCCTTAAAAATGTATAAAAAACATCTTTTACTAAACATGAAAACCAAAGCTTTTCTGATTATCACTCAAAATTAACCAGTTTAATTTTTTTTTCAATAAAGACTATAAATACGTGGTGCCTTCAATAAGTTTACAGACTTTTTTTGTATAGGCATTTAAAATTGTCGTAGACTCTTGAAAATTCACTATGTTATTGCTATACATCTTATGAGATGACTGACCAATTTTTATGATTTCAGGTTCAAAGGAACAGCTACAGCAGCAATTGGAATACACCCTACTAAAGCTTGATTGTCACAGCTGGTGAATTTCAAAAATGCAATCTGGACGTGAGGACATTTTAGAAGAACGATATGCAATAAAATTCAGTTTTAAACTTGGAAAAAATGCCATAGAAATGTATGGAATACTACAGACTGCTTTTCGACCATCTTGCATGAATCGAGCATCAGTTTTTGAGTGCCATAAGAGATTCAAGGAAGGCAGGGAGTCTGTGAGGGATGATGAGAGGTGTGCGAGGAGTAAGGAAGTCAATACACCACAGTTGATTGGCCAAAGGGTTAGAGTTACTATGTTGAGGTTTTAAGGGAGTTCAGGAAGAGATTCTGTCAGAAGAAGCCAGCACTCTTCAAATCGGGTCAGTGGCATTTCCACCAGGACAATGTACCAGTCCACAACTCCATCTTTGTCACAGACTATTTGACCAAGATGGGCATCAAGACAGTTCCTCAGCCTCCCTATAGTCGAGACCTTGCTCCCTGTGACTTTTGGTTATTCCCTAAGCTCAGAGGCTGTCGGTATGAGACAATTGAGTAGATGAAAGAGGCTGTGACGAAGGTCATTGACACGCTCACACAAGAGGACTTTCACGGGGCCTTCCAGAAGTTGTTGGAACAGTACAACAAGTGCATTGCAGCAGGAGGAGATTACTTCGAAGGGGACTAGAGTTTCACGTGTTTACTATCAATAAAAGTGCCCATACGAAAAAGTCTGGAAACTTATTTAATGATCTTCGTACATTTAAAGAAATGTGCAGGGATGAAGTGTTTTCAATTAACTTTAATACAGGGGCTGGGCAGAATGATCTTTCAAATTTAAAATTACTACCATGTAGGCAATTAGTAGCAGTAAGCAAATGGGAGGCATGTCTTTGAGCAGCAGCAGCCATCCCATTTCAGTTGTCATCATAGCATAGAATGGTGAACATCATGTGTTTGTGATTGAAACTTATCTAAAAAAAAAAATGATGACTATCATTCAAGAGCCAGCTTCCTAACCAGATTTATTACATATTGTTATCTATCTGTAGTTGATTTTAATTTTTGATGGAAAGCACATTTGCAAAGTATTTGGTAGTAAATAGTTTGGTTTGTCTTCTTTGTTCAATGGCATAACAACCTACATGGGTTATTTAATGCCAAAGTCATCCTTGTAGAAAGACAGTAGAGGTACTAATAAACCCATAGCTGAGGAGATAAGGTAGTTCATAGCTTTCCCAAGGGTGTTAGTTTGAAAGTGAATGTAATAGCATGACTGGAGTTTGAACTTGCTTACTTCAAGTCCATAGTCCAGCACTTTAGCCATTACACCACAGGGACTCTCCCAAAAAGTAAAAGGATAAAGAAAAGAAATTTTTTTGAAATTGAATAATAGGTCTTTATAGAATTTTCTTTTTAGGTAAATCCAAGAGAGGGGGGGAAAAAAAAGGAAATCCTTTTCTCACCTGTTAAAATTATTAGCAGCAATTAGCATAATATAAGGAGGGTAGGGTCCTTCATTTAAGACCCAGTCATGATCTTTTGGGGTCTTCACATAATGGATGACCCCTATGTTTCCTTTACTCTCAGCTACAAAAAAAAATAAAATAAAAAAATAAATTTTGGATTATTAAAACAAAGAATTTTAAAGTAAATAACAAAATAAGATTTTAAAAAATTAAGTGATAAATATCTGATAGTCAACAAAGTTAACTTAATCTAACACAAGTGTGGATACCCAGTGAGGATCAGATCTACTTCAAGCACAAGAAAACAAGTGCATGGTACTCAGATTCACTAAAATAATAATGGTCTGCAAGACTAGCTTGCAAATAATTTCACTATGGCAAGGTTCCCTATTTTCTAAGTTTAGCTTCATCAAGCACAAGATGAAGTAAATTAGTTTGATAGCTTTGTTTAGCAGCATATCAATACTGATGGATAATTTAATGCTAATCTGAAAGAATCATTGAATACTAATAATACTTCACATGAGAAATCAGACAGAAAGTGAGAAAGAGAATATAATTTACTTTAACATAAAAAAAGAATTAGAAAGATATTCTTTGAGTTTCCAAGTTTTTAGCTAGCATGGGTAGTAATAGAAGTAACAACAGTTTTGATAGAATCAAAAACAACTTACAGGAACAGCCAATTTGGTTTGTGGCATTTAGTCGTCGGAAACAAGCTTTCTGGCCCTTAATATTGACATAGATCTTGTCCTTTGTTCTCACAGAAAAACCTAAAAATAAAATAAAATAAAAAAATAAAAAATTCTTAAATTTTCACAAATAACGTTTTTTCTTTAATTTTATAGATTACAAGAATATGCAACTGAAATCTGTTCTGCAGAAGAGGATTTTCTTGTCCAATCAGCACTATTCCAGCATTGTTTGGTTTCTTTCTTTAATGGTTGGTTGGGTTTTATGGCATATCAACCATTGTAGGTTATTTAATGCCAAATCCTGTTTATACAGATATAATAAATATATAGGATTTGTAAACACATTTTGTTGATAACATTTTAAAACAAACCTGAACTCACTTTTTTTCACACAGCTAAATGGTTTCAAGTATTGCTACATAACAGTCACAATTTAACACTAGTCATTTCTTTACACACACTTAGTAGGCAATTTCATTTTTAAATGAGTTAGTAATTTGTTTGCACACTACTATTGCTATTGAGGCGCCTCTGGTGGTGTAATGGTTAGCTAGCTGGACTAGTAAACCTACACGAGTGAGTTCGAGTCTCATTGGGTGCCTCTTTCATATGGCCTTGTGCCACATCTAAGCAAAAAGCTTAGTAAATTACCACTACTATTGCTATTGTTTCTACACAGTTAAATGGTTTCAATTATTGCTATCTAACACTAATAACTATTTGATATTAATCATTTGTTTGCACACGGTGAAGTGGTTAAAAGTATTGCTATTTAACACTAATTATTCAATTCAATACCATGTATTCATTTACACACAGTCAAATGGTTCCAAATATTGCTCTGTAATATGAATATTTCAATTTAAGCACATAGTTTAAGAGTTTCAAGCATTGCTATTTAACACTAATAATTCCATTCAACATAACTCATTTGTTTGCACACAGTTAAATGGTTCTAAGTATTGCCATGTATCACTAACAATTCAATTAAACATCAGTCATTTGCTTATACACAGTTAAATGATCAAACAGTTCTATTTCTAACAATTCAATTTAGCATAAATCATTTATTTGCCCACAGTTTAAATTTCAAATGGTTCTATTTGACCCATAGATAGGACCTTAATGAAGGGGCAATCCACAATCCCCAAATCTCCAAGGATGGAGCCTCACCATCAGGTGGTTTAAAGTCATAATCAGGATACTTGTTAGGTTTTTTTTTCCTATACTCTGCAGAGATGCAGTTGGTGTAATCTACAACCCCAGCCAACAGGGCTTTTTGTTTAATGGCATATCAACCTTTGTAGGTTATTTAATGCCAAAACCATCCTTGTACACAAGTAGTAGTAATACTATTTAACCCATAGTTGGAGGAATAAGTACAGACCTTTCCCAAGTCTGAATTCAGAGTAGTGAAAGAAAGGATTCAGTTCAAATTGGTTTGGTTGTTTGCTTTTACAGCATGTCAACTCTTGGTGGGTTATTTAATGCCAAAGTTAGTTTATCAGTTATAGTCTCCAATTATATAATGGTACAAAAAATCTATATTCACAATAATTTTAAACAGGTAAACAATTCATACTATAGCAATATCAATGTTTTAAGAGTTTATGTTTTGTAGAGTCCACACTCATTTTAAACATGACCTCAAACAGACCCATTTAATCCATAGATGGGACCCAAATAGGTACAACCACCACACAAAGTAGACCTAGGAGTAATGGCAACAAAAGAAGAGCTCCAGAACTGGATGTAATTTAGTCTTATACCTAGAATAGAGATCAAATTGACTGCAATTGAACCAGTGCAGAGTTGATTGAATAAAATTTTAAAAAACATGGATCATGGATTCCAACATAAAAAAAAGCTTTTTTTTAAAATTAATAATAAGAAAAAATTCCCACTTAGATTTTTACACTTGACGAGAGCTGAAGAATGGGTTAACTCAAATATGTTAAAAATTACCAAGATGATGATTGATTAATGGCATGTTAACTCATCAAGGATTATTCTATGCCAAGAAGTCAGGGAATTGTATTCATTGAACATTCATATTTACATTTTGTGTGTGTGTGTGTGGTTTTTTTTGCACATGTCCTATTGAATATGAATAAATTCTAACAGGTCTATTTGACTCATAGATGGGATCCTAACAGGTACTACCACTCCAGGTCAGAGTGGACCAGGAAGGAATAGCAACAACAGAATACTCCATGCTTCCCAGAACTGGAGTCTCACCACCATCAGATGCAGTTTAGTGAAATACCATTTCAGGGAAGGGTCTTTGCTCCTCTGTAAGAAATACAATCATCAAATTCTAAGCCCCAGGGACAAAACTACAAAGAATTTCTGGTATCTTAATGACTTTTTTCAAAAGTTATCAACAGTTTTAAAATACCATAATGGTTTCAATTAAAATAACTCATGTGAATAAAGGCAAATCAATATAAAAAAAAGAAAATTAAAGATGACATTTTCTGAAATTGAACAAATTGCATGTGTAAAGTAAAACTGATTTGTATTTTCAATACTAGCACTGAAATGGAATGATCAATGGACAACTTGTATTGCTTGAATATATAAATATCAATCAAAGTTGGTATGTTTTATTATTCCATTTACTAACTATGATTATAGATGTAGCCAGCTATCCTCTCTCAAACATGGCTTCTGGCTCCTTTGTAGAACAAGGTTGCCAATTTCTGTTCTAAGTAATAGTAAAGATAAGCATAAAATTAAATTAAACTTTTTAAACTTTGAGATTATTTTCTACCATATGTTATAAGATTTGCTGTTTTTTAAAGTTTATTTAAAATGAGACTAAAGAATTCAATCCTAGGCAGAAAAACAGCATCTGTTTATCAACAAGTAATTATAAGAAATGCAAAGTTGAATGACAAAATTTTTAAAAGTCTACAAATAACTGTTAGTTTATGTCAATCCAACTTCTTCAGAGAAAAAAAAGCACCATAAATGTAGATGTATACAGCTGCAACTGTCTTTCCCACTGCCAGTTACATATATAAAACGCTCTATTGTGTCAGTAATACTTGTCTTAATCCTGACCACTGACAATCCCTTCTTTTCTACTTTTCAATGCATAACATACAGATTGATAGATAAAACTAACTAGAGCAAATTCCAGGGTAAAAATAATGCATCATTCAATTTTTTTCTTATCAAATTTTTTCAGTATCACCAACAATATTTATTTAGTTGATTCAATTATCAAAAGCTAAGGAGATAAATGGTAGAAGAGCAGTAAAGTCAGTGGATAACAAGAAACTCCAAAAACCAACCGAATTCAAATGCAGTTAGCATTAAAATAAAAACCAAATTGTTATTTACTAAGCTTTACTTAATCTGGCAGAGACACTTGTAGTCTAATGGTTATATCATTGTAGGAAGTAAACTCTGTAACCAGAGTTCAAATCCTGGATAAGGCTGTTTGCATTTCACATAGTCCTAATGCTCTTGGAAAAGGTATGAATCCAACTATTCTCGCTTTAGGATGGATGTGTGTGTGTGTGTGTAGATGAAGCCTATGGATTTATATCCATGTGGAGTAAGATATATCTTTAAGGATGTGAGTATGTGTTAGCATACATAGCATATATGTGTTTATGTGCATAGATGTATGTGTGGTGATAATTGTGAAGTCTGATCAAAAGTTTGGAAAAGCAATAAAATTAGAAAAAAGGATTTTGTTGAAAATGATATTGGATGAAAGGGTTTTTTTCAATGTTCCCTATAAACAGAGATTTTTGATGCTAAGCACAGTTGTGATCAGTAGATAAGAAAATGGCTGGTTTAAGTACCCTAATGTTGTGAGGTCTATGTTTATGAAGGGAGAGGAGAGAGTACCTAATATATACAGGTTAAGATCAAGCTATAGCAGTCTGGTCTTGAAGAGTTGGCCTAAGAGAAGGAGATTGATCAGTCTGGCCAGTGAGAAGATAGTTGACCAGTTCAACTCGGTTTACAAATGGGTTTATGCGCAAATCGAAAAAAAGTGGTGGACTAGGAAAGGGTGGTGCTTCTTGTCTACTGTGTTTTATCAGAGCTGAGAGTTAGGTGTAGAACTAGGGAATCCTGCATGCAATAGTAGCACCCAGAGACCAGGTTGTGTGGTGACTCACACCTCTCCATTAAGCAAGATACCTTTGAAATTTGTAGTTGCTCTCCACCACCACCACCACCACCATTAATGAAACTGGCATATGGCTTGCACACTTTGACCTAAACCTGCCACTACTGAACAATGTGAGGTTACATCATTCTGACAAGCAAAGCCTTATGAAGTAAAGTTGCACAGTAGGTTAGGTGGTTACATCATAATGGGCCAGTATAACAGAGTAGAACTCATTACTTTTCTTGTCCCACAGACCTTGGAGAAGGTCCGAGTCTTAGAATGAAATGTGAAAAAATGATATATGTACAATAAAAATCATGTTAAACATAGGTCTTATATCAACTATCAATTTCAAAAGTTAATTTTTTTAAATTTTAATTATAATTTTTTTTAAAATTGTTCATCTTATATTCTGCAAACTTAAAATAGATTAAAAAAAAAAAAAAAGAAAAATATCTACTAAAATAATCAATTATCTATTAAATACAAAAATATATTTCAGCTGATACACATGATTAGAGGAAATTATTTCCATTATTATTACAACATTAGCTGAAATTATAATACCACCACCATAACAACAGCTGTTACAGCAAGTGTGGACCAAATGTTTGGAAATTGGTTGGTTGGTGTTTTATGGCATATGAACCCTTATGAGCTATTTAAGGCCAAATCCTATTTTATATATATAATTTGTAAGTGAATAGTTTGTTGGTAACTTATTTTTAAATGGGTTGATAACTGTTACGCTAAATGTGCCTCCAGATTTTACAAGTAAAACAAGATTAGTAAGTACGTAAGTAAAATCTATAACCAATGATCAATCAGAATGAAATTGATTTGGTAGATTTAATATGAAGAAGCTTAAATGTTAAACTAGATGATTTGGTTTTTGAAGTAAATTATAAGTGCTGAATTTGTAGATTATTTGTGAAGCAGAGTCAAAGCACACCATATCAGTGATGGTGCTACAAGTTTTCAATTCAGAATTTTCCTTCTCCTAAACCATTTTGTCTACCTACAAGACTAGAGAGCCCAATATACCCTATTATTTACCCATAGCTGAAAGGAGAAGAGATGGATTCATGCCTTTCCTAAAGGCATGAGCACAAAGAATATAGCCTCATCCAGGATTTGAACTCAAGTCTATGGGCCCATTTCCTACTACAATACCATCATCATGTCTCCAAAATCACAAGTATCTCAAGTGAAATGCTCAAATTAGATAATTATGTTTTTGGTTATAGAGACCCACTGTTGTAGATAGATAAAAAAAATCTGCAAAAGTTAAATTCTCAAATAAAATTGAGAAAAGAAAAGTGTGTATGGGATAAAAATAGAACATCTGAGATACATTTCAATTCTGATGAGCCAAAGTTCATGAGAAAATAATATTAGTAGCCTTTCCCAGGCTGGAATGTAGATCATCAAAACGCCTACCCCCAAAATTTTAAAAATTAGATAAGTGTAAAATTTTTCATGAAGAAATTTTTGTTTATGCTCATTAATATTCAAGGCCAAAGTGTATTCCTGCCCAAATAGTAGTAGTAAGAGTGACCTGAACCAATGAGATTATAAAGTGGCAAATAAAGTTGGGCCTTATAGAGAAAACAACTAATATTCAATTTATTCCCCATCCTGTGATAGCAACATCCAAACTTACAGATTATGAATAAGTAGTTGCCATTTATCATAAAATTGCTGTCCCTAAGTTGCAGTTGCTGATACTTTTAAGGTACCCCAAATATTTTCAGATATCACATTAGAATTATCTCCTTTATCTTTAATTCTTTCAAAATCAAATCAAAACAGAAAAAAAGACTCTTAAGAAACAATTACACAAAAAATATAAATATGAAATACAATGAACCTGATTTCCTAACCTGGATAAGTTGACTGCCATTAAAATTAATCCTCTCAAAATCATCAACTTAAAAAAAAAAGAGAATTCTAGTTTATAGAATGGTCAATATTCCAAGTCTAAATCTGCCAAGCTAAGGTCCCAAAAGGAAAAATTATATTAATAATGACAATATGAATATAATGGAAATAACATTCAACAAAATTGTTTTGATGACAACAAACTCAATCAGAAAAAAAAATCAAGTTCTTAAGAAGCAGACTGAATAAAAATATGTATTTAAAGTTTGGTTTGTGATTAAGAAGATTATATATTTTCCAACTGGTACCAATGTTAAATGTGCAAGCCCAGGTAAAACCCAGAATTCTAAAACTTTCAAAGTAGACAGACAAGATTTCCCTCAGCTTTGAAGAATGGTGCAACACAATCTTTCTTCTATCATTCTACACGCTTACACTAAACAAATCTAAGTGTTCAATTAATATCCATATCGACCGAAACATTGCTACAAAGTGAAAAGAAAGTATAATTAATTATAAAATATGGCTATATCAACTGATCACAAATTTTATATGAGTGTGTGTACTAACACTACATTATATAAAATTTATGGTCAAGTCATACTGAAGGCACTAGTTCCCATTGAATAAATGAAGTTAAACAACAAAAACTTGTTCAATACTTAGATAGGGGAGCACTTAAGTAACAGCAGATACCTGAGGCCTGTGTACCATATCTAAACAAAAGCTTACTAGATTTTATATATATATATATATATATATATATATATATATATATATATATATCCGGGTCATTGGTCTAGCAGGTAGAGAGCACGCCAATCACCCGGGAGACTGGGGTTCAATCTAAGGTCGAGTCATACCTAAGATTTAAAAAAATGGTACTTGATACTTCCTTGCTTAACACTTAGCATTATGAGGTATGTATCAAGGGTAAAGTGGAGCAATCTAGGGAAAGGAGTAGCGTTTTCCCTTACACCTTGAGGTAGTAGCTATTGAAAAGGGAGCCTTCGGGTCGCCCTAGACTACAGTTGCTAACCTTATTTACTATATGTATAAAACTCCCATATATATATATATATATATATATATATATATATATATATATATATATACACACACACACACACACACACACAAAGATGTGTTGGGAATGATTCTATTTGAGAATATATTAGAGAATTCTTATAAATCTCCAGGAGTGCTCAATCTATGATAATTGATACATAAATATCTTACAGAGCAAATTTCTATATAATTGAAAAAACTCAGTATATCCTTATCTATGTAGAAATTTTTAAATCTTATGTATTTAAAACTTTTTATAAGTTTGATGTTAGTAATGGTGTTTATTGCCATGTTTTCCAAAATAAACTATGAGATTTTTTTCTCAAAATGAAATAGGTTAATCTATTAACAAGATTTTAATTGCTGAGGGTTTTGTGAGTTGTGTAAAAATTTTTTTAGATACATAAGGATATACGACACCAGACAATGAAATTATATCCATTTTTGACATTAAACTTCTAGTCCATGTCTTTTTGTTCTCTTTTTCTTTTTTTTAAATGAGTAAGAGTCCATTGCAAAAAATATAAAGATTTTTTTCTCAATTGTGTGATGACTATCTTAAAAAACTGATTTCTTTTTATAGAGT
Organism: Sepioteuthis lessoniana; assembly: GCA_963585895.1. Lineage (NCBI taxonomy): Eukaryota > Metazoa > Mollusca > Cephalopoda > Myopsida > Loliginidae > Sepioteuthis > Sepioteuthis lessoniana. The sequence continues at coordinate 103,104,956 of OY757915.1, forward strand.
TTCCAGCTCAAATAAATTTATAATAGCCAAATAATAGTCTATTAAGTTTATATATATATATATATATATAAGTCAGTAAAGTTGGCAACCTTAGTCTAGGGTGACCCAAAGCTCCCCTTTCAATAGATACTACACTGAGGTGTAGGGGAAGATGCTACTCCATTCCATGGATTGCTCCACTTTACCCTTGATCCTTACCTTATAATGCTAAGTGTTAAGCAAGGGAGCATCATGTACCATTTTTGAGTCTTTGGTATGATTCTCGACCTGGGATTAAAACCCGACCTCCCAGACAATTGGCGAACACTCTACTCATTAGGCCAATGGCCCAGTTATATATATATATATATATATATATATATATATATATATATAAAACAATACACACACCAGAAATCATTACAACTATAGAATATGAGATCAAAGGAGATTCATATGATTTGTGCCCAATATAGGGCACAAATCAAAAATTTAAGATTTTAACAAATAGGAAAGGATCAATAGTAGAATTTTAGACATATCAATTAATCTATGATCATCAAATTTTGCCAAAGAAATTTTAAGCTTTTAAGGGTCATTTTATGCCAAAATCAGTTTTACAATTATGGTTTACAATTATAAAAAAAGTAAAGTTGACGACTGTAGTCGAGGGTGACCCGAAGGTTCCCTTTTTGATAGCTACTACACCAAAGTCACTACTCCTTTCCCAGGATTGACCCACTTTACCCTTGTTCTGTATGTTATAATGCTGAGTGTTAAGCAAGATGGCATCAAGAACTATTTTTTGAGTCTTTGGTATGACTCGACCTTGGATCGAACCCAGGTCTCCTGGGCCATTGGCAAACACTCTAACCATTATGCCAATGTCCGGTAATAGCAACAAAGAGATTTCACACACCCTTAGACCACAAAATCTGAAAGCACTAATTCCCATTAGTTCACAAAGTATTGATTGGTCTATTTAGTTCTGACATGGTAACCACTTAACGGCAACTACTGTAAGCAAACTAAGGCCTTTTTTTTATCATTTAGAGTATTCAGACTAGTCTTTATATTTATTGTTATATTCACCATATTTCCGAAATGTTGTGAATATAAATTAAAAATGAAGATATTCACCATATTTCTGAAATGTTGTGAATATAAAATTAAAGATGAAGACAATAGTCTAAATATTCTAAATGATAAAAATTATCAGATATCATCTCAGAAATTTTGACAAATAACCTAAAGTCTGTGTTACAAAATAGGCAACAAATCTCAGTGAATAACAAACTTATGAATAAGTCATGGCTAAAGAACTGGTTGCCAACCTTATTAATTCATTGGTACTATAAGTTGTTACAGGTAATAAGATGAAGTACATTCCTTATTCTATCATCGGAAACTATTATTTTGTTCCATTACACATCAATTTGATCATCAAACAATTAGCCAAAAACATTAGGATTAACTGTTTTTAATGGCATGTTAAACAGTCTAGGGTTGTATTATGCCTAGAGGTTAGAGAATCTTGTTCATTGTGCATTCATATTTACATTTTTTGTTTTCGTTTAAGAATTTTTTATTTTTGCACATTCTATCAAACATGATTAGATTTTAAACAGATCTATTTGACCCATAAATGAAGCCCTAACAAGTACTACCACTCCAGTTTCAGGAGGTGCCCGTGGTGTAGTCGTTATCGTCATAGGAAATGGACACGGCAACACGAGTTCAAATCCTGGATGAGACTGATTGCATTTCACATAGCACTAATACCCTTGGGAAAGGTATGAATCCAATTATTCTCCCTCCAGCTATAGGTAAATAGTAGGACAGACTAGGTTCTTCAGCCTTGGTTAGGCAACTAGTCTAGGAGAAGGAAAACTCTGAATTCAAACCTGTTAAACTCTGCTTAAAAATTGACCTTGTGTCATATCCTGCCCGAGCGGAGGGATTGGTAAATAGTACCACTCCAGTTTCAGAGGGACCCTAACAAGTACTACCACTTCAGTTTCAGAGGGACCCTAAGAATAATAGCAATAAAAAAAGTACTTCATATTCCTCTGATCTTCAAAACTGGAGCCACACCATCATATACAGTTTAGAGTCATATTCAATATACCCCTTTTTTGAGGACGTCTTACCCCACTGCAGCGGATAGTATATTCTAAGCCCCACTGAAAGGGCAAAAGAAAACAAAACACTGGGATAAAATCATATTATATATGTTATTGCATGAGAAAATTTTTAAACTCAACATTTTGAATAATTTCAGTCTCAAATAAATTCATAACCAACTGTGAATTTTACTTCTAAAATGGAACTTTAAATTTAACAATTCATATGACATGAAGGGTTCAAAGTTCAGTTTCCTGGTTTCTATTATTAAAAACTAGAAAAAAAATATTCACCCTCTGGGTGCAAGTATTCAATTTTTAATGCAATAAAATATTATATTCAATTAGAAAAACTAACATTACTAAGCAAGAATGCATTTAAATAAATTTAATTATTTTCATTTTAATTGATTTCTATATAAAATGATACATAGGTTTGCTTTTAATATGTTCAGAATAAAACAACAATATCAGAAATCAATAACACCAAGTAATATTTTGTTAAAACGAGTATGCAAATTATCCATACCATATACTATGTAAATCTTTATTTCTTATTGATATATAACATTCAGTGCAGGATTTTAAATGCATCAACATGGGCTGTTTTTAGACAAATTTAACTCAGCTCAACTTTAATAGAGATATCATTAATAAACATGAGGATTTAATAATCACTGTGAATATAATGTAAATAACTAAGGGAATTGTGACATTGGTGGTCACATTTTCATTTACAAATAGACACATAATCTCCATTAAAATAAGATGTTCTCACAGTACAGGAAAGACACTGAATCTGTCTGATTTTAAATGTGGTAAGATGTTGAATTGGGGACTCTCACAATAGCTGACTGATTTCATTGAACTTAGAGAATTGTGAGCATCGTTTTTCATGATCCAGAAAGTTGTGGAGCCAAGAATAGAGATAGTAAACCAAAAATGTGTGATTGCAAAGGATAAACACTGTGATACAAAATTCCAACCACTCTATAGCTTATCTAACAAAACAGAACCAGAGGTTAAACAAATTCACAAAGAAGTCTTGAGATAAACATTTAAGTATGGATTCAGGCACAGGTAAAGGTTGCAGTATCCAGCTCTGAAAATGATCCACAAACAATGCAGACCAGAATTTTCAAAACTTCATATGTGCTATAAAGAAGCAGCAAACAAAAAGAAATTCAACATGGATGGTTCTGATGACCTACATTGCCACAGGTGTTACCCACAATTATCAAAGGAAACTTTTTCAAGGAATACAAATGTAATTAAGATTGGTTTTAATGGCATTTTAACACTTCCAGGGTTATTTTATGCTTAAAGGTTAGGGAATTGTGTTCACATTTTTTAGTAATTGTTTCAGAGTTTTCTGGGTTTTTTGCATATGGTCCTATTGAATATGAATTTTTAAACATCTATTTGATCCATAGGTGGGACCTTAACAGATACTACCACTGTATCAGAATGGACCTGGAAGCAATGGCAATAAAGGTGTATTTCGTACTCCTAATATCTCCATAACTGGAGCCTCACCATCAGATGACACATTAGTGTCATACCCAAGACACCACATAATGGAAGTAGCAGACTATGATTTGGTGTGCTAGAGGATATGGCTTGAAGGTGGTATGCTAATTCATTGACAAGTGGTCAAATGCAGCAAGATATCTGGATATGCTACGAATAGCTCATTTAGTAGCTGAAGATGTTCAGATTGATAGCCTAAAGTTCATGTTCCAGTTGTAATTGAAGATGAGAGGCAATTTGATATAATACAGGAACCCAAAACTGCTATCTTAGCAACTTGGATATGAAGTGCCTAATGAATTCATTTGGTTTAAATAATGCCAGATTGGATTTTCCGAGTAACTAACTGGAATGATGAGGCAATAAAGTATTAACAATAAAATTTTTCTTTTAAAAAATTCAATAAAATATGCAACAATAACATTAGCTAAGAGTTTCAAGTTTTGTGCAATTCATTATTAAATAACTAATCAATATATCCAGCCTAAATAGTTAATTTTAAGCTTTTTTTCAAAACTATTTTTTTAAGGGAACTGTGTATAATATGATATATGATAAAAAGTGCATCAGTGCTTTATCAAAATATTAGAAGAGATAAATTGAAAATTTTCAACCAAGTTTTGTAGTACACTATATGTGTTTGGGACAAAGATATCAATTAAAAAAAGAAAATACAATCAGTGGAATAATTAAAATTCAGTGCAAAATCTCTAAAAACTTCTCAGTACTACTAGGTATCCCATACAGATTTTTTAGCTAAGTAAAGACAATGGTATGCAGATTTAGGTAGTTTAAAAAAATGTTTACAGTTAGCTTCAATGATAATGTAGTATTATAAGAATCTCTCATGTTATAGAATTCAAGATCAAATCTGACCTAAATACAATTTAGAGGCTGAGGTAAACATCAGTCAAAATTACTGACCAAAGATAAAAGTAAAGTTGGTGACTGTAGTTGGGGGCAACTCGAAGGCTCCCTTTTCAATAGCTACAACACTGAGGTGTAGGGAGGACACTACTCCTTTCCCTGGATTGCTCCACTTTACTCTTGAAACCTACTTTATAATGCTGAGGGAAAGAGGTATCAAGTACTATCTTTTAAGTCTTTGATATGATTCGACCTGGGATTGAACCCATCACCCAGACCATTGGCGAACATTCTACCCACTAGGCCAATGAGCTGGCTCAAAGATACTAATAATAAAATGTGTGAAATAATGATCTAAAACTTAGTACAAAATTATTTTAAAATTTTCATAAAGACCAAAACTAAGTGAATCATTTTCCTGAAATAACATCAAAGTCTTGATTGATTTCAGATTAGGAATAAATATTTACAAAACTTGTACGACACTAAATCATAAATGTTGTAACTTATTGAAAAATGAATCCAAAATTTACAATATTCATTAAAAATGAATTTAAATATTAACAAAGCTTGTACAATACTAAATCATAAGTGCCAACACTTATTGAAAAATGAATTAATTTTAGTAAGAGGTCTCTCTCTGCCTCTTCACATGGTCAAGTTTAAAATGTGAATCCATGAAAGTATAGTCAAAAATCACTCAACTATGCTGGTATTCCCCTTTTGGGGCAGCTCAAACATGACCTAATTCCTTTTAGTGCAATGGGAGGCTGCAGCTAATCTTTTACTCCAACTCACCTTCTTTTCTGAAAATTAATAAAAACAGAGCTGTAGTTCCATTTTGGGAGCTGCAACTTAAATATATTCTTATGTATGGAACTCACAACTCATTAAATTCTAATGGTCTGTTCTGATATTTGGTATTATTCTTTTACTATAAAAAAAATAGTACGAAGTGCTAAATTTAGAAATAAATAAATAAGCAAATACCAAAAATGATCTTATTTTAAAGCTATTTTCTTTAAGACATGACAATTTGACCACAAGACTCAGTTTGTTATTCATTTTAAGAAAAAGTGAAGATGGACATAAACTTAGTCCCCAAAGGTCAGGTGTGTGAAGAGATTACTCAAAAATTGATGATACTTGAAATAAAAAAAAGGGACCACAACTCATGGTTGTAACATTAAGTGAAATTAAAACTTTTGTTTGGATATTTTAAACTACTACTCACTATATCTCTTAGGTATTCAGTCTCCCACGTATAATACCTTTGTATTGAAATAGATACTTTTTTATTGTCTTTAATAGCCGGCAAATAGTTTATACAGGAAGCTATAATAAAGATATTTTAAAAAGCAGACAAGTACACTTTCAATTTCATTTAACCTATGTCATTAATGATAACAAATATTGTAAATATGGTCAAAATGAATGGCAATGATGATTGAATGAAAATTTTTATTTTATTGTTCTAACACACACAAAAAAAGTTTTCTTCACAGAACAATTTATTTTCACTACACTAGGTCGCCGAATTTTAAAATTGATAAAAATCATCTTAAAATTCTTCTTCCACATGTAACCACATCAAAAGCAAAAATTTTATTAGAGCAATACACTTAAAATGCTCTAATTATGAGAATTTAAAGTCCATTTTGCAACAAATGATAATTTTTTAGGGGTCAGAATTGGCACTGAACATAATTTTTTTAATCATCTAAATTTTCAATATATACAACGAAGAACTATGAAACATTAACTGGAATTCTTCTTAGAGAAGGTATAAATCAATACTATCTTGTTACAACAATGGGAACACAAGGATTTCACGGATAGTTGTCTAATTTTAACCTAAATATTTTGTATAATTTAAAGACAATAAATAACTTGATACTTATTTAGAATATCACACATAAAATGGCTGCGGTAATGTTTTTAAAAAATATATATAGCAATGTAATACGTTCCAAATCTAGATAAGAATAAGTTTTAACCATTTTTCTTTTATTTATGAACTTGATTAAATACGTTTAAAAACTCACACAATTCCATACAGCAATTTAAAAAAATAAATAAAATAACCCGCGCTTTTTTAAGGAAATATTTTCTTTAGAAATTGTCATAAGCAAAAAGATAAAATCTTCAGCAGACGACTTGTTGATTAACTTACATTATTTTTCAAAACCATCACTGTATCATTTTATTTTACGTATATTTCATTTATCCACAAATAAGAAAATACATTTAATAAAAGAAAGCAAAAGCCACCTCACGTACGTAAACGACTTGTTATTGTTTATTTTTAACTTAATATCAAAATATAACGTAAATGAATAATAGAGATAAATGCCTTTTATGTTTCAGAACCATTATTATTTATTTATTAGTTTAATAGTCGACATAATATAAAGTTTAAAAACAAAAATATTTCTATCAAACTAATCAATATTTCCTTTTTGCCACCATGACAAAGTCTAAGGTTTCTTTTCCACTGAGGGAGACTGAGAAAATATATTCAATTATTTTTAATTACTCCCACTTTTTTTTCCGTTTATCGTGACTGTAATAGCATTTTCCTCTTTTAATTTTTTTTTTACGCCTACTCAATTTATCTATTCATTTTTAGTTATAAAGTGTTTAGAGAAAATTAATATATTTTCCCAAATAACAGTAAAGTTAAGAGTAATAATCTAACTTTAATTAAAACCTGTTGACCATCTTTGAAAATAAAATAACAAGGAAGTTGGGATATTTTAAAAGAGAAACTATTTTTTCAACCTAATGACTTCTAGAAAACTGTTTATTTTGTACACACGCTTCGTTTCGCGACATTAAAATATTTACAAGTAAAAGTTTTATGTAGTAAAATGGTAGCCATAATATTTTTATTTAAAAAATCTTTTCTCCCACTTCTGAATTTCAGGTATAATTTCTTCAAGTATTTAAATTCAGAGATTATTAAAAACAAAATTACAAATAATAATAAGCTAATAGAGATTAAGCATTAAAGATTTTTTGAATGTTATGTAGAATAATAGGTAAAATTTAAAGAAAAAACTAATTTCCTGAAAAAAGTATTAATCCAACCCCAAAAAACCATTAATTTTTTTGTTATTTTCTGATGATTATTACAACAGGTTCGATAGTACGGACAAATGAAATGTTTCTTCCGTATGTTTTTTTTAAATTAGGAACGTGTAAGTTAATGGTATAAGATTTATGAATATCAGTGCGACGTCGATTAATTAAGAAAACGAGAAAATCTGAATACAAACCTCGATGGCATAAAAAAATCAAAATTAAAATTAACAAATATCGAACATGGCCCATCCCCATGACGAGCGACAATCCAAAACAAGGGGAGAGAGACTGAAAATTATTTTCTATGAACGAGAGCTTCAATCAAGGGAGATAATTAAAATTTTCGCATTTATTCTACTGGATTTCATTACTTTGTTTTTTAACTGTACAGATTTTTAAAGGGTAGAACTTTAAACATCTTGAAAAGAGAGAAAGATATTTTTTTTTAAATAGAATAAAGCTGGATAAATTATTTCTTTTTAATGTTAAAGAAAATTGTTAAACAAATATGAAAGAAAAAATTCTACGTTTTGTGCTCATCTCGCGTTCACCTCTCTGCCAAATAGAAAACAAGTTAGGTACTCCTGCACTGAAAAGAAACTCGAAACTTTTACCACTTACGGACATAGTAGTAAATAAGTCATATAATATAACATGTTTTCCTAATAATCAGGATTCTCAAAGAAGCCTCAAACAGAAACCTGTCGTTTGATTCCCCTGCTGCCCCAAAATACGCGTACGATTAGACTGACGATTCATAGCTCTAACTTTGTAAAAGAATTTTTCTCAAAACATCATTGTTATCCTTGGTAAAAGAGTTAGTATGAGAACTATACTTTCCAACTCAACAAATCACAAAGATACTAATAAAAATTCAATAATTGAATAAACAAATCAATTAATCCCAAAGTCGATTACAAATTCTCAATACTGCGTTTGACCATTAAATCTATGCATTCAAAATGAAAATAAATCGCAATTAACTGATTTTTAAATATTTATATAACTGCCGATAATTTGTGTGGACGTAACTGAGAGTAAGTCATATGACAAGTAAATCCTTTTAAGAACAACCCACCAATTCTTTCTTCGTTTTAGAGCCAATGAAAACTGATTACTAGTAATAAATACAAGAAAATCAAATCAAAAGTGGAGTGATCACAGTGATGTCATTGACACTGAAAGGAGTGGCACCTAACACAAAGGTCAACATATCTTTCTTTCTCTTTTCCCAATATACAACCTGCAGTCACAGCTGAAACAACAAACAAAATTCAATGATCTACATAAAATGACTATTTTTACTTAGTTCAGTTCTTCATGGTCAACCAAACACAATACTATCAAACCTTCTTACTTTCTTTGCCCAGTCGGCTGGGGCTGTAGAGTACACTGACTGCTTCTCTGCAGAGGGGTAAGACCCCCCCCCCAACGAGTGTCCTGGATATGACACTAAACAATCTGATGGTGAGGTTCCAGCAATGCTGGAGCTTTGGGGAATGCGGAGTACCCCTTCATTGCCATCGCTCCCAGGTCCACTCTGTCCCGGAGTGGTAGCACCTGATAGGGCCTTATCTATGGGTTAAATAGAACTAACAGCATACTTATGCTAAAATGAATTGAGTTAATTGAATAGCTTGAAATAGAAATGTTTTTGACTATTAAACCGTAGTTACACTTAAACTGCGTGCTTATGCTTAACTGAATTATTTCAAATAGAACTGTTTTTCGACATTAAAACTGTATTTACACTTAACTGAATTATTACATATAACTGCTTGAATAGTTTGAAATGGAAATGTTTTTGACAATTAAACTGTGTACTTATGCTAAACGGAACTGTTTTCATCAGAACAGATTATTTACATGAAAATGGATTTGGCGTTAAATAACCTACAAAGGTTGAAATGCCATAAAACCAACCAAACCATTCTTACTTTCTTTTGACTTAAGCATGCCAGATTGCTAGTCTAGAAGTTTCAATGTTTTCACCTAATTTGCTTGTTCTTATATCTTTTTTGTTCATGTTTGTTGTAAGTTATATAAATATGCATATATGTTATCTTCTTGTTCATTTTAGGTTTTGGTTTTAAATGTATTTACCTACCCCTTCACATAACCAGTATGTGACACAATGTCAATTCCTTAAGCAGAGTTTAACAGGTTTAAAATTCAGAGTTTTCCTTCTCCTAGACTGGAAAGTTCAGTCTGCCCTACTATTTACCCATGGCTGGAGAGAGAGATAGTTAGATTCATACCTTCCCCAAGGTTTTTAGCACTATGTGAAATGCAACCAGCTTCATTCAGGGTTTGAATTTGGGTCACTTTATCCATTTCCAGCTATGATAACCATTACACCATGGGCACTTCCGATTTGGTTTTAAATGTATTGGGACTCCAGATTCCTGGAAACCAGGATAACAGGAGACTCTTATTATATGTTTGTGCCTTTAGTGTTTGCCAATAGCCTGGGAGACGGGGGTTTGATCCTAGATCAAGTCATACCAAAAACTCAAAAAATGGTACTAGATACCTCCTTCCTTATCAGCATTATAAGGTACATATCAAGTGTAAAGTGGAGCAATCCAGGCAAAGGAGTAGCACCTGTAGCAGCCACAGATCTATTTCCTTTCACGAATCAATGCCCTCGCCAAGCGATTTGGCTATACACCGACCAATCGCCAGGCAGAGCGCATTGATTCCTTCTCCCTCTCTAGAACTATTTTTTCTAGTCCTTTTGGTAGTCAGCTGACAACCTCAGAAAGCATCTAGCTCACAGCCATGACAGACCTCTCTCGCCTTCACAGAAGAACACGCGGCTACTAGCTGCACACACAGAAGAACCAGCCTTGCAGTCAGTCACACGAGCAACTTTCTACAGTGACACACGCACCCACACACTTTCTACAAACTCAAAGACCAACATACTAACCGGCAACACCAAAAGGGACACTTTCTCACTCTTACTCTTTTACACCTGCTACTATAATAAAACTTTCATTGTTGTGTTCACAAAAGAAGTTTCATTATTCATTTGTGATGTCAAATAATTTATACTGTTATGGAAACAAACCATTTCAAAACACTAAACACCCTCCTTTACATCTCAGTATAGTAACTATTGTAAAGGGAGCCTTCGGATCGCCCTTGATTAAGGTTGCCAACTTAACTTTATGTAACAAAAGTATATATGGCCATGGAATTCAAATGAAAAGGAAAATATATTTATTGAATTTCAAAGTTGATATTACATTGTCAAACATAATTATTCATGCATAATGAAAATATGTAAATACATTCAAAATATAACATATATTCAAATAACATTTTTAGCAAATGCAAAAATATTCTTAGCAACATCTAAAATGCATTCAGGTTAGTTTTCATTCACTTGCTGGTCCTATAATCTTGTTTGGTCATAGGGGCACTGTTGAAGTCTGAGTATTCTAACCTAATAGTTATAAATACTGAGTTATGTCCCTTGTCTATGTATTTTGTGTTGTAATAAACATTGTGGTCGGTCCGAGCATGAGTTCTCTAAGTTAATATGAAGTTGAAAAAAACAGGCACTACTCATGTTGTTTGTCTTCAGCAGGAATAGCCTGGCACAGTTTATTCCTCTTCATGTCTACAATTGGTTTGAATTCAGTTTTCCTTCTCAGTTGCCATAGTAAGGTTAAAGAGCCCAGTCTGCCCTACTATTTATCTCTAGTTGGAGAAAGAATAATTGCATTAATACCTTTCTCAGGGGCATTAGTGAAATGCAAACAACTTTGTTCAAGATGTGAATTTGAGTAACTGAGTCCACATTCTACAACAACAACAATTATGCCACAATCATCACATTCAGGTTAATACACAATAATACTTTAATCAGTAAATTGGCCAACCATTCATGAGGGGTGACCTAAAGGCTCCTTTTTCAAAAGTTACTACACTAAGGTATAGGAGAGGGCACAACTCCTTTCCCGAGATTGTTCCACTTACCCTTGAGCCACACCTTACAATGCTGAGTGTTAAGCAAAGAGGTATCAAGTACCATCTTTTGAGTCTTTGGTATGACTCAATTGGGTATTGAACCTCGGTCTCCTGGACCATTTTTGAAAACTCTAACCTTTATGCCAATAGTCAACATTTGATATTCTTTGGGAGATATCAGAAAGACATATACCAAATGATAAATATAAAAACTTTGTCACTGCCTACATGAAAGCAGCCGCAGAGTATATATCAACTAAACCAAGAGCCAAATGTAGAGTTCCATGCAAGTCACAAGTAGTTAGGAAAAAACAAGATAACTAAAAAAAAAAGCATCCTTACTCAATAAAAGAAACCCAACAAATGCTAACATGCAGAACTTGAAAAAGCTCAGTAAGAACAAACCAACACATACCAAAAAGAGCAATTAGAATACATTCCAGATCAAATTGATAAAATTAGAAATTCAGTTGACAATAATCAATCAGAAATAGCATGGCAAACAGTAAATGAAGTGAATGGAAAGAAGAACATATTGAGAGCAAAACTAAAAGCTGCTTGCCAAAAAAAAAAAAGTCTGAAGTGGAAAGAACATTTCAAGAATCTGCTTGGAAACCCTCACGAAATCACTGACAAACTTATCCAAAAAATCATTAATAGCCAACTAGAGATAAAACTAAGTTTATTGAGGAAGAATTTGATGTAGTATAGAAAAAATTAAAAACAAAAACTGCGGGTCTGAAGTTTGGAAGACAAGAAAATTTAATGACATACTTTTCTGATTATGCAACGCAATATATTAACAAAGCACAATAGAAAAATGGACAAAAAGTTGCATCCTTCCATTCCCTCAAAAAGGTGACCTTAGAATCATTAATAACTACAGAGGCATAATTCCAACAGCTATAGCCGCTAAGGTTTATGATGTCCTGCTTCTCAGTTATATCCCGCCTGAAATTAAGAAGGTTTTTCGAAAAAATCAGAATGGCTTTTGAAGAAATCACTCCACAATCTCTCAGATTCTGACAATCTGATGAATCATCAAAGGAATATTGGCAAAGAATCTCAAGACAACACTGCTGTTCATTGACTTTTCTAAGGCATTCAATTCCATACAGAGAGAAAAGATGGAACAGATACTTCAACCACTATAATGATGCTTTATGGAAGCATGAAAGCAATGGTTTGCTCACTTGATGGAGAAACCAACTTCTTCATCATAGTTGCTGGAGTCTTATAAGAAGATATATTGGAAGTGCCTATGGTGTAATGGTTATCATCATAGGAAATGGACACGACGACTCGAGTTCAAATCCTAGACAAGATTGATTGCATTTCACATAGCACTAATACCCTTGGGAAAGGTATGAATCCAATTATTCCCCCTCCAGCTGTGGGTAGATAGTAAGACAGACTAAGTTCTTCAGCCTTGGTGAGGCAACTAGTCTAGGAGAAGGAAAACTCTGAATTCAAACCTGTTAAACTCTGCTTAAAAATTGACTTTGTGTCATGTCCTGCCCAAGCTGAGGGGTTGGTAAATATGGATATATTAGCCCCATATTTGTTTATACTCTGCCAAGACTATGTACTTTGAATATCAATAGATCTACTAAAAGAAAATGGTTTCACTTTAAAGAAGGCAAGAAACAGACAATATCCCACAGAAACAGATGCAGACTATGCAAACATCCCTGGTCTTCTCACAAATACATCAGTGTAATATCCTAACTAATAAAAAGGGAAATAACCTCCGGCACCACAAGGGTTACGGCCCCTACTACATCCGGGGATTTAGTTAATAAAAGGGATACCAGGCATAGTAGCAGGTTGTTCATCTTCCCTCTGTCTTTAATCATCATCCATCCTGTTGATTCACTGCAGTAGTAATCAATACCTAGTAAGTATCGATTACTTCAAATACAAAACATTATAATTAGTCCAAGCAGATTCCTGACTACATAGTCTTGAGCAAGCAGCTGGAGGCATTGGTCTCTACATGAATGCAAATGAAACAGAGTTCAAGTGTTTTAAGCAAAAAGGAGCCATCTCTACTTTAAATGGCAAGCCTTTATAATCAGTGAACCAGTTCACATACTTTGATTACAATATCTCATCTACTGAAAGTGATCTCAACCTATACCAAGTGAAGGTGCAGAGAGTATTAGATTGGAATACATCAAACCCTATCACTGTGTGCAAATTATTAGTATTAGATAATAATACTTGAAACCATATAATTGTGTACAAATTATTTGTATAATTCTCCACAAAGGAGGATTAATATTTGTTTCTTGAAATTATATAATTGAAAACTAATTATAAATATTACAGAGAAATACTTGAAACCACATAACTCTGTACAAATTATTTGTATTAGATAAGAATTCTGGAAACCATATAATTATTTATAAACTACTTGTATTAAGAAAAGTTACTCAAAACTACAATTAACCGGCCATTGGCCTAATGAGCAGAGAGTTCGCCAATGGTCTGGGAGATTGGGGTTCAATCCCTGGTCGAGTCATACCAAAGACTCAAAACATGGTATTTGATGCCGCCTTACTTAGCACCATAAGGTAAAGATTAAGGGTAAAGTGGAGCAATCCAGGGAATGGAGTAGCACCCTCCCCAACACCTTGGTGTAGTAGCTATTGAAAAAGGAACCTTTGGGTCACCTTTGACTAAGGTCGTCAACTATACTTTATTATCATTAGGTGCTTGAGGCTATAAAATTGCTTGTCAAAAAAACAAACAAACAAAAAAAAAACAACTAACAAGAATTGACATTCCCTAAAACCAACCAAGCAACCAATCTAAATTAATCAACATAACTAGATATTTTTGTATTTCCTGGTTTACTTTGACCAGCTTTTGTTTCTCGAGAATTTAATAGACTGATAGGTTATTCACTTCCTCAATCATAATAGTTCTTCAGCTTTATAGCAAGAAGAGAATGAAAATATGGGATTCACAGAGAAATCTAGAACAATGCTATTAGGGGTGCTCAAACAAAACCTTGACTGGTACTACACAATAACACCCAGAATTATTTTCATGGTCACTATGGTTATCACTACCTGAAGATAAACAATGTAAATGATCTCGGAATACTTCAAGTAAGAATAGACGACTGACAAAACAGCAGAAGATTAATAGATGGCATCCCAAAGACTGGACGGATATCATCTTCAGTTAAGGACAATGCAGGATTCCAAAAACCCAAAAACATTTTGTATTTCTATTTTACTTTGGCCTAATAAACGGGCCATTGGCTTAATGGATAGAGTGTTTGCAAATGGTCTGGGAGACTGAGGTTCAATCCCTGATCAAGTTATATCAAAGACTTAAAAAATGGTACTTGATACTACCTTGCTTAACACTCAGCATTATAAGGTACATATCAAGGGTGAAATAGAGTAATCCAGGGGATGGAGTAGTGCCCTTCCCTACACCTCGGTGTAGTAGCTATTGAGAAGGGAGCTTTCAAGTCGCCCTCGACTATGGTTGCCAACTTTATTTTACTTTATCTAGAACAAAGCTACTATATCACACTGTCAGCTGGGCTTAGTATAAGCTATGTCCTCCCTGCAGAGGAGTAAGACCATCTTCTTGCCTAAAAAAAGAGGTGTCCTAGGTATGGCACTTAACTGCATCTGATGGTGAGGCTCCAGTCCTGGAAGTCTGGAGAGTGTGAAGTACCTCTTCATTGTCATTACTCCCAGGTCCACTCTGACCCAGAGCACTATTATGAATTTACCCAACCCCTTCACTATGAACAGGATGTCACAAAAGGTCAATTTTTTCTTTTAAGTGAAGAAAGTAAGTTTTCCTTTTCCTAGACTGGTTGCTAAACTAAAGCTAAAGAACCCACTCTATTCTACAATCTACCCATAGCTGGTAGTACCTGTTAGGATCCCCTCTGTAGGTAAAATATAACTGTTAAAAAATTATTTATATTCAATAGAACTGTGTGCAAACAAAAAAACCTCTTATCCCTAACCTCAAGGCATACTATAACCCTAGATGGATTGATATGCCATTAAAATCAATCAATCTAATCAAGGCTACAATAATACATATGAAGATGAGTGTTTGTATAAAACTAAACCTGCTCAAGCTCTATTATATGATTCTCAACTGTCTGTTTTAAATGTAATGTATTTAAATTCTGATTTAAATGAATTTTTAAACCCCCACACTCCAGATTTAGGTCAATTAGTATGGCCATTTCAAACAAATCTTAATATTATTGCAACAATTTTACAATAACTAACCAGCTGACACATCTCACACATACAGACACACACACACACATGCACACACATACAGAGATACATACATAGACACATGCACACCCACATGTACACACATATGAGGGTTATTCAAAAAGTTCTGATCCTCATTCAGAAAGATCAAAGCTGAACACATTTTTGTTGTGGCAACACACTACCACTTCTTAGGAAAATTAGTTTTTCAATTTTTATAAGAAGTGGTAGTGCATTGCCGTAATAAAAGTGTTCAGCAATCCTCTTCTTTCTGGGTGAGCTTTCAAACTTTTTGAATGACTCTAGTATATGTGTACACACAGGCAAACATACATTTGAACATATGCACACACACACACACACACACACATATATGTCTACACTTGCATACACACATGCATGCACATGAGCACACGCATGTATACACACCCTCATATGTACACAACAATAATAGCAGACTTACAAGGCGCAGAAGCAAAATTAGGAATATTCTAGTATAATAACAAATTACTCTATTATGAAACAAAATTAGTTTTAGTTTTAAAAAATAAACAACAAAATAAGAAGATTGACATAAAACAGTAAATTTGCTCAATATGGCCACTATTTTTTTCAATTATTGTGTCAGCACACCTTTGAAACAATTTGCATGCCTTCAAAATAAATTCTTCAGACATTTTATTTCATTCCTCTCTAATAGCATTCTTAAGTGAACCAATATTTGGATGGGAAGTTGTGTTGTTTTCTAAAATGCCCTAAATAGTGTAATCAAGGGGGTTATGGTCTGGGCTTGATGGAAGCCATAAAGAAACTCTGATTATTTCAGAAATATTTTTTGGTTTGATTCAGTGTTAAGCAAATAGATTCTTTCTTTTCTTGCTCACTCATATTGGGCTAAATTTTAATGAAAAAGTGCTTGAATACGAGAGCTAATCATGAAATTTTAGATTTATTGCCTTTTTTCAAAAATCGGACTAATCAGACTAAAAAAATGTTTTGAAAATTATTCCATATTTTGCTTCTGCACCCTGTACAAATTACTCTTGGAATCAAATCTTCTTTACTCATCCTTTGAGCTAAGATTAAAATGTTGTAATTGTTCTCTCTCAGTTGTGTAATTGTCTTCAAACAGAACAAAGCAAAACTGTAGATGACCCTAGTCCCAGGGATTCCAGCTCTGCAGCAATTCCTTCCCAATTGTACCAAAGAGAAGTGTAGGAGCAGTCTGATGCCAATGTGATCATGGGACTGAGCTGTTTTTGACCTTATTCAAGCTTATATTTATGGGATCCTTCATTAACTTGCACCTGAGGAGGTATGATCAGACAGAAACTCTCAGTGTCAAGTTGCAAATACATGACAATGATTTTGTTTCATCTCATTAATAAAGCTGCAAGTATTCTACAAAAGATTTAATTCTTGCTTCATTCGCTTTTGACTTTCCATCTCATTGTAAAGTTGTTAATTGTGTTTCAGTCTGTCAAAAGCAAACACATCCTAACTAAGTAAAACAATGAAAAAAAATTCACTCAAGTGTTTATCGTATTATGTATAAAAGCATTTATTTAGAAGTCACAGAATGGTATTATCTTTAATGTGTTCTTTGTTTCAACTTGCTCTGCTCGCTTGAACTCTGACCTGAAGGTATGTATGATCTAAGTGACATTGTCATCTGAAATATCCTTGTTGAACTAAGTTTGGTTTGGTTTGGTTTGGTTGGGTCTTATGGTATGTCAACCATTGTAGGTTATTTAATGACAAATCCTCACCCAATAACGGCAACAATCATCTAAGAGCCCATTAAAAGTAAACAGAGGAAGTAGAAAGAGCCATTATTCCCCTCTACTCACTTTTATATCACTTGGGTACTGTCACTAAATCACTCTCTTTAATGTTTATTTAAACTAATTTGTAGATAGATAATGTTATTAAACTAGATTTCTTCAATCAAATAATAATTTTAAAAAATTTCCCCATTTTTTTCCTTTTTTACATTTATCAGAAGTCTAAAAAGAAGGGGAAATTTTTCTTTTAAATAAATAACTCTCTTACCAGTTCTGAGATGGGAAGATAGATTTTGTTTACATTTAATTGATTTTTTGTACCAATCAGTTATCACTTAATTTGCACTTAAAATCAAAATGTTATTTTTTGACCTTTGGAAACAGATAATGCAGGAGGATTTTTCATTAGTTTCTATGCATGCCTGACTTTGTCCATTAGTTTGTCTGTTACTGAAGGGCAAATGTAGACATTTATTGATTGGGAGTTTTTCGAACATTTTAGATGTTTGACCTCTTTATGGAATCCTTTATCAATTCTTTACAGATCTTTTGATACTGTGTTACAAGAATAGTGTAAATCCTAACAAGTTTGTAATAGTGTAAATCCTAACAAGTTTGTAACAAAATGTTGCCTAATATAGTAGCTAAAGAGTTTTCTAGGTACTGTGATAAAAGGGTAATGCCGAAATCAATTATAAGTAAAATGAGGAAACAATAAAACAAATAAGAGGGGGTTGAGTTGAAACAGACATTGTCTTTTTGAGTATTATTTTTGGTAATATATTCAGCCAAACATTCAGAAATTTGAAACACTTCAGTTAGGGCAGAGGAGTCTTCTGGGCTCTGTGATAAAAGGTTAATGGTGAAATAAATTGTAAATAAAACAAATAAACAACAAAACAAATAAGTGGAGGTTGAGTTAAAACAGACATTGTCTTTTTATTCATTATTTTTGGTAAAGAGTAATATTTTACCAAATATGCTTTGGGTGAGTATTCATTTTTGTATGTGTACAGTGTACTGACATGCCACTACTGAATTCCTAACAGGATAAAACTTAGTTTTCATGGGGAAATTTGGGACTTTAATTTTCATTTCCACCTGGAAAATCTAATATCTGTCTTCTTCAACAACTGGACTGCTACTGATCAACAAGGTGAATTCTAGTATTCCAACCAATAGCTTTTTGGCAGCTACAGAGAAAATTTATTTTTGGAAAATATGATACAAGTGGGTCTTTTTTTGATTAAATACTTGGGTTAGGGATTGTTACAATTGAACAATATAAAAATTGTTCTATGCAAGATATTTGATTATCTGGCCTTGAGGAAATCTTTTTTGCCATCAATCTTTGAATATTAATCTTTTTACTACTGTGTACAATGGTTGTCAAATTTCTCACACCATGCTACATGCAAATATAATCAAATTTCATACTATATTCCATATTTTTGACTCATTAAGGAATCCCCAAATATGATTTCAACAATGAACACGTTGTGCCATATTCATTGATAAAAGTGCAAGAAAACATAGAGAGCTCCTATTCAAGTTACAACTAATATAAAAACTAGTGAAATAACTCTTTTGTATGCATAGACCTTTAATTTCTTGTTTCTAAATGACAGTGTCCTTGGTTAAGACATTAAACTGCATTCAGTTCTGCAGCTCTAGTTCTGGAATTTGGAAGAGTGAAGACACCCCTCTGATGCCATTACTCTCAGGTCCACTCTGATCCAAAGTGGTCATAACTGTTCGGGCTGAATCTATGGATCAAATATATCTGTTTGAGATAATGTTTGGATTTTGAACTATGTTAATATATTAGATTTTAAAACATTGATGTTATAATAAACAGTTTAAAATGATTGTGAATTTTATTATTTACTTGAAACCATATAATTACTTGCAAATTATTAGTATTAGACAGTAATACTTGAAATTATATAAATGAAGATTAACATCCAATGTAGTCTATGCTCTTAATTGATCTGGCATATATATATATATATAATTCTCTTAATACCCTGTCCAGTGGCAAAAGCTGCTTGGTAGCGCCAGGAGTGGCAGTACTGCCTTGAGCTACTGAAACTGTGTTATCACCCCTGGTTGGCGGCTGATGAGGACATGGTATCGCACATGCTTTCACACGTTGTATGATAAAAAAATAAAAAATAAAATAACAGTATAAAAATTATTTGTATTATACAGGCGTATTGGAACCATAAAACTGTATGTGAATTATTAGTATTCAGAATAGTAACTCGAAGTTATAATTGTTTGTGAATAATTGTGATTAGATTAGAATAATTAAGAATAATTACTTGCAAAAACAGGAAGAAAATCCTAACTTTGGAATTAAATAACCATATAAATGTTTATATACCATAAAACCACAGGGTACGTAAGCAAAATTAGTAATATTCCAGTATAATAATAAACAATTCTATTATAAAACAAGATTAGTAACAACAAAATAAGAAGATAGACACAAAACAGATAATTTACTCAATATGGCCATCATTTTTTTTCAATTATTGTATCAACACACCTTTGAAATGATTTGCATGCCTTCAAAATAAATTCTTCAAACATTTTATTCCATTCCTCCTCAATAACATTCTTAAGTGAACCAATATTTGGACGGTAAGTTGCATTTGTTTTGTTTTCTAAAATGCCCCCTCTCCCCATATAGCATAATCAAGGGGGTTAAGGTCTGGGCATAATTCTTGTTTAATTGCTGTCCTCAGTTTTCTCATGGACTTTCAATTCATTAGCGTGCTTTCTTATCGATATTGTAGGGTCCTTCTAAATTGCTGTAGTGAGAGCAGTTAAAAAGCCTTCTTTTCACTTTTTGTTCAGTCCTCCACTCCCACTTTTTTCTTAAAAAGCTTTTTTCTGTAAAAGAATTTTTTTTTACTTTGTATACCGTAGACAAAGAAGATCTGGCTTGGTTTCAGCGTTAAGCAAATCATAGATTCTTTGTTGTTTCTTTTCTTGCTCACTCATATTGGGCTGAATTATAATACAAAAAGTGCTTGAATAATAGATCTAATCATGAAAATTTAAATTTATCACATCTTTTTCAAAAATTGGACTCATCAGACTAAAAAAAACATTTAAAAAATTATTCCATATTTTTGTAAAATATACTGATGCAGGGAAATACGAAACACTGACAACTCTCTGTTGTTCAGATACGAAACGTTTATTAACTTCTTGACTTTAGTTTTTCAACACGAGGAGAGAGAGACACAATTTTTACTATGCTGACTGTACTATCTGACCCAACAAACGTGCTGCGCATCTCGTAGCCCCCAGCTGGACTGGCCCAGCCCAGAGTCGGAACTCAACTAACGTCTTTTTCAAAATCACCAAATTCTCAGCCCATCGCTTCCGGGCATGACGTCATTCACACCCCAGTCACATTTCCTATCTGGGGTTTTTATTATGGCCTTTGTGATTGTTATATCCTCTGCGCACAAGCATGAACTGTACTCAATGTGTGTGCACCAGCACTAAGAGCCGAATAGTTCCAAGCCCAACCAAACCAAATGATAAAAATGATTAATATAAAAAAATCATTCCGTAATTATATAACATTTTGTTTCCTCACCCTGTAAACCAACCAAACTATTTAGTGCAAACTTATAGACAATAATGAATGAGAATGAATAAGAAAAATGAATGAGAATGAATAAGAAAAATGAAAGAGCAGAGTAGTTTTTACATTTGTCAATTCATTTCACTGTGTCTGCAAAACAAATCTTGATCTAATAGATCTTATAGATAAGTACTTCAGCTCATTCATTCATTGGATTAATGAATCATCATATATCTTCAAATTGATAATTCCTTATGAGAACATATAAAGAAGCTAGAGCTCATATTTAAAATATATACACACTTGAATTTCGAAATGTTACAGGTTAGCTATATTGTAAAAATTGCTTCAGCTAGTAGCTTGGTTAAAAAGAAACAAAACAATGAATAGATAAATAAAATATAAAACAAATAAGAATACTCCTGGTAATGTTATAATGTTCTTGTCCTGGCTTAATCTACATACCACTTTTAAATGTCAGACTGATAAGGAAGCTAATGTGGGCAGATTTAGGAATTTATGTAAATGTGGTCAGTAGAGGCCAAAAATAGACCAATAAATTGGAACATAGTCATGAGACAATATATTCAAGTGTTAAAACTGTTGGTGCATGTAATTGCTATAATTCTGTATTTGCCAACATATTGGACCTCGACCAACCTGCTAGTTTAACTCTTTTACATCTGCATTGTTGATAACACAATCACATTATTAAGGTCAATGTGACTGCTGAATAATCTATATATAAGGTGCCCTGGGTATGACACTAAATTACATCTGATGGTGAGGCTCCAATTCTGGAGATCAGAGGAGTGTGGACTACTCATTCATTGCTGTTACTGTTCAGTGCTTGTTTGGGTCCTGTTAATGAGTCAAATAAAAATTATTTGTATTCAATTGAACCATGGCCCAGTCACCTAGGGCAGCAGAATATATCAATTACATCTCTGCAGAGGGGTAAGACTCCTCCAACGAGTGTTCTGGATATGACTCAAAACAATCTGATGGTGAAGCTCCAGTAAAGCTAGAGCTTCGGGGAATGTAGAATACCTATTCACAGCCATCACTCCTAGGTCTACTCTGACCCAGAGTGGTAGCGCCTGATAGGGTCCTATCTATGGGTCAAATAGAAGTAAACTGAACTGTTTGAAATAGAACTGTTTTTGACATTTAAACTGTGTACCTATGCTCAACTGAATTGTTTTAAATAGAACTTTATATGTATAAAAATGGATTCAGCATTTAATAACCTAGAATGGTTGATATGCCATAAAACCAAACCAATCAATTTGATCATGTGTAACAAAAGAAAAAAAGAAATGACCACACAAAAAATCTAAATGAATGTGATTCTTGAACCTTTAGTTATAAAATAACCCTATACAGGTTGATATGTCATTAAAATCAATCAGTAAATCAAATCTATATACAAGATCAACTTATATCTGTGGTCAAACTAATGCCATGTATTTATTTTCACAGAAATTACAAAAGATAAAGTCCACATGCAGAACTTCAAAATTTGTCTCAATTTCTTAGATGAAGTGTGATAATTCTTATCACTTAGAATATTCAGACTATTGTCTTCACTTCACTGTTATAGTCACAATGTTTCAGCTGATACATCCTTTAGCCTTCTTCAAGTGTTTCATGTTGAACTCAGAAGCCCACACAGAACTTTTAACAAACAGAACCCATTATTTAATCCATGAAATTAGATTGTTCTCAGTTCATTAACTATGACTGGATATAATACTAATACAAATAATTTGCAAGCAATTATATGGTTTCAAGAATTCCTGTTTAATACAAATAATTTGTAAACTGTAAATTTATATTTGTGGGAGTGACCCACTTTTTCACAGCAGTGATGACAGCATCATTTTTAGGAAGATGTTATCTGCCCAGTCTGTCTTTCCTCAGTCCAGTTTGTGCAGATGATGTAGAAGAGAAGATGACTTACCTGGTGTAATAAAGCCAGCACATATATGCCTGGTGTGCAAAATGTGTGGTGGGTTTGAAAGCAAAAAAACAAAAACATGGCTGCCCTAACACCTTAGTTTAAGATGAAATACAGTCTCTAGTGAGGAGAATTTGCAAGAGTGGCATATGCAAATTTTTCAAAGTGAATGTATCAGCTAAGCATAAAAACACTGTGTGAGAGAAACAGCAAGATATTTCTTGTTGGTGGAGATTGTTCTAAGCTAATTTTTGTTAACGGAGATTTGTTCTGAGCAAAGGGAGATCACTGTGAAAAAAATACTTGGATCTATTTCATTCAGTTTTATTTCAGATGAGTTGAGTGAGTTATTCTTCAATTTGAAGGTCTAAAAAGTCAACTGAATGTAGTCAATCACTTACATAACTGTTCCCAAGGAGGTGCACTTGATGTAATAGTTATCATTGTAGGACCCTGGACAAGGCTGATTTCACTTTCTATTAATGTCCTTGGGAAAAGAACATTAATAGAAATAATAAGGCTGAAAGGACATTAATAGAAATAATAAGGTTGATTTCACTTTCTATCGATGTCTTTGGGAAAGGCACGAATTCATTTGTTCTGTTATGAGTATGGTCTTATACATTTCCAGCTTGTTGGTTTACCAACTCTCTCTGTGGCCATGTTTTGTTTGAAAGATGTACATATGGAAGATAATACAATCTCTCTGGGCCTTTTTTTTTGACGGCCGGGTTGGTTTGTTGGAACAAGTTGACAGGGTGTTGGCTACTCAGAGACAGAAAAAACTCTCTGTTAACAACTATCTATTGAAACACAATGGTGTAACAATAATAGTCACTTTTGTTGTGTCTGAGAAACAGACAATTGAGGTATTTGGCTGGTGCTGTCTTTCTATGTTACTTGGGGAGTAAGGCTTTTCCAGGAGAGGCTTTATTTCTTGGAGAAATTTCTTTTCTTATTTTCTTATCTTTGATATGGACATCAGATCTCTTCTCTCATCTAACCCTAAAAACATCTATTTTTATTGAGGATTTCCCTGGGAAAAAATATTCCAGATTGGCTAACCAATTACAGATTATTTCTATTATTTGCCAGCCAATCAAAAGCACTGATCTACGTTTGTGGGAAGAGTATCCCTTCCACCTATCAGGTTTTAATTGGTTATCCAATCAAGCCACACTATAGGGGTTTGATTAATTAAAGGTCCCAGCTCCTGCCTTGTGGGGGGTATCTCCTTTCACATTAGCCAAAATAAATCATAGATCATATCAATCTATCCAATGATTTGACCTTTTAACCCCAATAGGTGGGCAAAAGATGTCATGATTTAAAATGGATCAATGCACTTACAAAACCCCAAAATTGCTTACTTTTTGTTTTGACACTTAGAAAATTTGCTTTGTATTGATTTTTTAAGGGGGGGTGTCCTCGTGGTGTAATGGTCAAAGCGATGGACTGCGGAATTGTAGTAAGCGAGTTCGTTCTCCAGTCGCGCTATTACAATCACTTTCGGGCAAATACCCTTGGGAACCCCCTTATCCTCCCAGCTATGGGTTAAATAGTACCACTACTGTTCTTCTAGGAGAATAGCATTGGCCTTAAATAACCTACAAAGGTTGATATGTCATTAAAACAAAGAAACCAAACCTGATCTTTTAAATTGACTTTTGAATTTCTTTCAAAGTCAATAAGTCTTTTTTATGTTATTATAAAAAGAACATTACATTTTCCTAAATAAAAAAAAAAATCATACTCTCCATGATTTTTTAGCACCTGTGAATACCTCATATTGTCATATGAATAAATAGTAGGGCAGACTTGGTTTTTTACTCTTAATCAGATTAAACCAGTCAAGAAAGAAAAGGTTTGGTTGGATTTTATGGCATATCAACTGTTGTTGGTTATTTAATACCAAATCCTCTTTATACATATATTTTAAATATATATGATTTGTAAACACAATGTGTTGTAACATTTTAAATCAGTCTCAGTTCATTTTTTTGCACACAGTTAAATGGTTCCAAGTATTGCTATGTATCACAAATAATTCAATTAAACTTCCATAGTTGTTGTCTATCGCACCACGTTTTTGACCAAGTAAACCTCTGGCCGGCTTGGGTAGGATTTGAAACCGCTATCTTCTGACAATGCTTACCTGGAACCGTAGAGACTCAACGCCTCTATCCGCTGCGCCACAGGCCCTAAAGGAAGGCAGTAATTACTGGGGATATGGTTACAAGACTCAGCATTCCTATCCGAGGTCGCAGTAAATCACCTGAAGAAGGCCAGCGGTGAAATTTGGCCGAAACATAGTGAAAGAAGAAACAACACAAAAAATACCAAGATGAGGACAAAAAGTCCGCAATAAATAAAAAATTAATTCCCAAGATTGATTTACTTTTACTTTATTTTAGGCATCCCAGACAGATCTACATAATAATATTTCCATTTTTGTATACATTTTGCCATAGCACAACAAGAATTGGCTCATTGTAATGAGCTTTTTATTAATGCGATAGCATTAAAATGCTTTAATTTGGTTGGTTGGGTTTTATGGCATATCAACCTTTGTAGGTTATTTAACACCAAATCCATTTTTTATGTAAATAATCCCTTCTATTTAAAAGAATTCAGTTTAGCATGAGTACACAGTTTAATTGTCAAAAACATTTCTATTTCAAACTATTCAAGCAGTTATATGTAACAATTCAGTTTAGTGTAAGTCCAGTTTCAATGTCAAAAACAGTTCAATTTCAAACAATTCAGTTTAGCATAAGCAAGCAGTTTAAATGTAAGTACAGTTTAATTGTGAAAAACATTTCTATTTCTTGCTATTCAGTTTAGTCAAGAAGTTCTAATTCAGCTAATTCAGTTTTGTATAAGTACAGATTTTGTTTACACACAGTTAAAAGTCAAAACAGTTCTATGTTAAACAATACAGTTGAGTGTAAATACAGTTTCAATGTCAAAAAACATTTCTATTTTAAGCTATTCAGTTTAGCATAAGTATGCCGTTAGTTCTATTTAACACATAAATAGGGGCCTATCAGGTGCTACCATGCCGGGCCAGAGTGGACCTGGGAGCAATGGTAATGAAGGGGTGCTCCGTATTCCCCAAAGTCCCAGCTTTACTGGGACCTCACCATCAGATCGTTTAGTGTCATATCCAGGACACTCGTTGGGGGGGGTCTTACCCCCTCTGCAGAGGTGTAGTCAGTGTATTATTCTACAGCCTCAGCCGACTGTGCAATAAAATGCTTTAAGAAGATAAATTAATTTGCAAATTAATAAGAATAATGTTGAGTCTTTGATTGCTTAAAAATTGACCTTTTGTCACATCCTACCCGTGGTAAAGAGATTGAGTAAATACACACAGCACTGATGAAATGCTTTACCCACTACCTGCTGGTGCTTACATTTCTTTTTTTTATGGTGTCCATGAAGACTAAGCAAGTGTCAATGAATGTCAGTGGATGCTATTTTTCCTGTAGGCAATTTTACTGACATACCTCTGTTTTCATGCCTGATGCCATTTTGCCAAACTGCAGTTAAGCTGGTTTCTGACAAAATAAAAAAAAATATGGGTTATTGGCATGAGGGTTCAACTTCTATTGCCATACTACCATCTGTTTCTGATATTGTGTGACAATATAACAATATAGGAGGCATTACTTTCAGAGCAAAATCTGGTCGAAATACATCGCCAGTGACTTGATGGAAAAATATTGTTTGTTAGCTGAAAACTTGCTCTATCTAATAGTATCATTGTGCTCCCTACACCTGTTGTAGTTTTTTGTAGAAATAAATAGGCTTTATTTGAGAGCAATTCTCATGCAAATTAATGTAGTGTTTTGTTTTGTCTTGCTAATCATTTATTAATGAGTACTAAGACTTCAGTTTAGTGGGTATTTTAACTAGAATCACAAATAGCAATAAAATATCAACTGTTTGTTGGTGAGAGCTGTGTTTACCGCATCTAAAAAAAATCAGCAGACGATGTTTTTAAGTCATACTGAATTATCTCCCTTCATTCAGCGTTTATAAAAGCAGAAAACGAGTGTTAGAGACGTAGGACATATTTGCCCAAACTGCATTGCAAATTACAATTTGGTAAAAGCATTTAATATTTAATCAATTATTAGAAATGCTACTTAATGTAGTGGAGGAAACACAATCATACATTTCTTCAAGATTAATTTATACATTCATTTTATTTATTTATTTTTTACTAAGTGCTTGTTTTGAGAATTTTTTTTCCTAAAATAAAAACGTAAAGCTTTCCAAATTACAAAATGCTTTAGCTTTAATTCGTTTTTTATTTTACGATTCAGAAGAGATTTTTTGCAAATGTTGCTTTTCAGAATTTTTTAAAATCACTAAAAAATATTGGAAGGTTTGGAATGGAATCTGATAGTTTGAGGAAAAAGACAATTTGGGAAATCAGAATTGACATGTTTCACAAGTGGTCGAGCATCATTAGAATGAAAATGTATTTATCTACTCTAGACCCCACCCCAAAAAACAATTCTTATAATGCAAGGGCGAAATGAGTAGCACCCTTCCCTACACCTAGGTGTAGTAGCTATTGAAAAGGGAGCCTTTGGATTACCCTTGACTATGGTCATCAACTTTACTTATATATATATATATATATATATATATATATATATATATATATATATATGTTGGAATGATAGGTTGTGATGAATCTGACAAGATGATAAAAATAAGTGGAAAGATGGATAAATCAGACACTTACAAAAGTTTAGTAGTAGTGATATTTCATCCTTTTTATTCTGAGGAAGTTCTTGGAATAAAAAGAATGAAATATCACTACTACTAAACTTTTGTAAGTGTTTGATTTATCCATCTTTCCACGTATATATAATCAATCAGGTAGACCAGGGTTCAATCCCAGGTTGAGTCATACTAGACTCAAAAAATGTTACTGGGTGCCTCCTTGCTTAATACTCAGTATTGTAAGGTACGGATCAAGAGTAAAGGGGAGCAAATCAAGGAAAGGTGTAGCACCCTCCCCCTACATCTCGGTGTAGTAGCTAATGTAAAGGGAGCCTTTGGGGGTGCCCTCAACTATGGTTGCCAACGTTACATTATTTTATATGTATATATAAAGAGAAAAATTGAAAAACAAAGTAATCGAAAGTGAAGAATTCATTGTGAAGGAAAGTTGATGTCAAACATTTCGGTTTTAATGAACCTTCATCATGACTTGAGAATGGTAATAGAACAACAATGGATGAGTAATAAAATGCAAAAAACTCTCCTCCTCTGTTTTTTGCATTTTATTACACATCCATCATTATTTTATCAACACTTGTTATCACCATTCTAAAGTCCTGATTTATTATTTATTATACATTTATTCATATATATATTTATACATATTTTATATTTATACATATCATTTATTATACATCCATCATTATTTTATCAACACTTTTTATTACCATTCTAAAGACCTGATGAAGAATCATTAAAACCGAAACATTTTAACATCAACTTTCCTTCACAATAAATTCTTCACTTTTGATTTTTTTGTTTTCCGATTTTTCTCTATACGGTTGAATTCCTTTCCATTATTTACTTCCACACACACACACACACACACACACACATATATATATATATATATATATATATATATATATATATATATATATATATATATATATGCAGTTTTATTTAGATTTAGTCATTTTTTTGTTGTGTCTTTTAGTATTTGTTTACCTGACCTCTCTGCCACAGGCAAAGATGAAACACATGGTCAACTTTTGAGCAAAGTACTGTTGGTTTGAATCCGGAGATTTTCTTCTCTTAGACTGGTTGCCTTACCAAAGTTAAAAAATCCAGTCTGCCCTACTATCTACCCAAAGTGGGGGGGGGAGAAGAGATGGATTCATACCTTTCTCCAGGGGATCAGTGTGAAATAAAGCCAAAGTATTTGAATTTGGTTACCAGTTCCATTTCCTATGATGATAACTGTTACACTATAGGCTGGGGCTGCAAAATACACCGACTGCATCTCTGCAGTGCGGTAAGACTCCTCCAATAAGTGTCCTGGTGGCCCAGTTGGCTGGAGGCTGTAGAATACACCAACTGCATCTCTGCAGTGGGCTAAAACTACCCCAATAAGTGTCCTGGATATGACACTAAACAATCTGATGGTGAGGCTTCAGTAATGTTGGTGCTTTGGGGAACGTGGAATACCCATTCATTGCCATTGCTCCTAGGTCCACTCTGGCCTGGAGTCATAGCACCTGATAGGGTCCTATCTATAGGTAAAATAGAACTTTTTGACATTTGAACTGTGTATTTATGCTAAAATGAATTGTTAGAAAAAGAACTGTTTGACATTTAAACTGTGTACTTATGTGAAATTGATTTGTTTGGGATAGAACTCTTTTTACATCTGTATGTAAACCAAAAAGTGTAGTTATTCTAAACCATATTTACCAACCCCTCCGCTCGGGCAGCATATGACACAAGGTCAATTTTTAAGCGGAGTTTAACAGGTTTGAATTCAGAGTTTTCTTTCTCCTAGACTAGTTGCCTCGCCAAGGCTGGAGAACCTACTCTGTCCTACTATTGACCCATAGCTGGAGGGAGAATAATTGGATTTATACCTTTCCCAAGGGTATTAGTGCTATGTGAAATGCAATCAGTCTCGTCCAGGATTTGAACTTGTGTCGCCATGTCCATTTCCTATGGCGATAACCATTACACCATGGGCACCTCCAGTTATTCTAAACTGAATTGATTGAAATTTAATTGTCTGTAAACAAATGACTGATGGTTAATTGAATTGTTAGTGATACATTGCCATACTTGAAACCATTTAACTTTGTTGACATGCTAAACTGAATTGCTTTAAATGAAACTGCTTGATCATTTAACTGAGTGTAAACAAAAAACTGTACTTATGCTAAACTGAATTGTTTGAAATAGAACTGTTTTTACATTTAACTGTGTATTCATATTATATAGGAATAAATGAAACCATTTAACTGTGTGCAAAAAATAAGCTCAGGCTCGTTTAAAAATGTTATCTACAAAATATGTTTAGAAATCATATATTTGAAATGTATAAAAAGGATTTGGCATTTAATAACCTACAATATTTGATATGCCATAAAATCTAACCCAACCAAACCCAACCAACTATAGGCACCTTTTAATATCCCTCATTGAGTATTAATTTAGTGAGAAAAGGGGATATATTTGTAAAAACCCAGATGTAAGTTGACAACAGACTTGTAGATTAAAACACTTTCCGAGCATGATAAATTGTATTTTGTTTTTTGTTATGGTTATAAGAATTAATTTTCGATAAACACATTCATTTTAATTCTGATGACACTAAGCCACTTGTGAAACGCCTTATTCTGATTTTCCAAACTGTCTTCTATCTCATAAAATGTTATAATAATCAATGTAAATCAAGGCTTTTCAAATGTTTTACTTGATGTTCCATTGTCCTTATAACCACATTTAATTTCTATTCCCCTCCACATAAATTAATTGAATATTGTCAACATTTTTTCTTTATCCTGTTAGATACTATGAGTTGATTTTAAATGCATATTATGAGGTTGGGCTGAAAAGTTCATATAATGACATCATATCTGCTGTTGATGACTCTTTTGACTAATGGGATCAAGACACTGTAACACTGATAGAAGTGTGTGAACTGCAAGGGGACTATGTTGAAAAATAAATCTCATTTGGTCACATTTCATGAGAGTATCTTGTTCAGTCTATGAACTTTTCAGCTAATTCTCATAATGTACCACTGGTAAGTCTCCTGTATGCTAAAAAAAATATTTATGAAAAATTGTTTCTCTGTTTTTTTCAAGATGGGAATCAGATTGTTCAGATGTGCTCAGGACTCCTTCTAAAATCATTTAAAATCAAATCTTTTCAGGTTTCTTTGTTTAATGGCTTATCAACCTTCATGGGTTATTTAATGTCAAAGCCATTCTAGTAGAAGACCAGTACTGCTACTATTTAATCCATAGCTAGGAGGATAAAGGGATTCATACCTTTCCCAAGGGAATTTGTCCGAAAGTGAACCTAATAGTGCAACTGGAATTCAAACTCACTTACTACGATTCTGCAATGCAACCCTTTAGCCATTTTGCCATGGAGACATGCCTTCATATCTTTTCAAAGCTTACACAGCTTAGGCTTTCTGCATCCTAAAAAAAAGGTTTTTGCATTTTTTCCTTCGTGGGACCCAGGTTGTTAAGATATGCGTAAGAATGGACAGTTCAAAGAAAGATAACCAAAGAAAACAATAAGGAGGGTCCTGTGTTTAAAAAGGTTGTTGCTGTTGTTGATTCACTCCCATCCACAAGATGGTCACACCACTATTTGCTTGCATTTCCCAAAAGACAAGTCTGTTATGTATTTCAGTAATCAGTATCACTTACATACTGTAGATACTTGAGTAAAAGCTGATCTCCCTGTTGATGGGGCTTAGAATATGATGACTGTATCCTCTGTAGAGGGGTAAGACTGCTCCCCCCTACAAAAAAAAGAAAGGTCTTGAGTATGACACTAGACTACATCTGATGATGAAGTTTGAGCTCTAGAGTTCTCCTTCATTGCCATTACTCTCTGGCTCACTCTGACCAAGAGTGGTAGTATCTGTTAGGGTCAAATAGATCTATTTAAAAATTATTTATTTGATAGGACAATGTGCAAAAAAAAACCTCTTAAGAAACAACTAGAAAAAAATGTAAATTTGAATGTGCAATAAACCTAAACTTCTAGGCATAAAATAACTCCAGACAGGTTAAGATGCCATTAAAATCAATCAATCATTGAATATAAGACAAAATCAAATTACAGATGAAAAATTTGAATAAATTGGATGATTTGAATACCAGTCAATAAACATAATTATTATTTGGTGTTATGCTTTACAATGTTTCAAGCAAATTTTACTTATAGAAAACATTTTCTATAATGAACTCATAAGCAACGTTCTCCTGTGGACTCCTACATATGGATATATCAACATTGGCTGATCTTTGCAATAATACAAAATTATACAATAATATCCTTTGACCTTTGGTTGTTGGTTGGTTGTTTGGGTTTTATGGCATATCAACCTTTGAAGGTTATTTAATGCCAAATCCATTTTATGAAAATAGTTCTATTTCAAACAATTCAGTTTAGCATAAGTACGCAGTTTAAATGTATGTACAGTTTAATTGTGAAAAACACTTCTATTTCAAGCTATTCAGTTTAGCATAAGTACGCAGTTTAAATGTATGTACAGTTTAATTGTGAAAAACACTTCTATTTCAAGCTATTCAGTTTAGTCAAGAAGTTCTAATTCAGCTAATTCAGTTTTGTATAAGTACAGATTTTGTTTACACACAGTTAAATGTCAAAACAGTTCTATATTAAACATATCAGTTTAGTGTAAATACAGTTTCAATGTCAAAAACAGTTCCATTTCAAATAATTCAGTTTAGCATAAGCACGTAGTTTAAATGTAAGTACGGTTTAATTGTCAAAAACATTTCTATTTCAAACAATTCAGTTTAGCATAAGTATGATAAGGTCCTATCTATAGGTCAAATAGAACAAAATTGCGTACTTATACTAAACTGAATTGCTTGAAATAGAAATGTTTTGACATTTAAACTGCGTACTTATGTTAAACTGAATTGTTAGAAATAAAACTGTTTTTTAACATTGAAACTGTACTTACGCTAAACTGAATTGTTCAAAATAGAATTGTTTTAACATTTAACTGTGTGTAAACAAAAACTATACTTATACTAAATTGAATTAGAACTGTTCGATTAAACTGAATAGCTTGAAATAGAAATGTTTTTGACAATTAAACTGTGTACTCGTGCTAAACTGAGTTGCTTGAAATAGAACTGTTCATGTGGATAAAATGGATTTGGCATTAAATAACCTACTAAGGTTGATATGCCATAAAACCCAAACAAACATAATTGGTGAATAGGAAATAGTTTGCAAATAGTGATATTATGACTCATTTAAGCATTTGTCTTAATCACTGATGTCAATTTGTTCATTTTGGAGTAATTTTTATGCAAAAACCCAAATATTTATTTGCCCTTGTTAGTGGGGCTTAAAATATACTCACTGTATCCTCTGTAGAGAGGTAAGACCCCCTCCTCCCAAAAGAGGTGTCCTGGGTACAATACTAAACTTTATCTGACAGTGAGGCTCTCGTTCTGGAGATCTAGGGAGTGTGGATTACACTTTCACTGCCATTACTCTTAGGTCCACTTTGACATGGAGAGGTAGTGATTGTTTGGGTCCCATCTATAAGTCAAATAGATCTGTTTAAGAATCATTTATATTTGATAGGACTGTGTACAAAAAAACTTCTTTAGAATTAACTATATAAAAAATGTAAATATGAACATAATATGAATACAACTCCCTAACCTTTAGGCATAAGATAGGTTGAAATGCTATTAAAATCAATCAATCATGTATTTATTCATGTTAGTATTATACAGTCCTCTGATCTGTCATGTCCCTATGTAATGTTCTCCTATATAATAAATAATCAATAGCCACCTCCCTACAAAAAACAACAAATCATAACAAAATAATTTCTTTATTCATCTTCAAGGTCTGAGTCTTCTGAATTGTCAATTTGGCTTTGAACAAGTTTATAGAATGTCTTGTATTCTTTCAGTGTCATGTTCCCAAATTTTTTGGCAAACTCCTGATCAGAAGAATCAATTATCATACTCAGACGTGGATTGAGTTTCTTATCTTCCTTGGCTTTTAACTTTTTAAAAAAGCCACATCTTTCCACCCACAGATGTCGAGTTTGAATGTGCTCTAGAGAGTAAGAGAACAGGTGAGAATATCGCATCTGTGGTTGGGTAATTCCCATCACAGCAAATACATAATGAAACTTTTTCTCGACATTTTCCCAGTCCTCAACAAGAATTAGTGGGGATTTTCGGATCAACAAGATGGCATCATCTGTTTTGAAGAGGGAACGAAGTTGTTTTGATCGTTTTAATATTGCTGTTGGTGAGACAAGAAATATTTCAGGATAACTGGTGATTATTAGAGGTAAGTTCCTATCATAGATCCCAATTTTCCGAATACTGTCAATAACTAAATTCAGATTTCCTGGGGATAATTGCAGGATATTAGGAAAATTCTCTAAAATCTGACATAACTGGTCATTGCTTAAACCATAAGAGCTGAGGAAGGTAAGAATTGATTCCCATTTATTTTCTTTGACCCAGAGTATATCAGGATAAGAAATTGCAAGTTTCATAATGTTGGCAGGTGGCATGTTAATGTCTTCCAAAATTTTGATGTATTTACAGATTGCTTCTTCAGAAATGGAAAAAACCATCTTATTAGTAGCACTTGCTTCTTGTTGAATAGTAGAAATCATCTGTGTAGGAGACATAACGATCTCTGCATCAATGTTGAGTGACTTTTGAGAATTTGAACAGAAGTTTGATACACAAATATGACAAGTAATAGGTGACACTCTGAAATAGTTGGGTAAGGGGAAAGCTTTCCAGTACCTATAAACACATTGTTTGGTGATTACACTATTCTGTAGTGAAGGTGATTTGCAAAATTTAGAGTATGTAAGCAGAGAATGATGAAAGAAATGTCGAACAGCCATTTTTTTGTTTTCCTTATCAAGTCACAGGTGCATGATGTAATAATCTGAAAATATATAAGAAAAAAGATTTAGCATATTGTCATTATTATATCAATATTATACTTGAGTAAGTGTATTATCATTATTATATTAATATTATACTTGAGTAAGTGTATTATCATTATTATATTAATATCATATTGGTTTGGTTTGGTTATTTGGTTTTATGGCATATCAACCCTTGATGATTATTTAATGCCAAATCCTATTTATACATATGATTTTTAAGTGGAGAGTTTGCAGCTAACATTTTTAAATGAGCCAGAGCTTATTTTCTAGCACATAGTTAAACAGTTTCAAGAATTGTTATTGTTTGCACGCAGTTAAATGGTTTCAAGTATTGCTATCTAATACCAATAATTCAATTTAATTTCAATCATTTGTTTGCACACAGTTAAATGGTTTCAAGTATAGTAAATGATTAAACAGTTCTATTTGACCCATAATGGGACCCTAACAGGTACTATTACGCAGGGTCAGAGTAAACCAGGGAGTAGTAGCAATGAAGGGGTAATCTATAATCCCTAATGCTCTAGGATAGGAGCCTCACCATCAGACAGTTTAGTGTCATATTCAGCACATTCTACTGCCCCAGCCAATTGGACTGTAATATCATATTGGAGTAAGTGTATTATCATTAATATAGGATTATTATATTGGAGTAAGTGTATTATCATTAATATAGGATTATTATATTGGAGTAAATGTATTATCATTAATATAGGATTATTATATTGGAGTAAGTGTATTATCATTAATATAGGATTATTATATTGGAGTAAATGTATTATCATTAATATAGGATTATTATATTGGAGTAAATGTATTATCATTAATATAGGATTATTATATTGGAGTAAATGTATTATCATTAATATAGGATTATTATATTGGAGTAAATGTATTATCATTAATATAGGATTATTATATTGGAGTAAGTGTATTATCATTAATATAGGATTATTATATTGGAGTAAGTGTATTATCATTAATATAGGATTATTATATTGGAGTAAGTGTATTATCATTATTACTGAAGAAAAAAACAGGGGTATCTACATTATAATAGTATATTTTTAAAAATATTTGCATGTTCCTGTAACACAGTAAAAATGGCAAGTTGGATTGAAACTTGTTATAATGACAGTAAAATAATTCCTTAGCACTGATGGTTTACAGCTAATAAATGTTGTTTCTATTAAAGTCAAATCATGCTAAACTAATGAATGTATACAGCCTTCCTGAAAAATCCAAGACTTCTGGTGAAAAATAATTGTTTATAGATGCCATAATGCTTGCTCATTAGATTTTTCAGTATTCCTCAAGACAAAGATAGAGTGTAAGTAAGTAAAGTTAGCAACAGTAGTCGAGGGTCACCTGACGGCTCCCTTTTCGATAGGTCGTGTCATACCAAAGACTTTAAAAATGGTACTTGATACCTCCTTGCTTAACATTCAACAATATAAGGTATGTATCAAGGATAAAGTGGAGCAATCCAGGGAAAGGAGTAGCGACCTTTCCTACACCTCGGTGTACTAGCTATTGAAAAGGGAGTTTTCGAGTCACCCTCGACTATGATTGCCAACTTTATTTTACTTATCTAGAACAAGGCTACTATACCATCCTGTCAGCAGGGCTTAGAATAAGCTGACTGTGTCCTCCCTGAAGAGGAGTAAGACTGTCCTCCTGCCTTAAAAAAGAGGTGTCCTAGGTATGACACTAAACTGCATCTGATGGTGAGGCTCTAGTTCTGGAGATCTAGGGAGTGTGGATTACACTTTCACTGCCATTACTCTTAGGTTCACTTTAACATGGAGAGGTAGTGATTGACACTACTCACAAAATTATTTATGAACAACAAAGAAATCGGTGATGAAAAAAAGAATATGTTGCAGGAATTCAAAATGAAAAAAATTGTAATTAGATCAAAATCTATATTAGAAATTAAATTTTACAACTGTTGTTGCTAAAGAAATGCTTCTAATCATTGTCAACAGATGAATGATTGATTTGGTTGGTTGTTTGGGTTTTATGGCATATCAACCTTTGTAGGTTATTTAATGCCAAATTCTGTCTATATGTATATACATTCAAGGATTGATTGATTGATTTTAATGGCATGTAAACCTGTTTTGTATTATTTTATGCTCAGAGGTTAGGGAATTGCATTCATTGCACAGTTATATTTACATTTTTTGTGTAGTTTTTTTCTTAAATGTTTTTTTATTTGAATACTAATAATTTCTAAACAGATCTATTTGACTTATTGACAGGACTTTAACAGGTACTACCACTCTAAGTCAGAATAGACTTGTGAATAATGGGAATGAAGGAGTACTCCACACTCCCCAGAATTGGAGCCTCACCATCAGATAGCGTTTAGTATCTGTCATAGATGTAATAGTGATTTACAGGATGCCAAATGCTTGTCTTGTTTGACAAATTGCCATTTGCAGAGGGTTCGGTGTGCATATACCAAACTGCCTATTTTATGCAGTAGTTTCATTTGTATAAGAGGGCAAACGGGTGTTGTAAAAACCAGGTGAGTGGATGTGAGAAGTTCAAAATTTTCTCTCGACTTCTGTGAGTGAGAACAGTTGAATTGCAACTACGATTGAGATCTTTTCTTTTTTTCAGTGAGTGTGGCCAGGGGAATCATGACTGTTAATACAATTGAAATCAACATCACAAGCCCAACTTAACACAGCAGTATCACATCCAGGATATCTTTTGGAAGGGGAGGGGTTTTACTTCTTTGCAAGGGATACATTCAGCATATTCTAAACTCTACCAACAGGGAAATTTAAATTATGATATTGTAGGAATTTGATGAGTAACTTAATTATTTTTTTCATTATCAATTTATGGAGGTGCCCGTGGTGTAATGGTTATCGTCGTAGGAATTGGACATGGCGAAACACGAGTTCTAATCCTGGACGAGACTGATTGCATTTCACATAGCACTAATACCCTTGGGAAAGGCATGAATCCAATTATTCTCCCTCCAGCTATGGGTAAGTAGTAGGACAGACTAGGTTCTTCAGCCTTGGCGAGGCAACTAGTCTAGGAGAAAGAAAAATTTGAATACAAACCTGTTAAACTCTGCTTTAAAAAAATTGACCTTGTGTCATATCCTGCCCGAGTGAAGGGGGTTGGTAAATATGATATATGATTATCAATTTATTACAGGTATTAATATTGTTAAACAAGATTAGGAATAAATTGTTGGAGATTGATTTTCTCTGATAATAAATTGTTAGCAATGAACTAGCCAGAACCTAACATCAATAAAACTCCAAGTACAACATGTGACAATGAAAGAACAATCAGCCCACCATTAGATGGATGTCCATTGATTATGATAAAAATCTAAAAAAGACAGATTTTATAAAGAAAGTATATACAAATAAAACAAAGGCAATTAAAAAGAGAATAAAATGTTGAATTTCATCATAGCAGACAGAACAAATAACTAGAGAAAAATTCATTAAAAGGTTAAATTGATTATTATTTACCACAGCTCTAATTTTAAGAAAGAGGTGTGTGTTCATTGTATGTGTTCAGGGAGTGGCACTAGAAATATAGCCAGTGAACCAAAGGAGTGACAACCTGAAAATATTTGAGAATGACTAACCCAACAGCATAGGATAAAACTTGTTAATCATCTTAACAAATGCAAAAATTTTTTTGGCTTTTTTATGAAAAGAAAAGAATATAAACTAATGCTTACAATGAAAACTTCTCATCAAATAAAATTAGATGATTCATGAAGCTATTGTAAGTGTAGTCCTTGATGATCTAATGCTTCTGTTGATGTTAAGAAGGAGTGAAGGATTTTACTTAGGAGTTCATAGTTATCTCCATTATACTGAGAATTTGAATGATTAGAAAATGATGTCCAGCACCAACACAAAATTAATATTCACTTGCAAATTGAACTGGAAATTGCTTTATTGCCCAAGTAATATGAATTTATATATATATTAATAGTTATATATGTGTGTGTGTGTGTGTGTGTGTTTATATATATATATATATAGATAGATAATTCTAATTTAGCAAAAAGAGCACATCATATTGAGATTTTTTAAGAGCAATACAAGTGTATTGCTCTTATAAAAATCTATCTATCTACACATATATATACATATACACACACACACACATATATACACACACACACACACACATATATATATACATACACACACACACACATATATATACACACATACACACACACACACATACACACACACACACACACACACATATATATATATATATACACACACACACATATATATATACACACACACACACACATATATATATATATATATATATATATATATATATATATATATATATATATATATAATGAAAAGAGAATAAAATCCTGAATTTCATTGTAAGAAGCAGACAGAACAAATAACTAAAGAAAAATCTATCAAGTGTTTAAATTGGTTAAAATTACTAAAAGTTTCTATTTCAGGATTAAATTGTTGTCAATTACTCTTAAGGGATGTGTTAGAATTAAACAACATAGCAATTAAGTGCAATTAGTCTATTTAAACATGACAAGTTACCTCCCTTCAATTAAACCTTCTACAAAATCTATTTTTTGACTAAACTTTTATTGCTTTTTTAATCCCCAAATAAAGAAACAATTTTTCTCCAACCCTGAACTCAGCTTTAACAGTTTACCAGGATTAATTAGATTAATTATTCGTTATTGCTTTTTTTATTTTACAAATCAATTAATACTTGAAAATTTAATCAAAACTAAAACACATGAGTAAAAAGTAGAGTTGGCGACCGTAGTTGAGGGCGACCAGAAGGCTCCCTTTTCAATAGCTACTACACCGAGATGTAGGGGAGGGCACTACTCCTTTCCCTGGATTGCTCCAATTTACTCTTGATACCTTATAATCCTGAGTGTTAAGCAAGGAGGTATCAAGTACCATTTTTAAAGTCTTTGGTATGATGCTACCTGGGATTGAACCCAGGTCTCCTCGACCATTGGCAAATACTTTACCCACTAAGTTCAAACTATAATCAAACAATTTGTTTTCATTATGTTGTTATCACAATATTTCAGTGTTTCAGCAGATCCATTCTAAAGCCTTCTTCAAGAGTATGATGGAAGAAAAACTTGTTAAAAATTAATAATTAGCAATGCTTCATCAACGTAATGGCCAAGGGATTTCGGTTCATGCCTTTGAGTTTAGTTAAGCTGAGAACCTTTCGGCTCAGCACATGGGTTAGTTAGGTGCAAACATTGATGCAGGTGTTAACGCGGGCGCGCGTGGGCGGACGAAGGTGTCACTCAGATGTCACAATAGTCCGAGACGAAACGGGTGACGGAGTGCAAGTGACGTCACACACCGGAAGCACGCAGAGGTTTGTGGAGAATTGAAAGAAAGTTAGGGAGTTGGAAACTAGACACTAAACGAGGAGGTTCGACTTTTGGAGCTCGCAGATGTGAGGCGAACTTGCACCCTATGGGGGCCGCTCGAGATGGGGGCCAAATGAATAAGACAAGCGTAGAAGATTGTGTCTCTCCTCCTTATGTCGAAACCTTTAACTCAAAGTTAATAAAAAGGTTTCGTACCTGAACCAGAAGTCATTTCGTGTTTTCGAATTTCGAGATTCCTATGTTCTATCGTTATGAACATTATATGTCTATTTCGCACATGACTGTATTTAGCATTAATTGTGAAAATGGTACACATTTATGAATTCAGATAAAAATCTATCCTAAGGTTCACAATACTCATATGAACTAAACAGAGATTGTTTTATAGAACAGTATCAAATTTAATAACTGCTAAAGGTGACAAATAAGAGAGTGCAATTTAAATTGATAACAAAGCTTGTAAAATCAGCAGTTGAAATCCTAATTTTGAGATCGGTAGGTTGGTGGGTTTTAGGGTTTTTAGGGTTATTTTATGATGAAATCAATTTAATAATTATATATGGTATAAAAATGTATATTCACAATCATTTTAAACATGTAAAGTAAGTAAAGTTGGCGACCTTAGTCGAGGGTGACCCAAAGGCTCCCTTTTCAATAGCTACTACACCGAGATGTAGGGGAGGGCATTACTCCATTCCCAGGATTGCTCCACTTTACTCTTGATCTTCACCTTCTAATGCTGAAAGCTAAGCAAGGTGGGATCAAGTACCATTTTTTGAGTCTTTGGTATGACTCGACCTGGGATTGAACACCAGTCTCCTGTAACCACTGGCGAACACTTTAGTAATTTCTTTAGAGCCTATGTATTAATAAAGTTCCCAATTATTTTAAACTGGTAAACATTTCATACTTGCTTGAAATATTAATGTTTTAAGGATCAATGTATTAATAAAGTTCAAAATTATTCTAAACAAGTAAACACTTTAGATTAAGTTGTAATACTAATATTCTAATCCTTTGAACCCTGATCCTGTGTTTCCTCACAGCTCTTGCTTAAAATGTTATAATCTTTTATTTAACAGCCTTACATTTCATAGTCATTAGCAATGTAGAAACAGGAATTCCTTAGTCAATATATTATTAAAGTTCACTGTCATTTTAAACAGGTAAACTAATGATATTCTGAATTATATATATGAATTGAATAATAATTTTGTATTATATAATATTATCCATAAGGATTCCATTAAACCATATAATCAGACAAATTATCCGAAACAGATCTATTTGATGGGACTCTAAAAGGTACTGCTCGATCAGGTTAAAGTAATGCCAATGAAGAGGCGTCCCCACACTTCTCAGACCTCTAGAACTCAAGCCTCTTCACTGGATATAATTTAATGTCTTACCCAGGACCCCCTTTTTTGGGGAAGGGGATACTAATCTGATATGTCCAAAGCTCTGGTGAAAGGGGAATTTGAGATGGATACTTCAGTTAGTTTAATTGTTACTAGCTACTTTATAAATTTGACCCTATTCCATTATTAGCAAAATCCAACAAATATCTCCTAAACATGTAAGTGGTTCTGTTAAAATTGTTCTGATTGTATTTATTGGTAGTTCAACAATAACATTCAGAGATATATTTTTCTATTCCAATGTGTCATTTAAACTAGCTAGTTGCTCACTGTGTAATATAATGTGTGTGCAGATAGAGATGCAGTTTAGTGTCATACCAGGGATAACTTTTTTCTGGAAGTTGGGAAAGTCTTACCCTTCTACAGGGGATACATTCAGGGTATTCTAAGCCCTACTGACAGGGCACTCATAATGAAGAATTTCCTTTGAATAGAAAAGTAATTTTTAGGATAAGTAATCCTAAAATTGACAAGTTATATCAACCTCAAGCTTCTTCTCCAGCTGTTTAGTTAGCGTAAGCTAGACGGCAATTACACAAGAATGTTGCGAGGAATATTGAACAAGTCCTGGTGGCAACACCCCACAAGGCACCAACTATACGGCCACCTGCCTCCCATCACGAAAACTATCCAAGTTAGACGAACCAGATATGCAGGACATTGCTGGAGAAGCAGGGACGAGCTCATAAGTGATGTACTCCTATGGACCCCCACATATGGCCGGGCAAAAGCTGGACGACCAGCTTGAACATACATACAGCAGCTATGTGAGGATACGGTATGTAGCCCTGAAGACCTGCCAGAGGTGATGAACGATAGGGAGAAGTGGCGAGAAAGGGTCAGGGATATCTGTGCTAGCGGCATGACATGATGATGATGATGATATCAACCTCAAGGTATCCCTGTGACCCTTTCTGACCTTATCTCTACTAACGCAATGAAGAGGTTTTTTCTGAGGAACAGATCCCCAATCACCAGTATATTATTAGTCTGCTCCAGTCCAAAGGAAGTGAAAGCAAGCTAAATTTTTAATATCAAACATCAATTTCACTTAAAGTTCATAAGTGACAAAGTTTTAGTGTTCTATTTAATGTCTCAATATAATTCTTTCTCTTTTAAAAATATTAAAGAAAAAGAGTGATCGTTATATAAAGCCTCACTTATTCCAATTGTTCATAAAAACTAGCTTCATGAGTCAAAAAATATTAGTGATTTGGTGTTCTTAAAGATTTTCATGTTAAAATCTCCAAAATTCAAAATAACCCATAAAATTGAAATTTTTCCATTCAAATCCTTTATTCAATACATAGCAATAAAGAATAACAAATATTACATAAAAAATTGTACAATAATATAGTTGTCGTTCCATTTGTACATCATTGATTTTTGTAAAGTCTCCTTTCACTGTTGCTGAATGAACCCATACTCTTGATTAATTCAGTTATTATAAAATAAACTATTATCACTCAGTGAGTTTTTAACACCATTAATAACAGGTAGCTTTCACTATTGGTGGGCTTAGAATGTTAACTGTATCCTGTGTAGAGGTGTATGACCCCCCCTGCTCCCCTAAAAGAAGTGTACTGGGTATGTTATTAAACTGGATCTATATAGTGAGACTCCAGGTGGAGGTACCCATGGTGTAATGGTCATCGTCGTAGGAAATGGACACGGCGATACGTGTTCAAATCCTGGATGATACTCATTGCATTTCACATAGCACTAATACCCTTGGGAAAGGTATGAATCCAATTATTCTCCCTCCAGCTATGGATAAATAGTAGGACAGACTAGGTTCTTCAGCCTTGGTTAGGCGACTAGTCTAGGAGAAGGAAAACTCTGAATTCAAACCTGTTAAACTCCGCTTAAAAATTGACCTTGTGTCATATCCTGCCCGAGTGGAGGGGTTGGTAAATGTGATATAGTGAGACTCCAGTTTTGAAGATCTGGGAAGTGTGGAGTACTCTTTCATTGTTATTACTCCTAGTTCTACTCTGACCTGGAGTTGTAGTACCTGTAAGGGTCCCATCTATGGGTCAATTTGGTTTCTTTTTTTAATAACATATCAACTTTCATGGATTATTTTTAAGACCAAAGCTGTCCTTCTGGAAGAACAGCAGTGATACTATTTAACCTATAGCTGGGAGGATATGTGTGTGTGTGTGTGTGGGGGGGGGGGTTCATACCTCTTCCAGAGATATTATTCTAAAAGTAAACATAATAGTATGACTGGAGTTAGGACTTAATTACTACTAAGCCCTAGTCTAGCACTTTAACCATTATGCCCCTGGGACCCACCCTATCTATGGCTCAAATAGATCTGTTTAAAAATTACTCATATTCAATAGGACTGTCTGCACAAAAAACCTCTAAAGAAACAACTACACAAAAATATAAATCTGAATGTACAATGAATGTGATTCCCTAACCTCTAGGCATAAAATAACCCTAGATGGGTTGACATGTGATTCAAATCAAATCAATCAATAGTGGCGTGATTTGGATGGTCTTCATTCTTCCTTTTGTCTCCAGGTCCTCCAGTCTCTTTTCCAGGTTCTTTGGGATTGTTCCATTGACTCTAGCTATGATTGGCACCACTATCATTTTTATGTTCAATAACTTTTTCAG
Source organism: Sepioteuthis lessoniana (assembly GCA_963585895.1). Lineage (NCBI taxonomy): Eukaryota > Metazoa > Mollusca > Cephalopoda > Myopsida > Loliginidae > Sepioteuthis > Sepioteuthis lessoniana. The sequence continues at coordinate 103,149,311 of OY757915.1, forward strand.
CTTTCTAGCAAAGTCCAAGTATTTACCCAATCTTTAACTTTCTTTCATTTTTCTTTTGTGACGTTTTCTCTTTGTTAACTAAAACTAGGTCTGTTCTTCCTTTACTATTCTCTTGTGACCTTTTCTCCTTGTTAACTAAAACTAAGTCTGGGGTTCAGGTCAAGATTGGGTGATCCATTTTTATTCCAAAATCCGGAGAAAGTTATAGGTTTCATTTTCCAGGGTAGATTTTGGTCTGTGCATATACTGTTGGTTTGTATCGTAAAATTTGTCATTTGCATAATTCCCAGTGGATCAGCTTCCTTACTCAGTCATGTCTGCTCTTATACTTCTGTGCCAGTTTGCAAGAATTTGCTTGCAATGTGATTGACTGTTTCATTTCTCAAATGAATTATTATTTTCATGCTATGCGAGTTTTTCACACCTGTTTTAACAGGTGATTTTTACTTAAGTCTGAGTGACAGCAAGTCTCCTCAGGTCTCCAGAACTCTTCTAACTATTCTAGCTGATTTTAAGAGTGCTGTGGTCTCAATGGTCTTGATTCTTTTTCTGATCTTCATTTCCCATATTTTCTTTCTAAGACCTTTGCGGACGGTTTCAAGAGCACCAACTACAATTTGTGACTCAGTTGGCTGGGTCTGCAAAATACACCGACTGCATCTCTGTAGAGGGATAAGACTTCCCCAACTAGAGTTCTGGATATGACACTAAGCAATCTGATGGTGAGGTTCCAGTAATGATGGAACTTTGGGGAATGCGGAGTACCCCTTCATTGCCATTGCTCTCAGGTCCACTCTGGCCTGGAGTGGTAGCACTTGATAGAGTCCTATCTATTGGTCAAATAGAACTGTTTGACATATAAACTATGTATTTAGGCTAAATTGAATTTTTTGAAATAAAACTGTTTTTACATTTAACTCTGTATAAACAAATGACTGATGTTTAATTGAATTGTTAATGATGCATAGCAATACTTGGAACCATTTAACTTTGTTGACATACTAAACTGAATTGTTTGAAATAGAACTGTTTTTATATTTAACTGTGTGTAAACAAATAACTGATGTTTAATTGAATTATTAGTAATACATAGCAATACTTGAAAACATTAAACTGTGTGTAAACAAATGATTAATAGTAAATAGAGTTATCCATATTAGATAAAAATAAGTGAAACCATTTAACAGTGTGAAAAAAATGAGCTCAGACTCATTTTAAAATGTTATCTATAAAATGTGTTTAGAAATCATATATTCAATATATATCTATAAAAAGGATCTGTTATTAAATAACTATCACCATTGCTTTCATGTTCCACAGTTTTTTCAGTTCTCTGGCAAGATTAAAGTATTTGTCGATTTTTTTGATTTCTCTTTTTTTCTCTTATTGGTTTGCATGAACAGCAAAATCTACTTAGAGTGTTTGCCAATTGTTTGGGAGATCTGCGTTTAATCCCAGGTTGTGTCATACCAAAGACTTTAAAAATGGTACTTGATACCTTCTTGATTAACACTCAGCAATATAAGGTACATATCAAGGGTAAAGTGGAGAAATCCAGGGAAAGTAGTTGTGCCCACCCTTACACCTCAGTGTAGTAGCTATTGAAAAGGGAGCCTTCTGGTTGCCCTCGACTAAAGGGAGACAACTTTATATACTATGGTCTTTTCATGTCATGATACTCTTTCGGTGGCTATTTTTTCTCATCGATAGATGTTACCCTAATAAATAAGTAGCAGTAGTTTTCTGACTGAACTATTTGATTCTGGCCATTGACTTACCATTTCACAAACTATCTAAGTAAGACAAATGAGATGTGCTGGGCACAGCTGAAAAAGTAAGGAAGAATTCATAAGTGATGTTCTCCAATGGACTCCAACACAGTGTTGGCTGACCATCAAAAACTTACATTCATTAGTTCTGTGCAGACACTGGATACCGTCTAGAGAACTTGTCATGAGAGATAGCTGTTAGGGACGGAGGGTGAAGGGAATTTGTGCTATCAATACAACTTGATGATAATGGTGATGGTCTTTTAGCTGTGATTATGATGATACATTTGTATCTCAAAGTCCTAGAGAATTTTATGGATCTTATTTTCTTGAACAGATTTTGGTATTATTATTAGACAAAAAAGTTAATTTACTTGTTATTTAAGCAACTTTATCAAATAGTGATGGCCATTAAAGTGAAGAAAAAGAAAAGCAGATAAAAAAAAAAGTAATAAAGAAAACTGTCCCCAAGTTTTAGTTAAAAGAAGCTCCGAGAGGTCATACTCATGGATCGGCGGTGGCGAGAAACAAATGACGTAAAAAATGGGACCAAAACGGTACTACTGTACGTAAATTAAAAAAAAACAACATATATTTAATCAATGAATAATATTAATCGCGAATAATACAAGACAAAGTATTCTCCAAGTTACGAAGTGATTTTCTTTAAAAGTTTTTTTCTCCAAAAGATATTCTGGTACATATAAGTTGAAAAGAGCATCAGTTGTGCCTCTCATAGATCGAAAATAGACTTAGCTTGTACATTGGATCACCATCAGATTATTTAATTGATATATCATGTTCATCGTTTAGGTCAACATTGCAACAATTGCTCATTAGATCACAGTCGGTGATTATAGACTCTGAAATATTTAAAAACTGTCAATTAATTTTCTATAAATAATACCACAATAACAAAATGAATAACATTACATAAAATATTTAAGAAAATCTCTTTTTTTTACCGTTTTCGAAGAATGACAACAATTTAGAGGTGAAAAAGGGCACAAATAAACACTACAATTTTCTTCGGCGGTGTAACATGAAAACAGAGTTACTTCCCTTTACATACAAGAAAGCAGTTTGAATTTTTTTAAAATTCAATTTAGAGCTTTGATTTGTTGAAAAATCATCAAGAAAATAAGAAATTAAAATTTTTGTTCTGCGATTTTAGAAACTGGTTTTTCAAATGAGATAACTGCATTGCTTAATTCTGTGAATGTATCATTCCAATTCTTTTTTATTATAAACCATTCACCACTAGCACTTTAAATCATTCGTTTTTTAGTCTTGTGTTAATGGATATATATATATATATATATATATATATATATATATATATATATATATATATATATATATATATATATATATATATATATATATATGTATGTGCGTGTGTGTGTGTAATAAGAATATCTTCAATTATTCTGTACCTACAGTTTATACCAGGCTTCTCTGAATTGTATTATCAAAGTTTCTAACAGATGCAATTATTCTTGATGAAAGCCATATTTTTTGTTTTCTTAATAACATGATAATATAATAATGTCCTTGTGACGTTACTTGAATATCTTAGTATTGTGTCTGTGTCTGTGTCTGTCTGTGTGTCTGTCTTCCATAAAGAAAATGCACAAAGTCCATATGAGTAGATCAGGGCATTATCTATCTATCTATCTATCTATCTATCTAGCTCAGTCAGTTCACTTTTTTCTATGGTCTTATTTCAGTATGTTAAGATCTATCTATCTATCTATCTATCTATCTAGATAGATAGATAGATAGATAGAACGTACCCACCCATTGAGCAATCATAGATAATGTCACTATGTTTATCTTTGTCATTTGTGGCCTTTAAAAACATACTACTCCATCTTCAAGCTTTTGAGCAACCCACTCTCAAAGGACAGTTACAAACTCACACTTATTGCTCTGACCAATCAAACTCATTTTTCACTTTTTATATGTATTTGCCAATTTATTAGAATAAAATAAAATGAAATGAAATAAAATAAAATAAAATAATTTTCTTTGTAATGTTATCTTTCTTTTACCCTCTTTTTATTTCCTGTTATCTTACTTTCAATGTGTAGAGACTGCATGTCAAATCGTCTGCCGTCGGTTGCCAAGTAACAATGTCACGTTTTGCCACCATAATTGCAGATACCCCTCTACCTTTCCACCCTATTTCTACCCAGTCCATTCTTACCCCACTCAGTCTATCAAGGTTGCGATAGTTGTCACTATCTACTTGTAAAAATCTAGCTAACCCTTCGCTTTCGTCCCAAAGTTTTTTTTTTTTTTTTTTTTTTTTTTTAACATCATGATCTTCCATCTGTTTAGTCTTTATTTAGGACCCTTCTTTCTCCATCATTCTTCCTTTCAAAGTCAAACAATGAACGATATACTCGTCCATGTACTGAATAAAGCATTACGTCTGTGTCTGTGTTTTGTCGGGGGGAAACTGTTTCTTTGTAAGAAGATTCAATCTGAGGTGAGTCGGACAATAGACATTGAAGATATAAACCTTTTATTTTATTTCATTTTATTTTGACTATTCACTTATACTTCAAATTCTGTAACGCTTACTCGTGATCCAGTGCAGCAAAAAAAAAAGTACCCCCCCCCGCAAAAAAAAAAAGATTGCATTTAATTAAATATATTTTCCCCCTGATTTCGTCGGACACTATGAATTATGGATTAAACATCGTTTCAATAAATTTAAAAGGCTGGGTCATCTCGGCAACTACTAGTATTGTCATTTATTAAGTTTAGTTTTAGCAAAAGGCCAATTGTATGGGGCACTCAGTGAGAAAGAAACTCACTAGGAATAGTGCGCTGGCCGAGTTAGTTTTAGTATGTGAGACGCTCCATCTGCTCTCGTGATGCCAGTGATGTGTGTATTTATCTAGAACCTCCACCAAGAGAGAGATTTGACAGGACAACTTTTAAGCGGGGTTAAGCTGGTTTGAATTCAGAATTTTCTTTCTAGACTGGTTGCCTAACCAAGGCTAAAGAACTATGGAGGACTAAGTACCTCCCGTAGTTTACGGGAGTTACTTTCAGGTTTCGTTTCCACAAATACAACACAAATTTTACAAGCACGTAAACAAATGGAATGTGACAACAACAAATATTAAGAAACAAGAAATTTAATAATCATAATAAAAGCAATTAAAATACAATGTTCATTTTATGTGCGTGTGTATGTATGTAGAAAACACAGCAATGGCCAATTCAATAAAAATGATTTGTTCGCCCGTGTGTGCGTGTGTACATATTGGGAAAGTCTATTGAATCAATGTGTCCATAGTTAGCTGAAGTAAAGAGGATAAAATTGACTTTACTTACATACATGTGTATGCGTGTGTGTATATATGTGTGTGACCATAAGTATAGACCTTTTGTTCTCTTAAGTCCACACGTGCGTTTTTTTTTCTAGTGGTTTATGACCTTTGGCAACAATGTGCTGCGTTTTGGTAGTTGGCAAAAGAACGTCGCATGCCTCTTCGCTCTGTGTCCTGTGTGATGCTTTCTGTTGTCTGTCGTCCTTGCCTTTCTCTCTGGTAGCGGAATGCCTTAGATAATTAAATTTTTCGTTATTTATACTTTTTTGGTGAACTAAAGTGGATCAAAAATAGGATTTTGTTAAGTTTTATTGCGGGTCCTAAAATTCAAGCGCGTGGACATTTTTTGACCAATCAGATTCGTAAAGTTACTTATTTATTTTGGAGCCTAGATATTTTTCTGTTGATTAGATTCTTTGCCGAATTTTTTTGAATGTTCTTATTTTTTGTTTTTAGCTGATTGGTTTAAAGATATAAAAGTGTAACTTCAATGTTAATGCAATTTTGATCCGGATTTTCTAGAATGTTCTTATCTATGTTTTGGGGGTTGATTATTTTAAGGCTAAAAAAATGTGTATTCTATAGAAACCAGTCCGTCCTACAATTTGCCCATAGCGGGAGTTGGCTGGAGACACGCTGGATACTGCTAGTGAAGTAAGGATGAACTTATCAGCGACGTTTTCCAAAGGACTACTACACATGGATTCACCAATGTTTGCTGACTCGCGACAATTTAAATTCATCAGCTTTGTGTGTACATTGGATGCCGTCTATAGGATTTACCAAGTGCGACGGCCGGTAGGGAAGAATAACGAGAGAGAATGAAAGGAATCTGTGTTGTTGGTACGCCTCGATGATAATGAATATTTTTATTCGGTAAAATATCTACGAAGAATTATGGTTCTTTATGATCAAAATTTATTTATTCATTGGATTGCAAATCTTATCAAGCATTTTTCTTCGTCTTTATCTTTGGTTTCTTTTTTAATCGCATTTCATTTTAATGGTTATTTCTAACGAGAGATTATCCTTGATTGTTTTCGATATATACTGCTTCCAGGTCGTTGAAGGGTGGGGTTGTCCCCGTGACATAGTGGCTAACGTGCTTGACTGCCACGAAGTAGTAAATAAGTTCGAACTCCAGTTGTGATATTACATTCACTTTCGGACTAATACCCTTGGGAAAAGCATGAACCCCTTTATCCCTCGAGCTATAGATCAAATAGTACCGCTGTTGTTCTTCTACAAGGATAACTTTTGAATTAAATAACCCATAAAGGTTAATATGCCATTAAAGTAAAGAAACCCCGTAGAGATTACGACCCGAATCAGCTACGATTAAAAAAAGCAACCAAAATTAAAATGAAGTAAAATATTAGTTAAAATACTGGTTAAAGATTAATAATGATAATTCTAAAACCAGGGTTCAAACCAAAACTTTTGTTTTATAGTTTCACAAAAGTGTCAACTTATACACAGTAAATCCTAGTTTCCACCCTCTCCATCAAAGTAGTTCCTTTAGACATATCTGTAGCGGCCTTATAAAGAGTATTGACCACAAAGAGAAGCCTCCGAAATCTGTGCTGTATTCAGTTCTCCCAACTTTTGGATAGCATTCAAGACATAGTGCCTGTAATACAGCAATATTTTGTAAGTCTGATTGATTATTGCTTATGAAGTAATATGTATTGCCTTGAGTCAGACTTCAATAAGTTTCCTAAATATCTACGTCAAACGTCAAGCGCCAAACGCCCTAATATTCAGTCTCAGAATTTAGTACAACAGGATTGAGTGATTGATTGATTGATTGACTGAAATGGCATGTCAACATGTCTGGGGTTATTTTATGCCTGAAGGTTAGGGTATCGTTTACATTGTACGTTTAAATTTACATTCTTGCGCAGTTGTTTAGGGGTTTATTTATCTATCTTTTAAAAAAATATTTAGTTTTAACAATATTTCAAATCTCTTGGGATAGTTTTCCTATAATTATTTTATATGGCACTGTTATATGACAAACAGAGATCTCTTTTGATTTATCGTACAAACAAAATAATTGCAATTTCAATTAACAGGACCTGTGACGATACCCCCTCGGCCCTCATTACATCAACTTCTTCGAACCATTTCGATATTCTTGGCCGGTGATCATCCAGTGGTCCCGATAGGGGCATCGCACATTTTTTTTACGGCTACAAGAAATACAATCAAGGGAGTGGGAGGAAAGAGAACAAACGAACAAACGAACAATATTCCTGGGGTTAACTCAAAGTGCAAGACAAGGAGTTATGCAACACTCTGCATTTCCTGTGTGCATATGTAGACTAACGCAAGCGTGGATTTCTAGCGAAACTTCTACCAAGCTACTAGGAACGCCAACCTATCCTGACCGGTCTTCCTCACTGCTCTGGACCCTCTCTCATGCCAAGTCGTCTCTCTGCTGTCCGGTGTCGACTGCCCTGTCCTACGTCCGTCGCCAACTGCCTTCTTCGAGTCCCTTTGTCCAACTCCCTTCTTGCGTTCCCTTACCCACTTCCGGTCACGCCAAGATCTCGAGTCCAAAACCCTTTGTCTGGTTTCGCGCCAAAACAGACAAAGGAATCGTCTGCTTGGCGGACCTCCTACATAGTGTTACAGACCAGAGAACACTCACCGGATATTGCCGGGCCCGAGATTTTTTTCAAAAGGAAGAAGATGTGTCTCTGCGCATATGCGGCGCGCTCGATGAAATGTTCTTGGAATTTATCATAAAAAAATAAAATTAAAAGTAATTTTTTGACCCATCTATAACCTTCGCGGTAAAAATTAAAGAAAGACCAGAATTGATCCGATTTGAGGATGGGGAACTATAAAAGACGAGATTCTTTCGATGTCCAAACAGAAAAAAGGCAGAGTTAGACACTAGAACATCGACCGCCGACACCTGCAACATTCAACATCACACCACACTCGTCTTAACCTTCCGACTGCAGATTTTGATGGAAGCTGCGTGACCCGAGATTCACCACCCCACCTACATTCCACTTTTTCGACGTTGGCATTCTCCTTTCCAGTCGACATAAACTCTGGTCGATCGCATAAGTATGTGATTCACCCCTACCAACACAAACATAGGAACATTTCTTATTTCTCAATTCTACAACCATTCAACAAACGTCAAATTTCCTAAAACTAATTTATTTCTACTAATTTCACGCTCATTTCTATACTCACTAATACAATTATTAGAACATTTTGTTTCTTTTGTTTGTTAATACAGTTGTTACATTTTTCACTTGTCTTCTTGTTTGATTTGCAACTCTGTGCTTTGTCCTTTCCTTGCGACCAGATGCTTGATATAACAGTACTAACTGTGTTTACGATAATGTTTTGTATTATTCTATTTCTCTCAAAGATAAATGTATTGGAATTCCGTAGAGGACACACGTGTGAGGGGCCAAATTGGCCAATCACTGCTCTTCTGGAGGTCACGTGAGGCTGGCTATAAAAAAAGGGTCATAAGGAATCGTCCTCTTTTTGCCACTACCCAGGCTAGCAGCTATCAACCTTTGTGAGTCCTTTAATACTAAAGCTGTAGGGAATAAATAACAATATATATATATATATATATATATATATATATATATGTAAAATTTACACTTCTGTATTTTAAAATGGCCGTGATGCCACTTGTTCCCGAAGGAAAGATGGCGGACGTCGGTAAACTAATCGGTCTCGGGAACCTATAGGTCAGAAAAGTCATGTGGTTAGTGCTCACAACTACGCCCGCAACTTTGATTTTGTCCCGCGCATTTGGAGCCGACTGCATGACAAGGATTGCCTATATATAGTCGCGTCTTCCAAGAACTCTTTCTTTTTCCATTTTGACTTCCAGAGACAGCACACACACACACACACACACACACACACACACACTCTCTCTCTCTCTCTCTCTCTCTCTCTCTCTCTCTCTCTCTCTCTCTCTCTCTTTCCTACATTTTGACTTCCAGCAGTCAACCCCACGAAAATGTATACGTTCTACAACCTTTTTCTTTCTTGTTCTACCTTTTCGGTTAGACTTTTTCCAGCCTCAAACACAGCCTCAGAAATTTCGTCAAACCCCGAAAGAGACAACCAACCAACATGGGAGAAGATACGTGGCTTCTCACACACGTTGCTATATTTCTATGTATCGATAACTTACATGAAATACTTAATCCACATACATTTTATAGTCTACAGGACACTTTCAATATTTAGTCTTTTTCCGTAATATCCGTGTTAGTGCACGCATACACACACGCACATATAGAGGAATATTCAACAGAGTCGTGTTAGTTACATACACACACACACACACAGAGGAATATTCAACAGACTATATTAGAATATTTGTAATGTTTCTTTTTTTTCATGTATTTCTTGATATATAAATTTAATTTTGTTTGTACTGCTTTTGTTTTGAATTTTCTTTTCTCCGCGTTTCTCACATCTTTACTTCATTTGCATATTCAAATATAAACCAACCTAAATGGAGGAACTAAAATGTGGAAAATATCAACATATTGAACAAACATGTTACCCCCTCCCCCACAAAGCCATCCTTGAAGAAGAACAGTTGTCATACTATTTAATCCATATTTGGTGAGAATAACAGGGCTCATACTTTCCCCAAGGTTATTAATTCAAAAGTGAACGTTATAGCACAACTGGAGTTCGAACTCACTTACTACAACGTCGTAGTTCAACACATTAGCCACTACGCTCTTTTAACACGTTTGAGAATAAAACAATAATTGCAGAAATCAATAAAACCAAGTAACCATATATTAAATTTATGCAAATTATCCACACCATATACTATGTAAAACTTTATTTCTTAGTGATATATAACACACATTGCAGGATTTTAAATGCTTTAATAACATAGACTGTTTTGAGGCAAATCCAATTTAGCTAAACTTGAATAGAAACATCGTCGATAAATAAGAAGTTAATTAAGATTAAATAATGATTATTAAATGATAATTGAGAATACAACGTAAATAACTGAGGGAATTGTGACATCGGTGGTGACGTAGTTTCGGTTACAGACAGATTGGAACATAATCTCCATAATGATAAAGAAGATGAAAGGCGTTCAGTGGAATAATGAAATAAAACTTTTGCTGAAAAAAATCTGTTAATTGTTAAAATATCAAGTCTAAAAAAGTTTAAAATTTTCAGCTTATTACAAAATCGGTAATTTAATGTTTGTGTCATTTCGTTTTCGTCACCCTTTTCAGATTTATATCTCTTTGTCTATCCAAATCTGTCCGTATCTATCTATCTATCTCAGTTCGATTCTAGTTATCTACATAAGTAGTTTCATATTTTTTGCGGGACTTTCGTTTTCTATTTACCCGTCTCTATAAGATTTTCTGTTGTCTATCCACCTGTGTACAAATTTTCATTCAGTAATCCATTCGTTTTTTCATCCTCTCTGTGTCTGTCTCTGTGTCTGTCTTAGTCTCTCACTCCCTGTCTCTCTATGCACACACACACACACACACATATATATATAAATATAAATTGAATTGAAAGAAAACTCAACAGACGGTCAATGTGTCATCATAGATTTATTTCGGCAAGTTGTCGACTCGACTTGCCTCTTCAGATGGCCCAAATCAATTCCTTCCCATCTGTGGAGATGTATTCATGCCTCATATATATATATATATATATATATATATATATATATATATATGTGTGTGTGTGTGTGTGTGTGTGTGTGTAAGAATTGTTCGAAAGTTTTTGGTCGAGCGCTTAAGACGGTTCATGTAGACATTATCAAGAATCAGGATCTTAAATTCTGAGAGCACAACTTGTGATGGTAGATGATAATTTTTGTAGAAAGAATGTGCGAACAATCTGCAATCGGGATATTATGACTTTTTTTTTTTTAATATAAAGACTTTCTGAAAGCTGTTTTCTGTTTTTTGTAGAAAGATTTCTCAGTCATTCTTGCTCATAAATATCTCTTAATTTTGGAAAAAAATTAGACTTACTTTAAGTATTTTGATAAAGTAGCCAGTAGTTTTACAATTGAGACAAAGGCAACGATGGCATTGAGTATGTCGGTAGCTGACGTATTAGCGCTTGACCCCATGATAATAGTTTGGTAATGGATTACTAAATTAAAGTCAAGCATAGTATCAAATAATCAAAATGCTTTTTTTATACTGCTTGTACAATGTTTTATACCACTTGTAAAATGTTCAATATAGAATAACACACACACTTTATCACGAGGCTGGAAGTATGGGTCATCCAGTTGGAATTGAACTCGCTAACAATAGTCCACTCACCAGACTCGTTATCGATTACACTACGTGAGGCACCTAAGGTGAAAGTACTGAAGTTTTACTTCGACAACGACTGCCTATTCTAAACACTTACAAAGTTGAATAGAGGTTTAAAATATATTTCTTTGTATACTCATTACCAAAAACTGGTGTCCTGTTGGCAGGGCTTATAATACACTGATTGTATCTCCTGCAAAGGCGTAAGAACCCTTCTAAAGGGGTATCTTGAGAATGACATTGAAGTGAATATGACAAAGAGTTTCCCGTTCTGAATATATGGAGATTGTGGAGTACCCTATTCATTGTTATAACTCCCAGGCCCACTCTGACCCGGAGTGGTAATACCTGTTAGGGTCCTATCTATGGTTCAAATAGATCGGTTTAAAAGTTATTTGTATTCGATAGGAAATTGACAACAAATAAGCGAAGTCACATTGCATTTAGAAGACTGTACAAATGCGTGTGGAACAACAAATCCCTAAAAAAGGACACAAAGATCAGTATGAACAGATCCATAGTCCTTGCCTTCTTCCTATATGACTTAGAGTCGTGGATCATTTATTGCCACCACCTACGACTCCTCGAGCGATTACACCAGCACTGCCTCCGCACTATCTACGCGAGTGACATCGTTCCCAGTGTTGAAGTCTTTGAACTGGCGAAGGTCACTAGCATCGGGGCAATGCTACTACCCAGAATCTCACTGTACGACAAGCTCTTCACTCGCTATCGTGACAGAGAGACACTAAAGAAGTGGTACACGGACTGTTTGAAAAAATCCCTTGGTACCTGTCACATCGACCATCGCTGATGGTCCACTCTAGCCTGGCGTCTCAACATCAACCATTCTGTCTCTTCCTTCGAATACACTCGCGTGTTCATCCTCAAGGACAAAAGGCGCTGGAGAAAGAGCCGTCATATTACGTTATTATGTCCTGATCAGACCTTTAACTGCAGCTGCTGCAACCATGCCTGTCGATCCTGTATTGGCCTTGTTGGCCACTATCATGCCTGCAGTAAACGTGGACCTCTCACTTTCTTAATCTTCATCAACGAAATCAAGCCATGATGACGATTCGATAGGAATACATGATGAAATATAACTATAAATTATTTGTTTGGTTTGGTTGGGTTTTATAGCATTGTTGGTTATTTAATGCCGAATCCTGTATATACATATATTAAATATATATGATTTATAAACACATTTTGTTGATACATTTTTTAATGAGACTGAGCTCATTCTTTTGTACAGAGTTAAATGGTTTCAAATATTTTTATCTGACACAAACATTTCTATTTACGATTAATCATTTGTTTTCACACAGTTAAATGGTTTCAAGTATTGCTATTTAACACTAGTTGTTCTTTTAATCGTTACTTATTCATTTGCACACAGTTAAATGGTTTCTAGTATTGCTATGTATAACTAAAAGTTCAATTAAACATCCAAATAGAACTGTTTTTGACATTGAAACTGTATTCATACTAAACTGAATTGTATGAAATAGAACTGTTTTGACATTAACTGAGTGTAGATAAAAACTATACTTATACTAAGCTGAATTGGTTGAATTAGAACTGTTTGACAAAACTGAAATGCTTGAAATAGAAACATTTTTGACAATTAAACTGTGTACTCATGCTAAACTGAATAGTTTGAAATAGAACCGATTTCTTGCGTAAAAATGGATTTGGCATTAAATAACCTACAATGGTTGATATACCATAAAACCCAAACACCCAACCAATTAAACATCAGTCATTTATTCACGAACAGTAAATAGTTCTATTTTAAACAATTCAATTTATTATAAGTAATTTGTTTGCGCACAATTCAGATGTCAAACAATTCTATTTGACCCATAGATAGGACTCTATCAAGTGCTACCAGTAGATTTGGGAACGATGGCAATGAAGAGGTACTCCGTATTCCCCAAAACTCCAGCATTACTGGAGCCTCACCATCGAAGAGTTTAATGTCATGTCTAGGACACTCGTTAGGGTGGGGTCTTACCCTTCTGCGGTGATGGTGTAAGAGTGTTCTACAGTCCCAGCCGACTTGGCTGAAATTATTTGTATTAATAAGAGTTGTATTAAGTTATAATTAAGAATTGCTAATTTTTTTTTTCTTGATTTGCCCTGCTGAAATCAGGGTTCGTCTTATACACTCGTGCTTTTTATATGCCGTCAAATACGGTACTTAACAATCGGAAAATAAACGTTATATATATATATATATATATATATATATATATATATATATATATATATATATATATCAGTCTATTCGTCTCCATCTATCTTAGACTGTTCACATCTATATCTATATACTTAAAAAAAAATATCTTTTAAAATTCCTCTGCGTCTAACATGCCATATGTATTTTTAAAAATTCATTTTGTTTTCTTACATTTGAATATAATAAAGTTTTTATCGGTTTGTGTTCTTTTTTTCTATTATTTTTCGTTTGATTCTAATCATGACTTGTTTAACCAAAATCACACTTCATAAATATTACCTGGGCAATCATTTATTAATAATTTTACTAATTACTAATTTTTTCTTGATTTGCTCTGCAGAAATCGGGGTGCATTCTTATACACCAGTGCATCTTATATGCCGTCAAATACTTACATTGAAGATTTAAGAAAGAATGTGCAAGGAACGCGATTCTGTAATCTCAAGGCAAAAAATAAGCCGAGATGGGTTGACATGTTAAAATCAATCAATCAATCTTAGATCAAAAAACTTTATTTTTCAATTTTTGTTATTTTGAATTCTTTTCGTTGTTACAACTGTAGAGAAGAGGAAAATCTCATATTTTGTTTTGGCGCGCTATTTAATTCAACATCGAATTTCACCCAATCAGGATGACTTATCCCATTCAGCCCGGACCTTCATTTCCGGCTGGCAAAACGGGTGAGCGGCCAAACACACTCTCTTCGGCTGGAGGCGGCGACTAGAACGGACGTGTCTCTGGTCGCCCCTGCTTAGCGATGCCTTATAGCTAAACAAGCCACCCGGTGTGGACATATCACCGTGGCTTTAACCCTAGCAGCAGCAACATGGACATTCAACGAGGGAACCTTCTAATTTATGGATTCTTTGCATCTAATATTTTAGACCAAGGAATCCCAGTTGAATATGAATTAGATACGTTCAACATGCCTTCCACAAGCACCACAGAAATTTACTATGTCGATTCGAGCGCCACTCCGCTCTCGACAAGTTCCCATTTCACCTCTGGTCCACTGTAATGGAGACAACGCACGCCTCTCCCCGAAACACCAGACACACGAAGCTACACGGTGGCCTTGAATACTTCCCTCACACATCCAACGAAACGCTGCCATTTCGAACATCCCGCTAAGCTATCGCGTCTCCAAAACCAACAAGCCTAAAGACCACGAGTTTTGCAGCGCCAAGAACAAACCTCCTCAAAGCTGCAAATAAAAACTTTCGTTCTTGTGTGTTGTTATAAAGCAAAGTCTTGTAATTCATTTCTTGTGCCCATAAAATCTATAGTGTTAGGGAAAATAACTAATTCCCACAAAACTCGCTATACAACATTCGGTCACGTGGTATTACGATAAAAAACATTCTGCTTCCAGATCGGGAGCAGATATTTCAACACATGTACATTAATTGTTATAAGGTTGAAAAATTGATTGTTTACCGAACGTTAATTCACCGAAATAAAGATATGTTGTGTAGAGACATCAAATTACAGGGATAAAAGATTGCAGATTTTAATAAGAACACGACATGATTACAAGGTAACACAATACGAAAGATAATGTCAAGGATCACCTAGCGGACCCTTCTTTCGAGAGAAGAAAATAAAACAGGCGTGGTTGTTTGTGGCCGAGAGGAAACGAATCAATAACACAACATTCTCAAATATTGTGATTATTCAAGATTTATCGGATGGATTGATATACTATAAAAGCATTTCAAGCCGTCTGGGGTTATTTTATGCCTAGAGGTTAGCAAATCAAGTTAATTCTATATTGAAATATACTTTTTTTGTGTAGTTGTTTCTTGAAAGTTTTTTTTTGCTCACGGTCCTATCGAATACGAATAATTTTTAAACAGATCTATTTGATCCAAAGATGGAACTCTAACAGATACTACCACCTCTGATCAGAGTGGACCTGGGAGTAATATCAATGAAAGAATACTTCACACTCTCCAGATTTCAAGAACTGGACCCTCATAATCTGATACAGTTTAGTGTAATTTCCAGGACTCCTATTTTTTGGGGGGTCTTACCACTCTGCAGGGGATACAGTCATCGTTTTCTAAACACCGTCAATGGGGCGAAGTGAAAATCAGAGTTACTTGAGATAATTGTATTTTTATGATGGTAGAGTGTATAAAAAAATTTCTGTAATATGTTACAGCGCGCAAATGTAGCTCAATATTGTAGAAGAGGTGTCTTCGAGGTAACTGTGATAAAAGGTTAATGCTAAAATCAATTATAAATAAAACATGCAAACTGAAAACAAATAACAGGAGGTTGAGTAGAACAGGCATTGTCTTGTTTATATAGTTATATACTTTTGTTAAAACACGAAAGTAAAAGTCCGAAAGTAAAAGTCCGCTCCCCGGACTCCTCGACACTGCAAGGAGACACATTAGCCCCATACCTCTTTATCATCTGTATAGACCACGTGCTTAGAACGACTATTGACTAAATGAAAGACAATGGTTTCAAGCTGACAAAAGAAAGAAGCAGAAGATACCAGGCACAAACAATTACAGACGCAGACTACGCCGATGATATAGCGCTTCTGGCAAATACATCCGCCCAAGCCGAAACCCTGCTACATTGTCTGGAACGAGCAGCTGCTGGCATAGGCCTCTATGTCAACGCAGACAAGACAGAATACATGTACTTTAATCAAAGAGGTGACATCTCTGCATTAAATGGTAGTTCTCTGAAACTAGTGGACAAGTTTCCCTACAAAGGAAGTAGTGTCTCGTCAACCGAGACAGACATCAACACAAGACTAGCAAAGGCATGGACAGCTATCGATAGGCTATCGGTCATATGGAAGTCAGACCTGACCGATAAAATGAAATGCAGTTTTTTCCAAGCAGCGGTCGTATCGATACTGCTGAATGGATGCACTACATGGACGCTAACGAAACGTATGGAAAAAAAGCTTGACAGCCACTACACAACAATGCTGCGAGCATTATCAAACAAGTCCTGGAGGCAGCACCCCACAAAGCAGGAGCTGTACGGCCATTTACCACCCATCACAAAAACTATCCAAGTTAGACGAACTAGACATGCGGGACACTGCTCGAGAAGTGGGGACGAACTCATAAGCGACATACTCCTGTGGTCCCCTTCACATGGACGAGCAAAGATAGGATGACCAGCTCGAACCTACATACAACAGCTCTTTGCCGATACAGGATGTAGCCTTGAAGACCTACTGGGAGCGATGGACGATAGAGAAGGGTGGTGGGAGAGGGTCAGGGAGATCTGCGCTGGTGACGCGACATGATGATGATGATAATTATGATGTTAAGTTTTGGTGAATCTGACAAGATGATTAAAATAAGCGGAAAAGTGGATAAATCAAACACTGACAACGGGTTTAGTAATAATATTTCGTTTTTTTTTTATTTACGGAAGAACTTCAGTTCTTCCATGAATAAAGAAGTACAACTAAACCCGTTGTAAGTATTTGATTTATCTACTTTTCCAATCATCATCATCATCATGTCGTGCCGCTAGCACGGATATCCCTGACCCTCTCTCGACACTTTTCCCTATCGTTCATCGCCTCTGGCAGGTCTTCAGAGCTACATCCCGTATCCTCACATAGCTGCTGTATGTATGTTCTAGCTGATCGTCCTGCCTTTGCTCGGCCATATGTGAGGATCCAGAGGAGTACATCACTTATGAGCTCGTCTCTGCTTCTCTAGCAGTGTCCTGCGTGTCTGGTGCGTCTAACTTGGATAGTTTTCGTGATGGGAGGCAGGTGGCCGTATAGTTGGTGCTTTATGGGGTGTTGCCGCCAGGACTTATTCAATATTGCTCTCAACATTCTTGTGTAATTACCGTCTCGCTTCTTCTCCAGCCGTATAGTTAGCGTCCAAGTGGTGCATCCATACAGCAGTATCGACACGATCGCTGCCTGGAAGAAACTGCGTTTCATTTTATCGGTCAGATTTGATTTCCATATGATCGATAGCTTATCGATAGCCGTCCATGCCTTCGTTAGCTGCGTACCAATGCTTCATAAAAATGTTTTTGTGTGTCTATTAATTTTGTATGTGTACTGTGTACATGAATGGTTTTAGTATTCTTTTTAATTGCTTACAAGTAAGTCAGTCCTGAATTCCTTTCAGGATAAAACTTTGTTATCGTCGTGAAACTCAGAGCTGATATTTTGGATCAGTGGATGGAGTAGCAGGAGAATATATCTCTTTGAATACCGGATTTCTGTTATTCGCAGACCCACAAGATTTTGGTGGTATAATAAGAGAAAAGTTATTTTTGGAAATGAATACACAGACACACTTAGTCTTTTTTTGAGACAGGGTAATTTTATTTTTAGATATGATGAAACAGCGTTACAGTAGAAAGTTGTTTTGCGTTTGGGACTGTCATTATGGGAATGGGTAGGTTTAGACAAGCCGACTAAACTCCACAAAAATAGTACAAAAAGGAAGAAAAATGTTGTATCGTTGAGGTGAATGATATGTGGGGATTTAGGAATTAACAATAAAACTCCCAACCGGATGTTGACTCGTCGGCTGCCACATACAAAATGTATAAACGCGTCGCCACGCATAAGGCTCCACGCATCCATCCGGTTTAAAATCAGAAAGAATGGGAAGCGGTCGCGCCAAAATTAGAAGGATTTTGGAGTGGCGAATTTGGAGCCGGTGGAGAGAGATAAATACTCAGGTTTTCTGTGAACCGGGTCTTGTCAGGGAGTGTCCGTCAAACCAACAACATCATTTTGCTGTCTGGTGTTTTGGGCACCACGCTACGTCTTGGGACGTAGCGTTGGTTAGTCCATTCACCAAGTAAATAAAGGAAAGTATGGAAGAAATGTTTTCGTCTCTAATCTGTTTCTATCTTTTCTTTTGTATATTTCTTTTGGACTTTATTTGGACAAGGCATTGCGCCGGCCAGTCAACGTGGGTTAAAATAATATAACCAAAATATGGAGTCAGATATCTTACGGTAACACAGCCTTGCCCTTAGCCCCTGACCTTCAAAAACTCCTTTTAAACCCCACAGATACACAAAGAAGAACGAGTGCTTGATATATTTATTCAGCACCCATATCCGGTGCCAACGGATACATACAAAAAACAAAGAACAATAAGTTACAAGCAATTAACAAGATAACTTACAAGAAATAGAGGAGGGTGAAAATGCTGAAAAGCCAAACGAAGTAAGATAAGTCCGAAGCATAATCAGTAATCAGAGTCAGTAAAATATGTCAAGGGTTAACATTCAAAGATAATAATTATTAAAATATGTACTAAAGTCTTCTTGGGTGAGCACGGGAGTTAATTTTTTTTTATTGGGTACGGTGGTGAAGGAATCGTAATGTGTGGTCTCGTGGGTGCTAACGCTTTCTGCTAACGTTGTAGTCTCTGTTACAATGTGTAACGCTGTCTGTTGAGGCCGGGAACCCTGTGAACTCTGTTGGCCGAAAAGGAGTCTTATTTATATCTATTTGTTGGATCAAAAGGCTCAGCTGAAAACATTCATTATATTGGGTGCGAACGCTTTTGATTGGTCCAGAATTCTTATCAAATTTTCTTTTATTCTAAACCGGAACAATGCGTCGAGCCAGATGTTCACAAACCAGTTTTTGTCATTATTTCTTTGAACGTAGCAGGATGAACATCTAGTTCTCTGCACTTATTAAGTATCGCTACATCATCTCTTGCTGGTCTACTATGGACTTCTTCTTCGATACTTTTCGACTATCCCTCTGAATTAGTTACATTTAGAGTTATCTTTTATCCATTTCACTTCTCTCAACAAAAAAGTGAACACCAACGAAGCTGTGTTATTTCGTCACTCTCCCCTTGGTGGCTTCCTTCCTGCGAGCTCTCCAACACATTCTAACACCGTGGAAGTTTGGATAAATTCCATACCATACACGCTTCCCGACGATACATTAGCTTCAGGAGACTCTGTCCCACTCAAAGCCACGTTTCCCTCTCTTGTCTTAAACAAGATTCATTGCCTGTGGCATTGAGGGAACTTGGTAAATAAGAGGCTGTTACAACAACTGAGGACAGAAACCATTATATATATTTACCCAAGGACAAGATGTGACACAAGGTCAATTGTCAAGCGGAGTTTAACAGTTTTGAATTCAGAGCTTTCCTTCTCCCAAACCAGTTGCCATACTAAAGTTAAAGAGCTCAGTCTACCCGTAGCTGGAGGGAGAATTGTTGGGTTTGGTTTGGTCTAGTTTTATGGCATATTAACCATTGAAGTTTATTTAATGCCGAATCCTTTTTATACATATATATATATATATATATATATATATATATATATATATATATATTATATATATATATATATAATTTTTTTTCTATTTCAAACAATTCTGTTTAGCATATCAACAAAGTTAAATGGTTCCAATTATTGCTATATACCACTAAGAATTCAATTAAACATCAGTCATTTGTTTACACAAAGTTAAATGATCAAACACTTCTATCTCAAACAATTCAGTTTAGCATAAGTACACAATTTTTTGTTTACACACAGTTAAATGTAAAAACAGTTCTATTTCAAACAATTCAGTTTAGCGTAAGTACACAGTTTAAATATCACAGTTCTATTTGACCCATAGATAGGACCAGAGTGGATTTGGGAGCGATGGCAATGAAGGAGTACTCTGGGTTCCCTAAAGCTCCAGTATTACTGAAGCCTCACCATCAGATTGTTTAGTGTCATAATTAAGACACTCGCTGGGGTGGGGTCTTATCCCTCTGCAGAAATGCATTTGGTGTATTCTACAGTCACAGCCAACCGGACCAAGAATAGTTGGATGCATATTGGCGCATAAATTAATTTGACCGTTATGGTCGTCGCATAATTTCACCCAATGAGGATAACTTATCCTATTCAGCCCGGAGCATTTTCCCGGACAACATAAAAATGGTGAAAGCCCACCAAACTATCTCTTCCTCAGAACCTTTCGAGCAGGACAGACGTACTTTCTGTCCGCTCTTTTCATAGCTGCAGAATCACAACACCAAAGCCGTCTAATTTATGGACCTTTTGAGTCTACTCTCTTAGACTAAGGGTTCCCAGTTGAACATGAATTAGATGCATGTAATCCACCACTTACAGGAACACTTTTATGTCGCCTCTAACTTTTGCTATGTCTACAGCGACGCGTAATTGCGCTCAGACATCTAGCTACCTCACCCCTGGGCAACCTTTTCTGGAGACCTTCATACCTCTCTCCTACAGCAACCAGGACCACAAATTTATGGCTGACTACATCATTCTCGTCCTTAAACAGCAAACACGACTTTTGCTATATCTACAGCGATGCATATTCCGCTCAAGCATTCAGCATTGTCTTGACTGTAGCGACGCACATTCCGCTCTGGCATTTAGCTGCTATAATTCCTTCTCAACTCAATAACAATTTCCTTCCTTCCTTCCTTCCTTCCTTCCTTCCTTCCTTCCTTCCTACGAGACTTGCAGCATAAAGGTACCCTTTATTCTGGCTGCCATTAAACTTTCTTGAAAACCTTACGGCATCTTCGTTCTTCTCCTTTATTTTCCTTCGAATATAGCGAGGAGATAACGTAACAAATTTCCACGGTAAACATACCTTTCTCAAAGGTATTAGCACGATATGAAATGCAAACAGCTTTGCTCAGGATCCGGAATCCGTTAAAACAACTTTTAAAGGTTTTTTGGTCTCCATAAACGTTCACCAGGTGCAGTTTTTTTTCCGCATGGAGGACTTTAATGATATATCTTTGCTTTCATGTCGGATAACATTTTCCAGTTTGCAGCTTAGCCGTTATCTGCAACAAAGAAAGATGAGTTATTGTTGGAAAGGTTCAAAATCAATGGCTATGCTACCAACATCTGCCTCTTGTAGTACGTGTGAAAATAAATTAGAGGTTTTATTTTTCGAGTCTCCCTCGATTGTATTTTTTATCTTTACCCAACTATTTCGACATGTACAGGATATAACGTAAGGTCAACTTTTAAACGGACTAAAGCTGGTTTGAATTCAAAGTTTTCTTTCTTCTAGACTGGTTGCCTTTTCAAGGCTAAAGAACCCAGTCTATCTCAGTATTTACTATCTAGAGGATGGATAGATAGATACATACATATCTTTTGCAAGAACATTAGCACGAAGTGAAATACAATCAGCCTGGTTCAGGATTTGAACTCAGGCTGTTAATTCCATTTCCTACGCTGATAATTGTTATGCTAAGCCCACACTTATGTCCGTCCATCCATATGTCTGTCTAACTCTATGTATTTATTTATATATGCAATACTCATTGTGTTCGGGTTTATATGAATGTATGTATACAAAAATGTGTTGTAGTGTGTCTAGGTAGGACTAAGAAATGTGTGTTTGCAATGTGATTCAAAAAGATAAATAAGTTAGTAGGTTTGAAAATCGTGTTTAGATAGTTTAGCTGAAAAATGAAAGAATAAAGAAAAAAATAAGAGATATAAAAAAAAATAACACACGCACACACATACACACAAACTTTCGATCTTTCATTTAGAGAAAACAAATAAAAAAAACTGTGTACACCATAAGTACAAGAAAGTCAGACAGTTGTCGCGCGGGAAACAAGAACAAAGTGGCAAAGTGGGTTGTTTGGTAGAAAATTAATAAAAAGGTGAAATGTTTGGGTTCTTTGTTTCACATTCCTTCCTCTCAGCTGCTTTTTGTCCTCCTCCCACACAAAGACATGACTCACTCATTCACTTCTCTCTCTGTCACCAGATGGCTAGTTTGTCAGAACCAGACCGACAGAAGTGAAGAAGAAGAAGAAGAAGAAGAAGAAGCCGCTGGAGGTCGAGGAGTAAAGGCTACGAGACGTTAAAGAAGAAGAAGAAGAAGAAACCGCAGGAAGTGAAGACAAAGAAATGAAGAAGATGGAGGAGGAGAAGAATGAAATAAATGCAAAGAAGAAGTTGAAGCAGCCGAAAAGAGTGAAGGAGAAGAAGAAGGAATGAAGAAAAAGTGTGATGATGAGGAGGAAATGGAGAATCAACTGGAGGATGTGACGACGAAGAAGAAAACGTAGACGAAGAAGAGGAATGAGATGCAGGGTTCGCAGGAGATGAAGGTTTTTAAAGCAGCTAAGGAGCCCAAAGAAGAAAAAAGAAGAAAAAGATTGAGCATAGAATGTGGAAGAGATAAAGAAGAGGTAAAAGGCAGAGGAAACAAAGAATTAAGTGTAAAGAGAAGGAAACGAAGGAGGCTGAGTTGAAAGGGGAAAGTGGGAGAAACGGTATTTGATTGGCTATCAATTAACAAAGAATATCAAATACACTTTCGAATATATTTGCTAGCTCAGTAGTTTTCTTTTTTCTTTGTTCTGCGATCCCTAATCCACCTTTTTTCTGCATCCTTCATCCTCGCACATGTGCACTGGGGCCTGCATTGAAGAAAAACAGACGCTGTGCACCCTTTCTCCTGGTCTATCTCAATATCTTTTATTCTGTCTCAGTCTCTTTCTATCTATCTATCTATCTATCTATCTATCTATCTATCTATTAGTCTCTCGTATCTATCTATCTATCTATCTATCTATCTTATTTGCCTACATTCTAAAAACATCGGGCGTTTACGTTAAGTGATGGTTAACAAGCTAGTCTCGCAAGCCATTGTTACTGAGTTCGTTCTTTACTGAATGCCTCGTTATTGTGGTTGTGTGCCCTGATTAAATGATTGTTCTGTAAAACTTGTAGAAAATCAATATTTATGATGAAAATTATATCTATAATGCAATGTATTATATTAATATTTCGGTGTTTTTTAATATAATCTTCAATAGGTGGTGACTCACAGTAATAGATGTTAGTGCTGTTCTATTAGTTAATAGGGTAGAAAAAAAGGGAAATTTAGAATGAGTCCGAGGGAAATAACAACACTTCCCTTAAAAATTAAATCAAGAGAAAAACCTTTTCACTTATATCATTGACTTATTTAATATTAAGTAATTGGCTTATATAATTTAATAGTAATATTAAGGGATTGGCTTATACGATTTAATATTGATATAAAAGATTGGTTTATATAATCTGATACTGATATTAAGAAATTTTGGCTAATATGATTTAATATTGATAGTAAGAAAGTGACACAGAGCTTCAAGCATAGGAACACTCGGTAAGAATCGAATTCACTTCTCATTATCAATGGACCTGTGAGTCTCGCTTGCTAACCATTATACCACAATATGATGCGCTAAAAAACTACGCAAAGCTTAGATTTAGAAAAAGGCTGAAATTATGCAGCACCCAGTATGGATCAAATTCATCTGTTAAACATTAAACAATGAAGAGGTGTTGCGTGGTCATTTACTAAGTTTAGCTTAGTTTGTTACAAGACCAGAAGTATGGGTTACTTACTGAGGATCGAACTTACAAAAAATCACAAATAGAAGTATGGGTTACTTACTGAGGATCGAACTTACAAAAAATCACTAATAGAAGTATGGGTTACTTACTGAGGATCGAACTTACTAAAAAACACTAAAAGAAGTATAGGTTACTTACTGAGGATCGAATTTACTAAAAAAACACCAATAGAAGTATGGGTTACTGACTGAGGATCGAACTTATTAAAATCACTTGCTTGCTAATGATTTCCAACATTTGGGGTGTCTCAAGCTAGGTTAGCGGACCATTGTTATTGAGTTCGATTCTCTCTGAGTGCCCTATATTTCTGGCTTGTGCCACAACTAAACAAAACAAAGTTAATAACTACGAAGTATCATTGACCTTTGTTACAGTTAATAATGTTTTACTTTGTTTGACAAATGATCTCCCATATTACACGCTATTGTAAATCAACCACTTTTTGGTACATGTACTATATAACCCACTCTCGAAAATGTATGTAAATTTTTGTTTTAATGTACAAAATATATTGAAATGAATAATGGATATTCACCATCTAGATAAGATTAATTTTCAATTATTTTCTTCAGTTTTCAGCTGAGTCCCAAAATTACATCTTCAACGTACTATCAACCATCCAGCCATCAGCCATATTTCTTTAGTCTTTTGATTTGTAATTTTGGTAATTAACTGTAATTGTTCAGTTAAATGAAGCAAATAACTGGCACTTACTCTTGTGAATGTTTCCCAAATTTTGAAGCAAAATAATTGGACACAAATCAAGGATCACAAATGATAGTGTAATGAAAATTACATTTATTGAAAGGTAAAAGAATAACATTTTAGGATCTGTCATCATTTAGTCTCAAACTTAAACTGTGTTACCCTGATCATCTTCAAAGAAAAACGGTCAAATGGTGTTATGCTTCGAGATGGCAACCCGTGCCGTGCACTTTGAATGCAGAAGACCTCCAACAACTTCCCCCAATCACACTGTTCTTTGAGTTTACAGGACCATTCAAGAGGAAATGGTTGGTTGGTTGGTTGGGTTTTATGGCATATCAAACTTTGTAGGTTATTGAACGCCAAATCCATTTTTATGAAAATAGTTCAATTTCAAACAATTCAGTTTAGCATAAGTACGCAGTTTAAATGTAAGTACAGTTTAATTGTGAAAAACATTTCTATTTCAAGCTATTTAGTTTAGTCAAGCAGTTCTAATTCAGCTAATTCAGTTTAGTATAAGTACAGATTTTGTTTGCACACAGTTAAATGTCAAAACTGTTTTATATCAAACAAATCAGTTTAGTGTAAGTACAGTTACAATGTAAAAAAAGTTCCATTTCAAATAATTCAGTTTAGCATAAACACGCAGTTTAAATGTAAGTACGGTTTAATTGTCAAAAACATTTCTATTTCAAGCTATTCATTTTAGTCTAACAATTCAGTTTAGCATAAGTATGCTGTTAGTTCTATTTAACACATAGATAGGGCCCTATTAGGTGCTACCACGCCGGGCCTGAGTAGACCTGGAGCAATGGCAATGAAGGAGTGCTCCGGATTCCCCAAAGCCTCAGCATTACTGGAACCTTACCATCAGATTGTTTTGTGTCATATCCAGGACACTTATTGGGGGTGTGTGTCTTACCCCTCTGCAGAGGTGCAGTCGGTGTATTCTACAGCCCCAGCCGACTGGGCAAAGAGGAGATGGGCCTCATCTGAAAATCAGACATCATTCAATAATCTTTTGCGAAAACTACTGGCACATGGCTATCTTCTTTTCCATTTCAGCCAGTTCGCTATGTTTGGTTAAATCTATGAAAATATTAACTATTTCCCAGCTATAAATCCTAAAAGAAAAAGGAGAATAAAGCCAACAAGAGGAATCAGAGAGGCCGCTGCTTTGTTTCAATAAGTGTAAAACATCCTGTATGTTTTGGAGATCAAAACAAAATCAGCGTAAACTTATAGGAGGTCTATTCTGTAGAAACATCTACTTTTCTTCGTCCGACACACTTAATTTCATTAGCAGTACATTTTCATTTCGAAAATGTTTTGTTATTGAAATTCAAGTTGTGAGCTTCTCATTTTTTCGCGCAACTTTTGTGAAAGCCATATATCAAAGTAATTAACATAACCAAGAAGGTGCAAATGATTTTCAACGCTTGATTTGAATAATCTAAATATGTTAGTTACCTAACACGTCGCCTAACGTTGATTGGACTCAAACTCAAGAAATGTCATGATTTGATCACCCTCACTTCCAATTATTCTACACAATTGTGTAGTTTGCTAATCATTTTCGACATGTTTAATCATTCACAGTATCCTATCAAGAAGCTGCATAAAATCTTTTCTTTTGCGTCTGAGTAACATTTTTTATGTTTCTTAAAATGAATAGCATAATATATCAAAAATGTTGTTTATTTTCTTCCATCTTCAACGTTAGAATCAATAAATTTAAATTCGTCGATAAAGACATTTTTAAAGGCACGCTAATATAACAGTGGCTGTAATACAATCAAAAGCAATTTTAAAGTTAAAAATAAACCTACCATTAAACGACAAAAACGTGTGAACATTTTGGGTTACCCAGTATGTTTTACGGATCAGTTAATAACTATACTTATCTGTAATGTGTCACAAGCAGTGATGCATTCAGTGAAATCCCTCATAATAATGTGCGAGTATCTAACACTTACTCCTCATGTGAGATGTTTTGTCAGACAAGCTTGTTTGCTATTGCCACGAAATTTGTGACCTCCAGTGCGTTCATGTGTGAAAAGGAATAATAATTTATTGCAATCATTATAATTTCTTTTTCTGATAATCTTCTTTTTCTTCTTCTATTTCTAAGAAGCAGTACATTTCTTCTTCTTCTTCTTCTTCTTGAGAGTTTTTCACATCAGCGTTAGCTGGTGTCTTTCACTGAAGTTTGAGTGACAACAAGTCTCCTCAAGTCTCCAGGACTCTTCTCAGTATTCTGGATGATCTCAATAATACATTAGTTTGGATGGTCTCCACTCGTCCTCTTATTTCCAAGTCCTCCAGTCCTTGTGTCAGTCCTGTGGTAACTGTATGAAGAGAATTGGTATAAACGTCACTTTTATGTTCCACATTTTTTTTCAATTCCCTAGCAACGTCCAGGGACTCATCGTTCTTTTCGTTTTCTTTCAATTTTACTCTGTGATCAGCCGGGACAGCAAAGTCCACAATTTTGCAAGTTAAGGTCTTGTGTTCTGGCCGAGATTAGGCGATCCATTTGTATGCCAAAATCCCAAAGGAGTTTGTGTGTCTCATTCTCGAGGACAGATGCTGGGTTGTGCATATAACATTCATCCGTATGGTCAGATTTCAATTTCTTGCACAATTCCCAGTGGATCACTATGCTCACCCCGTCGTATCTAGTCTTATACTCTTTCTATGCTAATTTGCTACTTTCGCTTTCTTCTTTTGCTGAATTTTTCACACCAACATCAGCAAGTGGTTTTCTACTGGGGTTGAGTGATCGCAAGTCTCCTTTAATCACCAAGACTCATTTCAGTATTCAAGTCGATCTTCAATTCCTGCTTTGATTTCTAACTTCTCCAAGATTTTTTTTTCAAAACCTTTGGAGACCGTACCTTCGTGTCACACAATTTTTTAGTTCTCTGACAAGGTCCAAGTATTTGTATATCTTTTCGTTTTCATTAATTCCACATCACCTGGAAGTCCGCTGAAGCGGCAAAATCCAGATGATAACAATTTATTTTTTGTTAACAAACATTAAGTCTGGTCTTCTAGTCCGGATTAGGAAATCCGTTTGTATCTCAAAAATCTCAGAGAATTTCTTTCGTCTCATTTTCTTGGACGGATTCTTGTTTGAGCGTATACGATTTGTTAGTATGATCAAATTTGCTCAATTCCCAGTGAATAACCTTTCCCACTCAGGTGTATCAAGTCCTGTACTCCTTTTGTGCAGGTTTGCTGTATTTGCTTATCATGTGTTTAACCGTTTCATCTCTTTTTTCACTGTTCTATTGCGAATTATCAATTTTTGCTTTAATATAATTGTTCCTTATTGCGTTGTTTTTTGTTGTTATCAAGAACGATTCAGTTTCTCTCTTGAGGTTTCCCTGTGTTTAGCCATGTAATGGTCTTCTCGTGTGCAATCTCGTCCGTTTGTCGCATGAAATATCAATGCATTTTTTTTTCTTCCCGTTTCTGTTTTGTGGTTCTGCTGACAGTATAAAATTGCGTAATCTGAATTTTCAAATTAGGGTTCCTGGTGACTGTTTTTGAGAATAAATCACAGGTACTTTCCTGGAGTATCCTAAACGATTTCTCCGACATTATTGTTGATGTATCCTTATTTATTTTTCATTCTTCCTTGTATATCGAATTCTTTCAATATTCGTTCATTGGTTTTTAGGGCTAATCCTTGTGCTCCAGTGATTATCGACACAACTCTTAGTTTTATATTCAACAATTTCCCCCGTTTGCACACAAGGTCTTACTATTTTTTTTTTCACCCACCACTTTCAGCCTCAAATATGATAGAACAGCCATATCAATGATTTGGCATATCTTCTTTCTTCACTTAGCAATATTAAGATCTAGTTTCTTGGCACGGAAATATTAAAGCATCATCATTATCATTATCATCAAATGCATAAATAAATACAACCAAAACGATCGAAAGCAGATATTTGCTTTCAAAAGTTTTAAGGTATTACCTTCAGGTGTAATGACTATTTTATCTCTGGTAAATCAAATTTCACCTATGATGAGTCGTGAGCATCAGGCAAATTCTAAACATAAAAAAGCAAGTAATATAAAACAAATGAATTTCCCTTCTGCGCCATGTTTTTTTTTCTATTTTTCAAGAACAGTTTCTCCTCTTTCTCTTTTTGATCTTAATAATGTTACAATCCTCCTTTTTTTCTCTCTTTTAATCTCTCTCCCTCCCTTTCTGCTCCAGACAGAGAGAGAGAGAGAGAGAGAGAGAGAGAGAGGAGGAGGAGGAGGAGGAGGAGGAGGGGGGATCTTCGATCTTTTTCTCTTTCGCTGTATATCTATTTTGTGTGTGTGTGAGAGAGAGAGAGAGAGAGAGAGAGTGTGTGTGTGTGTGTGTGTGAGAGAGAAGAGATATTTAAAAGTGTACGCACACACACACACACACTCATATCCATATACTCATCGCCGGAAAAAATGTAAAATTTTAGATAAGATCTAAAATAGTCCCAAATCCAGCAAAATTATTACAATATTTTAACACACAAAATGCAGAAGAAAATATCCTAATATTCCAGTAATAAAACATTAAGATAATTTTAAAATATAAATAAAACCATTCACGACTTGAAGTTACACGAAAACGATCTTCACGTGAACAATGCAAACACGTCTGTAGTCTATTCAACCCTTTTGAATTCTATCAAAATTTGAAAATTACAAAATGGTTAACTACGAAGCGAGATTTGGATATCGATTCTAATCTTTTAGTAAAAGATTCGCCAGATTAGGGCAATTTATAATATGAAATTGTTCTTCCAAGCACAATAGTTGTTATCCTTCATTGCCAGTGTATATATATATATATATATATATATATATATATATATATATATATATACATATATCCCGTAACTTTTCAGACAGAACTTATATATATATATACATACATACATATATATATATATATATATATATATGAGTTCTGTCTAAAACGTAACGGGACTAAATGTGCTGTGTGAGCTATGGATGAAAGAGTTTTGCTTTGGTTTTATGGCATATCAACCATTGTAGGTTATTTAATGCCAAATCCATTTTTACACATTAAACAGTTCTATTTCAAATAATTCAACTTAGCATAAGCACACAGTACCGGCTCATTAGCCTAGTGGGTAGAGTGTTCACCAATGGTCCGGGAGACCTGGGTTCAATCCCACGTCGCGTCATACCAAAGACTTTAAAAGTGATACTTCATACCTCCTTACTTAACACCCAGCAATATAAGGTACATATCAAGGGTAAAGAGGAGCAATCCAGGGAAAGGAGTATCGCCCTCCCCTACACCTCGGTGTAGTAGCTATTGAAAACAGAGCCTTCTGGTCGCCCTCGACTACGGTCGCCAACCTTTTTTTTTACTTGGCCCATAGAGAGGACCCTATCAGGTGCTACTACTCCAGGCCTGAGTGGCCCTCGGAGCGTTGGCAATACAGGAGAACACCGCATTCCCCAAAAGTTCTATATTACTGGAGCCTCACTATCAGATTGTTTAGTGTCATATCCAGGACACTCGTTTGGCGGGTTTAACCCCTCTGCAGAGATGCTGCCGGTGCATTCTACAGCCCTAGCCAACTGGACCCAGGGCGAAAGAGGGATAAGAAGTTTGTATCATCATCTAACATGATATCTTGGAAATATATAACTGTAATCTTAGCATTCTGCAACCTTTGGATTTTTTCCAACATGCTTTTGTTTATACATATTTACCAACCCCTCCGCTCGGGTAGGATATGACACAATGTCAATTTTTTAAGCGGAGTTTAACAGGTTTGAATTCAGAGTTTTCCTTCTCCTAGACTAGTTGCCTCACCAAGGCTGAAGAACATAGTCTGCCCTACTATTTTACCTATAGATGGAGGGAGAATAATTGGATTCATACCTTTCCCAAGAGTATTAGTGCAATGTGAAAATGCAATCAGTCTCGTCCAGGATTTGAACTCGTGTCGCCGTGTCCATTTTCTACGACGATAACCATTACACCACGGGCTTTTATTTGTATGTCCTTTTTTTAAGCTATGAGCCGCGAGGAATGATGTATGGAGATAGTACCATGTCACGCGTACGTGTTTTTGAGTCTCACAAGAGGTTCAAAGAGGGGAGCGGAAGGTGTTTAAGCAGGACTGAGGTCAGCGACAAGCGAATAAAGCATGGGGTGTATAGTGATCGTTGGTTGACGGTTCGAATAATCGCAAATCAACTGGACATGAAAAAGAATAGTTTTGAGGATTATCACACAAGGTCTGGGCAGGTCTGAAAAGTAACGAGGGTGGGTGTGCTAAGCTTCCTGCAACTCCTGGCGGAGTGGAACATCACCGAACTAGAACAACCCCTCAATGTATCTGATCTTGCTGCGTGTGACTTTTAGCTTTTCCCTTAGCTCAATGGGGTCATCAAAGAAATTCGTTTGGAAGACGTGGCGGCTATTAAGAGAGCTGTAATGACGGAGCTCCGGGGAACCCCAGGAGAATCCTTCCAGCGTGTATAGAAGCGTGACAGAAAAGAATGGGAAAGTGCATTTGACTCGAAAGGGATTACTTAGAAGGAGAAACCAAGTTGTTTGTTGTTTGAAATTGGAATAAGTTGCTTATGATACTAATCCCGTTACTTTTCAGACACCTCGAACATATAAAGCACAGTGCTTGGTTTGGTTTCTTTGTTTAATGGCATATCAACCTTTGTAGGTTATTTAAAGCCATTCTCCTCAAAGAACAGTAGTGGTACTATTTAATCCTTAGCTGGGAGTATAAGGGGGTTCATATCTTTCCTTAGGGTATTTGTCCGAAAGTGAATGTAATAGCGCGACTTGAGTTTGAACTCACTTACTACGATTTCGCAGTCCATCGCTTTAACCATTACACCACGAGGACACCCCCATACAGTGCTTGAAGGCGCTTCGAGTGGCGTAATGCTAGACTAGCAAAAGTGAGTTCAAGTTTCATTGGGTACCCTATTCATACGACCTTGTGCCACATCTAAGCAAAAAGCTTAGTAAATTACTAAATACAGTGCTTCCTATTGCCAAAGCAAATTTATCACCTTATTTATTTTTCAGACAAAATGTGTGTGTATATATATATACATATGGAAGTCAGACCTGACCGATAAAATAAAACTAGTTTCTTCCAAGCAGCGGTCGTATCGATACTGCTATATGGATGCACTACTTGGACGCTAACTAAATGGCTGGAGAAAAAGATAGACGGCAATTACACAAAAATGCTGTGAGCAATATTGAACAAGTCATGGAGGCAACACACCACAAAGCACCAACTATACGGCCACTTGCCTCCCATAACGAAAACTATACAAGTTAGACGGACCAGACATGCAGGACACTGCTGGAGAAGCAGGGGCGAGCTCATAAGTGATGTACTCCTATGGACCCCCACATATGGCCAAACAAAAGCAGGACGGCCAGCTCGAACATACATACAGCAGATCAGTGAGGATACGGGATGTAGCCCTGAAGACCTGCCACGAGCGATGAATGATAGGGAGGAGTGGCGAGAGAGGGTCAGGGATATATGTGCTGGCGGAACGACATGATATATATATATATATATATATATATATATAGATATATAGATATTATATGTGTGCGTGTGGGCGTTGAGAAATATTTCAAGACTTTACAACTTTATAGTCTCTTTGATTAGAAATACTTTGGAGCAACTTCGTTGATATGCTTCTCCAATTATATTATTTAGCCTTTGCAAGTTTATCGTTGTACTATAAGTATGTTGTTTCTGATCTAGGTCGGTGAACTTTTCTTTTTTCCATCTTTTTTCCCATCGTATACTTTGTGATCAATTTCGGTTAGGGTTAATCTTCCTAAGCTGAATATATATATATATATATATATATATATATATATATATACAAATTTCGTTGAACATAGACATTTTCTGTCAACATATTTTTTTGTTGATCCTTTCATATTGCCGTATTGATTTTATCGTATTCGGCGGGAATTGATTGATGTATTTTCCCTAATTGTTTATTTCCCAAGTACTTTCTGCCCGACTTTGAACCAACATCAGGGGAGGATCTATTACAAAAGTGATGTAACTTTTGTATGTACGTTACTACTTTGTAAGAAGAAGAGCGTCTGTGCTGTTGCAGTGTGTAGCGTTTACTTTTAAAATTGGTCTATAAATAGTATCAGTAGCTAAAGACATTTAAGTACATTAGCACTGGTTTGAAAATTAATTCTGTTAAGTTTGGGTTGAATGTTCCTAATATGTTGTGCTTTAAGAATCTGTAGTTTTTGTTTGTTAGTTTGATGTTCTAATATTGTGTTTTCGGTAAGAATTTTTCGTAATTCTGTTGTTGGGCATGAATGTTTTTTAAATGCTATAATATATATATTAAATGTCATATATATATATATATATATATATATATATATATATATATATATATATATATTATTGAATTAATTTAGAGAACTATGGCAGTGCAAAATAATAATTATGTGAGTTTAATTAATTTCAAAGTAAATCTTCATCGTCTGAGACTTTTTTTTTTTTTTTATAAATGAGCACGATGTTTGAGGTTCAATTTTTTTTTAACGTTGTAAACATGGTGTCACGTGGGATGTTTGAACGCCATGTTGGGTGTTGTGAACATAGTGCCACGTGGGGTGTTTAAACGCCATGCGGAATAGACGTAACTTCAGTTGACCGAATCAATTTCATTTTATTTTAATTTTTATCTTATTTTAAAATCTAAATGTTTTTAAAAAATTAATTCAATGCTATAAAATAAAGTAATTTGTGCAATGCTTCAAGCAAATTACGATATATATATATATATATATATATAAATATATATATTGTCACCCACAGACAGACTATTTCATTGTATCACAACTCTTCAGAGTGGCTAGATATGTGGGACGCTGGAAACTGGGATCGAAACCCGCCCAACTTTATGTTAGACTTAGTATCATACCACTCAGCCAACAAGCGAACCACGTCAACTCGGGAATTAAAAGGCATTATGTAGTAGCTTTCGTTTGTTTACATTTATACCTTATCGGATACCAGAGTGCTTAATTCATTCGAAGAGCTTTGTATTATGCGAGTGGCAGCCGTAAATTCCTTCGCCAGAGTGTTTAACCCCCATGGGGTCCCTGTTGGGTACGGCCGTAGAATACATCGACAACAACTCTGCAGAGAGGTAAGACTTCCCCAACGAGAGTCCTGGATATGACATTAAACAATCTGATGGTGAGGCTCCAGTAAGGAAGGAGCTTTTGGGAATTTGGAGTATCCCTTCATAGCCATCACTCCCAGGTCTACTCTAGCCCGGAGTGGTAGCACCTGATAGGGCCCAATCAATGGGTCAGATAGAACTGTTTGATATTTAAACTCTATGCAAACAAATAAGTTATGCTAAATTGAATTGTTAGAAATAGAACTGTTTGATAATTTAACCGTGTGTGTCTACAAAATGTGTTTACGAATCATTTATTTAATATAAATATATAGAGGCGGGATTTGGTATCAAATAATCCACAATTTTTAATATGTCATAAAACGGAACCAAACCCAACTAAACCAAACACACACACACACGCAAATATATATATATATATATAAAAGATAAACAAAAGTGATAAGACAAATAGGAATGTTACTTTTATGCGGTTTATTTTTTATTGTTCTCAACTAGATCTACATTTTTCTTTTTTAAGTAGAGAAATTATATTGTGAATTGTATTACCATGACCAGAAAATCCGGTCATGGTAATTCAATTCACAATATAGTTCCTCTATAAAAAAAATGTAGATCTATATCCTTGCCCTTGAGGCCATAATTACGCGGATGCGTATTTCTAATCCTTTTGGGAAGACGTGTACTTGGAGGTGACCGTATCCTCTGCAAAAAGTACGGATGTAACTTTCAAGACACATTCAGGTAAATCGGCCGCGCAATTACCATGACTATTTAATTTGGCGTCACTTGTGTGCGATATGGGTTGTGGCTCAGTTGTAAAGTTTCGGCTTTGTGGTCGCTTATTCGATCTCTAGTGGTGGAGATCACGTATAGACTGCTGATGAGACCTAATAAGGTCGAAACAGCTGTCCAGTGT
This sequence comes from Sepioteuthis lessoniana, assembly GCA_963585895.1. NCBI lineage: Eukaryota > Metazoa > Mollusca > Cephalopoda > Myopsida > Loliginidae > Sepioteuthis > Sepioteuthis lessoniana. The sequence goes on from OY757915.1 coordinate 103,184,242, forward strand.
TTCCGTATGTCTCTTTTTTCATCGTCAGGAGAAAGAGTTACAGCGGGAAAATCTTTTTTTAATAAGTTTTTAAAGGTTTTAAATCGATATGCTATACAAAAACAATGTAAAATTTACTGTTGGTATAGTATATCCATTTCACTGGTGTAATGTCATTACTCTCCCTCTCTCAATATATATATATATATATATATATATATATATATATATATATCAAGTATAAAATAAGATGATAATAATACAAGCAGGAAAAGAATCACGTTGTCAATCCTCAGGAAAGCGAATATTCAACACATCTGAATTTGTTAGATTCCACTGAACAAATATGTACTTTTTGAAAGTAAATTTATACCTTGTAATTTGGAGTTTGGTTGAGCCATATGACTTAGTATGTCAACCACGTAATAGTCATATGAGTCAAAAAGAGAACAAATTTTTTCAGGTGAATGACTTTTTATCTTATTTTATTATTATCTTTTTGATACATGAAATATATATACATATATATAAGTTTTTATATTATATATATATATATATATATATATATATATATATATATATATATATATATATTTATATATATAAATATATTATCATCCACAGACAGGCTGTTTCGTTGTACCAAAACTCTTCGGATCGAAACCCGGCTGACTTTACGTCAGTCGGATATCTTACCCCAAACTATCGTTCCTCTCAACGTAAGCGAAGGAATTTTACGTATATATTTATTCACATATACGCTTATCGCCTGTCGGAGTGCTCAATTTATGAGAAGTATTTTGTATTTACGCGTATGTGGTAGACAGCAATTCCCCACTCGAGTGCTCAACCCAGCATGTATATATTGTAGGAGCATGTATATATTGTCATCCACAGACTGGATATCATCAGCTTCTTATCTCTTTTAATTTGGTATCCATTTCCTAGTGGGTAGAGTGTTCGCCAATGGTCAGGAAGACCTGGGTTCAATCCCAGGTAGCGTCGTACCAAATACTTTAAAAATGGTACTTGATACCTCCTTACTTAACACTCAGCAATATAAGGTACGTATCAAGGGTAAAGTGGAGCAATCCTGGGAAAGGGATAGAGCCCTCCCCTACACCTCGGTGTAGTAGCTATTGAAAAGGGAGCCTTCTGGTTGCCCTCGACTACGATCGCCAACTTTACTTACTATTTATATATATATATATATATAATATATAATCTACCTATTGTCAGCACAGAGCTGATGCATATAAGTCTTTCCTGGTCGACCAACACTGGCGTGTCTGGGTGAATTGCATCCAAGATTTGTTCAGAACAACACGTGGTATTCTTGAAAGGTACCTTATATTGCTGAGTGTTAAGTAAGGCGGTATCAAGTACCATTTTTAAAGTCTTTGGTACGACGTGACCTGGGTTTGAACCCCGGTCTTCCCGACGGAGCTGATGTATATAAGTCTTTCCAAGTCGGCCAACACTGGTGTGTCTAGGTGTAGGAGTCCGTAAGAGAACGTCGCTTATGATTTCGTCATTTTCTTCTCCAGCAGTGCCCGGAGTGTCTTGTTCGTCTTACTTGGATGATTTGTCAGATGGGAGGTAAGTATCCGTACATCTACTGTTTTGTGGTGTATTGCATCCAAGATTTGTTCAAAACAACACGTGGTATTCTTGAAAGGAAAGGCAATAAAAACTCATTTACGCATACAGAAACATTTAATACACACATAATATGCATTCAAGTAATATTGAAAAGAATACTCAAACGTGTCCCAATTGCTAGAAATATGCATATGTTATTCTACGAACAAACATGATGTAGAAGGGGAACAAAAAAGGGCAAAAGGTTTACTTGATAATGTGTAGAATAGTCGCAGTAGATAAAGTCTTTACTGTTAACAGAACAGAAACAAAAGAGAGAGAGAAGATTATTTCTTTTTACTGTTATGTGGCACGCCACGTACCGCCTAAAGAACACGCCCACTTCCAAGAAAGAGATTTATCAATTGTCTTCCTATGCGCTTTTCCTTAAAGACTTTGACCTAGAACATAGTGCTACTACTGTTGTATATTGACCTCCGACCCGGTCGAGCTGTCAAAATAGGAAATGCACCTGTGTAAATAACAGGTGCATCCGGTCGAGGAATATCAGAATATAACCTTGACCGTGGACAGGTTGCATGTGTGCGATTTGTGACGCCCACACGAAGAAGGTGTGCATTGAACAATTATATAACTCGGTGAACAGGAAGTTCAATCAGTTGAAGATAAGGTGTGGTAGAGAAAACCAGCGCCCAGCAGAGTGGGCCACTAGGCCCCCGGTTGAGCAGCCCAGGAGAACGGGAAGGAAACGCTGTTATGGCCATAAGAGTGGAGGTCAATATGTTGCAGTTCTGTTCGGTCTTCAACTCCCTCTCAAACCTTTGATAATCCTTTCGAACCCTTTCAAATAAAGTGAGAGGTGTAATTTTCTAAAGAACTGTGTCGCTCGTCTTTATTGTGTCGTTGTGTTCTGCATGCATCTGCATATGAGTATACAACACTACAAAGCAGACACATGTGAATAACTATTAAAATAGAAGAGTATATGGATCATTGGCTGTCCCAAAGGAATACAATTATACTGTTGTGTTGACGTTGGGATAGACATAATAAATTCGTTACTTGAAATTAACGCACACTTGGTGTAACGGTTATAGCTGTAGGAGTTTAAATTCTGGATAAGGCTATTAGCATTTCACATCACGCTAACACAATTAGTTTTTGGGGTTTATGGCATATCAACCTTGGTAGGTCATTCAACGCCGAATCCTGTTAATACGAATATAAGTATACATGATTTTTAAGCAAGTAGATTAATTTGGTTTGGTTTTCATTTTCTTTGTAAACGTTTTTAAATGAGTCTGGGCTCATTTTTTGGCACAGAGTTAAATGGTTTCAAATATTTATATTTAACACGAGTTATTCTATTTATTATCAATCATTTGTTTGCACACAGTTAAATAGTTTCAAGTATTATTATGTATCACTAACAATTCAACATCAGTCATTTGCTTGCTTACAAAAGAGAATATACAGCTGTGTCTTAAGGTAAGCAAAATAGGGGGAATGCCGCGCGAATTGCGTAGGTGCGATGCCGGAAGGAAAAGTGTGTAGGCGTCCGAAAATATATAACGACGGAAGTTTTCAATTCCGATGTGTCGGTGATCAGTGAGAAAGCAGTCAGTCAGCATTCAACCGAGTCAGCGGTAAACAGCGAGCGGTCACGCCATTTTAGGTGCTAGTCCGGGGAGGCTAGTGGCCCTCGGGTTGTAGATCTGCTCTGTATCAGTCTCCTGTAAAAGAAGCACGGGGAACCAAGGTTCTATGGAGATGTATCTCCACCTGATGTAAATCTGAACATATGGTATCAATCTTAGCAGTTCTTGACTCTCTCTCTCTCTCACGCATCCATTTCGACTTTTCGTAAATAAAAAAGAAGTTTATATTTTTGTACATAAGTGTTATTGTCATTTCTTTCCTGGTATAAGACACCCAGGACTCTTCTCATTATACTGACTGGTCTTAACAATACCGTAGTTTAGATGGTCTCAGCTCGTCTTTCGATTTCCAATTCTTCCAGCCCCCTTATCAAGCCTAAGTCCACTTATTGCAATTGGCTTCACCGTCCCTTCATATTCCATAGCTTTTTTTAGTTCTCTGACAAGTCCAAGTACTTGTCTCTCATTTCGTTTTCTTTGATGTTCACTCTATGGTCCGCTGGGACGGGATAGTCCACTATTTGGCAGATTCCTTTTGTTTTTCGTTAATTATTACTCGGTCTGGTTGTCTGGCCGGGATTAGGTGATCTGTATTTATCTTAAAATATCGGAGAATTTTGTGCGTCTCATTCTCCAGGAGAGATTCTGGTTTGTACATATACCATTTAGTAGTATGGTCAATTTTAATTTCTTACTCTCTTCCCAGTCGATCACTTTCCCCATCCAAGCTTGTCTAGTCTTGTACTAGTTTGCTGTATTCGCTTATCATATGGTTAATCATTTCGTCTCTCTTAACACATAACCTATTCTTTTTATTCTGTTGTGTCTTATCTATGTTCGCTTTAATGTAATTGTTCCTTAGTGTAACATACCCATGATACGGATATGTGTGAAACGTACATAGAAAGTTCATTACATATATACATAGAACATAGGAATCCCGAAACATGAAAAACACTTATGACTTCTTAGTTCAGGTAAGACTTTTTATTACCTTTGAGTTTAAAGGTTCTTCGACATAAGGAGAGAGATACACATTCTTTCTATTCTGGCTTTTCCATCAGCCCGCCCCCCATCTCGTGCGGCGCCCGTAGCGCACAAATTCGTCTGGCCTCTGCGAGCCCCGAAAGTCGACCCTTCTCGTTCAGTGTCTAGTTCTCAACTCTACTAACTGACTTTTTCAAAATCCCCCAAATCTTCCGCGTGCTTCTGGTGCGTGACGTCACCCGCACTCTCTAGCCCCGTTACGTGTCTGGGCCATTGTGACATCTCTGAGTGACACGTCCGCTCCGCCTGCGCGTGTGAACACCTGCGTTAATGTTGCACCTAAGTAACCCATGCTCTGAGCCAAAAGGTTCTCAGCCTAACTAAACCCAAAGGCATAAAACAAAATCCTTCGGCCATTATATTACAGTAGGGCGTTGTTTTATGCTGCTATCAGAAGTTCAGTTTCTCTCTAAAGGTTTCCTTTTCTTACTTATGTCCAGGTCTTCTCGTGTGAGATTTCGCCGGTTTGTTACTTGAAATATCCATACAGTTGTTTTTCTTCCCATTTCTATTTCAAAGTTATTGTTATTCTGTTGGTCTTTATACTGTCAGTAATAATTAGTATTTCTTTGCTCTTTTTTATGAAGTCTTCGAGTCTTTGTATTGTTGCTTCTATGCTATATTCAATGCTGGTGAGTCTTCTCTTCATAATATATATCGTCTCTCCGATGTAAGGCCTTGTGCATCGTCATTAGCTTTCTTGTCCTCTGGTCCATTGGTTGAAGTTCTTCCGTCGTCCATTTATTTCATGAAGCAATTAGAGATCGTTTCATTCCTTTTTCTATTTCAATGATAATTTATATCCCTGTATACCTCTGTACCAGTTTGGTTTGGTTTGGTTTCTTTGTTTAATGGCATATCAACCTTTGTGGGCTATTTAATGCTAAAGCTATCCTTCGGGAAAAAAACAGTGGTGGTACTATTTAACCCATTACCGGGAGGATAAGGGGGTTCATGCCTTTCCCAAGAGTATTTGTCCGAAAGTGAACGTAATAGTGTAACTGAAGTTCGAACTCGCTTGTTACGATTTTGCAGTCCATCGCTTTAACCATTACACCACGAGGACACTTCTTTCTATACGTGTGTTGAATATTGAGTGTTTAAATGAGATTATAATTACTGTAATTAAAGGGACTTATTTTATGAAACTTACTCCAAATTCTTCGATACCATTGACATCAAATTGACACGTACCCGACGACTCGTCGGTTGTTATCTTATCTGCTACCTCTGAAACTTGAAGGAGGTGCCCGTGGTGTAGTCGTTATCGTCGTAGGAAATGGACACGGCGACACGAGTTCAAATCCTGGACGAGACTGATTGCATTTCACATAGCACTAATACCCTTGGGAAAGGTATGAATCCAATTATTCTCCCTCCAGCTATGGGTAAATAGGACAGACTAGGTTCTTCAGCCTTGGTGAGGCAACTAGTCTAGGAGAAGGAAAACTGAATTCAAACCTGTGTCACGTGATGGCTCACGGGGACGAGGAGGTGGGAATGATACTCCCTCCCCCCCGTTGAACTAAAATTATCTAGCAGTCAAAAAGTGACCGTTAGGAGAGAATGTGGGTCACGCAGATGTTCGCACTTAAGTGACCTTGGGTCGCCGGACATCGGAAGGGGAAAGAAAAAAAGAAGCCAAATGATTGGCGGGGGGGGGGCAAACGGAAGTGGGGTTCCCTTCCTCTCAGCGGAAGTAAATACAAAAAGGGAGTTTTTGAGCAACGCTCGTGGCAGACGGACGATAGCCATTTTACTCCGGGCTAAAGACAAAAAGACTGAGACACGAAGAACTCCAAAATCCTTCAAGCCAGCATTAAAAACAGTACAAAGTCTATTAGCCCGTGAAAGAAGAGAAATTCTCCAGTGGAACCCCGTCAAAAAAATAAGATAAGTAACTTTGGGACATTTTTCCGTTACACCCAAATTTTGTTACCACTCTCTCTCTCAATTTAAAAAAGGATAAAAGCCAAGAAAAGACATTTATATTCATGGGCTATCCTATTATATATTTGTGACACTTTGAACATATATATGTATATAACCGTAGTAAAGAACCTATGTATTTTCATTTTTACCATGTGGTCTATGTTATTATTCCATGCTTTCCTTTCAGCTTCTATTCGCCTTACATTATCTTGCTTAGAACTGTCCTATTAATTCCTAAAGTATCACACGGGAAACCGGAGTTGCCGACTACTACAACAACATTAATATTATTACAACTAAGACCTATAGGCCCGTATTCTTCTATTATCTAAGGGAAAGAAGTTTAGCGGCCTGGTGGGTGTGTGATAGTGTGAAATTTTGGACCCCTTTGCCAGCGGTGGCCAGTCTGGCCCTAAATTATTCCCTCACGTAATATGCCAGTTCTTATCTGCCTGAGAAAAGAACTCTGAACAGGACTTATTTCTGTAGGGGATCAAGTGCCAACCTGCCCCGTCTTCACACGTGCGAAAATAAAGTCCCGTTTAGGGATTTTAGTCAATTTGCCGTCACAGACCTTTTATGGGGGCTCGTTTCCGGAATGATTATTATAAATAATATTTATTGCTTGTAGTCGTGTGACAATTCCTGCCGTCTAAATCTACCCTGGGAGACCGTGAAAGGAAAAAAGGAATATTGTTGAAACAGTCAAATTACTTGTTGATATAACTGTTTGGAAAAATTAAAGAAAAATGGACAAAATAGAAAACTTTTTAAAAGAACCCTCCATGGAAAAGCTGGAGAAGCTGAGAAAAAGCGAGATAATAAAAATTGGCGAGAAGCTTGAGTTAAATGTTGAAAATTCTATGAGGAAACATGAACTCGTTATAAAAATAGCAAGACACATGGTCGACGAAAATGTTTTCGAGGAAGCAGTATTAGAAGAGCTACCAACAAAAATGATAAGAATGACTCCAGAAGAAATTGAACTGGAGAAAATTAAAATACAAGCACAAATGGAACTAGAGAAATAAAATGGAACTGGAGAAAGTAAAAATTCAGCAAGAAACAAGGCTGCGAGAAGTCGACTTGGCAATAAGAGGACTCAAAGAAAGCCATGACAGTTTCGAAGTAACGAAGCAAGCGAGGCTAGTCCCAAAATTTGAAGAAGCCAACGTGGACGGATACTTCGCACATTTTGAGCGAACCGCGCTAAATCTTGGATGGCCGAAAGAATGCTGGTCGATGCTACTCCAAACTGTGCTGACAGGAAAAGCACAGAGAGCATATGCAACTCTGCCCACAGAAAGTTGCGCCGACTATGATTTGGTGAAAGCAGCGGTTCTTAAAAGCTTCGAGTTGGTTCCAGAAGCTTATAGACAGAAATTCAGAACACAGAGAAAAACTGAAAACCAGTCTCATGTGGAATTTCTGAGAGAAAAGGAGAACGCGCTGGATAAGTGGTGTGACTCTAAGAGGATAGACGGAGATGCTGAGAAACTCCGGCAGCTAATATTAGCTGAAGAATTCTTAAACTGTGTGCCAGAAGAAGTCAGGGTTCACCTAAGTGAAAGGAAAACCGACGTGACTTATGAAATGGCTGCACTAGCAGACGAATACATCCTCACACACCGAAAGACAAAGGAAAAAACGTTCACGGGAAACAGAGTGAAGTTTAAAGCTGAGTTAAGACCTAAGGAAGAAAATAGAAGGACCTTCCAAAGTAGCAGCAGAACAGTGGTCTGCTTCAAATGCGGAAAGGCTGGACACATAGCCATAAGGTGTCAGCTTGGAAAAGGTCCTGAAAGAAACCAGACCCAGCCGAGAAAACCTCAAGGAGCGGTAACAACACCTAGAGGGAACCAGTCTTATCGACCTTGGACGAAGAGAGGTGTGATAAGAAGTCCACATGGAGGACCAGTGGAAGTCTCAATTTTACGAGATACCGGAGCATCTCAGTCGTTACTTCTACGAAGTAAATTACCTAAAGGGGTAATAGAAGCAACACGTGAGACTGTGATGATAGAGGGTATCGGCGTAAAGAGGGTAAAAATACCGCTGTGTAAAATAACACTGAAGTCCCAGTGGAAAAATGGACCAATTAAAGTTGGTGTGGTTGAGAAGCTACCCATGAAAGGAATCTCCCTCATACTGGGAAATGAAGTAAGAACAAAAAAGTGTAACCCGTGTAAGATGGCGAAAATAAGCGCCATAAATGAAGAAAGAAAGATGGCGAGGATGAACTCCAAATATGGAAAGAAGTTGGCGAAAATGAGCGCCAAAAATGAAGAAAAAAAGATGGCGAGAATGAACGCCAAACATGAAGACAAGATGGCGGCTGAGCCACGTGGGTGGCACAAACGACATAGTCGCTCGCAGAGTGAGAAAGTGGAAAGGAAAGAAGTGAACCTTCCACCCCTCAATAAACAAGAAGATAAAAGGACCAGTCGTCAGAGAAAAGATGAAGGTCCAACGAATATTAGGAATAAAGTCCCTAATACTTATCGAGAGGATAAGAGGAAAATAAGAGGACCCTCACAAGTGGCTAAGAAGGAAGAATTTAAGAAGGGCGATGAAGTCCTGCTACTATCATCAAATAAAGGACCCCACTGTGGTGGACGATATATAGGTCCCTACGTAATATCACAGAGAATAGACAAGAGGACATACAGAATTGATACCAACGAAGGAAAGAAGAAGACACAAGTGTGTCACACAAACAAATTGAAGAGGTATGTCCGTCAAGAAGGTCAACCTCGAAAAATTGAGACCTCAGCAATGCCGAATAAATTCGAGGAAAAATTAGGCCAATTGTCTGTTTCAGAAAGAGAGGGCTTAGAAAAATTAATAAAAAAGTACCCAAGTTTATTTCTCTAACGCCCCACGAAAATGTAGTAGCAGAATATTCTTTCATAGTTGTTGAGAGAAAGAAAGAGAGAGAGAGAGAAACTAAAGGAAATGAGGAATTCTCGTCCTCAATGTTGAAATATGAGATGGACGAGAAAGCTGTGCGTCAACAAGTGACGGAGAGGGGAAAGAGAGAAAAGAAAAGGAAGTTTCTTCCCCCAGAGCTTAATAACCAAGCTTATAAAGTCGTCAAAAGTGACGAAGAAAGAAAGAAAGAAAAAGGGAGTTACCTCCTCAAGATTTGAAATATGATACGGCCAAAAGCCGAGAGAGAAAAAGAAAGAAAGGAAAACAAGACTAAAGAAAAAGAAAAGAGAGAGAGAGAAAGAAAGAGGAGAGAAATTGTTTTCCCCTATAGTGAAAATTAGGAAGGACGAAAAAAAGGAAAAGGAAAGAATTCGTCAAAGCGTGAAGAAGAAAGGGGATGAAAGAAAAGTAAAGTGAGAAAAAAAAAAGGGTGAAAGAAAAGGAGAAAGAACAGTGAATTGAATTGCCTTTTTTTTTTCTATGGTATTTCTATTCATCCCCCTTTCTTCTCTTAAGGGAGGAGGTGTCACGTGATAGCTCACGGGGACGAGGAGGTGGGAATGATACTCCCTCCCCCCCGTTGAACTAAAATTATCTAGCAGTCAAAAAGTGACCGTTAGGAGAGAATGTGGGTCACGCAGATGTTCGCACTTAAGTGACCTTGGGTCGCCGGACATCGGAAGGGGAAAGAAAAAAAGAAGCCAAATGATTGGCGGGGGGGGGGGCCCAAACGGAAGTGGGGTTCCCTTCCCCTCAGCGGAAGTAAATACAAAAAGGGAGTTTTTGAGCAACGCTCGTGGCAGACGGACGATAGCCATTTTACTCCGGGCTAAAGACAAAAAGACTGAGACACGAAGAACTCCAAAATCCTTCAAGCCAGCATTAAAAACAGTACAAAGTCTATTAGCCCGTGAAAGAAGAGAAATTCTCCAGTGGAACCCCGTCAAAAAAATAAGATAAGTAACTTTGGGACATTTTTCCGTTACACCCAAATTTTGTTACCACTCTCTCTCTCAATTTAAAAAAGGATAAAAGCCAAGAAAAGACATTTATATTCATGGGCTATCCTATTATATATTTGTGACACTTTGAACATATATATGTATATAACCGTAGTAAAGAACCTATGTATTTTCATTTTTACCATGTGGTCTATGTTATTATTCCATGCTTTCCTTTCAGCTTCTATTCGCCTTACATTATCTTGCTTAGAACTGTCCTATTAATTCCTAAAGTATCACACGGGAAACCGGAGTTGCCGACTACTACAACAACATTAATATTATTACAACTAAGACCTATAGGCCCGTATTCTTCTATTATCTAAGGGAAAGAAGTTTAGCGGCCTGGTGGGTGTGTGATAGTGTGAAATTTTGGACCCCTTTGCCAGCGGTGGCCAGTCTGGCCCTAAATTATTCCCTCACGTAATATGCCAGTTCTTATCTGCCTGAGAAAAGAACTCTGAACAGGACTTATTTCTGTAGGGGATCAAGTGCCAACCTGCCCCGTCTTCACACGTGCGAAAATAAAGTCCCGTTTAGGGATTTTAGTCAATTTCCCGTCACACCTGTTAAACTCCGCTTAAAAATTGACCTTGTGTCATATCCTGCCCGACGTAAATAGTACCTCTGAAACTTGAAACACAAATTCATATTTTGGCAGGTCTTAGCTAAATCTGAGGGAAAAAATTCAGATCAGTCTTGAATGATTTCTACTTTATGACGTCGTTTAATCTATCTAACTAACTTTGGGACGAATAGATAGCTGCAAGAAAATACTCTTTTCTCAAATTAGCAGAAAGTATTTCCGGATAAAGAGCTATTATGGTTTAACAAAACCTGTTATTTTATTTAAATAGAGAAAACTTAAGTGGACCACTATATTATTTATCTTATTCTGGATAAATTGTGTGAGGAAGATAAGTTATGCATAACCAGATATCCAGAATAAAATAAATTGCTAAATAAACCCTCAGTGTAGGTGTTTCCATGCAGACACGAAACTTTCGAATTTACCAACTGACGAGGACAGAAATACTTTTAAATCTAAAGAGATTTAACGTGTTTGTTGCCCAACTAGTTTAGGTCATCTGATAAACGTATTTAACAGTAATGCGTACATATGCGTGCGTGTGAGTGAGTGAGAAGAAAGAATAATTACTTCCTTAGTAATTCTATTAATTTTATTGTCGATTGAGATTCGTGTACCTTAAGTGGTAGAAAAACTTTAATGAGTTTTCACATTTAATATTAATTGTATATTGGTTTATTTAGATTATCGAGTACATTTTTGTTATCAAATCGCGCATCGAGCACATTCTTAAATTTTTACTTTGTTATTTTATTATTTTGAAACACACACAATATATATTTACTAATCTAATATCTACCAGCATTCACGGTACCAGAAAAAACCAAAAAAAAAAACCGTCAGGAACAAGAGATAACAGTATCTCGAATCACCGCCCGGGGGAAAAAAGAAAAAATTATTGGTCAAAGAGAAAGAAAAGGCCAACCTCGTCCGACCCTTTGAAAAAAAAAAAAAAAAAAAAAAAAAAATCAAGGGATACGCAGTCAGTGGTCAAAAGAAAACTAAAAACCTTCCGCGAATCCTGCAATGCTACAATTACTAAAGTGCTCAACACAAGTGGAGCCAATTATAAAATTAACTTAAATCGCGAGTCGAAAATCTACTTAAGTTTCACCTTATCGGATCATCAGGAAGCCTAACTTCGCCTAATTCTAAAGGAGAAATCGCCGTCTTTTATTCACTAAAAACCCACCTAGCTTAGAATTTGCATACCCCCCCTCCAAAAAAAAACAAAAAAATAAAAAACCTTACTTAAAAAAAAACAAAAAAAAACTCTGAAACCTATCCCGCAAGATATTATATATATATATATATATACACACACACACACACTGAATATCTTGCGGTACATGTACAAAATAGGAATATTGTTTTCGATCGCGTACTCTTGACGAAAATATTTCAAAAACGATTTAAAATAACAAAAATTCTTAAAAAGAGACCGTTTATTTCGGTTACGCCTCAGTTAATTTTATCAATAACACTTGTGAGGAATTTGAATGGGGATTGGTGACGGTGTTACAAAAAAGACAAACGGTGCCACTGTGGAGTTGGATAAAATTGGCTTCCCTTGGTTCTCAAAGACAAGTGAACAGAATCGGCGTATAAAATTGTTTTTATACACAGAGCTCTGGTTACACGCCGATTCTGTTGACTAGTCTTTTAGAAACAAGGAAAGCCAATTTTATTCAACTCCACAGTAGCACGGTAATTCCTTTTCCTTATCACCGTCACCTGTCCCTCCCAAATATTTTAGTCATAAGTACGTTACTGAAAGCAACACACACACAGAGTAAGCTTTCGAAGACAGTGGGTGCGGATTATTCGTGTATAGAATGAGTAATTTCATATAAATCTATTGGAGTGCTCCATGTATGGCTATTGTTATATTCTCTATCCAGGTTATGAGAATTTAACCAGGTTTGAGTTTCCTTCTAATTGCATTATATATATATATATATATATATAGTATAATAAAATGGAGACTCAAACTCGGTTAAGCCGTCATAATAAATTTATTTCGGCGGAGAATATTGTTGGTATATTCTCCGTCTCGTCGGATGACTTTTTACATGCTCTGTATTGTCCCAGAGATGTGATGCGAATGAACTATATATATATATATATATATATATATTATTTGGAAACATAATTTACAAATTAACTATAACTGTAAGTAAAGTAAAGTTAGCGACCATAGTCGAGGGTGACCCGAAGGCTCCCTTTTCGATAGCTACTACACCAAGGTGTAGGGGAGGGCGCTACTCCATTCCCAGGATTGCTCCACTTTACCCTTGAACCGTACCTTATAATGCTGAGTGTTAAGCAAGGTGGTATCAAGTTCCATTTTTAAAGTCTTTGGTATGACTCGACCTGGGATTGAACCCAGGTCTCCTGGGCCATTGGCGAACACTCTAACCGCTGGGCCAATAACTGTAAAGAATCCAAAATGTCGGAAGATTGTTGAATCTAGCATTATTTCTAACTTCAACACAATTAAACAAATACCTGGGTTTTTCTACTTATTTCCTATTTAGTCAAATTAGTGCTAAAAAGTTACAAAATCCTTTATTTGAAATGGTTTGTTTTTTTCGATTATATATAGCGCGTGCGCGCGCACACACACACACACACGTGAGTGTGTGTGTGTGTGTGTGTGTGTGTGTGTGTATGTGTGTGTAACTTTTAATGTTTTCTCGTAAACACTTCTAGTCATAAGTCTTCCAAAATGTCCCGCTGATGGTTTCATGTAAAAACCGAAACATTGATCGTTGGTAAATAATTCAACAATGAATAAAATCATCCTCTGAATATCTTGTGTTTTTCATATTTATACATTTACATGCTGTACATTTAAGTTTTTTCTGATAAAGGTTTAATGTAAAAACCGAAACGTTTGACGTTGGCAAATAATTCAACTTTAAATAAAATCATCCTCGTTTTTTCATATTTGTACATTTATATATTTCATATTCACACACACACACACACACACACACACATGTGTGAGTGTGTGAGTACAGAAATTAAAACAGAGAAGCAAAAATAGAGGCATTTCATTTGTATCTATTTCCTATTCATCTTTTATTTTCCTCTTTTTTCTCGTTTTGATTCTCTCAACTCTTCCCCATTTTCCTATTGAATAATAAATATAGAAAGCGGGACTGTTTGTATGAGCATATAAAGAAATCCTGATCAATGAAGTCTGATTATTTGTCAGCCTGTCATCCTGTCTGGACAAAAGGGACTCCCAGATGCAAGCAGACAAAGACCTAGTGATGTAACTCACAATAAATATCACGGGACGGACCTTAAATACCCCCACCGTTTTCCAACCCCGATTGAGTTCGGTGTGGTGTGGGTAACAATTTGCTACCCTTCCTCGTTTTCATCTTGACGACTGTTTGCTTTTAAATTACTCTTAGAATCTGAAATACATTCAATCATTACATCATTTGAATAGAATAATAAGGTGGCTCCAAATCCCTGATGGCAAAGGCACAACACGACGGTAAGGGGTAGTGACTCTCGCTGACTAATATCTTTTTTCTCTATTAAACTTAGTAAATAGTGAGATTATATATATATATGTATAAGAAAGAAAGAAGAAATGCGTTCAATTTAACAGAATTTACGTAGAAAAGGTAAAAAAATGGAAAAAAAAAAGTTTGATAGTTTGTTCATTTCCCAACGCGTTTCGACTTCAATCTTTTTTTGAATGCAAAAGTGTTATATCAAAATAATCTTAGTATGAGAAATAATTATGATTGATAAATTTTGATTCAATAAGAAGTCTTCCTCAGGGCTTGAAGTCCTTGCTATGTGAAAAAAAAACCCGGAGTCATATTGGTTGATATGACATGACGCAATTTGAACATATCAACCAGTATAAATCCGTTTTTTTTTCCCATAGCAAGATCTACAATCCCTTATAAAGACTTCTTATTGAATCAAAATTTATCTATCATAATTATTTCTAAAAAAATTTAGATAAAACACTTGCATAAAAAAAGATTGAATTCGAAATGCGTGGGCAAATAAACAATCTAACATATTTTTCTTCCGTTTTACCTTTTCTACGCATATATATATATAATTAAAATGAACCACTAAAATGGTTCTACATCATTAAAATACAGATCTATGCACAAAAATGCTGGGTAATATTACCATAACCTATTATGTGATGGTTTGGTTTGTTGGATTTTATGGCATATCAACCTTTGTAGGTTATTTAACGCCAAATCCATTTTTATGTAAATCTGTTCTATTTAAAACAGTTCAGCTTAGCATAAGTACACAGTTTAGTCAAAAACATTTCTATTTCAAACTATTCAAGCAGTTATATGTAACAATTCAGTTAAGTGTAAATACAGTTTTAATGTCGAAAAACAGTTCTATTTCAAATAATTCAGTTCAGCATAAGCACCCAGTTTAAATGTAAGTACTGATAATTGTCAAAGACATTTATATTTCAAGCTATTCAGTTTACTCAAATAATTCAGTTTAGCATAAGTATGCTGTTAGTTCTATTTAACCCATAGATAGGACCCTATCAGGTGCTACCACGCCGGGCCAGAGTGGACCTGGGAGCGATGGCAATGAAGGGGTACTCCGCATTCCCCAAAGCTCCAGCACTGCTGGAACCTCACCACCAGATTGTTTAGTGTCATATCCAGGACACCCGTCTTATCCCTTTGCAGAGAAGCAGTTTGTGTATTCTACAGCCCCAGCCGACTAGGCAACCTATTATGTGAGTAATATATATAAGATAAAAAGGATAAACACTTACGATTCTGAAGTTCGTGTCGATAGAAGAGTTGTGGCCTGTTAGGAGCCAGAAAGAAGACACAGAAGAAGAGAAAGTAGGTGGAACAAGTGTATTGAATAAACAGAGTAAGTAAAGTTGGCGACCATAGACGAAGGTGACCCGAAGGCTCCCTTTTCGATAGCTACAACACCAAGGTGTAGGGGAGGGCGCTACTCCTTCCCTCGATTGCTCCACTTTACCCTTGTTCCGTACCTTATAATGCTGAGTGTTAAGCAAGGAGGCATCAAGTACCATTTTTTGAGTCTTTGGTATGACTCGACCTGGGATTGAACCCAGGTCTCCCGAGCCATTGGCGAACAGGAAGTCTATTTGTCGTACGTCCAACCAACCGGACGAATGTGGCACAAGGCCTTTTTTAGGTTGGTCCGGGCGCAGGGTCGTAGCCCAGACACGCTCGGCGACTCTAAAAATACCTCGGACCCCGTTGGTATTCCCTAAGAAAAAAAAAAAAAAAAAAAGGATGCCTCAGGCTCTAAGCGATAAACTTAGCCCCTCCATGGAGGGTTAGAGCCTGGGGGATGGCCCCTTGAAGCACGAGGATGCCGGTCTGGGCACGCCTGACAAGAATGCAGGCTTATCAGAATCCATGTCAACGGCTTCGACTGACTGGCTGCAGAACCAGGACACATCCGACCAAAGCCTGGACCAGCTCTCGCTAGGAGGAAGTGGGCATTTTTGGTTCGTCCCACCGACCAGACGAGTGTGGCACAAGGCCTTATTTCGGTAGGGCCAGGCGCAGGGCTGTTAGACACACCCAGTGGCTCCAAAACTGCCTCAGGCTACGTCATCACAGAGAGCATCTCGTTTTATTTGTTCACGCGTCAATGGAAGTTCACTTACTGTATTACAAAGCTCGTATGGTGTAGGAGCATTCATTCTTCACAAAATGACTGATGGGACATTAAAACCAATAGCTCGTTCAGGATCTGGTTTCCTGCCATCCTTGTCAATTATGTGTCCTAGGTATTTGATTTTTTTCCATGAAAAAAATAATCAAATTTGGTCTCGTTAATTTTGAAAACTTTGTAGACGTGATCCTCATGTTCGACTACGCTTTTACTATTCATCAGAATGTCATCTAAATAAACGACTGAGAAGTCAAGATCGCTCAGAATATTATCCATCACTTGTTGAAAAATTCATGGCGCGACCTTCACCTCAAACGGTAAACGTTCGAATTTATATAATCCGCGGTGCGTATTTATACACAATAGCTTCGAACTCTTCAACAGGAATTTGCAAATAAGCACCGCTAAGGTCAATTTTTGAGAAAAGATTCCCACAATTTAGCTTCGCAAATATGTCTTCTGGACTAGGAAGAGGGTAATTACAGTCCTTCAGAGCAGCATTTAATCCTGTAGAAAAATCAGCGCAAACGTGTATCTCTAGATTTCTTTTTTACATAGACCATTGGTGCGGCCCATTCGCGGTACTCCAGTTTTTACTAATCTGTCAAGTTCCTCGTTGATTTGTTCTAACGAGGCAAAGGGCACATTTCGCTTCTTTTTGAACACTGGCTGAACGTCGTTTTGTAGCTCAAATTTTGCCGTCATCTTGGTACACCTTCCTAACCCACTGGAAAAAAAATTGGATAGGCTTCCTTCAGTTCTTTTTTTAGTTTTTCATCTTCGGCATCCAAAATTAATTTTTTGGCAAGTCCCAAAGCTGGAATTGTGTCATCTAGTCGGTACCAAATAGATTGAGAGTATTTTTCAGGACGAACAATTCTAATTTAAGAGTCTTCCCGTTGAACGTTGCATTAATAATTAATTCTCCCTCGAATTTAATTTTTCCCCTGATACTGATCTTGCTGGATTTTATCATGGTAGGCATACCCAATTTTTCCATGACTAAGTTTATTAGTGTCAAATAAGAACCAGAGTCTAGTTGAAATTTCACTTTTGTTTAACATTTTTACGAGCACGAATTTCCTGGTATTAGCACCGTCTAGTTCGTCCGACTTTGTATTTTTTATGTAGGTAGTGGTTTTATTTTTGGATTGGCAATGTGAGCTTTTGTGCCCGACTCGGTTACATATGAAGCACTTCTTGTTCCGGAAAGTACAATCTTTGTACTAGTGTTGGGCCCCACATCCGGAACATTTTGCTTTTTTTTTGTTTTAATAGTTTTAGAGGGAGACTGTTTCTTTTTGTAGCGTATTTTTCTGACGATGGCAATACCCGATTCTTCGAATTTTTTTTTTTTTTTTTTTAGAACCCCGCTTTACGCTTATGCACCTTTCAGTCTTCAGTAATCTGCTGCGGTGTTATATTCGGCTCATTGTCCAATTTATTTTGTATTCTTCGCCTAATTTCGATATCTTTTGTTGAAGCCAGCCCTTGCACGAATATCAAGCATTTGAAGTTATCCGTACTTAGCTCCGCAAGTCTGAAATCATCGCAGTGCTTGTTTACTTCTGACACAAAAGTGGTATAATCTCCCCCCTTCCTTCCTAGTTAGATTAAGACATCTCCATCTCTTATGAAAAAAAAGATGTCTTTGGACTGAAAAATTCCACTGCTTTGGCGAATGTCAATTCGCTAGCCTTTTTTGGATAGAATGGTATTTATGAATTTTGTGTGTTCAGTTGTACCAAGTTTCCTCAGAAGACAAACTTTTTTCGAGTCATTCCAGTTTGTGCAATCTGTAGTATATAAGTCCTCATATCTCTTAAAATATGACGTAAAGGTTATGTCTTCCACGGTGGAGTAGGAAAAATTCTCTATCGCATTCCAAATGGCGTTTTACGAAAAAGAAAATTCCTTTTTGATGGGACTACTACGGCTTGTTAGTTCTGAAATTCTGAAACTCTTTTGATTTTCCTTTGCAGAAGTAATTTATCTATTTATTTTCCTGTTGAGAGAGCAGTTGTTTTTGCCACTTCCATTTTTTTCTGGGACCTGCAATTGCTGTGTATTTTGATACTTCACCAGATCTAATGAAATACTTTTGAAATCTTCCATGATAAATATGCAACTTAATTTAAAGAAAAACTGTTGTTTTTTTTTCATTAAAAAAATCTTGAATTTTTCTTACCCGAGACTAGAAGAAAAAAATACGAGTGCTTTTATTCGAGGTGAATTAAATACAAAGCTATAGTCCTTTAAAAAAAAAAAAAAAAAAAAAAAGGTTTGAAAATTACCTTTTCGTTAGAAAAAGAAACTGATTCTCGTAACTTGGAGTCTTCAGTTCCAGATCAGTGCACAGTAGTAACACTTTTTTCTTCGTTTTTTTTTTTTTTTTTGGTTTTACTTTTCTGGTTTTGCCAGATGCTTTTCAAAGGAAAAAGAGTGTGACAAAAAAAAAAAATTCCTCGTACATCCCCTGTTAAAATAAATTAGCAATTACTACGTAGTCCTTTTTTTTCCCCAATTTTTTTGTGTTGTAAACAGAATTGGTGGAATTCTCGTTCGCTGACGATTTTTTTTCTCTGGCGATCTTTTCGTGGTAGTACGAATTTTTGTTCACCAATTATTTGTGTACGACTAGTTTTTTCACTGGCTGGCTTTTCGCGTTAGTTCTTTTACGAAAACTTGTTTGCCTGTGTTTTAGGAGAGTTCCATTTTTAATTCCGGTGGTCCTCGCAAATCCTTCGTTGCCAAGTTGTTGTAGCCTGTTAGACACGGAAGAAGAGAAACTAGATGGAAGAAGTGTATTGAAGAACAGAACTAAGAGTGTTAGTACAGCAGGTAGAAGTGTCCGTCCTGGGGGGGGGGAGTCGGTATTTGTCGTACCGACCAAAACGGCCGGCCGAGGTGTGTCCCAGTCCAGTGTTGGGAAGAAATCGGTATTTGTCGTACGACCCACCAATCGGACGAGTGTGGCACAAGGCCTTTTTTGAAGGCTTCGGGCGCAGGGCCGTGGCCCAGACATGTTCAGCGGCTCCAAAAATGCTTCGGGCTGCGTCGGCATTCCCCTAAAAAAAGAAAAAAAAAAAGTGGGGGGGGTGCCTCAGGCGATAAACCTAACCCCTCCAAGGAGGGTTAAAGCCTAGTATTTATGAAGGAGGAAGAGTTCATTATCGTATAGATAGGTCACCATAACAAGCTTACCTGAATATCGAGTACGTGAAAGTCAGAGTCATAAGTTTGTATCCTGTTTTATCGTTGAAATATATATATATATATATATATATATCGAGAGAGAGAGAGAGAGAGAGAGAGAGAGAGAGAGAGAGAGAGAGAGAGAGAAAGAGTTTGTGTGCGTAATATTTTTGCGTTAAACTATCATATAGTACACATTTGATAACACTGGAAGTTAACACATCAATAGAAAAAGCATAAATCATAAAACGGCGTAAAAACATTATTTCTTTACTAACAAACCTAGAGCCATAATTTTCTTCGTTTCTCATTGTAGATCATACAATATATATATATATATATATATATATATATATATATATATATATATATAATCTCGTCGTAGATCATACCAAAAGATACTGTCAGTCCCGTCAAAATTGAAGCACTTTTCGTCCGTTCAGATTACATTTAGCAGATCTAAGTGCTTTTTAAAGACAATCTCTACCTATTGGTATCTGATTTCTTTGTAGCTTATTCTCAAACATGGTTTTAGCATAGTTCGCACTAGTACTACAGCGGGGTTACTGGCTAAGATACGGAAACGGGCTTAGAGTAACGATTATCGTTCTAGGAAATAAAATCGGTGACCCGAGTTCAAATCCTGGATAAGATTGCTTGCGCTTCACTTCACGCTAATACTCTTCGGAAAGCCATGAATCCGTTTGTTTTACCCCAACTGTTGGTAAATAGTTGAGTAGAGTGTTTTTTAGGCTTGGTTTGGCAACCAGTCTAGTCGAAGGAAAACTTTGAATTCAAACCAGCTTTACTCTACTTAAAAATTGGCCGTAGTGGAGGTTGGGTCAAGATGTCGAGAACTGAAAATTTCGATTCTTACTCTACTCGGATTATTGTGTAATTTTCTGACCACAGTTTGATGGATAATCTATAGCTTATCTTATAATAATAATTGTTCAGAATTTTAAACTTTTTTCCAGCTCGTTTCCATGCTTATATATATATATATATATATAATGTTTTTCACTTGGTTCGGTTGTGGATTTTACATTCAAACAGCAAACAAGAATGAGTTCAAGTCTCACTGAGTACCCCTTTAACAAAGCCTTGTGCCACATATGCTCTCTGACGAAAGCAACAAGCTGGAAACATAAACATATATAACACGTATGTAAGAACAAAATAAATAAATTCTAAAAAATACAAATCTCTTCGTGGACCTACCTATTTTAAGATATATTTTTATTCTTTCTTTGGACCTACAAACACACACACACACACACACACACACACACACACACACACATATATAGTTAGAAGAGCAAAGAAAGAGTCAGCGGTGCTTGGTAACAGTCAGTTTTTCACCTATGTGATCATAGGACCTAGACTATTCTAATATAGATTTACATATGCTCTACCATTGATATTGAGCACTCTTTATTTATAAAAATCATCATCATCATCATGTCGTGCCGCAGGCACGGATATCCCTGACCCTCTTTCGCGACTTCTCCCTATCGTTCATCGCCTCTGGTAGGTCTTCAGGACCACATCCCGTATCCTCAAATAGCTGCTGAATGTATGTTCGACCTGGTCGTCCTGCTTTCGCCCGGCCACATGTGGAGGTCCATAGGAGTACATCACTTATGAGCTCGTCCCTGCTTCTCCAGCAATGTCCTGCATATCTGGTTCGTCTAACTTGGATAGCTTTCGTGATGGGAGGCAGGTGGCCGTATAGTTGGTGCCTTGTGCAGTGTTGCCGCCCGGACTTGTTCAATATTGTTCACAGCAAAACTATATATATATATATATATATAAAACAAGAAAAATAAACACAAAACGTTGGCAATAAAACTAAAGTGCTCAGATGTTAGTAAGCTAAGCAGTATATAAACTAAAAGGGATAACTCACTTTTTATTTGAGCTACTAAATATTTCATAAGCCGAATGACGATCACCAGACAGGAGATGAATCTTCAGCGTAGACTTTGATAGAAAGAAATAAAAAGAAAGAAACTGCTATAGATGAATACATAGATAGGAGAATACTGAAAAAATTAACAAATACAGCATACGTCTTACGAAGACTGAAGAATAAATTAGTTAAAAAGATTTGATAAAAAGCAACCAAGATAGGGTTATTAATCTGAAATATTCTTGAATTAATTTTTTGCTGTTGAATCATCGTATGAGCGTGCACCTGATGATATCACTCCTTTCCATGTCATTAAGAAAATTATAGAATTATCATATTGACTGCATTGTTTATGCGTTTACTTCAGTATTTTTTGTTGGTTTCGCCATTTTCCCCCCTACTTCGGCTTTCTTTTCTTTTCATTTGATTGGTTGATTTATTGGCTTAGGGAGTTCTTTTTTTTCGTTAATGTCACTTAATCACAGTTATGAATAATCAGTAAAAGTTATAAACCACTCTCAAAGCAGTCATACGACTTTATGGTGCGTCTTCACTTAAGATTAAATTACCGAAAATCTGAACAAATTTATTTTCGTCCAACCAAAACAAAAATTCCAATCTCAAAAACTCCAGTTTTCCTCTCATTTAATCTGCATGGAGTGTCATTTTTCTAGATGCGTTTAAGGGCCAAGCCTGTGAAGAAAAAATATGTGTGGATACTCGTCACGTCAACGACGACCTTCGTGGAATAATTTGTAAAATGTTTTTTTTTTATTCGAGTTTTTTAAAGGGTTATTTGTGGAAATTTGTTAAGGAACTGGTGATCCTGTTTCACCGAATATCAGCAGCCCCTTAGGGTCACGTGGTGTCCACTATAAAAAGAGCTCCATCGGAAGATTCTTCCTCTTTTTTCCACTTCCACCGCTGTTAGCAACAGGTCCATTCGTAGCAGCCCTTGACGGCAAACGTATTTGGTACCTTCAACACCAGCTAGGAGCCAAGAGCAACGAACGCACGTGCTGAGTTAAAAGGAACCAAGATCACAGCTAAGTTCCAGCAGGCATTTTATTTGCAAATTTTACCTTATTCAACTTCACCTTACACCTTATAACCTAACCTTACAAAACCTTACCTAACCTTACTCTTACATATCTACCACCTATCAGAACATTGAACTCTTTTTTGAACTCTTACATATTCTTTATTTGTTTCACTTGGTGTAAAACCCTGTTTGTTGTTTGTTGTATATAAATTTTCTTACCCTAAAAGTCGTTCATCTCCTTTCTTCAAAAGCTGTCACCCATCTCCCTACTGCGGTTGAAGTACGGTTTATTCTTTTACAAAACGTAGGAATAAATCGGGCTTTTCGGGGCTTATAAAAATCCTCATATATTTGGTTGGATTACACGCAAAATATAGCCATCATAAAATAATGCACACGGTGGGTTGAGGTTTGGATTTGTTTTGCAGTTGTTCTGATTGATTGCTCTCAACTCTTAACTGTGACAGTCATGGTAAAAAATTTCTGAGTTCTGAGTTCGTTTTGGGGAGTAATACGTTAGTTCATATAGAATATCTAATGTAATATAAGCAGACAACAGTGATTGATTAACTGAATGATTTTAACGGCATTTCAACCATTCTAGGGTTATTTTATGAATAGAGGTTAGGTAATTGCATTCATTATACGTTTATATTTACATTTTTGTGTAATTATTTTTTTAGTAGTTTTCAATAGACTCTGTTATATGATAACAAGTATTCCTATCTAATAAAAATAATTTGCAGTTGTATGGTTTCAAGAATTCCAATTTAATGCTGATAATTATATGATTTCAAGTATTTATTTCTATTGAATTATAGTAGATGTCTGAATTTTTGAGATGAAGCTTGATGATTTTTATCATTAATGGTTTTCGGACTATTGTCTTCATCTTTATTGTTATTTCCACAAAGTTTCTGCCGATATTTTCACCGGCCTTCTTCAGTAGTTTGTCGAACTCGGGAACCAACGCCTAGAACCGTTACTGCAGGAAACATAGCGTAACGGTTATAGGCGTTGGTTCCCTAAGCTTCTAAGGAGACAATCATCTAGTGGTTGCAGGTTCAATCCTGACTACTGGCGAGTAACAATATAGGAATACTTAACACTTGTACCCGGTTATGGCTAACGGAATCAGAACAGGCAACCCCCGTGGGTCCAATAAAGGGCGTAGTTCGAAGTTCCGTGTAGGTTCTCGAGTTCGACAAACACCTGAAAAAGGCCGGAGGACATATCAGCCGAAACGTTGTGGAAATAACAATAAAGATGAAGTCCGAAAACCCTTAATGATAAAAATGAATTCTAGTAATTCATTTGCACACAGTTATTTAGTTTCAACTAACTAATAATAATCCTTCAAGTAACTATTTTTAGTTGTCTAAATTTATGAGACGAAGCTTGGTAATTTTTTATCATTAAGGGTTTTCGGACTATTGTCATCATCTTTATTGCTATTTCCACAACGTTTTGGCCTTCTTCAGGTGTTTGTCGAACTCGGGAACCTTCACGGAACTTCAACCTTTATTGAATCCACGGGGGTCGCCTGTTCTGTTAGCCATAACCGGGTACAAGTGTTAAGCATTCCTGTATTGTTTCTCGCCTGCAGTCAGGATTGAACCTGCAACCTCCAGATGATTGTCTCCTTAGAAGCTTACGGAACCAATGCCTATAACCGTTACACCATATGTCCTACTAGACAATTCAGAGTGAATTTTTGGGCCTGATAAAGTTAATGTTCTTACTTGACTAGAATTACTACTATTATGTATGATTTTTTACCTGTGTTCCTATTCAAATTTTTTTTTCTTCTAGCCTTCTTAATTATCGGTTCCCATATTGTATTCAACTTTATACTTGGTCTACTCAGCAGGTCATTGTAGCCCAACATATGTGCTGATTCCTTAAGGCATCTAATCGTCCAATGTCCAGCCCTCTCAATTATTTCAACTTTATCCCATAAGGGCAGATGGTTTCCTTTTTCCTTCCATATATGGTCCACCATACCCGACTTTTCAATCTCACCTCGTACTACTGCCTTCCGATGTTCTTCTAGCCCTACTTTTAGTGGGCGACCTGTCTCGCCTTTGTATATTTTACCATAACTGCAAGGGATGGAATAAACACAGTTCTTGGTCATGTTTAATTCCGTTGGTGGCTTGACCCGGAAGAGATACCTCCGGAGAGTTGAAACACTTGTGAATACTGTCCTGATGTCATATGGACTACATATCTTTTGGATCCTATCGGCTAGTCCTTTGACATTGGGCTGACTTACCGTGGTGAGTTTTCGGGTATTGTCCTCTATCCTCCTATCTAGGTTTCTTGGAGCCGATATTATGCGCTCTGGGTAGTTCTCACGATGGAGGTTTTGTCTTAGACTAATCATTTCTTCTTGATATGCATCTACTAATGGTTTTTGCTCGATGTTGTAAGCAACGAACTATTTCTTTCTTTACCGTATATGGATGATGGGAGTTGAAATTGAGTTACTGTCCGGTGAACTATTTTTAATACAAATGATTTACAATTACTTGGCATCAAGTATTCTTATCGGAAACAAATAATTTGTAAACAGAGTTATTTGACCAATAGATGGGACCCTAACAGGTACTACCGCTTTCGATGAGAGTAAACATGGGAGTAATTGCAACAAAGGCGTACTTCACACAGTTTAGATTTCCAGAACTGGAACCACACCATCGGATGCAGCTTCATGCCATTCCCAAGATACCTCTTTTTGGTGGGTCTCATTGCTCCGCAGTTGACAGAGTCAGCATATTCTAAGCTTCGCCAACAAGGTGGCCCTTCGAGAAGCAGGTGTCAATACGACTAAAAGGTTAAAAATATAAAAGCATTAGTTTTTAAAGATTTAGTAAGTTGTTTATTTCGACACATCATGATACACACTCTGGCTCACTGGTTCAGTAGCTTGGTTCGGTCGTTGAGGTGCTATTCATGTTGTGTGTTTTTGGCATGGATAGCTGGGCGGAACCCATCCCTCTCCAGGTCTACGATTGGTTTGAATTCAGAGATTTCCTTCTCCTAGTCCGGTTGTCATACCAAGGTTAAAGAGTTCAGTCTGCCCAACTACTGAGCCATAGTTGAATCCATACCTTTTCCATGGGTACTAGCGCTCGGTGAAATGCTTTCAGCATCAACAAAGATTTGAACTCTGGTCACCTCGTCAATTCCTACGACGATAACCATTACGTTACGAGCATCTCCTGCACACACACATCATTATGAAACATTAAATAAATCCTGGAAAGAGATGTAAGTTTTATAACATTTGACTTGAATTTGGTTGGAAGAAGAGAACATAGCACCTGACGTTTTTACATCATGAGAGAGAGACAGACAGAGACAGAGATTTCCTGATTTCGCGCCATCACTCGTGACTGGGTGGACCCAGATCAAAGTGCCTTCTACCGGTCAAAAGGAGATGATAATGTCTCCCTCATCAAATACAGATATGTAATATCGGTTTAGGGGTATTCGAATGAACAACAATGCGTGGACAATAGTCACATCAACGTATTGGCCAACGCCCAAGCAATGACCTTTATGATGTAATTTCCTCAGTGATTCTGATGCAGACATTTTTGATTGTACAGAAGGTTGTATAGTAAGTCATACTTAAATGGAATCAGCAATGCAAATTTAGATCCTGGACGATACTGTTTGCCTTTCACTTCGCACAAATGCCATTGGAAAAGTTATGATTTCATCTGTACTCTCTCCAGCTGAGGGCAAATAGTAAGAAAGACTGAGTTATTTAGTATGGAAACCAGTCTTGGAGAAGGAAAAAATTTGAATTCAAATTAGCGGTGCTCTTGTGTTGCATCCAGTAAATGTCGGAGGGGTTGGGTAAATACTCACACATACGTATATATATATTGTCATCCCTAGATAAACTGTTTCGTTGTATCATAACTCATCAGTGTGGCGAGACACGCGAAATGCTTCAAGCTGGAATCGAAACCCGGTTGACTTTACGCCAGTTGGATATCCTACCACAGAGCTATCAGAACTCTCAGCGTAAGCAAAGGGATTTTAACGTATATGCATGATTTTTCTTAATTTTACACGTGCGCTTAACGGCTACTGAGTGCTCAGTTTATAAGAAGAGCTTTGTATATATATATATATATATATATATATATATATATATATATGTTTAAAATAAGTCACGTTATGTGTCTGCAGATGTCGATCAGAGTGTTTATGGGAAGTGATGAGTTGAATTTAATTTTTCTTAAGTGAATAGCAAGAGAGTTGAGGCATTTTAATCTAAGCTGTTCATAGTTTTGTTTTGTATATCGATGTTCTTAATTTTATTAAGTAAGTCGCTGGAGTTAGTAACGTGTGAGGGTCTTATTGTGCTTAGCGTGTGTGTGAGGTAATATTTTAGGTATGGCGCAAGCTATTTTGCGAGAAGCACTACCAATGCTGGAAATAATAGGTCTTAGAGGAGTGTTTGGTTGATGGATTTTGGGTTGGCCATATAATGTGGGGATTGTAGGGTGGCATTCAATGAGGGAAGTTCAAGTTTTTTTTTGTTTCTGACGACTTTTTTGGAGAGTTTGTAAAATTAAGTAATATCTTTGTTGAGCCCCCACATATATACATATATATATATATAACAGGATTTGCCATTAAATAACATATAAGGCTTGATTTGCCGTAACCAACCAACCAACCAACCAACCAGTGGAGGCTTAAACTTCAGGATAGTCTCTAGTATATATATATATATATATATATATTACTCAAGTTATGATCTAAATAAATTCGAGGTCATTACCAGGTTCAGAGCAGAAAATAACTTTATTGAAGTAAACAATTTAATTACAAAATCTATCAGCATAACAGTCGCTTATAGCGATCGCAAAAGACCCGATTGTGAGGGAATAACAAAGCACGATTATTTGGCAAAATCTCTATTTTAGGGGGGAGTATGCAAATTAGTTATCCGTATTTTAAAGCTGAATATAGAAATTAGTTGTCCTCTTTATGCAAGAACAGTAAGAGGAAAACTGATGGGCATTAATGAAACGTCACAGAGGTAAACACCAGTTATTTCGACGACACAATTTTCCATAACACACACACACCCACACACAGATAATCATGTACTAAATTCAATTTAGTCTGCCGTTTCATATTGATCAGAGCTCATTAAAGTC
>OY757915.1:103214494-103336994 GCA_963585895.1 Sepioteuthis lessoniana
GAAATGGAAAACTCAGAATTCGAGCCTCCTAAACTCAGCTTAAAATTTGACCTTGTGTTGCATCCTGTTCGTGGATTTGAGTTTATATGATGAGTTTATATGATTTGAGTATGGGCACTTTTATTGATAGTACACACATGAAACTGTAGTCCCCTTCGAAGTAATCTCCTCCGGCTGCCATGTACTTGTTGCACCCTTCCAATAACTTCTGGAAGGCCCCATGGAAGTCCTCTTGTGTGAGCGTGTCAATGACCTTCGTCATAGCCCCTTTCATCTCCTCAATTGTCTCATAACGACAGCCTCTGAGCTTAGGGAATAACCAAAAGTCACAGGGAGCAAGGTCTGAACTATAGGGAGGGTGGGGAATTGTCTTGATGCCCATCTTGGTCAAATAGTCTGTGACAAAGATGGAGTTGTAGACTGGTGTATTGTCCGGGTGGAAATGCCACTGACCCGATTTGAAGAGTGCTGACCTTTTCCGACGGAATCTCTTCCTGAACTCCCTTCAAACCTCAACATAGTAACCCTAACCCTAACCCTTTGGCCTGTCAACTCTGGTGTTCTCACTTCCTTACTCCTCTCACACATCCCTCATAGACTCCCTGCCTTCCTTGAATCTCTTATGCCATTCAAAAACTGATGCTCGATTCATGCAAGATGGTCGAAAAGCAGTTTGAAGCATTCCATACGTTTCTGTGGCATTTTTTCCAAGTTTAAAACAGAATTTTATTGCATATCGTTCTTCTAAAATGTCCACACGTCCAGATTGCATTTTTGAAATTCACCAGCTATGACAATCAGGCTTTAGTAGGGTATATTCCAATTGCTGCTGTAGCTGTTCATTTGAAGCTGAAATCATAAAAATTGGTCAGTCATCTCATAAGATGTATAGCAATAACATAGTGAATTTTCAAGAGTCGACAATTTTAAATGCCCATACGAAAAAAGTCTGGAAACTTATCGTATGCACCTCGTATATATATATATATATATATATATATATATTAAATAAAAGTTGGTTTTTAAAGTTGGCGACTGTAGTCGAGGGTGATACGAAGCTTCGCTTTTCAATAGCTATGGCACCTAGGTGTTGGAGAGGGCGCTACTCCTTTCCCAGGATTACTCCACTTTACCCTTGATACGTACCTTATAATGCTGAGTGTTAAGCAAAGAGTTACCATTTTTGAGCCTTTGGTATGACTCGACCTGGGATTGAACCCTCGTCTCCCGGGCCATTGGCGAACACTCTACCCACTATGCTTAGTTTAGATGTGGCACACGGCTAGTAGTATGAGGCGCCTAGTGAGTATTGAACTAAAAAATAATAATCTGCGAATCTAGCTTGCTAATCATTACACCACACGAGATTGTAGGCGTTAAAGGAAAGAAAAAAAGGAAGAAAAATATAAGAAATTAAACGTTTTGTATCAGCATTTTTTGTTGTTTTATTACAAAAAAGGTGGCGGGAACTTGCTTTTATTCAAGACAGAAACAGGAGTGCTGGGTCATCTTGGTCAGTATGTCTCCTCCTCCTCTAAAGAAGAAGAAGAAGAAAAAGAAGAAAATATGCAAAAGGAGTGGCGAATTTACGACTCTTTTGGACAACCATCTGTCGGTGTCGACCTGTGTGTCTTCTTTTGCGTCCATCTGTTCATTTTTAAAGCCTTTTTCTATCCGCTTACTAATTAACTAGTGCATAAGTCATTGACAATCTGTATTATTATGTTTAGGTATTTACTAGTGACATATAGTGGATTAAGTCACTATGCTACTGTTTTGAAATCTGACTTTATGGCTTTTTTTTTATTAAAAAAGTTATATTTATAAAAAAAATATTTCAGAAGAGACCAGAAAGAATATTGATGATAAATAATTTCAAAATTAAACAAAAAACAAACCCCCAAAAACCAAAAAACAAACAAAAATCAAAACCTAAATTTAAGCTTTGGAAAGTAAATGTTTTGAAATTAACTCTAAAAGTTAAATTTTTTCAACCCCAAAATGTATAGAGCCCTATCAATGGGGCTTAAAATTCACTGACTATATCTCCTGCAGAAGATTAAGATCTCGGTCCCAAAAGAGGTGTCTTGGGTATGACACTAAACTGCATTTGGAATTCTGAAGAGTGTTTGGTTTGGTTTCTTTGTTTAATGGCATATCAACCTTTGTAGGTTATTTAATGCCAAAGCTATTCTCCTAGAAGAACAGTTGTGGTACTATTTAACCCATAGCTGGGAGGATAAGTGGGTTCATAACTTTCCCAAGAGTATTTGCCCGAAAGTGAACGTAATAGCGCGACTGGAGTACGAACTCGCTTACTACGATTCTGCAGTCCATCGCTTTAACCATTACACTACGAGGACACCCCCTTTGAAGAGTATATCTAACCAAGTAACCATCTAGTCAATATATAACACAAGGTCGTTTTATGGTGGCGAGTCATGCACAAATTGTGAATCATACAAATTAGACAAAAAATGCTTGGTCATGTCGGTATTCCCCTTTTAGGGCGCCTCAGGCACACAGGGACAACCTTGGAGGAAAACCTCTGAGATCAGTCGATCAGCCTTCAATTTCACACTCGGCACGAATGGGCCTGCCTGGAGACAAAGAGAATTCTAAAGAGTGTGGTGTACTCTTACACTGCCATTATTCTAAGATCCACACCCAGATCCACTCTGACCTGAAGAGGTGATACCTGTATGGGTTCTATCTATAGGCCAAATAGATCTGTTTAAAATTATTCGTATTCCATAGAACCGTGTAAAAAGAAAATAAAGAAACAACCGAAGAAGTCTAATTAATTTTGGTGTTTTTTATTTATATCAAAACCCATAACAGGATGGAAATAAATTTATAATCCTAATGTGACCGGTTTTTGTTTTTTTCTTAAAGAAATTATTCTTCTGTAATGTCAGTTACATTGAGCTCTTTATCATGAAAATTTAATTGTTCACCGTTGAATGTTTTTTTTTGTCCTGATGGAATTACTTCCAACTCCGGTTTAACTGGACCGAATAATACACACACACACACACACACACACACACACACACACACACATATATATATATATATATATATATATATAGTATTATTCGATCCAGTTAAACCAGAGTTGGGAGTAATTCCTTCAGGACAAGAAAATCATTCAGGAGCTGAACATTTAAATTTTCCTGGAAGAGAGATCAATGTAATTGATTTTACAGAGCAATATTTCTTTAAAGAAAAAACCAAAGACCAGTTATTTTCGGATTATGAATTTATTTCCATCCTGTTTTTCAGTTTCTGGTGTGAACCAAAAACACGAAGAAAAATATAACAGGATTTCTTCAGATCTAATGGATCTAATGTTTTTTTTTTTGTTTTTTTTTAATCCATTAGATCTGAAGAAGTCCTGTTATATTTTTCTCCGTGTTTTTGGTTCACACCAGAAACGAAAAACAGAATGGAAATAAATTTATAATCCTAAAATAACCGGTCTTTGTTTTTTTCTTTAAAGATATATATATATATATATATATATATATATATATATATATATATATATGTATGTATGTATGTATGTATGTATGCATGTATATATATATATATATATGGATTTGGCATTAAATAACGTACAATGGTTGATATGTTATAAAACCAAACTAAACCAAATTACTTTTTGTTGCTTTCGTAGCAGAGAGCTATGGTATTTAACGCTTGAAGGTTGTCCAGGTATGTTTGTCATATCTGAGTACCATATCTCACCGATAACATTATTTGAGCGAGGGATAACAACCAGAACACTTATAATTGAAGAACTGTATAATGATTTCATATATCCTCATGCTAAATAATGTAGAACAATTTACGAAAAATCAGAAACATTTTATTGCCTGTGAAAACTTATTAGCACGAATACAGAAATAACATGAAATGTTTGAAAGAGTCTTTTGTATTGGTATAGGGTCTTTAATCACGTACATATGAGTGTATGAGAAGTGTTGAAGGAAGACTTAGATGTTTTAGACATGATATTGTGTGTCATGCGACACAATGTTTGTTGAGAGCGGAAGTCCTGTTGGTGGGGACAAGAACGAACAGTTATGTATGCTCTTTAGTTATCGAAACCGGATGAAAGGATTTGACTTTGTCGCATCCTTCTTTTATATGCTATTTTGGCCATGCCACTAAGTAGCCATTAGGTTTATACTATCTGACACACACGAGCGTTAAACAAGAAAACTCATCAGTAGGCAAGGGCGATAATCATTGTATTTTTATCGTAACGTTATTTTTTCTTGCCGATAAATTCTTTGGCTTTAAAATAAAATACATAAAATCAGAGAAAGTAGCGACATTAGACCACACGCATACATACACATTCGTCTCTGTAATGTTCCACTTACTTTCTCATAGCATGAAACACTTTTTTTTTATGACCTTCATTACACTCCCTAATCACAAGCAGAAGAATGTTGAAACACCTAAAACAACTACAAACTTAACTATGCATAAACCTATGCTGTCTCACCGTCAAATAAGCTCTCTCTCTCTTTCCCCTCGCTTTCTTTCTTTTACACTCGCTCACTAACGTACGCATACATACACAGATACACATGACATCAAAGAAAAAGTACGTACCTTCTCACGCACGCTAAAGTGAACACATTTCTGATCACTTAAGTATAGCCAGCAGGCAAGGTGAATCTAAGTATTTATGTAAGGTTAAGTTTTAACGAATACAGTCATCACAACCGCAATTTCTATCGTCATTCAAAATCGTACATTTATTTTAACAAATGCTTTATCACTTCCGCGCATTGACACATGTACACGGATGAATCTTTCGAAAGAGTCCAGTTCAGTTTCAATTCGGTTTCTTTGTTTAATGGTATGTCAATCTTCGAGGGTTATTTAATGCCAAAGCAGTGATACTATTTAATTCATATCTGGGAAGGACAGGGAGTTCATTTCAAGAGAACCTTTTATTAGAAAGTGTGAATGTTTTCATAAAGACAGTTCTGTTTATTTCTTCTTAAGTTGATCATTTCTCCACTCGGCATAATAAACGCTGAATTTCTGGGATTTTGTTTGACACTTCTCTAACTCAGTTCACTTATTTTATGATATTCTCTTATATATGATAATATATATATATATATATATATATATATATATATATATATATATATATATATATATATTGCTCTGTAATGTCAGTTACATTGAGTTCTTATGTTGATATTCTCTTATATATATATATATATATATATATATATATATATATATATATATATATATTGTCATTATATATATATATATATATATATATATATATATATATATATATATATATATATTATTAATGCTCTATAATGTCAGTTACATTGAGCACTTTACCAGTAAAATTTAAATGTTCACTGTTGAATGTTCTTTTGTCCTGATGGAATTCCTCCCAACTCCAGTTTAACTGGATCGAATAATACGATATATATATATATATATATATATATATATATATATATATATATATATATATATATATATATATATATATATATATATACCTAACTCGTCCGCATGAGCAGGATGCGACACAAGGTCAATTTTTAAGCGGAGTTTAACAGGTTTGAATTCACAGTTTTTCGTTCTCTTAGACTGGTTGCCATACCACGGCTAAAGAGATCAGTCTGCACTACTATTTACCAATAGTTGAAGGGAGAATAGTTGGATTCATACCTTTACCAAAGGTATGAGGACTTAGGGAAATGCAAACCGTTTAGTCCAGGATTTGAACTCGGGTCCCCGTGTCCATTTTCTTCGACCAGCACCTAATATAGACCAGTTCTCTTCGTAACGTTCATCTTAATTCCTCTTTCCCCCATTTCTTTAATATAGTTCGATTATTTGCGGTACTTTTGTATAATAGAATAATTACCAATATATTTACGTTCTTTTTTGAGTCCCCGACTCAACAAAGAACGTAAATATCTTCCCATGGCGTGGTGGATAACGTGCTCGACAGCGACATCATTGTAAGTGAGTTCGAACTCTAGTCAGGCTATCATGTTGACTTTCGGACTAACAACTTTGGGAAATATATAAACTTCCTTATTCACCGCCACTATGTGCTAAATAGTACCATTACAGTCCTTTAACAAGGATGGTTCTGGTATTAAAAAGGCCAAGAAAGTTGATAAGCTATTAAAAGTAGTAAAGTAAAGTTGGCGACCTTAATCGAGGGAGACCCGAAGGCTCCCTTTTCGATAGCTACTTCACTGATCATTATCACCGAGATGTAGAGGAAGGTGCTACTCTTTTCCCTAGATTGCTCCACTTTACCCTTGATCCGTACCTTATAATGCTGAGTGTTAAGCAAGGCGGCATCAAGTGCCATTTTTTAAGTCTTTGGTATGAGTCGACTTTGGATTGAACCCTGGTCTCCCGGACCATTGGCGAACACTCTACTCATTAGGCCAATGACCCGGCTCAGCTATTAAAAAAGTGACCAAAAGATTATTTCTGTAATTTGATTTCTGCAATTGAGTTTTTTTCATGACTAATTTTTTTCACAAAATTTTTCTTCATTATTTTATTCTATTCTATTTCAGCGTTCCAGATAGAATATGCGTCGACCCTTAAAGTAAATTGAGTTCTGTGAAGAGTGTAGAGGATGGAGTTGTTCTTGAAGTTTTGTTAGAACCAAAACTTAGAGTGTTGGTTCCACAATTTATATCACAAATGATATAAACAATGCAGACAAAAGAAATTTCACGACAGCAAGAATATTAAAACAAATATTTTTTATAAAACAAAACGAGCGAGGAAAAGTCAATACAAAGTAGCAATGTTCGTATATGTTTCTTATGTATATACATGTGTGTGAGTGTGCATTGTACAAATGTTAGCTGAATTGTTGTGAGTGTTGCTCGAACATATCTGTGTATATGTGTGTTCGAAGACAAGACAAAAGGGTTAAGAGTAATCAAGTCGTACTTATATATATATATATGAATGTATATACACTTGTAAGAACAAAAAGTACATAGCAGCAGAGTATCTGTCTGCCCACTGACCGTACGTGTGTAGGTGTGTGTTGTAGGAGACGTTGAAAACCATAAGGAGTTGAGTAGACCGAAAGATGGCAAGCATACAAATTTCGTTGTGATTATGAACGTGTTTTCGCAGGCTGTGAATTCTCCCATGTTCGGCTGTACAGTTGCTGAGGCTGTGCGCGGCTGAGAGACCTGAGAACGTCTAAGAGTGTAAAGGGGATTGCTGCTTTCGAGTGCATGAAAGAAATAGGTTTCCAAATCACGTGACCGGCTCTAAAAGCAAGATTTATTTTTGCGTGGGACAAGTTCATTTGGGGTTCAAATGCGCGGACGTAGTTGAAAATACTGACACGTGACTATTCTGTCCAATCAGGCTCCAGAAAACTACTTATTTTATTTTGGCGCCTAACTATTTTTTTTTTTCGGGAACTATTTTTTTTTAAAGAGACTTTTTCATCCTATTTTTCTAGAATTTTCCCCTCTATGTGCTCTTTGCTGACTAGTCTAAAATATAGGAGTGTATATCCAATAGGATAGAGTGTGGGTAATGAATTATAGGTATGTACAAAAATTTGAACCTGCTAAAGCACCGTTTTAAAAATCGTTACAAATCTGCTAATTATCGAATTTTTAATAAAACTGTCGGTATATAATGAAATAAATGTATTATTAAAATGTATTAGTAAGATTTTTTCATCTAATCAGTCAAATTTATTCATTCGGTATTTTTACATTAATTGACAAAATCCCAGTTACCTGCAATGACTGGAAGAGTTTAATGTTAATTTTAAATCTCAAAAAAAAAAAAAAAAAAAAAAAAAAGAAAAATGTTTAACTTGATTTTTTTTTCTTTTATCAAAGAATTCTATTTCTGGAATTTGAATTTAATATTTTTCGAAAATTATTGTTTTACCATTTAGTACAAATTGTAAAAGTCTTAATTTTTTTGGCGGACAAAAAATTCATGAAAATATTTCAAACCAAAGTGTACCTATTTAAAAAATACTATTTTAAAGATAAGCCAAACAAACAAACAAACAAACAAATAAATTATAACACGAAAAATTTTATATTTTTAATTCTTAACTTCTATTCTACCAATATGCTACATTTTTAGAGGGTAGAAAAAATTAAATAAAACCATTGTTTATCGATAACTCAAAAATTGATTTTTTAAACGTATATTTTTCATATCACTTTGATTAAAATAGAATAATTTGGAATCAGTGTAATTCAAAAGCCTTTTTTTTTTTTTTAAAGAAATAAACTATTTATTGAATAACAGCAGGCGCCCAAGTTAAAAATAGATATGTACCAAGAGAAATCGGCTGCTGGCTCTGATTGGCTGAAGGAGACTCTAACGGCAAAGCAATTAAGAGTGGGCGTGGGAGAGGAAACCGAAAAAGAGTCGGCTGGTTGCGGGACGCGACGATATAAAGACGGTAACTGAGGACTAGCTACAACGATGTGAAGACGGCTGAAAATTGCGGCGCCCATTTTGGGTAATCTCCGAAAAGGAGTCTTATATCCATTGCGAAGCCGTGAAGACGAAACCGGTGAGCAAACACGTGTCAGAATTACAACAGAAAATGAGGAAGGTAATTCAAGGTGTGTGTCTGCTCTCTTTATCACTTCTCACGACTTTTTTTTCTCTCTGTTTAGCTAAAGCGGTCGACTCATTTTTTTATAAGCTGATTATCTCTTCTCGATTACGAAGAAGTGTAAAAAGTAAGTAAAATTGGCGACCTTAGTTGAGGATAACTCGTAGGCTCCCTTTTTAATAGCTACCACAGCAAGGTTTAGGGGATGGTGCTACTCCATTCCCTGGATTGCTCCACTTTACCCTTGATTCTTACCTTATAGGGCTGAGTGTTAAACAAGGCGGCATCAAGTACCATTTTTTGAGTCTTTGGTATGACTCAACCAGGTACTGAACCCCGGTTTCTCGGACCATTGGCAAACACTCTACTCCTTGGGCCAATGAAGTGTTGTAGCGAATAAACTTTTGTATTAGCGAATCACGACGGTGTTTTAATGTGGTCATCACTTCTTTTCATCTTGGCGGAGGCTACAAAAGGGTTCCGACTGACACTCACGGCTTAGTGCTATATACGTATAGACACATGGTGGAGTAAGCGATTATATGGTGTAAGCGTTGTACAAACGTCTATTGAGACCGTGTGGGATACAGGTAAGTTATTTTTGGTGTGTTAGTTGTTTATTATTATCTGACTCCATTTTGGTTTCTTCTTACCCCATCTTATTTTGCTGGGTTTTCTTCTTGTCTGTTAAGGCTGCAAAGGAAGAATAAGGAAGGAAGACAGAGAAAGAAAGTTATCTTTTAATTTCAACTTTATTTCATTTGGGATTTTCGCACGAACTCTGTGGCGAAGAAATGTCTTCCTGGACTATTTGAGAACCGCCGTTTTTCCCAAATCATCGCTGAAATTCACCTGTCGTTTTCGGGGTTGATATGTCCAAATTCGGTGTTTTTTTTAAGTCATGGTTTGATAAGTCCATTTGGTACTTTTGATAATGGTTGCTGTTAACAGATACGGGTGCTATGGGTAAACCAGTGTACCGCTAAATGGGCACGTGGTGGTTCCCTCATCAACAGCGGCCGAGAACAGGTCCTTCCAATCCAACGGTCACTGCTGAAAAAGTGGGTTTCTTTCTCGTGCCCCAAGTCCGTTTTCAGGCATATGTAGTTTTAACTTCCTGTTAGCGGCTTCTGAGAGTTTCTACAGTAAAAAAAAAAAATAGTTTATCTTATTTATTTTTATATGAGTTATTTTCCTTTTTCTTTTTTCTATTCACTACAACCGTACCGTTACAACCTTCGATTCAAGACCAGCAGCATTATAAACTTCTATTTGGTATCGTAATGTTACAATTCTCTATAAAAATCAAGATTGTTACCAAATATTTTTGAGTGTACATATATGTGTATTTCTATTATGTCGACACAAAACAATTTGTTCTAAATCTTTTATTTCGTGCGTTAATGTAAGGGATGTATTTTTCAAAGGCAACGACAAAGTCTAAGTATTTAAGTATTTTGCAAACTGCACCTCTTGATTAAGATTAAATAAAATCAAAATAACTTTTCGTTTCTTTTTCTTCTATAATCTGAATGTCTACCGTTTAATATCCGCTATTTAACGATGTTAAATAAATAGGTAAATAAAATAGAAAGGTTGCTTACTCCTTGACATAAACTTTGGGCCCAGGTTAACTTTTGAAACAAATTGTCAGTTGCTCTCTATTATTATTATTATTATTATTACTATTATTATTATTATTATTATTATTTTCTTTGAGAGTTTTTTTTTAAATCAGCGTTAGTAGATGGTCTTTCACTGGAGTTGAGTGACAGCAAGTCTCCTCAAGTCTCCAGGACCCTTCTTAATGTCTCCTCAAGTCTCCTCAAGTCTCCAGGACTCTTCTTAATATTCTGGCCGATTTCAACAATGAAGCGTTTTGGATGGTCTTAATCGTCCTCTTATTTCCAAGTCCTCCAGTCCCTGTACCACTTCTATTATTATTATTATTATTATTATTATTATTATTATTTAAGTTTGGTGAATAATTATCAGCACATATACCGAACGAAACCGGCTCATTGGTCTAGTGGGTAGAGTGTTCGCCAATGGCCCGGGAGACCGGGGTTCAATCCTAGGTCGAATTATACCAAAGACTTAAAAAATGGTACTTGATACTTCCTTGCTTAACACTAAACATTATAAGATAAAGGGTTAAGTGGAGCAATCCAGGGAAAGGAGTAGCGCCCTCTCATACACCTTGGTGTAGTAGCTATTGAAAAGAAAGCCTTCTGGCCCCCTCGACTGCAATCGCCAACTTTACTTATTTACTTATACCTAATGAAAATAAATGAAGTATTACCTTCTTAGTAAAAACAAAATAACAAAAAAAAAAAAAAAAAGAAAAAAAGAAAGAAAAGAAAAGAAAGAAACAAGAAGCAAATAAAAACAAGAGAAAACTTGAATGGAAAAAATTGAAGATTCGGTTTTACTTTAGTAAAAGGCCGATAGCAACGTTTTGCAGCCAGTAATAATTAAAACAATCATTTAAAAAAGACGAAAAAACCTACCCACCCAAAACAACAACAACAACAAGAAATAAACAAACAAACCAACAACTCCCCTAAAAAATATTAGGTTATAAGAAACTAAGATTGAAAACGAATCCTAAAACATAATCATTCCTTTTCATTGTAATTTTCTAATAATCTGTTTTGCTTGGCCTTTTTAATTAGTGGTTTTAAAGTAAAATATGCAAATTAACTAAAACTTTTAGGACATCCTGTCTATCATTGTAAACATATATAGTGTGTGTTACTAAATATGGAGCTCATAAGAGATGTACTCCTATGGAACCCACTTATGGCCGGGCAAAAGCAGGACGACCAGCTCGAACATACATCCAGCAGCTATGTGAGGATACGGGATGTGGTCCTGAAGACCTGCCAGAGGCGATGGACGATTGGGAGAAGTGGCGAGAGAGGGTCAAAGATATCTGTGCCTGCGGCACGACATGATGATGATGGTACTAAATATCAATTGTAGCAAGAATAAACAGTCGTTTTGACTTGAACAGTCATATGTTGATACTCGATTCTCATTGGGAATCCAATTCATGCGGCCTTGTGCTACATCTAAGCAAAAAATTTAATAAATTATTATTACTCTTTCGCTAATCATATATATATATATATACATATTAAGTCATATAAAACAGTCAATAAAATAAAAAGAAATTATTAATATGGCTCTATAGTAAAAAAAGAAAAGATAAAGTGTCATATTAATAATGTAATCTGCTACAGTTATGTTATATCAAGCATCTGGTTGCAAGGAAAGGATAAAACACAGAATTGCAAATTAGAAGACAAGTGAAAATTTTTACAACTGTATCAACAAAGGAAACAAAATGTTCTAATAATTGTATTGGCGAGTATGAGAATATGTGTGTGAAATTGAGAAGTAGAATGTTCAATAGTTGTATTTGTAGGAATGAATCAATTTTAAGAAATTTGACGTGTGTTGAATGGTAGTAAAATTGAGATATAAAAATGTTGGTAGATATCAACCAAGGTTTATGTTGACGGGGAAGGAGAATGTCGGCGTTGAAGAAGTGGAATGTAGGTGGGGTGGTGATTCTCGAGTCAAATAAGTAGGAAGGTTAAGACGAGTGTTGTGTGATGTTGAATGTTGCAGGTGTCGGCGGTCGATGTTCTAGTGTCTGGCTGTGCGTTCCTTTTCTCTGGACATCGAAAGAATCTCGTCTTTTATATTTCCCCTGACTTCAAATTGGATCAACTCTGGTTTTTCATTATGGTTTACCACGAAGATCATAAATTGGTCAAAAATTACTTTTAATTTTATTTTTGTGATAAATTCCATGAACATTTCACTGTACGCTAAATCTCGGTCCAGGCAACATCCTGTGAGTGCTCTCCTGTCC
Organism: Sepioteuthis lessoniana; assembly: GCA_963585895.1. Classification (NCBI taxonomy): domain Eukaryota; kingdom Metazoa; phylum Mollusca; class Cephalopoda; order Myopsida; family Loliginidae; genus Sepioteuthis; species Sepioteuthis lessoniana. The sequence goes on from OY757915.1 coordinate 103,227,019, forward strand.
TGTTAATTGGAGTTGCTATTATTTTACTTGTACGATAAATCAAAAGAGATTTCTATCGGTTATATAATAGTTATAGATAAAGAGTGCTAAATATCGGTGATGGACCTTGTATATCTAAGTTAAGATAGCGTAGACACAGAGTCAACGGCGCTTGGTGATTGTCAATTTCTCACCAATTCGATCATCAGGCCAAGTTGACATAACGGACAGTGACAAACTCTGTGTCTACGCAGTACTAACACACACACACACACACACACACACACATATATATATATATATATATATATATATATATATATATATATATATATATATATATATATAACAGTGTATAGGTGTCACAATCTCACTTGGTGGGTTTGTGGTTGAGCAAATGCGGTATAATTTGTAGAATGCTCAATATCTGTGATAGAGCTATCATAAAATAATAATATAAATAGATATATATTAGTTTATATATATATATATTTAACAGCATGGATTTTTATCAGCGACCTAAGGTTTCAGGCCACCTCATTACAACAAAGGCGGCATAAAACCTTAGGTCGCAGATAAACATCCATGCTGTTAAATATATATAAAACTAATATATATTTCTTCTTATTATTGTTATTATATATATATATATATATATATATATATATATATATATATATATATATATATATATTAGTTGTTCTGTTCTAATGCTGGAAGTAAACAATGTTCATTTCTCAGGCAAGGCTGTAGGTCGGTTGAGCCTTATAACTTGTTTCTGAAGTTATAATAAGAGAGGGTCAAAGGTTAAAGATCAGCAGTCGGAGGGCAGATGTGCGTTGAGCTGGGGTCGATAGTAATTATATACTTAATGTGGGTGTGCTCTTTACTGGGTTGGCGTGAGGATGTTCATTGTCATTGCAATGGCGTGTTCATTTCTTTCTCGACATTTGCATTATATGCATACATAGATAAAAACACACACAAACACAAATGCAGTGTGTGTGTGTGTGTGTGTGAGAGAGAGAGAGAGAGAGAGAGAGAGAGCGAGAGAGAGAGAGAGAGAGATTCTAAATGACGAATCGAGATATCTCGTGGGATAGACAATGATATAAAGAACAATGATGAAAAATTGAGGAAAAAAGATAGATCTGAAGAAACTGGTATAGATAGATAGATAGATAGATAGATTTGAACTGATTGTAATTGATATCTGAAGAGATTATGATAGATAGATCAGAAGAATCTGAGAGAGAGAGAGAGAGAGAGAGAGAGAGAGAGAGAGAGAGAGGTGTGATGAATCTGAAGAGACTAAGATAGATAGATAGATAGATAGATTTGGACTTATTAGATAAATAGATCTGAAGAAACTGAGAGAGAGAGAGAGAGAGAGAGAGAGAGAGAGAGAGAGAGAGAGGTGATGATTCTGAAGAGACTGCGATAGATAGATAGATAGATAGTTAGACAGATAGATTTGGACTTATTAGATAGATAGAACTGAAGAAACTGAGAGAGAGAGAGAGAGAGAGAGAGAGAGAGAGAGAGAGAGAGAGAGAGAGTGGATGAATCTGAAGAGACTGCGATAGATAGAAAGATTTGGACTTATTAGACAGATAGATCTGAAGGAATTGAGATAGATAGATAGATAGAGAGAGAGAGAGAGAGAGAGAGAGAGAGAGAGAGAGATCTGAAGAAATTACGACATAGATAGTTCGATAGATTTGGACTGATTGTAATAGATATATCTGAAATGTTTATGATAGATAGATAGATAGATAGATAGGCTGTCCGAAAAGTAAAGTACATGCATTTAGTACAGAATATCCCCCTGCGTAAATGTAATACTTTCAGTCACCATCTTAATGAGAGAAAGTTTCAATAGTTTCTTTCATTTTTTAACGGTACAGATACAAACAAGTCCCCAAAAAAGATTTAATAGCAATCGAACGTTCGTCGCAATCTTCTCTGTTGTTGCGGGAAGGAAAGACTGAAGAAATATAGAGCCGATGAATTGAAGCGAGTCGAAAACGTGGAAAAAAAAATTAAGATAAAGACTCAAAGTTAACTTATCTGGCTGGTGAATATAGATATTCTATTTTGACATAAGTTCTTCTACATTAGCGCAGAGATTTTCTCAGTGGAATTTCTGGACTGAAACCAACGTATTTATGGGTATATAGATAAAGTATAATACATATGTTACAAGTATAATTATGCTACGTTTTCACGAAGTTACCATCAAGATAAGATTCACTTGTCCCATTGGTTGATGAGCGCATAGATACCCTCCTCGATATCAAGTCAATTGTTCGTCAGTTAATTGCTTTGGGACTCGACAAGATAACACTTTCCCTATACCTCACCTTCTTTCGGGCGATTTCACTGACTACCAGCATCGGAAGATCAAGTTTTCCTGTTATATCACAATGTTTGCCCCGCCTGAGATCTTGAATCAAGGTTTCGACGTAACATTGTGCACAATGAATGATTGATTGATCTTAGCGGCATGTCAACTGGTCTAGGGTTATTTTATGCCTAGAGGTCAGGGAATCGTGTTCATATTTACGTTTTGTCGTGTTTTTTCTTAAGAGTTTTTTTTCACATGGTACTATCAGATACGAATAATTGTTAAACAGATCTATTTGACCCATGGATGGGACCCAAACTGTTACAACCACTCTGGGGCAAAGTGAATAGGGGAGTAATGCCAATGAATGAATACTCCACACTCCCCAGATCTCCAGAACTGGAGACTCACCATCAGTTGTTGTCAGAGAGAATCGAAAAATAACTTTCACAAGGGGAAGACGAGTTGAGTTATCCGCCGGTGGGACGTGACGTCAAAATGTAACATGGCGTCTTAATATATCTTCATTATTTTCACAAGTGTTTTATTCTTCTTTGTTTTTTGCTCAAGTTATACCGTTAAAAGAAAGTCAATAGAACATGCGATTACAACAGATGCGGTTGAGTGTCATACGCAGGATATCCATTTTTTTGTGGAGGAAAGGTTAGGGTCTTACCCGTTTGCAGGGGATACAATCAGCGTAATCTAAGCCCCACTGAGAGGGTGGTGTGTCCATTGAAGATTTGATTCAAGATAGTAGACGGCGCAAACAGCACCCGCTATTTTCTAAGTGTTCACTAATTCTCGAGCAATTTCATTGTTGCTTAATTTCGGTGATCTAGCGGGAACCAGTGCTTCAACAGTATCTAATCATGTTTCATTCGTATTCATTTTCGCTTAGTAATTTCGGTCCGTATATCTGATGGACAAATCTCTCCATATAATGAAACCCTATCAGCGGGGCTTAGAATACGTTGATCGTATTCCCTGCAGAAAGGCAATACCCACACTAGACACGACTGGGTAGGGAAGGTGATCCACTGGGAATTGTGCAAGAAATTGAAATTAGACCATACTATCAAATGGTACATACACTAATCAGAATCCGTCTTGGAAAATGTGACATAAAATTCTTAGGGAGATGCAAACGGATTACCAAATTCCATCAAGAAGAAAAACAAAAAGAAGAAAGAAAGTAGGGAAAGAAGAAGAAGAAGAAGAAGAAGAAGAAGAAGAAGAAGAAGAAGAAGAAGAAGAAGAAGAAGAGAACTTGCTATATAGTTGACTTTGCTGTTCCCACGGACCATAAAGAGAAAATCAAAGAAAGCGAAAAGAGAGATAACTACTTGAACCTTGCCAGAGTACTAAGAAAGTTGTGGAACATGGGAGTGATGGTGATACTAATTGTAATTGGTGCGCTTAGAACGATCTCCAAAGGCGTGTAAAGAATAGGTGGAAATGGGAGGATGAATTGAGCCCACCTATATTACAGCATTAAGCGTTAAGATTGGTCAGAATACTGAGAAGAGTCCTGGAGACTTAAAACTCAGGAGACTTATTGCCGCTCAAACTCCAATGGAGGACCATCAGCTGGTGCTGGTGTGAGGAACTTGCAGGGAATAATGATAATAATAATAATAATAATAATAATAAAAACCTACAAATACTTGGGTATCTTGGAGGCTGACACCATCAAACAAGTGGAAATGAAAGACAAGATTCGAAAAGAATATCTCAGGGGAAATAGAAAACAACTCGACATAAAACTCTCCAGCAGAAACCCCATCAAAGGAATAAATACTTGGGCTGTGCCCCTCGTTAGATATTCAGGACCCTTCCTCAGGTAGACTAGAGATGAACTTAAACAAATAGATCAAGGAACAAGAAAAATAATGACCATGCATAAGGCATTACATCCCAGAGACGACGTTGACAGACTATATGTATCTAGGAAAGAGGGAAGAAGAGGACTTGCCAGCATCGAAGACAGCGTTGACGCATCGATACAACGGCTCGAAGACTACATAGAAAAACACGAACGAGGAATAATTACAGCCATCAGAAACGACACGGACAACACGATAGAGGATAGAATGACAACAACTAGGAAACAAAAATGGGAGAAAAAACAACTCTATGGCCGCTTTAAACGACTAATAAACAACGTCTCACACCAGAAAACCTGGACCAGGCTAAGAAAAGGAAACCTTAAGAGAGAAACGGAATCTCTCCTAATAGCAGCACAGAACAACGCTCTAAGGACCAATCAAATCAAAGCGAGAGTAGATAAGACGCAACAAAACAGTATATGTAGGCTATGCGGTGATAGAGACGAAACGATCAATCACATAAGCGAATGCGGCAAATTAGCACCGAAGGAGTATAAGGCGAGACACGACTGGCTCGGCAAGGTGATCCACTGGGAAATGTGCAAGAAATTTAAATTTGACCATACTAACAAATGGTATATGCCCAACCCAGCACCTGTTCTAGAAAATAACACACATAAACTCCAATGGGGCTTTAACATAATAACGGGTCACCAAATCCCGGCCAGAAGACCAGACCTTATAATAATCAAAAAAAAAAAAAAAAAAAAAAAAAAAAGAGAATTTGCAAAATTGTCGACTTTGCTGTCCCGGTAGACCACAGAATAAATCTGAAGGAATGTGCAAAGAAGGATAAGTACCTCGACCTTGCTAGAGAATTGAAAAAGCTGCGGAACATGAAAGTGACGATTGTCCCAATTGTGATTGGTGCTTTTGGCCCAATAACTAAAGGATTATTAAAAGGCCTGGAGGACTTGGAAGTTGGCGGACGGTTAGAGACTATCCAAATGACAGCATTGCTGAGAACGGCCAGAATCCTGAGACGAGTCCTAGAGACTTGAGGAGACTTGCTGTCACTTAAACTCCAGTTCAAAACCATCAGCTAACACTCATGTGAAAAACTTTAAAGGAGTAAATAATGATAATAATAATAATAATAATAATAAATCCACGAACTCTCGAAAACAAAGGTTAATCATCTCGGGTGTATATTTTTGATTGTGATTGAAGTTGGGTGACGAAGCCGGGATGATAGGCCATCAACGCTACTACCACTGGCACCACTGGTACCACCACCACTGGCACCATCACCACCACCACCACCATCATCAACAACGACAAATAAAGAAAAAAAGGAGAAGAAAAAACTAGGAAACTTAAACTGTTTTGCCTGAAAGATTTCGAGGTGAGTCAATAAGAATTTAATTATGAGGAAGTTGTGTCAATGGAAAAACTACCTCTGCTTTTTCCCGCTTACTGACCAACCACCGTTGTTTTTTTTTTCCACGATTGTAGCTGCAAGACAAGTTTACGTTAGTCACACTGTACCATTATCTTCCTTTCCCTTCCTTCCCTCCCTCCCTCTCTTTCACCCACGGATACACGCATTTCTCTCTTTGTATATGTGTAAATATGTATGTGGGCGTGCATTTTTTTTTTCTTGTTTTCAATATTCTGAATAGCAATTCGTGCCTTTGGGCAAACTAATACAGCTTACATTTTTCTGTAAACACACACACACACACACACACACACACACACACACACACACACACACACACACACACACACACACAGAGGGTACTTCAAAAATGTTAATAAATACCTTTATTATAGGAACAGAACAGATATGTCATCAAACAGTCTCTATCTGTTTACCGCCTTTCCCAATACCATAGAAATTATATTAGAATCTTCTACAAGTGTTCTTCAGAGCCCTTTAGTACATTTTCTGAAGCAAGAAAATGAAAATAGTGTTAACATCTTTGTGAAGCACGATATATAAATATCTGTATATGCGTGTGTGTGTGTGTGTGTGTGTGCCTTAAGAAATAAGGCTTGAAAACCTGGAGGTGGTTTGGTTTGGTTTATTTGCTTAACGACAAATCAACTTATCGTGGGTTATTTAATTCTGAAATTTGATATATATAATTTATTTACAGATATATTACTTCCTGTAACTACTATTTAATAATAATATTTTTGTGGCCCGGGAGACCTGGGTTCAACTCCAGGTCGAGTCATATCAAAGACTTAAAAAATGGTACTTGATACCTCCTTGCTTAACACTCAGTACAGAGGTACTTATCAAGGGTAAAGTGGAGCAATCCAGGGGAAGGAGTAGTGCCCTCCCTCACACCTTGGTGTAGTAGCTATCGAAAAGAGAGCCTTCTTTATTTACTTATATGGTTTCAAACATCTCTATTCAATACAAATAATTTTAACCAGATCGATATAACCTATTGTTAGAAACTCTAACAAGGACTATCGAGTCATCGTGGACCTGGGAATAATGGCAATGAAGGAGCACCCTTACATTTCCCAGTGCTCCCGAATTTAAACATTACCACCGGATGCAATTTAGTGTCACACCCAGGATGTCGGTTTTTTAGGGGTGTGGGATATGAATCATTCTACAGAAGCTACTCTAATAGCGAAACATGTCAATTTGATTTTCCGTATTATCTTCATTTTCTCGAATCTATCTACATTGCATTTATTAGAGAAAAATGGAAATAAATCCGACGGCATGTAAATATAAAAATATGAAAAAGCAAAATATTCACAGGATGTATTTATTCATATATGACAATATGCCAATGTTTAGTGTTCCGATTTTTGTTAAACCATCTTCAGGGTGATATCAAAATACAATGTTATATTGCATCATTTGAAAATTATTTTTAAATGAAAAGATGAAAACGAAAAAAATTCTTTTTTTTTTTCATTTTTCATTTGAAAATAATTTACGGATGATAAGATAGTTTAACAAAAATCGGAACGTTAAACAAAGGCAAATTATCATATATCAATAAACACATCCACTGAATATTCTATTTCTTCATATTTTTATATTCAAACTCTCTTTCTCTCTCTCTTACACACACACACACGTATATATATATTTGAGTTATTTGAAAAATGATAAGCCTCACCCTGAAAAAAAAGAGTCATAGCTGAATATTTTTGTTGTGGCAACATATTAAGACTTCTGGTAAAACTAGACTAGCCCCATACCTCTTTATCATCTGTCTAGACTACGTGCTTAGAATATCTTTTGATAAAATCAAAGAAAATGGTTTCAAGCTAACAAAGGAAAGAAGCAGAAGGTACCCCGCTAAAACAATTATCGACGCCGACTACGCCGATGACATAGCGCTTCTGGCAAATGCAACCGTCCAAACCGAAGCCCTACTACATAGTCTGGAACGAACCGCTGTAGGCATTGGCCTCCATGTCAATGCACACAAAACGGAATATATGTGCTTTAATCAAACAGGCGACATCTCCACACTAAACGGTAGCTCTGTGAAACTAGTTGACAAGTTCACCTACCTAGGAAGCAGTGTCTCATCAACCGAGACAGACATTGACACGCGACTAGCAAAGGCATGGACAACAATCGATAGGGTATCGGTCATATGGAAGTCAGACCTGACTGAGAAAATGAAAAGCAGTTTCTTCCAAGCAACGGTCGTGTCGATACTGCTGTATGGATGCACTGCATGGACGCTAACTAAACGGCTGGAGAAAAAGCTTGACGGCAACTACACAAGAATGCTGCTAGCAATATTGAACAAGTCCCGGAGGCAGCACCCCACAAAGCAGCAGCTATACAGCCACCTACCAGCCATCACGAAAACTATCAAAGTTAGACGAACCAGACATGCGGGACCTTGCTAGAGAAGTAGGGACGAGATCATAAGTGATGTACTCCTGTGGACACCTTCACATGAACGAGAAAAGGCAGGGCGACCAGCTCAAACCTGCATACAGCAGTGTAGATAAAGCGTGTAGCCTTGAGAACCTACCGGAAGCGATGAACGATAGGGAGGGGTGGTGAGAGAGGGTTAGGGATATCCGTGCTGATGGCATGACAAGATGATCATGATAAGACTAGAAAACACTTATTCAGATTTCCGTCTTAAGTTATCTTTCATTCAAAGGTGACAGATGTACGACTAATCAGAAATCTGGCTGAGGCTAAGAACTTTTTGAACGACTCTCGTATGTCTGTGTGTGTGTGTGTGTGTGTGTGTGTTTATGTGTGGAAATTTTCATCAACTCTCAATTTCTGTACATGTAAAACACCGTGATAATAACAAATGCAATTGATTTAGCTACCAGTCATCTTGCTCATGCTTATTACACAACCATTACTGTTAATACTTTAAGTGTCGTATGTGCGTAGCGAACAAACATAACAGACTTTATTTTACTATCACCTTTATGCTGATATCTCTTCACATGCATTCATGTAACATTTTGTGTGTATGTCTTTAATACCGGACATTGGCCTAGCGGTTAGAGTGTTCGCCAATGGCCCAGGAGACTTGAGTTCAATCCCAGGTCGAGTCATACCAAAGACTCAAATAATGGTTCTTGATGCCTCCTTGCTTAACACTCAGCATTGTAAGGTACGGATCAAGGGTAAAGTGGAGCAATCCAGGGAAAGGAGTAGCGCCCTCCCCTACACCTTGGTGTAGTAGCTATCGAAAAGGGAGCCTTCGGGTCACCCTCGACTTCAGTCGCCAACTTTACTTACTTTACTTAAATGAAGCGATTGCTATGTTCTGAGAAGAAAAGGTTTTCATTATATATACATTATATATGCGGGTCTTTGAATATGCTGACTGTATCCTCAGCAGATGGTTAAGACCCCTCAAAAAAGGGTATCTTGGGTATGTCATTTTACTGCATCAGATGGAAATGCTTCAGTTCTGGAGATCTATGAACTGTAGAGCATCTCTTCATTATTACCAGGTCAGTTTTGACGAAGAATGGTGGTGCCGATTAGAATCCCATCTATGGCTCAAACAGATATTTAAAAATCATTTGTATTCGATAGTACCGTGTGCAAAAAGAACCTCTTTAGAATCAACAACACAAAAATGTAAATAAACACGATTCCCTAATTTTTAAGTCTAAATTAACCCTAGACGGGTTGACATGCCGTTAAATCCAATCAATCATCTTAAAAAACAGCAATACAAAAAATGGAAATATAAACGTACAATGAACAGGATTCCCTAACCTTTAAGTCTGAAATAACCCTAGAGGGGTTGACATACCGTTAAACCCAATCAATCACCTTAAAAAACAACTACACTAAAAATATAAATATAAACGTACAATGAACACGATTCCCTAACTTCTAAGTCTAAAATAACCCTATACAGTTTGACATGCCGTTAAACCCGATCAATCATCTTAAAAAACAGCAGCACTAAAAATGTAAATATAAACGTACAATGAACACAATTCCCTAACCTTGAAGTCTAAAATAACCCCAGATGGGTTGACATGCCGTTAGATCCAATCAATTATCTTAAAAACAACAACATAAAAAATGTAAATATAAACTACAGTGAACACAATTTTCACACCTCTAGGCATAAAATAACCTTTGACAGGTTGACATCCCATTAAAATCAATTAATCAATTAATCTATCAGTCAATCAGTGAATCAATCAATCATTTCAAACCTTCCGATAATTTGAGTAAGTTTGGAGAATAACACCGACTGAAGTCTCGTGATAATTCATGGAATAAATCGAATACATCATTTCATAAATTTTCATAGTACACATTTTGAACCAATTCTGTGGTGATAAAATCTATTTCACTGGTAAAGGGGTGGGGCGTTAGAAAGAAAAAGGCTTACTTTCTCGATGAAGTGGAGATAACATGTTTCTACCTGAACGACAAATTTTCTAAACGTATTATTTTTCTTCTTTTACGAATAAAGATAGATATAAAAGTATTTTGGGCACAGACAGTTTGTACTAATTGGTCTGTATCTGTAATACTGAACGCAGCCTCGAAACATTGTATATCGATTTGTTATCAGCGCTGTCTCATAGGCTTTCTCTTTCTCTCTCCATCCTCTTCTCTCTCTCTCTCTCTCTCTCTCTCTCTCTCTCTCTCTCTCTCTCTCCTTTTTCTTTTAATCTGTTGATTCGAAGCTAGCAGACAGACCATTCTGCTATTCTCGACTTCGAACTATTCGCTTCAGATTTGCTGAATTAAGATCTGCCTGGCGACTTTATTAGAAGCGACAAAAGAACAACTTGTTATGGACGCGTGAGAAATATTCTACAAGGCTAGATCAATAAGTTTGAAGCCTGACAGTGTTATTCCATGATTTTCGATCTTAAATTTTTACTGTACAGAGTGTTTCAAAAATTGATATTATTTGATATGTACAGGGTGTTTTAGAAAAATTGATATTTCCTCATTTGATAACTCGTTTCAATGATCTCAAATTTTAACAGCATGTTTAAACGCCTTTTTTTTTTTCTCTTGCATGACATTTTTGTTGCTGAAAAGAAAAAGTTTAAAAAACATTAATCAAAATTTTGAGTTGTTTCAACACATTCTGTCAAAATTTAAGATCATTTGAAAGAGAATTTAGGTTACGAAATTATATCAATTTTTCCGAAACACCCTGTGCATCTCAAATGATATCAGTTTTTCAGAAATTCCCAATTATCCATTCTATGTGATAAATGGAGAAGCGTTGGATTAAGTGCAGTGACAAAGGAGATTATTTTAAAAATCATATATTTGTTGTATGAAATAAATGTTTATATGCATTAAGCTATAAACTTCTTGACTTACAATATTGCCCATTAATAACAACGCCTTAACAATTTTAAATAAATAGTTAATTTTCTTCCAAATAAAAAATATAAGAATTTTATTTCAGGGGCAACTTTATACAAGGAAAACTGATTTGGTATCATTTATTCCCAAAACACTATAGAATTGAAACTCTATAACCAACACTCTGAAGATATACTTATTTTTGGATCGCAAACATGCGAAAGAAGTTATTAAATAACCTATGGTACGAACAAAATTATATATATATATAGAGTCATCCACAGACAGAACTGTTTCGTTCTATCAGAACTCATCAGTGTGGCTAGACATATCTTCCCGTAGCCTGGATCGAAACCTGCTTGACTCAAACGCCACGCCAAGCCTCTAACCCTTCAGCCACGAGGAGCCATTATCTGCGAAGTAAATTTTAAACGGTTATGAATCACAATTACTATTGTTTACATACATCCGTTCAACGGCTGCCTAGACCTCAATTCATATGTATGAAGAGAATTGCAATAAACGCTAATGGCAATACGATTACTTCATTCGCCAGAGAACTCAACTGCACCGGGGCAGGGGAGTATCTCTCTCTCTCTCTCTCTCTCTCTCTATATATATATATATATATATAATACGATTTAGATATTTTATGTACAAAATTTTAGAATACCTTTAAGTAGAGGATACATCATAATTGAAAAAAAAAAGCCCTTTTTTTGCGGTCACGTCTCATCAGAGAAATTCGTGACTGAAGCAAGCAATAACGGGAAATAGATCAAGGTAGTTGACGACGAGAAAAAAAAAAAGTCGTCAACTACCTTGATCTATTCCTTGTTATTGCTTGCTTCTGTCACGGAGTTCTCTGACGAGACGTGACCGAAAAAAAAGTTCCTTACTTTTCTTTACTACTTCAAAAGAATTTATTTTAATCAATATTTACTTTAGTCGACTTTATTCTTCATTCTTATTTTTTACTACAGCTAATTATTTTGATATCACCGGTAACATAACCTTGCTAGATTTTTGCAATCAGTTGAAGATTTTTCTCTTCTAACTGTTTGCAGTCTTTCAATTTTGTCTTGTTTGATGGTATCTTTGGTTTTGGTAAAAATATTTAAAAAAACATTGGTAGGAGTATTCTTATTAATGGCCGATACATTTTTTTGTTTCCGAGTTTCAGTGTTGTAAAGTTTGGCAATAAATAATACCTAATAATATTTGTTTTGCTTGTATAGTTGTCCACTATAAATAATAAATTCTTAGTATCTTTGGTCTAGATGAAAGTAAACATTTTATTTAAAAAATTAGTAAGGATGTACATATTTATGACCGATACTATTCTGTTTCTATTCTTCCAGCTATGGGTAAATTGTCGTGGAGACTGAGTTATTTAACCTTGGTGGGAAAACTGATCTAGGAGAAAGAAAACACTGAATTTAAACCGGTTAAACTCAGGTTCTAAATTTGCACTCAGCTTCAAAATTGTCACTCTCCTTCAAAATTGGCACTCAGCACCAAAATTGTCACTCTGCTTCAAAATTGGCACTCAGCTTCAAAATTGTCGCAACCTGGTCGTGGTAGAGGGGTTGAGTAAATTCATACTATTCCATGGAAGAGGGAGGAGACAAAGTATGAACTGTTTAAAGAACAGAAGCAAAAAAAGCTTTAGAAACGTGAGACCCACTAAGGCATCCAACAGATACATTCATTCTCTAAAGGAGATAATTATTTATTGTCTTCCAACATTTTTATCTCTGCAACGGAAATCTCAAAGTAAATTAAAGCTGCTCTCAACAAGGACGTGAGCCGCCGTACTGTGTCCTGACAAATAAAAAAAAATGGATTAAATCCTTGTTCTCCTGCTACTAAACTCATCGTAAGTAAGATGAATAAAAAGGCGAGACTTGAACATGCAGAACAAATTGTTTCGATCGATGGAATTGTTCTAAATTTAATTTCAACATTGAAAGTAAAATAAATTTAGTGGGATCTAATGGCACTTCACACATCTCAAGGTTTCACCGCCCTGTCAGTGGTAGCTGAGAATACCTTGGCTGTATTCCTTGAAGAAGGGTAAGATCCCTTCACCAGTTAAATTATTTGGTATAAGCCATTAAGAACTTCCTGTCTGAAATGAATAACCATTGACATTGCATTCTAGGAAAAATTAATCTTATAATAAAAAAGAACTAACTAATGTGAATCATTTAATGTGACATCTCCTCTGAGGAAAAGGTCATCTTGCCGATGTTGGATTTACAATTTGGATTTATCTATTTGGAACTTTTCCCTTTCTGGATTTAATGTTGAACTTGATTATATAATACTCATTCACTCGGGATTTAATACCAATCGTTTATGAGTTAATTGGAACTTTTTCTCCCGTGATGTATTGGTTAAAGTGCTGGACTGCGGCCTCGAAGAAAACGAGTTCGAACTCCAGTCGTGTTATTTGCAAACTTTCGGACTAATACTCTTGGAAAAGGCATTAACCCCTTTATCCCCTCCACCTTTGGGTTTAATTGTATCACAGCTCTTCTACAAGGATGGCCTTGGAATTAAATGACTCATGAAGGTTGATATACCATTAAACAAAGAAACCAATTAAAAGAGAGTGTTCTGGGTAAAAAGCTAAACTGCATCTAATGGTGAGGCTCTAGTTCTGGAGATCTAGGGAATATGAAGCATCCCTTCATTGCTATTACTTCCAGGTCCATTCTGACCCAGAATGCTTATTACCTTTTTGAGTCCCTTCTATTGGGAAAATAGATCTGTTTAAAGATTATTTGTATTCGATTGGACCATGTGCAAAAAACAAAACAAAACAAAACTAAAAAAATTCCAAAGAAACAAGATAAACAATGTTGATATAGATGTACAATGAACGTGATCCCCTAACCTCTAAGTCTAGAATAACCCTAGACGGGTTGACATGTCATTAAACCCAAACAATCATCTTAAAAAAAAACTTTACTAAAATGTAAAGGTACAATGAACACAATTCCCTAAAAGGATCCAAGACGGCTTGACATGCTGCTAAGATGAATCAATCCACGAATCACCAGAGTTCTAAAACTGGAGCCTCACCACTGGATTCAGTTTAGAATCACCTGCTGTTTTTATTCTCTACAGGTAATGCAGTGGACATATTCTAGCCCTTGCTGATTGGTTGGACTACGTGTTTCGTTTAAATTACTCATGGTATTTCGAAACCAACCAGAGACTTATTGATTTTTACTGGCATTGATTATGTTTTTATTGATATCCAAATGCAACCCTTTTTTTAACCTGTACTTAGATAATTAAATCTAACCACGGTGGGTTTTGTTAGACAAATTACTACACTGGTTTCTCTCTTTACTTTATTCCTTTTTTCACTGACTTCTTTCATCCATCTCTCTTTCTTCTGTCTTTTTTCTTTTTTCTTCATCACACTAAATTCTCCTCCTTCAATTCATTTCCAACTGGTTTTTCCTTTTCCTTTATTCCTTTCTTTCACTTACTGCTTTCCTACTCCCATCTCTCTCTCTCTCTCTCTCTCTCTCTCTCTCCTGTTTTTTCTTCTTCTTCACGCCAAATTTTCCTTCAATTCAACACCTACTTCCTTATTTCATCCGTTTTTTCTCTTCCTCTTTTCTTTATTTTCTTTCTTTCTACTCTAATTTCTATCGTTTCTTATCCTGATTTTCTCGCTGTCTCTCACTCTTAGTTTCCTTCTCTACCTCTCACATAATTTTCAACGCCTTCTCTCTCTCTCTCTCTCTACGCTTCTTTCGTTTTACTCCTTTTTTCATTCTCTTTCCTTTTCTTTTACACGATTCTTTCATATTCTCTCTTTCTTTCTCTCTCTCTCTCTCTTTCTCTCTCTTATTTCCCCACTTCTCTCTATCTCCCTTATTTTCTTTCCTTTCCTTTCCTATTGTTGCTTTTCATGAGTCCTTGGAAATATCGACCGGTCTTTGAGATGGTCTGTCGAGAAAAATCCCCCAAGAAAAGCTTTCTGGGTTTATGTCTTTTGGCAACAAAATGGCTCAATCTGGTTCTAGTCTTTTTTTTCCGTTTCTGCAAAAAAAAAAAAAAAAAAAATATGGCCGACAAATGAATGGAATCCACGTCTGCTTGGGTGCAATTGGTTTTTGCATTATCATTTCTCCACTTCCTCCGACATACTCTCCCCTCTCCCTCCTCCTCCTTTTCTCTTTTTTTCTCTGTCGCGATACAGTTTCTTTTCGACATTCTTTCTCGCTCTCTCGCTTTCTCTCTTCCCTCCGCTATATCTCTCGCTTTCTCTCTTCCTTCTTCATCTATCTATCTATCTATCTATCTATCTATCTACGACTTTATTTTTCCTTATTCTTTTCTCCTGTCCCATTTCTCTAATTTTACACCCCCTTTCTCTCTAGTTCAAATTCTCTCTCTTTCTCACTCACACTACTCTCTTGTTATCTTTTGCATTTTCTCTTGTGAATTTTCTACTTCCCCTTCTCTTTCCATTTTCTCTTTCTGCTTCAACATTATCCACTTATTATCTCTTCCTTTATTTTCTTTTTCTATCATTTTTAATTTTCCTTTCTCCTATTTCAATATTTGTTTTTCTCTTTTGCTTCCCCTCCACTTTTGCTAGTTTTCTAATATTCACACCTTTCTATGGCCATTTCTCTACTCTCTGACCTTCTCTCTTAAACCCCTTTGTCTTCTTTATCCTAAAACTCCTCTTCTTTATACCGCTTTCTTGGAGACTCCCTCAGGCATGGTAGCTAACACGCTGGACTCTAACATCGCAGTTAGTGAGTTCGAACTCCAATCGCGCTATTATGTTCATTTTCGAACTAACACCCTTTGGAAAGATATGAACCTCTCTTATCCTCCTCTACCAACAAATGGGTTTAATAGTATCATTACTGTTCTTAAAAGATGGTGTTGACATTAAATAACTCACGAAGGTTGATATGCCATTAAACAAAGAACCCCCCCCACCGAGCAGGATGCAACAAGAGGTAATTTTTTCAGCGAAGTACAGCTTGTTTGAATTCAGAGATTTCCTTTTCTTAGATTGGTTGCCTAACCATGGTTAATGAGCTAAATAATTTGAATAGTTGTTTTTATACCTTTTTTCAATGGTATTAGCCATATTTACCAACCTCCTCCGATCGGGCAGGATATGACACAAGGTCAATTTTTAAGCGGAGTTTAATAGGTTTGAATTCAGAGTTTTCCTTCTCCTAGACTAGTTGCCTCACAAGGCTGAAAAACCTAGTCTGCCCTACTATTTACCCATAGCTGGAGGGAGAATAATTGGATTCATACCTTTCCCAAGGGTATTAGTGCTATGATGAAATGCAATCAGTCTCGTCCAGGACTTGAACTCGTGTCGCCGTGTCCATTTCCTACGACGATAACCATTATACCACTGGCACCACCTTTTTCAATGGTATTAGTATTATGAGAAATGCAAACAGCTTCGTTTAGGACTTGAATTCAGGTTATCAATTCCATTTTTTACGATGAAAACCATCGTAGTGAACAGGTTCGAGCTCCAGTCGCGCTATTACGTTCAATTTTTTGGCTAATACTCTTGGGAAAGATTCCCTCATCAAGCAATGGGTTAAATAGTATCACTGCCGTTCTTCAACAACAAAGGCTTAGGCATTGAATAACTCACTAAGGTTGATATGCTTTTAAATAAAGAAGAATTAGTCGTAGTTCTATTACCATGTTCTCTTCTTTCTGTTACCTTTATCTTTCTTCATTTAGTGATGATGCTTCTATTCTCTCACTCCATCTCCCAATCATATTTCCCCATGTCCGTCTCTCTTTTCTCTCTTTTCTCCTGGAATTTCTTTTTTCACAAACACATTCTCTTTCATCTTTTCCCTTGATTTCCTCTTATTTCCTTTTCTCTTGTTCTCTCTTTTCTGTTTATCTCTCTTTTCTCAACTCTCTCTCTCTCTCTCTCTCTCTCTCTCTCTCTCTCTCTCTCTATATATATATATATATATATATATATATATATATATATATATATATTGGCCCAGCGGTTAGAGTGTTCGCCAATGGCCCGGGAGACCTGGGTTCAATCCCAGGTCGAGTCATACCAAAGACTTTAAAAATGGTACTTGATACCACCTTGCTTAACACTCAGCATTATAAGGTACGGTTCAAGGGTAAAGTGGAGCAATCCTGGGAATGGAGTAGCGCCCTCCCCTACACCTTGGTGTAGTAGCTATCGAAAAGGGAGCCTTCGGGTCACCCTCGACTATGGTCGCTAACTTACTTATATATATATATATATATGTGTGTGTGTGTGTGTGTGTGTGAGTGTGTGTGTGTTTTCTGTGTATTCCTCCGTTCTTCTCGCTTCAGTATTCTCCTCTCTCTCTCTCTCTCTCTCTGTTATTTATTTCTTTCCTATCTCAGTTTGCTTTTCTTATATTATTCTCAGATTTCTCACGCTTCTCTTTCTCACTCACTCTCTCTGTTTCCTTTATTCTAATCCCGCCCCTCTTAACCCAATCTCCCTTTTCTCTTTCTCTTTCGAATATTTCCCTTCCTTTTCTCTCTCTTCTTTTTAATATTTCTATTTCTTCTTTTCTCACCCACTCTTTCTCTCTCATTTCAGTCTTGTACCTTTCTCTCATATTTTCCCTTTCTCTCTTTTCTGTCCTCTTTTCTTTCTCCCCTCTCCTCTCTCTCTATCCCCCTCTCTCTCTCTCTCTATATATATATATATAATCCTTTTACTTTGGTTCATCTATCTATCTATCTATCTATCTATCTATCTATCTATTTTTCTCTCTCTCCACCCCTTCTGTGTATCACCTCAACTCTTCTTTACTTTCCTTTTACCTCGTTTCCCTCTTTTTAAGTTTCCTCTCTTTTCCTTTCCTTCCTTGTGTCTCATTTACACCTTTTTCTCTTTTCTCTATTTCACCTTTTTACACCTGCCTTCTTCTTCTTCTTCTTCTTCTTCTTCTTCTTCTTCTTCTTCTTCTTCTTCTTCTTCTTCTTCTTCTTCTTCCCACATTACAAGAAGCGCCAATTACAACGTTTGCATCTAATGTCTTCCTGGCATTAAACCAGAATGTATTCAGCATTAGAATATTTTTCCTTCTTTCTTTTTTGTTTTGTTATTAAATGACTTTCCCACGAATCCTCATTCGCATAACGTCTTCAGTTTTTGTAGTCTGGAAGTGAAGAGATTTAGCCCCAATTCCGACTGATTTTTATTTATCTTGCAGACAGATAAGTATCTTATCTCCACAGCTACAAGTCAAATCGTTTGCCCATAGACTTGCTTACGTGTGTATCAATCCATTTATACATTAGCGCGGGTATACGAATATGGCTTTAAAAAATGATGTATAGTGATGTGTGTATGCATTATATACGTGTATATATGAGTGCAGAGAGATATGGATTGTCCATTATGCATACCTGTATACATGCATAGGAAGATAAAGACGATAACCACCCTATATATATATATATATATATATATATATATATATATATATATATATATATATTCGTGGCTCGTTTAAAAGGTTCTAAACCTCACCTAAGAAGAGCTGTAGGTAAACATTTTTGTTGTGGCAATACACTGCCACTTTTTATAAAATTAAAAAAAAATGATTTAGATTTCAGTCTTAATTTCTGTGAAGGTGTGGTTCATATAAAGATGAAAGGTGTACATTAGATGTAAAATCTGAATGAGATTTCGTGTGTATATATATATATATATATATATATATATATATATATATATACGAGGATCATTAAATAAGTTTCCAGACTTTTTTCGTATGGGCACTTTTATTGATAGTACACACATGAAACTCTAGTCCCCTTCGAAGTAATCTCCTCCAGCTGCAATGCACTTGTTCTACCGTTCCAACAACTTCTGGAAGGCCCCATGGAAGTCCTCTTGTGTGAGAGTGTCAATGGCCTTAGTCACAGCCTCTTTCATCTCCTCAATTGTTGTTATATTCTCATAATCATAACAACACAATAATAAACAGACGCAGGAAGACTTCTTTATAAATATATGTACCTCTCACTTTATTTGTAAGGTTTGAAAAGGGTTACTCAAGGTTTGCGTGTGAGAGGGAGCAAGAGACCGAACAGAAACTGCAATGTTTTGACCTCCACTCTTATGGCCGGCAACGTTGTGTCTTTCTCGTTCTCCAGATGCTCAACCGGAGGCCCAGAGGCCCACCCTGCTGGGTGATGGCTTTCTTTACTGCATCTTATCAGCATCTTCTCCGGACCTCAACTCATCAGGGCCCTAAGGCCCCTTCGGCCTTATGTGGCTTTCTCTACCACACCTCGTCTATAACTCCTACTCCAACTGGAACTGGAACTAACTTGACTTCTGTCTTGACTGAGTTATATAATAGTTCAACGCCCACTCAGTCCCCTAACCGATCTTTGAAATCGCATGTTTGATCGCTATCAAGCGGAAATAACTGTCATGCAGTTCACAGGTCACTCTCTTCCGGTGCATCAGTCTATGAGTGTACCATGGGAATTTTTTTAGCTCGTCCCATTTCATTAGCCAATTTCCGCCCACGCGATTTCCTCTCATAACTGCCATTAGAATGTGTCACCTCCTTCCGGTGCATCACCTTGGAATGGCATTTTTGGCCGGGTCGAAGGTCAAAATGCCACATTGTCTCATAACGACAGCTTCCAAGTTTTTCCTTGAGCTTAGGGAATAACCAAAAGTCACAGGCAGCAAGGTCTCGACTATAGGGAGGGTGAGGACTGTCTTGATGCTCATCTTGGTCAAATAGTCTGTGACAAGGATGGAGTTGTGAACTGGTGCATTGTCCTGGTAGAAATGTCACTGACCCGATTTGAAGAGTGCTGGCCTCTTCCGACGGAATCTCTTCCTGAACTCTCTTAAAACCTCAGCATAGTAACCCTAAGCCTAACCCTAACCCTTTGGCCAATCAACTCTGGTGTTCTGACTTCCTTACTCCTCCCACAGCTCTCATCATCCCTCATAGACTCCCTGCCTTCCTTGAATCTCTTATGCCACTCAAAAACTGATGCTCGATTCATGCAAGATGCTCCAAAAGCAGTCTGAAGCATTCCATACATTTCTGTAGCATTTTTTCCAAGTTTAAAACAGAATCTTATTATATATCTTTATTCTAATGCGTCCTCACGTCCAGATTGAATTTTTGAAATTCACCAGCTGTGACAATCAGGCTTTAGTAGGGTGTATTCCAATTGCTGCGGTAGCTGTTGATTTGAAGCTGAAGTCATAAAAATTGGTCAGTTATCTCATAAGATGTATAGCAATAATATACTGAATTTTCAAGAGTCTACGACAATTTTAAATGCCTATACAAAAAAGTCTGGAAACTTATTGAAGGCACCACGTATATATATATATATATATATAGAAAGAGAGAGAGAGGGGAGAGAGGAGGAGAGAGAATATTGACAATTAGTTCATCCCAAACAATTTAAAAAATAGTTTTTTACAAAACCAAAATTATCAGGATTTTATCATTTCTAGTGGAACATTATTCAATCAAAATCGATATTATTAGGTATTATTAATAACCAAACTTTACTGAAGCTCTGTATTAGAAAATAATATTGAGTAAATATATGTAAGGATTACTTATTTTTGGACTGGTACATATTCAAATTTTTGCTTGTGGAAAGTCAATTTTGCCAAGTTGGGTAATAGATGGTACCTAATATCATCCGTTTTAATTGTAAGCTATTCTACAAGAAATGATAATTATGGTGTTTTTTGTTTAGGAGAAAATTAATTTTTTCAATGCATCTTTGTGGGTGTAATTATTTATGGGTGATAATGCAGGTCAATTGGAAGAAATAACAATGACGAAACACAAAAATGAACTAAGATATTCATATATTATTGATTGACATATAAGTGTAAGAATGAAGATGAAAATTCAATGCAACTAAGTATTAGAAAACGAAAAGTATAAATTTCAAGATATAGATATTGATTGATTGAAACGGAAAGAATTCAGTGACCAACTGATAATCTTAGTTACGAATATATTAAAGTTAAGTAAGTGTGAACAAACGAGGAGAGTCAGACAGAAATATGGCCGATTGATAGAGATTGATATAATAGATGTTCACCGCATCTGTATCAAACTAAGTTGAGTTTAGTAAATGGCTACTTATTTGTTTGTTTGTTTGGGTTTTATGGTATATCAACCTTTGTAGGTTATTTAATGCCAACAACATTTTTATACAAATAAACCGTTCCATTTCAAACAATTTAGTTTAGCATAAGTACACAGTTTAATTGTCAAAAACATTTCTATTTCAAGCTATTCAGTTTAGCATAAGTACGCAGTTTTGTTCTATTTGACCCATAGATAAGGCCCTATTAGGTGCTACCACTCCGGGGTAGAGTGGACCTGGGAGCAATGGCAATCAAGGGGTACTCTGCATTCCCCAAAACTCCAGCATTACAAGAATCTCATCATCAGATTGTTTAGTGTCATATCCAGGACACACGTTCGGGGGTGTCTTACCTCTGCAGAGATGTAGACGGTATATTCTACAGCCCCAGCCGACTGGGCAATATATGGCTACTAAAATCAGGATGAAATAAATACTTGTAAAAAATTTGTAACAGTGCTTCATATAATAATAATAATAATAATAATAATAATAATAATAATAATAATAATAATAATAATAATAATAATAATAATAATATCCAAACTACAGCATTGTTGAGATCGGCCAGAATACTTAGAACTGTCTTGGAGTCTTGAGGCGTCTTGCTGTCACTCAAACTCCAGTGATAAATATCAGCTAGTGTTGGTGTGAAAAACTCTTCAAAGAAAATAATAATAATAATCTCGGTCAGACGACCAGATTTAGCGATAGTAAACAAAAACAAAACAAAAAAAAAAAAAAAAAAGAAAAAGAAAAAGAAAAAAGAGAACCTGCCGAATTGTGCATTTTGCCGTTCCGGCTCACCACAAGGTAAAATTGAAAGAAAGTGAAAAGAGAGATAAGTAGCTAGACCTTGCTAGAGAACAGAAAAGGCTATGGAACATGAAAGTGACTGATACTAATTGTAATAGGTGTGCTCGGTACAGTCACTAAAGGAATGGTGCAGAGATTGGAGGACTCGGAAATAAGAGAACTAGTGGAGACCATCCAGACTACAGCATTATTGAGATTGCCTAGAATACTAAGAAGAGTCCTGGAAACTTGAGGAGACTTGCTGTCACTCAGACTCCAGGGGAAAACCATCTGCTAACGGTGGTGCGAAAAACTCTCAAAAAAGTAAAATAATAATAAACATTTATGATATTAGCTTTAGTGTAGTAAAAAATGGAAAGAAAAAAACAAAACAACAAAAGAGATCACCCTGTCGTTGGGGCATAGAATAAGCTGACTGTATCCCTTGCAAAGACCCTCCCTCCCCCCAAAAAACCCGGGTTTTCCTGGGTACATCACTAAATTGCAAGTGATGATGAAGCAGCAGTTTAGGATATCTGGGGAGTGTTGAGTACCCCTTCATTACCATTACTCCCAGGTCCACTCTATAGTAGTAAATGGAGAGAATTGTCATGTTCTGGGAAGCGGCTCCCATCATATGTACATCATTTATTTGAGACATAGAATACGCTGACTGTATCCTCTGCAAAAGGGTTAAGATCCTCAAAAATGGATATCCTGGGTATGACATTAAACTGCATCTGATGGTGAGGTTTCTAAGATCTAAGGAGTATCAAGTATCCTTTTATTATCCTTACTCCCAGGTCCACTCTAACCCGGAGTAGTAGTACCTATCTGTGGGTTAAATGAATGTTTAAAAATTATTCATATTTCATAGCATCAAATAAAAAGCCCCCTCCCAAAACAAAACAAAAAAACTTAAGACACAACAACACAAAAAACGTAAACGTAAACACATAGTGAATGCAATTTCCTAACATTTTAGCATAAAATAACCCCAGACGGATTGATATGCCATTAAAACCACTCGATAAAAAACAAGCGATCGATGTTCGGGATAGTAAAGAAAATCGATGGATTAAGAAGATATTAAAACATTTGGTCGATTGTTTTTTTTTCTTTTACTCTTAAAGTGCGTCATTGATTTTCTGACAGGAACTGAACCCGAATGTCGTGGCTAGCAGAACTCTGCTTTGAGCACTGAGTAACCTCTTCGAATAGAAGACTTGTCTCGCTAGTAAAAGAATCATTTCATTCTCGCCGTTTTGGTTGCATAATTTAAAATCAATGCAAAGATGAAATTCTTTGATAATCCTTTGTCGAGCGAATGAAATGAACATAAGCTGAGAGGTGAAGGAAAAATAGTAAAAAGCAAATATAAGATCGAAAGAAATAAGACAGTCGTGAAAGAAAAGGATAGAAAGGGAGAAGGAAAGAAAGAGAGGAAGAAAGAAAGAGATAAGGAGAGAAAGAATGACGGAAACGAAGACAGAAAGAAAGAAAGAAAGAAAGAAAAAGTCAAGGAAAAAAGAAAGAAAGAAGAAAGACGAAAAAAGAAAGAAAGAAAGAAAAAAAGAAAGAAAAAGTCAAGAAAGAAAGAAAGAAAGAAAGAAAAAGATGGAAAGAAAGAAAAAATAACAGAAGGAAAAGAATGAAATAAAGGTAGAAAAAAGAAAGAAAAAAGAAAGAAAAACGGAAAAGAAAGAAAGAAAGAAAGAAAGAAAGAAAAAAAGAAAGAAAAATGACGTTGGAGAAGAAATAACGGATGAAAGGCAGAAAGAAAAAAATTCTGCAAAAACTGATTTCTTTTATTTATTAATTATAAATCATAAAATATTATATGGGGTATAGGTCTTCTTTCTCACTACGCTAACAGAATTTTCATGTAGGAAAATGTAAGAAAAGCTGGCGTATCATTAGGATATTGAGAGTTGGGGAATATCCATTACTTCCGAAGAGTAGCATGTTCAGTGCAAAGGTCTGAGCGAACAGAGAAGATCAATTCTTAAATAAATTACCAATTTGAAATATGCCAAACATAAGTTGCTTATCTTCTGGCTTCTTAAGAAGGTCATAAATCAACATTTTTTTTTTGCAAATGTAGATCTCAGTTTAAGGTTTCAAGAATGAAGTTGAAATCTGATTCTTGTCTGTCGAGTGATCACCTCAGAAGGACCCATTAATCTCTGTCTTTGTCAATCTGATATCGTCGGAGGTTAAAATCTCATAGAAATGACAAATGCGTGTATCATTTCTGATTCAGTGTAGGCATGTTGATCCTTTAAACATTGAAGGTGTGGGTAGTGATCCTGGTAATTCTATAAAGATTAAATTCATGGAGATATTTATTTCCGAAATGGAAAAAGAAAGATCCTGATATTCATATTCATGTCTGGACCAGTGAAAAACGGAAAATTTGTCAAACGAGAAAATCGTTAGAACATAAAAATGAAAAGGCAATTGTTTGGTTTCTTTGTTCAATGGAATATCAACCTTTGTAGGTTATTTAATGCCAAAGCTATTCTCATAGAAGAACAGCAGTGGTACTATTTAACTGGGAGGATAAGGGGTTCATACCTTTCCCAAGGGTATTTGCCCGAAAGTGAACGTAATAGGGCGACTGGAGTACGAACTTGCTTACTACGATTCCGCAGACCATTGCTTTAACCATTACACCACGAGAACACCCCTAAAAACAATTGTATTGGAAGCTATGGTTAGGTTATTTGGTTCAAGAGCATATCAAACAATGATGGTTATTTAATGCCAAATCCTGTATATGCAAATATAACTTTTAAATGAATAGTTTGTAGGTAACATTATTTCTAAACGAGCCAGAGCTTATTTGTTTGCATACAGTTAATGGTTTCAAGTATTTCTATATAACACTAATAGTTATATTTGCACACAGTTAAATAGTTTTAAGCATTGCTATTCATTGTCTGCACTGATAAATGGTTTAAATAATTGCTATTTATGATTTGCACATATTTAGATAAGTTTCAAGCATTGCTATGTAAAACTAATTGTTATATTTGACACAGTTAAATGGTTTCAAGTATTGTTGTCTGATAAAAACTGTTCTGTTTGGCAGTTAAATGGTTTTAAGTATTGGTACGTAATACCAATAGACTTATTTGGCACAGTTAAATAGTTACAAGCATTGCTATATAATACTAATATGTCCATTTGGCAGCTAAATGGATTCAAGTATTGCTATGTAATACTAATATTATTATTTAGCACAGTTAAATAGTTTCAAACATTTGTACGTAATACTGATAATTCTATTTGGGACTGTTAGATAGTTTACAGCATTGCTTTATAATATTAATAGTTCTATCTGGGACAGTCATATGGTTTCAAGTATTGCTATGTAATACTAATAGTATTATTTAGCACAGTTAAATAGTTTCAAACAATTGTACGTAATACTGATAATTCTATTTGGGACTGTTAGATGGTTTACAGCATTGCTTTATAATATTAATAGTTCTATCTGGGACAGTTTTATGGTTTCAAGTGTTGCTATGTAATACTAATAGTATTATTTAGCACAGTTAAATAGTTTCAAACATTTGTACGTAATACTGATAATTCTATTTGGGACTGTTAGATGGTTTACAGCATTGCTTTATAATATTAATAGTTCTATCTGGGACAGTTTTATGGTTTCAAGTGTTGCTATGTAATACTAATAGTATTATTTAGCACAGTTAAATAGTTTCAAACAATTGTACGTAATACTGATAATTCTATTTGGGACTGTTAGATGGTTTACAGCATTGCTTTATAATATTAATAGTTCTATCTGGGACAGTTATATGGTTTCAAGTGTTGCTATGTAATACTAATAGTATTATTTAGCACAGTTAAATAGTTTCAAACAATTGTACGTAATACTGATAATTCTATTTGGGACTGTTAGATGGTTTACAGCATTGCTTTATAATATTAATAGTTCTATCTGGGACAGTTTTATGGTTTCAAGTGTTGCTATGTAATACTAATAGTATTATTTAGCACAGTTAAATAGTTTCAAACATTTGTACGTAATACTGATAATTCTATTTGGGACTGTTAGATGGTTTACAGCATTGCTTTATAATATTAATAGTTCTATCTGGGACAGTCATATGGTTTCAAGTATTGCTATGTAATACTAATAGTTTTAGTTGGCACAATTAAATGGTCTCAATCATTGCTATGTTATTTTTGGCATAGTTAAATGGTTTCAAGTATTACTATGCAATACTAACAATTCTATTTGTCAGTCATATGTTTTCAAGCATATCAAGAATATTAATAGTTCTATTTAGCTCATTTGAATGGTTTCAAGTATTAATATGCAGTACAACAGTTCTATTTGGCACAGTTAAATAGTCTTAAAATTTTCTGCGTAATACTAATAGTTCTATTTAGCACAGTTAAATAGTTACAAGACATTCTCTGTAATACTAACAGTTCTTTTTGTGAAAGTTAAATGGTTTCAAACATTGCTGTATAATACTAATAGTTCAGTTTAGCTGTTAAATGGTTTTTAGTATTGGTGCATCATCATCATCATGTCGTGCCATCAGCACGGATATCCCTGACCCTCTCTCGCCACTTCTCCCTATCATTCATCGCTTTTGGCAGGTCTTCAGGGCTACATCCCGTATCCTCACATAGCTGCTGTATGTATGTTCGAGCTGGTCGTCCTGCTTTTGCTTGGCCATATGCGGGGGTCCATAGGAGTACATCACTGATGAGTTCGTGCATCGTACTAACAGTCTTCTTTTGGCATAGTTAACTAGTTTCAAGTATTGCTATGTAATACTAACCGTTCAATTAGGCAGTTAGATGGTTTCAACTATTTTTATGTAATATCAATAATTCTATTTGGCACTGTTAAATGCCTTCCAGCATGGCTATTTATTGTTTGAACTTCAAACTTTGCTGTGTAATATTAACCGTTCTATTTTGCAGTTAGATGGTTTCAAGTATTTTTATGTAATATCAATAATTCTATTTGGCACTGTTAAATGGTTTCCAGCATGGCTATCTATAGTTTGAAGTTCAATCTTTTCTGTGTAATAATTCAATTTAATATTAATCCTTTGTTTGTCCACTGTTCAGTGGTTTACTGTATTGTAGTAATTTTCTATGAATAGCGCGCCCTATGAGAATCGAACTCACTAATGGAGGTTTACTTGTCTAGCTTACTAACCATTACACCACCCGAGATGCCCTGTGTTTACAGTATTGTAAATGATTACAAAGTTTTCTTTGACCCATAGTAGTCAGAGTGGACCTGGGAGTAATGGCAATGAAGGAGTACTCCACATTTCCCAAAGTTCCATGATTGGAGCCTCACCATCAGTTGGTTTAGTGTGATATCCAGGTTTCTGTAGAGATACATTCGATGTATACTATACGACTAAACTGTATCGAAAGTGAGGGAAAAATTTGAGTCCATTCTGATGAAAATGGAAAATTCGGCTCAATCTTAAAGAGGGATCGAAATATTAAAATTCTGTTTAGTTCTGGGGATCTGAGGGGTGTGGAATATCCCTACATTACTCTCAGGTCCATTCTGATTCAGAGTAGTTACGCCTGTTCAGGTCTCATCTATGGGTCCAATAGATCTATTTAAAAATTATTCATATTCAATATAGTTGAGTACAAAAAATAAAAAACAAAACAAAACAAAACAAAACAAAAAAATAACTCTTATGAAACAACTACACAAAAATGAAAGTGTGAACGTACACTGAACGTGATTTCCTCACCTCTAGGCATAAAATAAACCTAGACAGGTTGGTATGTCGTTAAAATTAATCAATCAACCAATGAAGCTGTATTTACGGAGACAGAAAGGAATAATGAATGAGACGTTAATTTTCTTCAAAATAGTCTGTGTAAGATTTGCATGTTTCATACATGGCTGATGTAATTCTGATTTCAGAGAGAAAACTTACGTAAACTCTACGGGGATTACCCCGTGGTGTAATGGCTAAAGTGCTGGTCTGTGGCCTCAAAGTAAGTGAGTTCAAATTCTAGTTGAGCTGCTACGTTCAATGGGATAGGTATAAATGCTCCTGTTTACCCTCCTGCTCAAGCTACAGGTTGAATAGTATCACTGCTGTCCTTTTTTACAAGGATGGCTTTAGCATTAAATAACCCACAAAGGTTGATATGCCAATAAATAAAGAAACCAAACAATACTCTACAGGAGTAATGGCTGTTTACTGAGACACTATTATACCGTATTATACGCTTTTGCTCTGGGTTATCATAGCCTATTCTCATTTAGGCCAAGTGTGTAGGTTTTGACCTACTAATAACCAATTGTATGTTTGGGGGTCGACCTATACAACAGGTCTAACTTAGGAGTTTAAACTAAAAATACTGAAGTCGACTTATATGTCGCATTTTACGTTACTCAAATCTGATGTCGACTTATACGCCGCAATTTACGTCACTCAAAACTGAGGTCGACTTATATGTCGCATTATACGTTACTCAAATTTGATGTCGACTTATACGCCACTATTTACGTTACTCAAATCTTAGGTCGACTTATACGCTGCAATTTACGTTACTCAAATATTAGGTCGACTTGTACGCCACGATTTACGTCACTCAAATCTTAGGTCGACTTATACGCCTACGCCACGATTTACGTCAATCAAATCTTAGGTCGGCTTATACGCCGCAATTTACGTCTCTCAAATCTGATGTAGACTTATACGCAGGAATTTACGTCACTCAAAACTGTGGTCGACTTTTACGCCGCAATTTACGTTACTCAAATCTTAGGTCGACTTGTACGCCACGATTTACGTCACTCAAATCTCCTTTTCAGCGAAAATTAATGCGAAGTGACTGTTTTAGGCGGAATTTAAACTCGATTTTACGATTCCATTTTCCGTGCTGATATCCATTACAACAACCAACTTTTTGTATCTACCCGTTAAAGTCAGTTGATCAGATGTAAGGGATATCCGACTATGGATTGCTCGTTAGTTGTGTACCCGAAGTCGTGTCCTTCGGTAAAAAAGGGTCTGCTCTTCGTCGACATCACCTGATTTTATACGGTGCTCTCCTCAACTCGCCGCCTTTCTCTCTAAAACCCTAACTTTCATCTCCCTCGCAGACGCCCTCCCTGCGCTCTCGCTTCCTACCAAAATGTTAAAATAAATTATTCTCGTTGACGGGGTGTTTGATTACTACCGGACTCTGAAAAACACAGAGGAGCCGGCAACAAAGATACCGCGGCGAATTTGTGTGGTGTTGATGGTGGCAGCGGCAGTGACGCGGGAAGGAGGGCGTATTAGTAAGGGTCTGTTTTCTAGTGTGAGCAATTTTAAAAACGAATTTTTGTATATGTGTGCTACAGGGTCTGTTTACTTGTTTGTATACGAGCATAATTCCCGTCATAAATAACAAGTTTACTGACTTAAAATAAGGATCGGCAATTCTGTTTATTAAGGGGTGGTGGTATCAGTCACAGTGATGAATTGAGAACATAGAATCAATGATCAACTGAAATCCTTTTAAATCATTCGAGTATTTACCCAGTCCCTCCACCAGAAGTAGGATGCGACACAATGTCGATTTTAAGAAAAAAAAAAATGGCTTTACACTAAAAAAGGCAAGAAGACGATACCCCGCAGAAACTATTACAGACGCAGACTACGCAGATGACTTAGCGCTTCTTGCAAATACACCTATCCAAGCAGAATCCCTGCTGCAGAGTCTGGAGAAGGCAGCAGGTGGCATTGGCCTCCATGTGAATGCAGACAAAATAGAATACATAAGTTTTAATGAAAAAGGAGACATCTCCATACTAAATGGGGGTTCTCTGAAATAATTTGATAAGTTCACGTAACTCAGAAGCAGCGTCTCATCTACTGAAAAATAACATCAATATACGACTAGAGAAAGCATGAACTGTTATTGATAGGTTATCGATCATATGGAAATCAGACCAAAATAAAACACAATTTCTTCCAAGCAGCGGTTGTACCAATTCTACTATATAGATGTACCACATGGACGCTAACTAAGTGTATAGTGAAAAAGTTTGACAGGAACTACACAAGAATGCTACGTGCCATATTGAACAATTCCTGGAAGCAACACCCCACAAACCAACAGCTGTATGGCCACCTACCTCCCATCACTAAAACCATCCAACTAAAACGAGCAAGACATGCGGGATACTGCTGGAGAAGTAAGGACGAACTTATAAGCGACCCTTTCACACGGACGTGCAAGTGTTGGTCGCCCAAATAGAACTTATCTACAACAGCTCAGTACCGACACAGGATGTAGTCTTGAAGACCTGCCAGAGGCGATGGATGAGAGAGACAAATTGCGAGAGAGAGTCAAGGAAATCCGTGCTAGCATCACATGATGATGATGATTATAAGAGTTGGTTTAAATACAGATTTTTACTTCTAGACTATTTGACTAACCAAGCCTACACCTCCAGTAACCCATACTTAGAATAAGAGCAGAAGTATTCATACCTTTCACAAAGGCATTAGCGCGAAGTTAAATGTAACAGCCTTGTCCAGAATTTGAAATCGGGCCCACAATTCCATTTCCTATGTCCATAACCGTTACGCTTTTTGAGTAAACAGAAATAAAATTATGTAAAGAAGAAAGAAACAAGAAAAAGAAATTGGAAAAGAAAAGGAAAAATTGAGAAAGAACAGAGTAACGCAGAGAACACCTGAGATATAGAATATTATTGTGTGTGTATGTGTGAGAGAGAGAGAGAGAGGGGGAGAGGGAGATATTTTAAAAACTGACTGAGAAGAAGGCGAGCGAGTGAGATTATTTGTGTTGTATACCTACTTATTACCTGTGAAAAAATGTGAAATAATTGGCCAAGTGGGTAGAGTGCTCGCCAATGGTCCGGGAGACCAGGGTTCAATCCCAGACCGAGTCATATTAAAGACTTTAAAAATGGTACTTGATACATCTTTGCCTAACACTCAATTATATAGTTTCAAATATTCCTATCTAATAGTAATAATTTGCACACAGTTATATGGTTTCAATTATTTCAATAAATTATCTGGTTTCAAGTAACTAATAATCTTTTGTAAACAGTTATAGCTTCAAGAAACTTTTCTTGTGACATATTTTGTACACATTGACCGGCTCATTGGCCAAGTGGGTAGAGTGTTCGTCAATGGTCCGGGAGACCTGGGTTCAATCCCAGATCAAGTCATACCAAAGACTCAAAAAATGGTACTTGATACATCCTTGCTTAACACTCAGCATTATAAGGTGCGTATCGAGGGTAAAGTGGAGCAATCCAGGGAAAGGAGTAGTGCTCTCCCCTACAAATGTGAGCCTTTTGGTCTCCCTCGACTACGGTCGCCAAGTTTCCTTTTACTTTTTATATCATATATTAACATCAAAGCAGAATTAGGGATGTGAACGCCCTGTTGACTGGGCTTAGAATACACCGACTGTAGCCCTCTGCAAACCGGGCTAGGCTTCCCTCCATAAAAAGGGTGTCTTGGATAGGAAACTAAACAGCATTTGATGATGAAGCTTCATTTCTGGAGATCTTGGAACTCCTACATTGCTATTACCCCCAGGCCATCTCAGACCCGGGGTAATTGTGCCAGTTAGAACCCCATCTATGGGTCAAATAGATCAGTTAAATAGGAATATTTGATTTTTATAATTAAGGTTTTTCGGACGATTGTCTTCATTTTTATTGTTAATATTTGATAACATATTAGTGCGTGCAAAAAACAAAAAACAACAAAAAACTTTTAAGAAACAAAAAACATGTAAATATGAACGTGCAATGAATGCGTTTCCCTAACCTCTCGGCACGAAAAACCCCTAGACAGGCTAACATGCCGTTAAAATCAATCAATTAGTTTGGTTTGGTTTAATGGCATATCAACCTTTGTAGGTTATTAGGTTTGGTTTGGTTTCTTTGTTTAATGGCATATCAACCTTTGTTGGTTATTTAATGCCAAAGCCATTCTCCTGGAAGAAGAGTAGTGGTATTATTTAACCCAGAGCTGGGAGGATAAGAGGGTTTATACCTTTCCCAAGGGTATTTGCCCGAAAGTGAACGTAATTGCGCAACTGGAGTACGAACTGGCTCACTGTAGGTTATTAATGCCAAATCCTATTTATACTCATATATTAAATACATATGATTTGTAAACACATTTGAAAACAAATCTGAGCTCATTTTTTGTATACGGTTCCTAGTATTGCTATGTAACAGAAACAATTTAACATCAGTCATTTGTTAGCACACATTCAAATAGATATAAGTAAAAAGTAAAGTTGCCGACCTTAGTCGAGTATGACCTGAAGGCTCACTTTTCAATAGCTACTACACCGAGGTGTAAGAGAGGGCGCTACTCCATTCCCTGGACTGCTCTACTTTACCCTTGATCCGTATCTTATAATGCTGAGTGTTAAGCAAGGCCGCACCAAGTACCATTTTTTGAGTGTTTGGTATTGGCTCGACCTGGGATTGAACCCTGGTCTCCCGGACCATTGGCGAGTCGGTAATTTCATTTTTAAACTAATTTGTTTGTAAACTATGATTGCTATTATTTCTACGTAGTTAAATAGTTTGTTTGTTTGTTTCATGGCATATCAACCTTCTTAGGTTATTTAATGCCAAATCCATTCTTCTCGGACAGTAGTGGTACTATTTAACCCATAGCCGGGAAGATAAGGGGGTTCATACCTTTCCAAGAGTATTTGTCCGAAAGTGAACATAATAGCGCGACTGGCGTTCGAACTCGCTTACAACAATTCCGCAGTCTAGCGCTTTAACCTTTAAACCAATATACGACTAGCGATTATTGGTATTTAACACTAAGAATTGTATTCAATATTATTCATTTGTTTGAAGAGAGTGAAGTGGTTACAAGTGTTACTATTTAACACTAATTATTCTATTCAACATTACTCATTCGTTGATACAGTTAGATGGTTTCAAGTATTCTTATGTTTCACTAACAATTCAATTAAACATCAGTCATTCGTTTACACACAATTGAATGATCAAACAGTTCTATTTATAACAATTCAATTTCGCATATGTCATTTGTTTGCACCCAGTTTTAATGTCAAATAGTTTTCTCCCACTTTCTTCTCTCTCTCTCTCTCTCTCTCTCTATATATATATATATATATATATATATATATATATATATATGTGTGTGTGTGTGTGTGTGTGTGTGTGTGTGTGTGTGTGTGTGTGTGTTTGTTTGTGTGTACTTTTACCCAACTTATTCCGCCTCATGCAGTATGCGACACAAAGTCAGTATTTAAGCTGTGTAAAGCTGGTTTGAATTCAGTTTTCCTTCTCTGAGACTGGTTGCCTAGAAAAGGCTAAAGCACCCAGTCTACCCTAAGGCTGATATGTCATAAAACCCAAACAACCGACCAACCAACCAACCAACCAACCGAGCAGTCTCCCCTACTTTTTACGCATAACTGTGAAGAGAACAGATAGATTCATACTTTTTCCAAGGGCATTCGCTCGAAGTGAAAGGCTGATAGTTTCATCCGATTCCATTTCCTACGACAATAACCGCTACGCCAAGCGTCACTTTATATAAGTGGATATAGGGACTGGCAAGTTACTACCATTTTCAGAGAGGCCATAAAGATGATTTACTAGGCATAGTGCCAAGATGAATAAGTTTTGGTAAACCTCTATCCACTGCAGCGTTATTGCTAGCAAACTCGTCTCGTTGGCCAATTTGTGCTTAGAGTTCGTTCCTCACTGGGTATAGCATTGCAATAACTTTGAGCTAAATTACGTTAGATATAATCAAACAGATATGTTGGAAGAAGAAAGGAGTATGTGTGTGTGTGTGTGTGTGTGTGTGTTTGAGAGAGTGAGAGAGAGAGTGAGAGAGAGGGAGAGAGAGAGAGAGAGAGAGAGAGTTTGTGTGTGTGTGAGTGTGTTGGGAGAAGAGAACTCCAAATTCGTATTGTGACGAGGGAGTGTCGCCATTGTTCTTGTGACCTTCTCTATAATTCATGGCATTGGGCCAAATTCGGGACATTTTTGTCATTTCGTTCTGCCCGCCAACCATTAAATTGTCATCGGAGATGAGCTGGCCGTTGACATCACTAGAAGAACCCTTCACGAAATAACATCAGCTTGGCCCAAAATGGAAACTATACACTCAGGCACCAACGTATACACACACTGTAAATCAGTCATTCGTACTGTCTCTTCCCACCCCCCACCACCTTCATCTATCTCTCTCTCTGCTGCTTCCCACTCTCTTTCACAAAACTAACGCACTCTCAATTTTCACGGAGTGAGAGTTTCCCTGTGAGTCACTTTTGAATCCCCGTTCCCGTCCGTCCATACGCTTAGACTTCCCTCATGCGTCTTTCTCCCATATATATATGCAGCGGATCCCAATTTGACAGGAGAGCTCAGTCGTTGTCTAGTGTTTCAAGTAAGCTAGTATCGTATATTTAATGGTTAGCAAGCTAGACTAGCAAATCTTTACGAGTAAGTTCGAGTTTCATTAGGTACCCCATTCATTCGGCCTTGTGCCACATTTAAGCAAAAAGCTTACACTTGGAATATGTTCACTTCTTACTGGATGACCTACACTTGTGACCTTGTGACGTATTACAATGACAAGTAAATATGTAATCAGGAACATCATGCAAAAAGCACTAGTCTAAAATCATTTTCATGACATGAACTTTAAATATTATTCATGTACTGGGCTGAATTGTTAGAAGTGGAACTGTTTTTGTATGCTAAACTGAATTGTTTGAAATAGAGGTTTTTTTACATTCAAACTGTACTTATGCTTAAGTGAATTGTTTGAAATAGAACTGTTTTGACATTTAACTGTGTGTAAACAAAAACTATGCTTATACAAAACTGAATTGTTTGAATTAGAACTGTTTGACTAAACTGAATAGTTTGAAATAAAGATATTTTTGACAATTGAACTGTGTACTTATGCTAAACTGAATTGTTTGAAATAGAACTATTTATTTGTATAAAAATTGAATTTGGCATTAAATAACCAACAAAGTTTGATATGCCATAAAACCCAAATAAACAAATATTACTGAGAGACAAAGAATGATTTAGAAAGAACCTCGAATATAACTACACGTCTTTTAATTTTGCTTTATTAGAAAATTAAAAAAACCCAAAAATAACCTACAAAAAACAAAAACAAAATAAGAAAAACAAGCAAAAACAAACAAACTAATAAAAAAAAGCAGCCCCCCCACCAAACAAAAACAAAGCAACAACAAAGAACGAACAAATAATTTAGCCTTTTTGTTGTACGAACAGATTTGCTTTCTATCGGCTCCTTTTTATCGATTGATAAGTGGACTAGTCTTGAGAGATATTGCTGGACTTTTGGTTGTTCTGTGGGCAGTTTTGTTTCGGTTTCTTTGTTCAATAAAATATCGACCTTCGTGGGTAATTTAATGCCAAAGTCATCCTCGTAGAAGAACAGTGATGGTCCTATTTAACCCATAGCAGGATTGAGCAGTCTCGTTTTTTAGTAACAATCTTATTATAACGAAGATTATCTGTTTGTTTCTCTTATCAGTTCGTAACCGAAACTACGTAACCAATGACGTCACAGTTCTTTGAGTTATTTTCGTCACATTCTCCATGATTTAGTTTTTATAAAAATCTCAATTATTTGGTAAATTGTTTATAATATTAATATATTTATCATACATCTCACCAACGTACGAATGTGGCACAAGGCCGTTTTTAACGTGGGTCCGGTCGCAGGGCCGAAGCCCACACGCGTCCAGCAAGGCCCAAAATAAATTCGGTCCCTTCGGCATTTCCCTTATTAGGGCGCGCCTCAGGCGCCAGGCAATAGACCTAAACCCCGAAGGGGGTAAAAGCCTGGGGGATGGCCCTCTGAGACCGGAGGAAATCTCCAGTGCCGATGCACACCCGGCAGAACCGTCCGGAGGTAGAACGGTCTACCGAATGAGACCCAACAACTGGAGAAGTAAGGTCGTGAACGCCCTGAACGAGTGTTGGTTGAGTCTGCATAATAATTATAATATGAAATTGTATTGATATATACAACCAAATAGCAGTTTACAGCGTGAACGGAGAGGCTAACTTGTATGCTGATCTTAAAAATTTGATTTTGATAAATATTTTCTTTGTATTATTGATTTTTAATTGTTTGGTTTTATTTTGATAAAAATAAAGCAAAAATACTCTAAAAATAGCGGAAGGAAATAGTCCTGTTTGGATACAATAAATATTTACAATAAATAATTATCTCCCTGAGAGAATAGATATGTTCGTTAGGGGACTTCATTGGGTATCACATTCTCGACTTTATTCTTATCTCTGTTTTTTTTTTTGTCTATAGATATGTTGTCTCTGACCTTGCCTGGGAATATTTGAGCATTCTTTCTTTTTAATACAACTAGTATATATATTATGTTAAATGTTCTTGCATATACCGATGCATTTGTTTTGTATTTCCTTCTATTGTGTTCAGTGTTAGTATATCACGGATATACTAATGCAATGCTAATATTAGTTCGTTACCGGACATTGGTTTAAGGATTAGTGTTCGCCAATGGTCCGGGAGACCTGGGTTCAATTCCAGGTCGAGTCATACCAAAGAATCAAAAAATGGTACTTGATGCCTCCTTGCTCAACACTCAGCATTATAAGGTACGGATCAAGGGTAAATTGGGGCAATCCAGGGAAAGGAGTAGCGCCCTCTCCCTATCAATTGAAAAGGGAGCCTTCAGGTCACCTTGGACTACGGTCGCCAAGTTCACTTACTTTACTTAACATTAATTCTTGGTGAGTTAGGATTCGACTAAGTATCTTCCCTACCTCAAAGCATTTTAATTGCTCTATTGACAAAAATGAATTTTGACATTGTTCATAAAATGTACTTTTTGTCTAAAACGAAATGATTTTTTTTAGTAATACAGGGTGATTCACAACTTTTGAAACAAAATAATCGAGCACAAATTAATTACTACAAATGGTAAAGTAATGAAAATTACATTTATTGAAAGACAAAAGGATAACATTTTAAGATTTTTAAAAGTTTACCTTGAAACATGAACTAAAAATGTTTAGAAGTAGTAATGGTGTGAGGGTTGCCTTGTTCGATGTTGTTTTTAAGGAACCCTCCGAGGAAAAAATCTTGGGGGTTCAAGTCAGACGAGTAAAGGACCCATTTCACTTCAGCTTTATAGTTGATTAGACGCTCACCAAACTTTTCACGGAGCCATGCCATAGTAACATTAGTCATCAAGGACGAGCACCATTCTGCAGGAATTGCTATTCTTCATCAAGGTCATCACACTCCTTGAGCCCTTCCTCAGAACTGCTCAAACACTGGAATGTTACGATCGTTTATTACTGGTTGTTACTGTTTTACTCAATAATGCCATGTTTCGAGATGGTTACCCATACTTAACACTTTTTTCAATGCAGAGGGTGTCCAACAACTCTGTGAGTGTTCTCAATCTCCCCAAACACTCAGTTCTTGAAGATAAAACAACCATTCAAGGTGGCTTCATTCGAAAATCAGACATCATTCAAGAATTCCTCGCCATCGTTGATCTTTAGCAAGAACCACAGTCACATGGCTACCTTCTTTTTCATATCGTCCCGGGTCAGTTGGTGCTTCATCTGGATCCGGCACGGATACATTTTGAGACCTTTAATCAGAATGCGCCGAACAGAAGATTCAGAGATTTTAAATTCTTGGAATTTCTGTATCTTCTGTTCGGTGACTATCAACTGTTTAAGCTCCTCCGTCGTAAAAATCAGGACAGACTCTTGTTGACTGACGCCTGAACCCTGGTGACATTTTTTGGTGTTCGGGTTGTTATCGAAGGCTTAGATGGTAGGGAACCCGTTGGTTTCGTAATCTGTCTTCACACAAAAGATCTTTGGCTACATCGTTCATGGCGAGATTCCGTTTTATTAGGTTAGATATATCAAAATGATAATTATTTTCCTGCAATAATCTGAAAAGAGAAAGAGAAAAGAGAAAGAGAATAAAGTCAACAGGGAATATCAGAGAGACTGCTGCTTTATTTCAACAATCTTTTTAATAAAAATGGTTCAGTTCGAACTTGGAAAGTATAAATTCATTCAACCATCTGGTTAATGTATTATGATCAACTGCACCTTCACCTTTTGCATAACAAATATTTTGGTTGATTCTGCTGTCTTATGGCTCAGTTCGAACTTGGAAAGTATAAATTCATTCAACCATCTGGTTAATGTATTATGATCAACTGCACCTTCACCTTTTGCATAACAAATATTTTGGTTGATTCTGCTGCGTTATGGCTCAGTTCGAACTTGGAAAGTATAAATTCATTCAACCATTTGGTTAATGTAATATGATCAACTGCACCTTCATCTTTTGAATGACAAATATTTTTTGTTGATTCTGCTGTGTTATGGCTCAGTTTGAACTCGTAAAACATTAGTTCCCGAATTAGACTACATTGCGCGTTCATCAGAGGGGCTTTCAACTCACTCACTGAGTGAAGCAAATCACAATGTGTCAGCGCACCAACTGCCAGGATACTCTTTCCAGCAGCTATTTACTACAGCTTAAACTGCTTCGGTCGTGTGACATACATGCCGCAGACTTTTACGTACCAAAAATATTGCAAAACTTTATACTCACCCTCCTATTAATGATTTTAATTGAGCTTCTCTGTCCAATTTTACTGACGAAGTGCATCTCAATAACCTTTTTTTCACAAGTCTTGAAAGGTTTTCCCGTACCCTTTCAGTTCATACGAACACAAGTCAGTGACCACGGGTAGAAAAGAATGATTAGCCATTTAGTCTCACAGAATCATAGCTATTGTTATGAGTTCAATCCTCATTGATACTTTTTTCGAACTCAAGCTTTGTAAATATAACAATAGTAAACAATCTGGTGAGCCATAACTTTAAGTTAGATCTTCACTGCGTGTCGTTCATGTATAGCCTTGTGCAAGACTTAGCTAAACTTGGTGACCATCAATCGTTTGAAACGGCGCAAAAAAGAGAAAGATTGGAACACACTGTTACTCCACTTTTCAGGGATGGTAACCCTGTCTGCGGGACGTAGAATACGCTAACTGTATCCTCTGCAAAGAAGTCAGATCCTCCCAAAGGTGTGTCCTCAGTATGACGCTAAATTACATCTGATGGCAAGGCTCCAGTTCTTGAGATCTGGGGAATCTGGAGTACTCTTCCATTACTATTACTCCCAGGTAAACTCTAATTCGGAGTGGCAATATGTGTTAGGGTCCTATCTATGGATCAAATGGATCTGTTTAAAATTCGATAGAACCTTGTGTCAAAGAGAAACCGAGTTTTAAAAACCAATTGCACAAAAATGTAAATATTAAGCTATGTTGAAGGCAATTCCCTGACCTCTTGGCATAAAATGACTCTTAGCAAGTTTATGTGCCTTTAAAATCAGTTTATTCATCAATTAATTCATCAATCTGCTAAATAACGAAATCAATCATAATAATTTGTCAGCAATTATATGGTTTCAAGTAACTATACCTATTTTATAATAATGATAATAATATATGAAAATTCGCAAGAAGTAAAATAATAACAATAATAATAATAATAATAATAATAATAATAAGACATCAAACTTTTTTGCCCAAAACGAAAAAGAATGGGAAACCCTAATACACGTAGAGAAAATATTGAGTCAAGACATAGGGATCGAATTTGGCATAGAAAAATGCGCCATGCTAATAATGAAAAGCGGGAAACGATACATAACGGAAAGAGTGGAACTACCAAATTAGAAAAGGAAACGTGCAAATACTTGGTAATATTGGAAGCTGACACCATCAAACAAGTGGAGATGAAAGAAAAAAATTAAAAAAGAGTACCTCTGTAGAGTGAGAAAGCTACTCGAAACCAAACTATATTGCAGGAACTTTATAAAAGAGATAAATACCTGGGCTGTCTCCCTCGTTAGATACTCGGGACCATTCTTAAAGTGGTCCTGAGAACTTAAACAAATGGACCAGAGAATAAGAAAACTAATGACCATGCATAAGGCATTACATCCCAGAGATGACGTTGACAGAATATATGTGCCAAGAAAAGAATGAGGAAGAAGACTTACCAGCATTGAAGACAGCGTTGACGCATCAGTACAGCGACTCGAAGATTACATGGAAAAACAAGGAGGAAGACTAATCACAGCCACCAGAAACAATACTGACAACACGAGAATCAACAACGGAAATAACTAGAAAACAAAAATGCGAAGTAAAATAACATTATGGACGTTTTAAGGAACTAACTAGCAACATCTCACACGAGATAACGTGGCTAAGAAAGAAATTGAATCTCTTCTAACAGCAGCAAAAAACAACGCCATAAGGACCAATCATATCAAAGCAACAAAACAGCAGATATAGATTATGTGGTCATTGAGACGAAACGATCAATCACATCATAAGAGAATATAGCAAACTAGCGTAGAAAGAGTATAGGACTAGACACGACTGGGTGGGAAAAGTGATCCACTGGGAATTATACAAGAAATTGAAATTTGACCATACGAACAAATGGTATATGCACAACTCAGAACCTGTCCTGGAGAATGAAATGCACAAACTTCTCTGTGATTTTGAGTTACAAACGGATCACCCTATTTCGGCTAGACGACCAGAATTTATAAAAAAAAGAACTTGCCGAATTGTAAACTTTGCTGTTCTGGCTGACCACTGAGTAAAATTGAAAGAAAACGAAAAGAAAGAAAAGTACCTAGACCTTGCTTGGGAATTGAAAAAACTGTGGAACAATAAAGTAACGGTGATTTCAGTTGTAATTGGTGCTCTTGGTACAATCACTGAAGCATTGATACCAGGACTGGAGGACTTGGAAATAAGAGGACAAGTGGAGACTATTCAAACTACATCATTGTTGAGATCAGACAGAATACTGAGAAGAGTCCTAGGGAGTTGAAGAGACTTGCTGTCACTCAAACATCAGTGAAAAACCATCGGCTAACACCGTGGTGAAAAACTCGAAAAGGTGTAAAATAATAATAGTAATAATAATAATAATGATAAAAGTAATTTCTTTGCACAGTTATATGATTTCAAATATCTCTATGTAATACTGATAATTTTCAAACAAACCAATTTGACCCATCGATAGACCTTTAACAGGTTCTGCCACTCCGTGTCAGAGTAGACATGAGAGTAATAGCAGTTCACACTTCTCAAAACTCCAGAACTGGAGCATTAACATTTGCTGAAGGGTAAATGTGCGGTCAATCGCAAAAGTCTCCTGAACACATTTCTTTTTTTACTTTCTCAAACAAAAGCATATTCTTCATTATTGATTTCTATGGGATACATTAAATATCTTCCCACCCCCGATCTCTCTCTCTCTCTCTCATTTTTATATTTTATATTTTTCCGTTTTTGTTCTAGCTTACCCCCAACTTTGCCCCCCTCTTTTTTTTTTACATATGTACAGGACGTTTGATAAAAGACACGCCTCTTTACCCTAGAAAAAAAAAGCGGGTAGAATTTTCACGCACGAAAATTTTATCGTTCAATATAAGTCACGTGGCAACACTATACTGGGATACAGAGCCGCCATAACATACACGCGCATTAAGCGCTGAGATTAGGGCATCACGTGCCGGAAGGTACATTAAAGCAGCCAGGCTATCTTCTTTTTAAAATCATGATTCATAATTACAATAGGGTCTATAATACAATTTTAAGCAAGGTAATACTATACATATATGTATGTACATATATATATATATATACGAGGGCTATTCAAAAAATTCAAAGCTTCCTCCAAAAGAAGAGCCAAAACGGAACTATTTTGTCGTGGTAACACACTAACAATATTTTTTTTAAATATAAAACTAGAAAAACTAATTCAGATTTCTGTCTTAATTTCTCAGCAGGAAAAGACCATACAAAAGTGAGAAATATGTGACAAATCTAAACTTTTGGAATGATCCATGTGTGTGTGTATATATATATATATATATGTGTGTGTGTGTGAGTTTGAATTGAGTCAATAGCACTGAGTGAGTGCCAATTTCTCAAGTTTGTCGAAAGCTTGGTCCGATGATCACATAGGCAAGAAACTGATGGTCATCAAGTGCAATAGGTTATATATATATATATATATATATATATATATATATATATATATATATATATATATTGGAGGCACTCGTGGTGTAATAGTTACCATCGTAGGAAATGGACACGGTGAACCATGTTCATAATTTAGACGAAGATGTCTGCATTTCACGTAGCATAATACCATTGGAAAAAGTATGCATCTAATTATTCTCCCTCTAGTAATGGGTAAATAATAGGGCAGACTGAGCTCTTAAGCCTTGGTGTAACAACCAGTCTAGTCGAAGAAAAACTCTGAATCCGAACTTGTTAAACTTCGCTTAAAAATTGACCTTGTGTCACATCCTACTTGGGTACACACACACGTACACACAGACAGACAGGCACACACACACACACACACACACACATATTTATTGAAATAAGATGATTGATTGTCCTTTCATCCCACTTTATTGTCATGTTATATACAAGCATGTGGTTGCAAGAAAAATAAGACAGACGAGAAGATACTATTTACCAACCCCTCTGCTCGGGCTAGATATGACACAAGGTCAATTTTTAAGCGGAGTTTAGCAGGTTTGAATTCAGAGTTTTCCTTCTCCTAGGCTAGTTGTCTAACCAAGAACCTAGTCTGTCCTACTATTTACCCATAGCTGGAGGGAGAATAATTGGATTCATACCTTCCCCAAGGGTATTAGTGCTATGTGAAATGCAATCAGTCTCGTCCAGGATTTGAACTCGTGTCGCCGTGTCCATTTCCTATGACGATAACGACTACACCACGGGCACCTCCACGGACGAGAAAATTTAGTTTATTATGTTTATTGAATAAATAAAACAAACAAGCGGATGAAATATCAGGCTGGCTGACGGGGGTGGGGTTGTCTATTCGGCGACAAGCGGTTGCTTTGATCTGGTCGGACGGTGTTGTCGGGTAACGCTCTTAGGACGGACGACGATTCAACTTGCGTGTGACTTCTGCTTGGCCTATTTATATGTTCCCAACTTCAAACACCGGCTCCAG
This sequence comes from Sepioteuthis lessoniana, assembly GCA_963585895.1. Taxonomy (NCBI): domain Eukaryota; kingdom Metazoa; phylum Mollusca; class Cephalopoda; order Myopsida; family Loliginidae; genus Sepioteuthis; species Sepioteuthis lessoniana. The sequence goes on from OY757915.1 coordinate 103,270,155, forward strand.
AAAATACTACTTGTGGAAAAAAATGATTGATTGAAAAATAAACCTTTTTTTTTTTTTATAACTGAGACTTTTCTGGTGATTTTGGATAGACTATGCGCGGAGCCTATGCGCAGAAGCCATGATTTTCTCAGTTTGACACCGGCCGTTGTTGGGTCAACATCCGGTAGCTGTTATTTTCTTCTACAGTGTCGATGTCTGTGGGTCTGTGTTTTATGTTTTAGTAGTGAGGTGTGTGAAGAGTTAAGTGGGTAAATCAGAAGAGATTTGATGTATTTTACTATAACAGTCAGCACAGTACCCTCTTATTTGCTCTTAGTTTAAGCCGGTTGCTAAACTCAGCCTGTTTACTGTTACGGTTGAACGACACTCAGTAAAAACTGAGCTATAATTTCGAAAAAGTTAAGGCTTCCAAAAGACAACGGGATCAAGAGGCAGATTAGAGAAATAAGAAACTGTCGGATGATGATCGTCCATCGGTTGCAAGTTCTTAAAATATTAGAAAAGAAGCTGAAAACATGCAACCTAATTTTGAACTGATGTGTATAGATTGAAAAGTGTATTCATCATCGGTGTGTCAAAATTTACTTTGGATAATTTTTCAGTTTATTGACTTTTATCAAATTAATGAACAGCCACTACCGAGTGATTTCCTAATTTGCTTTCACTTAAGTTGAATGTAGTAAGTAAAGTTGGCGAACTTAGTCGAAGGTAACTCGTAGGCTCCCTTTTCAATAGCTACTACACCGAGGTGTAAGGGAGGACGCTATTCCTTTCCCTGGATTGCTCCACTTTACTCTTTATACGTACCTTATATTGCTGAGTGTTAAGCAAGGAGGTATCAAGTACCATTTTTACTCTTGATTCTTGCCTTATAATGCAGAGTGTTAAGCAAGGCGGCATCAAGTAGCATTTTTTGAGTCTTTGGTATGACTCGACCTGGGATTGAACCCCGGTCTCCCGGATTATTGGCGAACACTCTACTCATTAGGCCAACGGCCCGGTTAAGTTGAATGTAAGTAAGTAAAGTAAAGGGGGCGACCATCGTCGAGGGCAACCAGAAGGCTCCCTTTTCGATGGCTACAACACCGATACCTACCTTATATTGCTGAGTGTTAAGCAAGTAGGTATCAAGTACCATTTTAAAAGTTTTTGGTATGACACAACCTGGGATTGAACCCAGGTCTCCTGGACCATTGGCGAACACTCTACCCGCCAGGCCAATGAGCCGCTTTTTTAGTATATTTATACCGAAACCCTAGTTTAAATTCTAGATGAGTGTTTGCTCTTCACCTTGCGGTAATGCCTTACAGAGAGGCATGAATCCATTACTTCTCTCTTTAGCTCTGCAAAAATTGTAGTGCAAAGTGGACTCCCTAACCTAACAAATTTAGGAGAAGGAAAATCTTCGAATTAGGTTTTTTTTTTTTAATAGTATATCAACCTTCGTGGGTTATTTAATATCAAATCTATGTAAAAGAATAGTAGTGGTGCTATTTACCCTATCGCAGGGGAATAAGAGGATTCATACGTTTCTCAAGGACATTAGTCCGAAAGTAAATGCTATTGCGAAATATTCGAAATCACTTACTACGATGTATCAGTCTAGCACGTTATTTACGGAGATACTCCATTTTGAATTTAAAAAATGCAAAAAACAAAAAGAATCCTACTAACGTGTTTGCGTGACAAGGTAACTTACAAGAATCGAGCGCCTCTCGTGGTGTAGTGGTTTGCAAGTTAGACTAACCTTCACAAATGAGTTCGAGTCTCATTGGGTTCCCCATTCATACGGCCTTGTGCCACATCTAAGCAAAAAGCTCAGTAAATTACAACTTACAGGGATCGGTAATTGTTTAAATCAGTTCTTGAATATTTTCTCAATGTAAAAAATTGCAAATTTTCATCTATTTCATCTTAGAATATTTTTTTCTTGAACGCAAAATACGAGGGTAAATAAAAATGTAATGCCTTTTTTTAGGTTGGTTGGTTTGTTGGGTTTTATGGCATATCAACCTTTGTAGGTTATTTAACGCCAAATCCATTTTTATGTAAATAATCTGTTCTATTTAAAACAATTCAGTTTAGCATAAGTACACAGTTTAATTGTCAAAAACATTTCCATTTCAAACTATTCAAGCAGTTATATGTAACAATTCAGTTAAGTGTAAATACAGTTTTAATGTCGAAAAACAGTTCTATTTCAAATAATTCAGTTTAGCATAAGCACCCAGTTTAAATGTAAGTACGGTTTAATTGTCAAAAGCATTTCTATTTCAAGCTATTCAGTTTACTCAAACAATTCAGTTTAACATAAGTATGCCGTTAGTTCTATTTAACCCATGGATAAGGCCCTATCAGGTGCTACCACTCCGGGCTAGAGTGGACCTGGGAGGAATGGCAATGAAGGGGTACTCTGCATTCCCCAAAGCTCCAGCATTGCTGGAACCTCACCATCAGATTGTTTAGTGTCATATCCAGGACACTCGTTAGGGAGGGGTCTTATCCCTCTGCAGAGGTGCAGTCAGTGTATTCTACAGCCCCAGCCGACGGGGCAATTTTTTTTTCTTTTTAGTACAGGAATAATTACCGACACAGGAACATGTATCATATATCAAAACGAAGATGGTCCTCTGTGGATAATATTCCTACTCCTCAACGTTGTAATCGTTTCTCTCAGCAGCAATGTTCCACTTTCAAATGAGAGCATGTATCCTTGCCGCGTAAAATTCTGCTGACTGTTCTTTGAGCCACCTCAGCACTACAGTTTTTACTTCTTCGTCACTGGCATAATGTTTATCATCTCTTCGATCCCATGAAAAAGGGTTTAAGAGACAAACATCAAAATCATTCCCTCTGAGGGGTAGAAAGGAAGATGCCTCCTGGGGACAGTGTATTGTGGGATTTGTGGGGGCCGTAAGAATGGAGAACTTTGATCGCCATGATACATGGTGGACAGACATTTGACTGGTGCCCTAAAAATTAAAACAGTACTGTTCCTGGTTATTAGACGTATGTCTCTACCTGTGGTAAATAAACTTAATCGTTTTGTTTCTCACCAACGAGTTCATCTCTTTTCACTTTTGTTTTCATATTTTCTTCGTGCGTAAAAACGTAACAATACGAGGATCATTAAATAAGTTTCCAGACTTTTTTCGTATGGGCACCTTTATTGATAGTACACACATGAAACTCTAGTCCCCTTCGAAGCAATCTCCTCCGGCTGCAATGCACTTGTTATAACGTTCCAACAACTTCGGCAAGGCCCCATGGAAGTCCTCTTGTGTGAGCGTGTCAATGACCTTCGTCACAGCCTCTTTCATCTCCTCAATTGTCTCATAACGACAGCCTCTGAGCTTAGGGAATAAGCAAAAGTCACAGTGATCAAGGTCTGAACTATAGGGACGGTGAGGAACTGTCTTGATGCTCATCTTGGTCAAATAGTCTGTGACAAGGATGGAGTTGTGGACTTGTGCATTGTCCTGGTGGAAATGTCACTGACCCGATTTGAAGAGTGCTGACCTTTTCCGACGGAATCTCTTCCTGAACTCCCTTAAAATCTCAACATAGTAACCTTAACCCTAACCCTTTGGCCTATCAACTCTGGTGTATTGACTTCCTTACTCCTCCCACACCTATCATCCCTCACAGACTCCCTGCTTTCCTTGAATCTCTTATGCCTGAAATCATAAGAATTGGTCAGTCATCTCATAAGATGTATAGCAATAACATACTGAATTTTCAACAGTCTATGACAATTTTAAATGCCTGTACAAAAAAGTACGGAAACTTATTGAATGCACCACGTATCACAGATCTACTAATGCTAATATTGGTTCTTAGTGAGTGGGGACTAGATTAAATATCTTCCCTATCACTAAATATCCCAATAAGGGCATCAGTTATCGCATGTCTTTTAGTTAGTCTGTCCTCCCTTAATTTTGTCTGACGTGATCGACCTGCTTTTTTCTTTTTTTTTTTTCCTAAAAGGACTACTGCAATTTTTATTTTGACCTGTTCCTCTATGTCTGGCAACTGATGCAACAATTTAAACGTTGATTATGAAATATCTTCCCTACATCCTGGCATCTTAATAAACTTTTTAATACAAGGCATCATTATCATGGGTGATGTCAACTATTATTTGTGTACATTCTTCTCATTCCTGAAAGGAGTCCACGAATTACATAACACTTTTTAATTTAAAATAATGTTCACACTGAAATAGGAGAAGCGTCCATTTTTAGCGAAAATTTGCAAGTTAAAGACAGATTTTTAAAGAGATATGGACAGTCGCTAAGTTCTGTAGCGAGGTAAAAGTTTTCTTTCTTGCATTTTGAAAGATGAAAATATGTGCGTTGCATATTGAGTAACACAAATATTCACAGACGGGTGATGAAAAGTTAAGACAGATTGAAGTCGCTGCATGACTCCAGTTGCGAACATATGAGTCAGATGATGAGGCGTTAGGGAAGTTGATTGTTGCGTGATGAAAGATTTGGTTTGCAGTATTTAAGAAGTCAGTCTTGCCACTATTTTTTTTTTTTTTGATATCCGACCGGCCAGCGGCTAAATTCGTGCTAGTGTTGGATTTTCTGTTAGAAAGTCCTTGAATATCTGCCCAGGCGCGAGAGGCTTAGATGAGAGATAATTTAAACAGAATTTTAGATAAAACTTTCCATTTGGATAGAGGGAGTCACCATGGTGTAATGGCTAACGAACTTGGATATGGCCTCCAAGTAAGAGAGTTCGAACTCCGCTCGTGCTATGACGTAAACTTCCGGTCAAACACACTTGGGAAAAGTACGAATCATCCTTATTCCTCCAGCTATGTACCACTGCTATTTTTCTAGGGTTGCTTTGGCATTAAATAACCCCTGAAGGTTGATATGCCATTAATCAAAGAAACTAAAACCAATTCATTAAAAAAATGTTATTTTCCTTTGGCGTCGCTCGTGAAAGTTAAGCACCCAGGGTAAATTGCATCCTGGAAAGTTATTTAAGGTCGCTGGTTGTTTTGTTTTACGGCGTATCAACCCTTTTCGGGTTATTTAACGCCAAATTAAGTCATTTTGATAAAAGTTTCAAAACAATTCAGTTTAGTATAAGTATAGTTTTTTTTTGTTTATACACAATTAAATGTCAAAAACTGTTCCATTTCAAACAATTCAGTTTAGCATAAGGACAGCTATTTTGCTTATACACAGTTAAACATCAAAACAGTTCTGTTTCAAACTATTCAGTTTAGCATAAGTTCGAAGTTTACACAGAAAGCAAAATGTAAAAGTTAATTTCAAACAATTCAGTTTAGTGTAATTAAACAGTTTAGTTCTATTTGACCCATAGATAGAACCCTATCAGATTCTACCACTCCTGGCCAAAGTGGACCTGGGAGCGATGGCAATCAAGGGGTACTCCGTATTCCCCAAGGCTCCTTCATTAGTGAAGCCTCACCATCAGAATTATTGCCATCGCTCCCAGGTCCACTCTGGCCCAGAGTGGTAGCACCTGTTAGGGTCCTATCTATGGGTCAAATAGAAATAAACAGCGTACTTATGCTAAACTGAATTGTTTGAAATGGAACTGTTTTTGACATTTAACTGTGTAAATAAAAAACTATACTCATACTCAATTGAGCTGTTTGAAATTTTTTTTATCAAAACGATTTATTTCGGCGTTAAATGACTCGCAAAGGGTTGATATGTCGTAAACCAACCAACCAACCAACCAACTGAAACATCGAGACCAGTCAAAAAATATTGGGGGAGAAAGAGAGTCCCCATGGCGTAACGTGTGGCACAAAGTTAGCGAGTTCGTACTCCAGACGTGCTTTTACGCTTATTTTCAGATATGATTTCTCCTTATCTCACAAGCTGTCGGTTTAATAGCACCACTGCTATTCTTCTACAAGGATAGCTTTGACATTAAATAGCCAATCAGGGTTGATATGCCATTAAACAAAGAAGCTGAACCAAATCTATTATATCAGGATTACTGTATACAGTAAAATAGTATTTGGCTTGAAATACATGGTTTTAAAGTGTGAAATGGCTAAAAAGAAATGACTGCGAAAAAAAAAAAAAAACGGTAAGTAGCTGTCTACTGATAATAAAACCAAAAAGAAACAGAAGATGAAACAAAATTGTTTTAAAACAGCAACAAACTTTCCCATTAAATCAACAGCAATCGTATAACAGGACGTTTTTACGACCTTGAACAGTATGTTAAAGTGTGGATGAGGAATATAGAATTATACCAATTGTACCATCGCATTGGGTGGCTCAGCAAACACCATGAAATACAGCTTTTCTGACGTTTGTTTCCGAGCTATTGCTTCCCCAACTCAACTTACAGTCGACAGTGACTCATCCTTGCTCATCTTAATTGTTTAGTCTGTTTCGTGTGTCGACATATGTCTAGTTAGATTGAAGAAAAACACTTCATGTAGCGAGTAAAAAATAACAACAAAACAACAATGACGTTTCCAAATATCGGCTAGTCAATTTTTAATCGTTAGTGTTGAAACGATTCTTCAAGACTGGATTGGCATAATTGAATATCGTATGCACCCGTGCATGAGTCGAGGTTTTGAAATAACATTTTAACGTAAAAAATTAGGGATCAACGTATCCAAACAGAATAATTTTAACAAAACTAATTCAACCTAAAGCTGTTTTGTTTGGCTGAAATCCGTTCCCAATGGGAATATATATATATATATATATGTGTGTGTGTGTGTGTGTGTGTATATGTATACATATATATATATATATATATGCATATATATGTATGCATATATATATATATATATATACACATATATATATATATTTATATTTGACATAAAGGTTAGAGTGTTCGCCAATCGCCCGGGAGACCTGGGTTCAATCCCAGGTCGAGTCATACCAAAGACTCAAAAAATACTACTTGATGCTACCTAGCTTAACACTCAGCATTATAAGGTGCGTATCAAGGGTAAAGTGGAGCAATCCAAGGAAAAGAGTAGCGCTCTCCTCTACACCTCGGTGTTGTAGCTATCGAAAAGGGAGCTTTCGGGTCACCCTCGATTACAGTCGCCAACTTTACTTTACTTATATATATGTGGTGTGTGTGTGTGTATTTGTTTGTGAGTTAAGAAATAAAAATGAGATAAACTAAACAGTAATAATTAAAAACTAAAGGCATTCAATATCAAACGATAAAGTAAGCTAATCTCGGCTAATACTGTGTGTGTATGTGTGTATTTGTCCGTTTACATATTAATAATTAGAGAGAGAGAGAGAGAAAGAAAGAAAGAGAAAGAGAGAGAGAGAGAGAGAGAGAGGGGGGCTTGTGAATGCAAGCTTAATTGAAGAACTGATACGAAAAACCGTTTTATCCTATTTTATAGTTGAAATATTATTGTGCATAGAGTACTATATATTATTGATTTTGATCGTTTATAGTGTGACATAACAGAACAGAGAGCCTAGGTTAATAAATCTATTAAACAGAAAAGTGAGAATTGATCGGAAAGGATTTTAGAAGAATAAGTCAGTATATTACAAAAATTGAAGATTAACAGAAATGGATTTTAGCAGTATGACTCTGTACATCACCAAATAATGAATCGCGGTTATATTTTTATTGAATGAGGAAGAAGGAAAACCCAGGCAAATTGTTTTGACTGGGATATTTGTCAAGGCTGAAATGTTTGGGGAATTATCATTTTGATTGCCCCCTTATAACTTGTTGACTCGCGAGTTCAACCAGGGGTCAGGGCCTGACCTGATGGCAACCAAGTGGGGTTTGTGCAATTATCGTTTGGAAACGAGAAAATATTGATGTAATATTTTTTCTAAATTTGAAGGATGGGAAATTTTAGTTTACTGTTATGACATCATTATTCAAGAGGCAGATTAACGGTCTACGGTTAGTAATGGGTTAAGGTGAAAATATTGAAGAAGAAGAAGAAGAAGAAGGAGAGAGAGGGAAGGAGGGAGGGAGGGAGGGAGGGGGATGCTCCTTTATGTGTGAAGGTGAGAGGAAACTAAACACTGAAAGGAGAAAATTGATATTAATAGCTCCGCGAACTACCACCCCTTTGTAGAGAGAAAATGCATATAAGCTGAAATTTTTCATTGCCTGAGACCAGCATGGAACGGCTAAGAGATTCCATTATACTCTTAGTCTTGACCTTTTACCAGACTCCCTAGCGCAGAGTAAATGAGAAGAGCGAGCATAATACACTACTTGAAATCACCTTATACCAGACTGACAAGAGAAGAATGAAGCCAGAAGCAAGAGACCGAGAAAAGCGGATATAACTGCTACTTAAGATTGCCTTATACCAGACTATAGAAAGCAAGAAGAGAAACACCTAAACTAAATACAATAATCTGAGAGGCCTTGTGCCTGACTCTGAATGCCGAGAAATTGACTGACTGTTAATTCGTGAGCAAGGTCTCCGTTCTATTACAACAGCCCATTGGGAAGGGTGAATGTATGCATCCTTTTAAAGACTTTTATTCTACTAAACTAAATATGATTGTTTGTTACAAACCTGTGTCCTGTTCTCTGTTGGCATTCGACTTTTTTTTTTACTTTTTTGATTGTGCGGTCTCATCCGTCCTCTCATCGACTGGCAACTCCGATTAGAGTTCTATCTGCTGTCCAGATTGAAAACAACGTGGGCAGATTAACACATCGGCTGTGCCATCCGGTTACATAACCAGCCAAACGGAACAGTCAGCTATCGAAAGCGGAATTCCTCCAGTGATTGGGAAAGGCAGGTGTACTGCCACATCGAGATAAATTTGAATATAATTATATATATATACATGTATTGTCACATGCTAGAAACACGATAATCGTTATCGAATAACAGCAGTTTCACCAGATATGTAAATCCGAATAGAATTCGAATTTACAACGAGATTTTATCTGGTTGACAAATCAAAATAACAAAATACAACATGCGAGAGATTTATTAAATTAAACGCGAAAAACCTAGGATGAAATGAACAACACAATTCGTTAAAACAACCATATAACAATTTATTCAAACACCTAATAAAAGAAAGCAAAAAACCAAAACAAAAAACAAAAACAAAGAGGAAGACTGAAGTCAGTTTTTAAGCAGTGGTGGTGGAGGGAAGTATCAAATTAGAATTGTGGAATTAGATTTTTAGCAACTGTTTCTTATTTGTTCTGATTATTTATCATACGTCCCACCAATGTACGAATGGGGCACAAGGCCGTTTTTAAGGTGGGTCCGGTCGCAGGGTCGAAGCCCACACGCGTCCGGTAAGGCCAAAAATACCTTCAGCCCCGTCGGCATTTCACTTATTAGGGGCGCCTCAGGCGCCAGGCAATAAATGAGAGAGAGAGAGAGAGAGAGAGAGAGAGAGAGAGAGAGAGGATATAATTGTGTACTTCGGTATCTTCTTTCTTTTTTTGTTTTGATGTCGACCGACTTACGAATCTGTTGTCGGAATCTGATCGACATTTCTTCTGTATTAGTTGAATGTTTTAAATTTTGGTTCGGGACCAAAAGTTCGTTTCATTTAGGCATAATATTTTCGGAGCAAACGGACAGACGTCTGCAATTAAGTTCTCGGCCGTCTGTGTTTTGAAATTGTCAATTTTTCGCGCCTAGCGGTCGTCACCCAAATCATGTGATCAGTCCCAGCCAATCGCTGCGAGATACTGGTCTGCTGGAGTGCTCTGAGTTCGCTTGAATTTTCCATGACCTCAGTCCACGTCTGTAATTCATCTGGACGTTTGTCTGGGTCATCGAAAGAGGGGGTACACGAAACAATGTATACATCACAAAAAGCTAACAGTTGGCGTCTCTATGCAGAGATAAAACTGAATGTGTCCTTTGCAATTTTCCGCTTGTTTAGTTTAGGCCACGTTACAAAATTTTTAAATGTGAAAAATATTTAAGCACAAATAATTACCTCTTTAGTCCTCTCATTAATTTTCCTTATCAAGATTTATAAAAATTAAGTTGTAGAAGGAAAATTTGCTGAGAGTTTTAACATTATATATATATATATATATATATATATGATGTATATTACTAACATTAAGGTAAAATGATCCTGAATAATCAAAAGGTTCTTCTAGTTAATTATGTAAAAAAACAGATTCTGTTTTATTTTTCACTTTAAGTTATTTTCTCCCCCAGCTATGGGTAATTAGTAGGTTTGGTTGGTTGGTTGGGTTTTATGGCATATCAACCTTTGTAGGTTATTTAACGCCAAATCTATTTTTATGCAAATAATCAGTTCTATTTCAAACAATTCCGTTTAGCATGCGAACACAGTTTAATTGTAAAAAAACATTTATATTTCAAACTATTCAGTTTATTCAAACAGTTCTAATTCAGCTAATTCAGTTTAGTATAAGCACATATTTTGCTTACACACAGTTAAATGTCAAAACAGTTCTATATATAACAATTCAGTTTTGTGTAAGTACAATTTCAATGTCAAAAACAGTTCCTCTTCAAACAATTCAGTTTAGCACGCAGTTTAAATGTAAGTATAGTTCAATTGTCAAAAACATTTCTATTTCAAGCTATTCGGTTTAGTCAAACAGTTCTAATTCAAACACTTCAGTTTAGCATAAGTATGCCGTTAGTTCTATCTAACACATAGATAGAGCCCTATCAGGTGCTACCACTCCGGTCCAGAGTGGACCTGGGAGCAATGACAATGAAGGGGTGCTCCGGATTCCCCAAAGCCCCTGCATCATTGGAACCTGACCATGAGATTGTTTAATGTTATATATAGGCCACTCTTTGGAGGAGGGTCTTATTACTCTGAAGAGGTGTAGTCGATGTATTCTACAGCCCCACCCGACTGGGCAAAATAGGTTTGGGTAAATGCAAACAATATTGTTTCACTGTCCTCTATAGTCTTTCAGTTAATTTAAATCTTAATCTTTCCGGAAATTTTGCATCTGTAGAGAGACAATCAATTATAATCTACTTTGTAGAGTTTGCGTGTCTGTTAAGTGGCTTGTCGACTGTCACATATGACAGTCCCAGAAATCCATTTTGGCTGCTTTCTTGTCTCTGTTCTTTTAACAGTAAAGACGTTATCCCTTGCTCTCTCTATAGTAACTAAGTAAGACTTTTCTGTCTTTGTACTTGTTTCACGTCTTGCTTCAAAGAACAATACGTACATATTTCTATCCGTTGGGACACATTTATGCATTTTTTTCAATACTTCTTGTATACATATCATTTATCTATGAAATGTTTCTGTATGTGTAAATAAGTTTTCCTTGTCTTTCCTTTCTTTTATTCAGTATATCACAGATTTTTTTCGCTCACCTGATGGCGACACGAACTTCTTTGACATTGTCGCTAGAGTCTTGCACAGAGATTCATTAACGCCTATCGATGCTTATAATCTACCTAGATTACGTACGTCAATAGATCTAATAAAAGAAAATTATTTCACGCTAAAAAAGGGCAAAATGCAGACAATATCCTGCGTGAACTGACGCAGAGGATCTTACACTTCTTACAAATACGCCTGCCCAAGCCGAATTCCCAATGCATAGCGTAGTGCAAGTATCAGGGGGCGTCAGCCTCTACGTGAACATAAATAAAACAGTTCACATGTTTTAAACAAGAAGTAACCATCTTTACCTAACTAGCAAGAATTTGTATCCAAGTTCACGTACCTCGACCGCAATATCTCATCTACTGAAATTCATGTCAACATTCACCAAGCGAAGGTGTGGGCTGTTATTGACAGGTTATCGATCATAAGGAAATCTGACCCCTTTGATGAAAAAAAAAACTAGGATTTCTTTTAAACTGTTGGTTTGGTTGGTTTCTTTGTTTAATGGCATATCAACCTTTGTAGGTTATTTAATGCCAAAGCCATTCTCCTAGAAGAGTAGTAGTACTATTTAACCCATAGCTGGGAAGATAAGGGGATTCATACCTTTCCCAAAGGTATTTGCCCGAAAGTGAACGTAATAGCGCGACTGGAGTCCGAACTCGCTTACTACGATTCTGCAGTCCATCGCTTTAACTATAACATCACGAGGACACCCACCATGGTTAGATCGTATCGGTTCTTCTATAAGAATGACTTTGGCATTAAATAACCCACGAAGTTTTATGGGCCATTAAACAAAGAAACCAAACCAAACCAAACCAAACCTCCTCTATGTGCTGGATGAAGCACAAGGTAAATTTTTCAGTAGATATCAACTGGTTTAAATTCAGAGATTTCCTTCGCCTAGATTTGTTGTCATACCAAGGTTAAAGATCTCTGCAGTCCATCGCTTTAACCATTACACCACGAGGACATTCCCCTTTCAAACTGTGTGTTCTTTAGTATTACTGCATGGATGCACCACATGTATGCTAACGAAGCTCACGGAGAAAAAGCTAAACGAGAACAACGTGCTGTTTTGAAAAAAAAAACCCTCAAAATAGCAGCTGTATTGCTACGTACTTCCCATCTCACAAACCATCCAAGTAAGATGAACAAGACATTCCGGTCACTACTGCAAAACTAAGGAGAAACTTATAAGCGACGTTCGTTGATGGACTACACCTGTGTTGATCGAGCAACAAGGATTTACACACATCAGCTATATGCGGACACTAGAAGACATACCGAGCGATAATGATTTTCTGAGAGTGTCATGTGACATTCGACGAGGCACACTATGGATATACCCACTCTCACGGTTGTTATCTGGAACAATCTTTTTAGAATTTGCTTTGCTTAGTATGGCACACAGGCTCAAGATTGCTTACAGTGATTATTGCTCCTAAGTGGTTATCTATCTAAATACTGAACAGGCTTATTGTTGCTTAACCTCTGTGATCTGGTGGGAATCGATACTTTAATCATGACTTGTCCGTAAGTATTCCTGCTCGTTTTGTCTTTGTCAGTGCAATATTTAGACAAAGCAAAATTGTTCTTAGATTGAAAGCCATTCATTATGAGAATGGTTAGTAACAAGAATTGATAAATATTCAGAATAAAAACAGTATTACAATCCTCTTTTTTTCTTAATTGACTCTTGCGTTTTTATTTCTTTTGCTTCGCCTTTTTGCAAGAAAAACTTTGATAATTAGTCAATAGTTTGAATGTGTATAGGATTTACACTCCTATATTTTTGAAATGGTCGTGATACAAAAAAATTCTAGAAAATAGGATACAGATTCCCGAAACAAAGATGGTGGACGTCGGTAAACTAATTAGTCTCGAGAACCTATTGGTCAGGAAAGTCACGTGATTTATGCTCTTAACTACGTCCGTACCTTTGATTTTATCCTGCGCAAAGTAAACGGTGTGTTTGGAGCCAATCACATGACAAGGATTAATTATATATACTCACGACTTCCAATAATTCATTCTCTCACGTTTTGACTTCCAGAGACAACACTCTTTTTTGTACATTTTGACTTTGCCAGCAAGTGACACACAGCTTAATACACGTAACATGGGTGCGTATATACGAGGTGCATACGATAAGTTTCCAAACTTTTTTCGTAAGGGCATTTAAAATTGTCATAGACTCTTGAAAATTCAGTATCTTATTGCTATACATCTTGATGACTGACCAATTTTTATGATTTCAGTTTCAAATCAACAGCTACCGCAGCAATTGGAATACACCCTACTAAAGCCTGATTGTCATTGCTGGTGAATTTCAAAAATACAATGTGGACGTGGGGACACTTTAAAAGAACGATATGCAATAAAATTCTGTTTTAAAATTGGAAAAAATGTCACAGAAACGTATGGAATGCTTCAGACTGCTTTTCGACCATCTTGCATGAATCGAGCATCAGTTTTTGTGTGGTAAAAGAGATTCAAGGAAGGCAAGGAGTCTGTGAAGGATGATGAGAGGTGTGGGAGGAGTAAGGAAGTCAATACACCAGAGTTTATTGCCCAAAGGGTTGCGGTTAGGGTTACTATGTTGAGGTGTTAAGGGAGTTCAGGAAGAGATTCCGTCGGAAGAGGCCAGCACTCTTCAAATCGGGTCAGTGGCATTTCCAGCAGGACCATATACTTGTCTACAACTCCATCCTTGTCACAGACTATTTGACAAAGATGGATATCAAGACAGTTCCTCAGCCTCCATATAGTCCAGGCCTTGCTCCTTGTGACTTTTGGTAATTCCCTAAGCACAGAGGCTGTCGTTATGAGAGAATTGAGGAGATGAAAGAGGCTGTGACGAAGGTCATTGGCACGCTCACACAAGAGGACTTTCATGGGACATTCCAGAAGTTATTGGAACGGTACAACAAGTGCATTGCAGCCGGAGGAGATTACCTCGAAGAGGACTATAGTTTCATGTGTGTACTATCAATAAAAGTGCCCATACGAAAAAAAGTCTGGAAACCTATCGTATGCACCTCGTACTCTGCGACATTTTCTTTCCTGTTCTGCCTTTTCGGCTAGACTTGTTCCTGGCTCGCGCACAGCTTCAGACATTTCGTCAAATCCCGAAAGAGACAAACGACCAACATGGGAGAAAGTAGTCTTTCTGAAATACATTTATAGTCTACATGACACTTTTAATATTTAGTCTTTCACCATAATATTCGTGTTAGTTACATACACACACGCATACACACAGAGGAATATTTAACAAGCTATGTAGTGCATTCAATAATACATTAACGTGTTCCAATAGCTACAATAGTGTAACATATTGACCCCGGCCAAGCTGTCAAAATAGGAAATGCACCTGTGTAAATAACAGGTGCATCCGGTCGAGGAATATCAGGATATGACCTTGACCGTGGACGGGTTGAATTGAGTGCGAAATTGTGACGCTCGCAGGAAGAAGAGTGGACGTCAAATTATTATATAACTCGGGAGATTCAGTGAGTTGGAGAGAAGATGCTGGAATGAGAAATATGTCCCAGAGAGGCTGGACCCCCAGGCCCCCGGTCGAGCAGCCCAGGAGAACGGAAAAGAAACGCTGTTATGGCCATAAGAGTGGGGGGTCAATATGCTGCAGTTCTGTTCAGCCTCCAACTCACCTTTCACGCAGTAAAACCTTTAGTAACCCTTTCGAACCCTTTCAAATAAAGTGAGAGGTATATTTTTCTAAAGAACTGTGTCGCTCGTCTTTACTGTGTCGTTGTTATGATTCTGCATGCATCTGCATATGTGTATGTATAGTCGTTCATGGCTATACAACAATAGTATCTTTCTGAGACGTAAATTTTAGCCGAGCATTAGGTACTACTCCATACGTGAGATACAAACTGTATGTTTATAAAATAATTGGCTAAGGCTAGGCCTAGACCAATTGGTTTGCCTACATTTTCCAGTTGCAAAAATCAGCATTCGAGTATATACGGCTTTAAACAGGAATAGATATTGTGCAAATTATTTCTATTAGGAATACTTGATATCATATAACGAATGATTATGGACAAATAAAAGTGTAATAGAAAAAATGAAATAAGGTTATGATTATAATTTTCTTCATTAAATAACCCATGAAGATGTTGATATGCCGTTAAACAAATAAAACAGACTAAAGCAAACCATAATTGTGTGATCGTGTGTTCGATGTTCAGGTTTATAGATGTCTGTACTATCCAACACTTTCTTTGACAGAATGACGTTGAACAGCAACACTGACACTGTAAAAAAGGACAGTTGACAAATTTCAATCATCCTACTTCAGCCTTCTCTACATCCCTTCCGCTCTGGCCTCCTACATTCGACACTTCGTTGTATCAATGCCAATTTTTTAGTCTAAACTCTACTAACAACTACTAAGACTCTTACTATTACCCCAAGCTAAGTACCCACGTTTACTTCCTGTCCGCAGCTGTGGGCCGGGGTTGGCGTGTATCTGTTGGGGTGAATTCCGCTCGTAGAAAGGACAATTTGAACGGCCGAGTAAAACTCGTTATCACCAACCTAGATTTGGGAAATCAGGGGTAAAAATGTAGTGACGTGGAGGCAGGGTGAGACAGTATCCCTTCCTTTCCTTAAGCTAACAGAAATGAGAGACAGACAAGGATTTTATCTGCGCAACAGGACATTAAAATAAATCATATAAGAAGGAGTGTCCTCGTGGCTTAGTGACTAAATGACTGAACTGTGACCTTGAAGAAAGTCAGTTCGAACTCCAGTCGCGATATTACGTTCCCTTTCGGGGAAAAGCATGAACGCCTTATATGTGTGTGCGTACACGCACGTATTTGTGTGGATAAAAACTCAACACTTTAACGTTGTTAAAACCTGTTGTTTTTTTTTATTAATTTGTCGTTAAATTCTTACCCGTTTCTGTACTACTGTATGGCTGCACCACATGAAGCTCGACGAGACTTACACAAAGATGCTGCGTGCTGTTTTGAACAAATAGCAGTTGTACGGCTACTCACCTCCCATCTCACAAACCATCCAAGAAAGGCGAGGAAGACATACTGGGCACTGTTGGGGAAGTAAGGACGAACTTCTAAACGACATTCTCCAATAGACTCCTGCTCACAGACACACCAGTGTTGGTCGGCCAGTAAAAACTTCCTTTCTTCAGCATTGTGCGAACACTAGGTGACGTCTAGAAGAATTAGAGAGAGAGAGAGAGAGAGAGAGAGAGAGAGAGAGAGAGAGAGAGAATCAAGGGAATCGTGCTATCGTCACCCCTTAATGATGAATATTATTTTCTAAAATCCCTTCACATACAGTAAACGTTAAATCTTTGAGAAATATGGTCTAAAGCTGTTTTTGGTTCTCCTTCGTGATTAAGGGCCCAAAAGCTTAATCTTTATTTGTTTCGTTGTAGATCTGCTCCCTGTATTGCAATAAAAGTTATGGAACAAAGAGAACTTATCTGTCATGAAAGATTAAACCTATGATTGATAAGACTCACAATATCACAAATATCGCCTGACGAAAGAGATAAAATTGACACTTATAAATCAATCTAGTAAATGAGCCAAAGAATATAAAACTAGTGAATCGTGCACAAACCAGATGCTGTCAGCTCTGTCGATGGGGCTTAGAATACGCTTACTGTATCCTCTAAAGAGGAGTAAGACACCACCTCAAGTGGTGTCCTGAGTTTAACACTAAACTGCCTCTGAGAGTGAGGCACTAATTCTTGAGATCAGGGGTGTGTGAAGTTCACTTTCATTGCCCTTATTCCCAGTTCACTCTGACCAGGAGTGGTAGTAGCTGTTAGGATCCCATCTATGAGTTATATGAATCTGTTTTAAAATTGTTCCTATTCGATTGGACCGCGTGAAAAAAGAAATGAAACAACTACACACAGGTCAGACAGAAGCTTGGAGCAATGGCAGTGAAGGGGTACCCAACAATGGCAATGAAGGGGTACACCACACTTCCTAGATCTTCATAATTGAAGCCTCACCAGCAGATGCAGTTTACGTCAGTATTGTTTGACTAATAAGAATACGAAGGAGAATATTTGGCGTATGGAGGAAACTTGATTCCATTTGGTTTCAATTGAAATTTGCCCAGGGATTTCAAGAGTATGTCTGAAAGTGAACGTTATAGCGCGACTGAAGTTCGGACTCACTTACAGTCGAGCACGTTAGCTACTAATCAACGGGAACTCCTCTCTTATTAGTATTAGATAGGAATACTTGAAGCTTTACAACAGTGTGCAAATTATTTGTATTAGATTGGAATACTTGATGTATAACTGTGTGCAAAAATAAACTCTTAAGAAACAACTACACAAAAATATAATTATAAACTTACAATGAACGCGATTACCTTATCTCTACTCATGAAATAACCCTAGACGAGTTGACATGCCGGTAAAAGCAATCAATCAATCAATCAACATCTCATGGGTTGAAAAGAAATAAATGAATAAAATAAATCAATGGGGATTGACATGCCACAAAGAATTCTCAGCATGACACTAAACTGCGTATGATGGTGAGGTTCTATTTCTGGAACTCAAGGGAGGGTGGAGTATCCTTTTTTTGTGTTTACTCTCAGATCTGCTCTGACCCGAATTTGTAGTACACTTGTTAGGGTCCCAACTGAGGATCAAATATAACTGTTCAATCTCTTACTTAGGATGATTATTATTATTAAGTAGAACTAAGAGTGTTAAGACCACTACTTGAAACCATTTAACTGCGTGCAAACGAATGAGCACTAAATCGTTTAAAAATAAAGTCATCAACAAACTATTCAATATATATATATATATATATATATATATATATATATATATATATATAACAGGATTTGGCATTAAATAACCATCGATGGTTGATATGCCATTAAACTAAATAATCTAACTAAACCATGAAACTATTCAACTGTGTACAAACAAATGATCTCTAGTTTGTTTAGGAATGTTGTTACCAATAAACTATCAACTTAAAAATCATATATATATATATATATATATATATATATGTGTGTGTGTGTGTCTATGTGTGTCCGTGTGTGTGTCTGTGTATGTATTACCTACAAACTAACCACTAACAAATTCTATAGAATTAGGCATTAAATAACGTACAAAGGTTAACATGCCATTAAACCAAACCAAACCAAACCAAAGAAAAGCCGAAAAACCGACCAACCAAACAAACAAAAACCTATCATCTGCTTAAAGTTGCTTTCAACTGATAAATCTCTTTCAAAAGGCAAAACACTGATTTTTCATCATTAAATCCATTTTAACTGTAAATCAGCGTAATCAATAGTAGTGAGAGGAACAAAAAAGGGGTCTGTCCATTAAGGAAAAACATACCAATGAGTCATAGAAAATACTATCCCTTTTTTTAATCCACCTTAAGAAGAAAAGAATGTAGTATTTGTGGATTGGTCATGCCTGCTTTTTCTTCACTGAATTACTTACTGAGTGTATGGGAGGGTAGAAAACAAAGATTCACTTTTTCTGGCTGCTAGTCAAGATAAATCGTTCATGAAGAGAAAACAAGAGCCCCTCCCCAGAACGAAACAGTTTCTATGACAGATGTTTATAATTCTTTGATTTTAGTAGTCAACCCTTGTCACACGATCAAATCTGGCAGTACAAAATCGTATATATATATATATATATATATATATATATATATATATATATATATATATATATATATATATATCCAACTCCTTTGTACGAGAAGTATACGACACAAGGCCAGTTTTGAAACAGAGATTAAATTCAGTTTCCCTTCTCCTAGACTGGTTGCCATAGAAGGTTAAAATGTCCAGTCTGTCCTATTATTTACTCACGGCTGACAGGGAATAACTGGATTCATACCTTTCCCAAGGGTATTATCTCTATGCGAATACAAACAGCCTTGTACCGGATTTGAACTGAGGCCGCCGTGTCCATTTCCTACGACGATAACCTTTACACAACGAACACCCCCACAGAATTCCATTATAGTATATAATCCCAAAATATTTGTCTTAATTCTCAAATCCTAAAATTCTACGCAGTGGTTTGCAGAAAACACCGACTGCATCTCGACAGAAGGGTGAGCACCCTCCCTAATGAGTGTTCTGGATATGACATGGGGAATGTGATATACCCCCTTTATTACCATTGCTCCCAGGTCTATTCTAGTCTGGAGTGGTAGCACTTGATAGGGTCCTATCTATGGGTCAAAGAGAACTATTTGACATTTAAAATGAGTGCAAACCAATCACTTATGCTAAATTGAATTGTTAGAAATTGAACTGCTTGATCATTTAACTGTGTGTGTAAACAAAACGTATTTACAAATCATATGTTTAATATATTTGTAAAAACTGGATTTGGTATTAAATACCCAACAATGATTGATATGCCATAAAACCAAACCAAACAAAGAAACTCTTTTTGTTGTGGAAAAGTTTTATCCTTCCGCAGAGGATACAGCCAGTGTATACAGCCCCATCAGCGAATAAGAACAATGGAAATTTACTAAGCTTTTTGCTTAGATGTGGCACAAGGCCATATGAAAGGGGCACCCAATGAGACTCGAACTCACTCGTGTAGGTTTGCTAGCCGAGCTTGCTAACCATTACACCACCAGAGGCGCCTCAGCGAATAAGAACAATGAGGGCGACATGAAAAAGCAACAGAATAATTTGGTCTACAAGACGACCAATGGGAGATTAAACGAAGTGAAGTGAAACGAGGAGATGGGTGCTGATCGTTCATTGTGTAAAGCTTATATCATCATCATCATCATCATCAAGTCATGCAGATAGCATGGATCCCCCCCTCTCTCTCTTTGTCTCTTTCCATTCGTCTCTTTCATCCATGGTTCCTGGTTGGTCTTCCAAACTACATCATGTGTGTGCAAAGAGCTGATGTAAATAAGTTCTTGCTGGTCGGACAACACTGGCACGTCCACGTGAAGGGGTCCATAGAAGAACATCCCTTATAAGTTCATCCTTTCACTTCCAGCAGTGTCTCGCATGTCATGCTCGTCTCGCTTGGATAGTTTTTGAGATAAGAGGTAAATAGCCGTATATGCATTTACATAGATTAGTAGGGTAAGGACCGTATATAACATTCCTATCAAAGACAAATAATTTTCAAGCCTAGCGATTTGGCCCACAGATATGACCCTAACAAGTACAACCTCACTAGTTAAGATTAGACCTGGGGGTAATATCAATGAAGGGCTTACTATACATTCCTCAAAGCTTCAGAACTAGAACCTCACCACCGCACACCCCTTTTTGGTGAGGTCACATTGTATTGTGAAATTTGAGCAAATTTCAAACAATAACGGTTTGATTTATGTTGGTTAGTAAGGTTTTATGGCATATCAACCCTTGTTGGTTATTTAGTGTCAAATATTGTTTTTACATATATGAATTAAATATATGATTTCTTACTATATTTTATTGATAATATTTTGAAACGAGCTTGAGCTCATTTTTATGCACTCAGTTAAATGGTTTCAAGTATTTCTATCTAATACGAATAATTCTATTTACTATTAGTCATTGGTTTGCCCACTGTTAAATGGTTCCCAGTATTGTTATGCTTCGCTAACAATTCAATTAAACATTAGTCATTTGTTTACACACAGTTAAATGATCAAACAGTTCTATTTCAAATAATTCAGTTTAGCATAAGTCAATAAAATCAGATTGTTCCAAGGATTACTATGTATCACTAACCATTCAATTAAGCATCAGTCATTCGTTTACACACAGTTAAATGATCAAACAGTTCTATTTCAAACAAAGATGGGACCCTGTCTGGTGCTACCATTCCGGGTCAGAGTGGACATGAGAGCAATAGCAATGAAAGGGTACTCTACATTCCCCAAAGCTCCATGACTGGAGCCTTGCCATCAGATTATTTAGTCTCATATACAAGACACACGTTATGAGGGGTCTTACCCCTCTGTCGAGATGCAGTCAGTGTATTATTCTACGACTCCAACCGACTGGACTAGTTTTGAGTTATGTACTTTTTTTTATTTATACATACTCCACTCTGGCAGGATATGACACAAGGTCAATTTTGAAGCGGAGTTTAACAGGTGTGAAATCAGAGTTTTCCTTCTCCTAGACTAGTTGCCTCACCAAGGCTGAAGAACCCAGTCTGCCCTACTATTTACCCATAGCTGAAGGGATGATAATTAGATTCATACCTTTCCCAGGGGTGTTAGTGCTATGTGAAATTTATACATGCTTTATCTAGATATAATTCTACAATACTACACTTGCGGCTGTGCTGTTTGGTGTGGCGTAATCGTTAGCAAGCCACATTTGCAGACCATTATTAGCGTGTTTGGTTCTCATTGGTTGTAGTATACAATGGGCCTTTTCTAAATTAAACTAAATTTGGTCAATGCCAAAAAATTATCTTTGAATTATATATTCATCCAAGTCTTTTATCACGTGCAGGATGTGACACAAGGTCAATTTTTAAGCGGATTACAGCTGGTTTGAATTTAGAGCTTTCTTTTTCATACACCAGTTGCCTTACTATTTACCAGTCTTTAACCTTGGTATGACAACTTGTCTAGAAGTCTGCTCTACTATTTACCCATAGATTGGTTGGGGCAGGTAGAAAATTTTAATCATCTAAGATTATCTTCTTCCAGCTTTGGGACTGGGATTAGAATGAAGTATCTATTTCTTTCACTAAGTCGTGATCTTCAGGTCACGGCAATAATAGCAGCTGAGTTTGGTTTTGTGGAATCTTATCCAGCGGTGACATTTCTCCCGTTATATTAACGGAGGTCGGAGAAATCCGTTGACAGCGGAGATTCAGGTTATTTAAGTTTTCCCATGTCTACACTCATGGTACTCCTTGTTAAACGGACAAAGTGTTGTTAATCGCACCCAAAGGCGGGCGGTCAAATAAGAACTACAAATTTTCTAGAATCGCGATCCAGTTCATGATCTGATTAAGAAGATTCAGAATCAAGAATTCAATAAGTTTCAAGTGGTTAAATAAATGTTTTCCTTGTTAGTTTTGCGTTGTACAGTAACTGTGGCACCCCGTCCAGCACTCAACCAGATAGCCTAGCTCATAGCCATAAATAGCCTTCGATTAAGGATTTCAAATACCGTTGATTAATGAGTTGGTCGAGGCTGCCAGGTGCGAGTGCCAGGGAGGCTTGCTTCGCATTCGCGTCACGTGATCAAGACTGACTTACTCCTCGAGCCTCAGGGAGCCGTCCTCCAGGCTCTAACCCTCCTCTAGGGTGGGGGTTAGGTTTATCGCATGGCGCCTGACGCACCCTTTTTTGGGGAATGCCGATGGGGCACGAGGCATTTTTGGGAATGCCAGATGTGTCCTGTGCCCGGACCAACCTTACAAAATGCCTTGTGCCGTACTCGCTCGTTCGACGGGATGCGCGACAAATGATTAATAAGTTCATATTAATCTGATTAATATTCGGACTGATCTATACAGCATTTGACCCTTCTCTATTCCTTGTAAGTTCTCTTGTTAATTGTTTGTAACTTATTGTTCAGTGTTTTTTGTATGGATCCGTTTGCACCGGACATTGGTGCTGAATGAATATATTAAGCACTCATTCTTCTGTGTGTCATTTATCTCGACGATACAGCATTTTGTAATAACGGAAACACTCATAACGTAACGGTTGTCGTCGTAGGAAATGGAATCAGCGACCCGAGTTCAAATCCTGGACGAAGTTGTTTGCATTTCATATCACACTCATATTTTCCTTTCAGTTATGAGTAAATTGGTGGGCAGTTTGGGCGTTTTAACCTAAGAACGTCGGGTGGAAACTACCAGAGCCGGCCTGTCACAGGAACCACTTAATAGAGTGTTTGTTTACTTTTTCACGCATAGTATAACGGTTATTCTCGTAAGAAATGAAATCAGCGACTCGAGTTCAAATCCTGGACGAAGTTGTGTGTGTTTCACTTCGCGCTAATACCTTTGGGTGATGTATGAATCCATTTATTCTCCCCCACCTCTCCAGCTATGGGTAAATAGTAGGAAAACTCTGAATTCAAACCATTTGTACTTTGTTTAAAAAATTAACTTTGTGTTGCGTCCTGCTCATTGCAGAGGGCTTGGGTAAATACATTGACTCGTTCAACACTGATAAGAACTTGCCCAGTCGGCTGGGGTTGTAGAGTACACTGACTGCACCTCTGCAGAGGGGTAAGAGTGTCCTGGATATGACACTAAACAATCTCATGGTCAGATTCCAGTGATACTGGGGCTTTGGGGAATGCGGAGCACCCCTTCATTGCAATTGCACCGAGGTTCACTCTGGACCTGTGTGGTAGCACCTGATAGGGCCCTATCTATGTGTTAAATAGAACTAACGGCATACTTATGCTAAACTGAATTGTTTAACTAAACTGAACAGCTTGAAATAGAAATGTTTTGACTATTAAACTGTACTTACATTTAAACTGTATGCTTATGCTAAATTGGATTATTTGAAACGGAACTGTTTTTTGACATTGAAACTGTACTTACACTAACTAAACTGAATTGTTTAATATAGAACTGTTTTGAAATTTAAATGTGTGTAAACAAAATCTGTATTTATACTAAACTGAATTGGCTGAATTAGAACTGGTTGACTAAACTGAAATGCTTGAAATAGAAATGTTTTTCACAATTAAACTGTACTCACATTTAAGCTGCGTACTTATGCGAAACTGAATTGTTTGAAATAGAACTATTTTTATAAAAATGGATTTGGTGTTAAATGACCTACAAAGGTTGATATGCCATAAAACCCAACCAACCAACCAACCAACTGGTAAGAACAAACTCTGATCTCTCGGTTGCGTCTCAGTCTTCCCTAGCGATCAGGGCTTTTACCAAAAATGGATTTGGTGTTAAATGACCTACAAAGGTTGATATGCCATAAAACCTAACCAACCAACCAACCAACTGGTAAGAACAAACTCTAATCTCTTGGTTGCGTCTCAGTCTTCCCTAGCGATCAGGGCTTTTACCAAAAATAGATTTGGTGTTAAATGACCTACAAAGGTTGATATGCCATAAAACCTAACCAACCAACCAACCAACCAACTGGTAAGAACAAACTCTGATCTCTCGTTTGCGTCTCAGTCTTCCCTAGCGATCAGGGCTTTTACCAAAAATGGATTTGGTGTTAAATGACCTACAAAGGTTGATATGCCATAAAACCTAACCAACCAACCAACCAACTGGTAAGAATAAACTCTGATCTCTCGGTTGCGTCTCAGTCTTCCCTAGCGATCAGGGCTTTTACCAAAAATGGATTTGGTGTTAAATGACCTACAAAGGTTGATATGCCATAAAATCTAACCAACCAACCAACCAACCAACTGGTAAGAACAAACTCTAATCTCTTGGTTGCGTCTCAGTCTTCCCTAGCGATCAGGGCTTTTACCGATTAGAAATTGGGAATGGTCGTAAATATAAAGCAAACCTATTTAAACGATTTTTTCATCCCATTTTACTGCAATCATCTCATTGGCAGAAATGTTGTGAGGGGAATTTTTTGTCGGCTTTCTCTTTACCCATCAAATTAAAGTTCGGATTTAGGTTAGGTGCAATTACTCTCCACTAATTAGTGCCAAATTAGAAACTTCCACTCACCAAATCCGCCATTATTTTCTGTTTTATTTTTGCTTAAAATAACACAAATTACCTTGCCACTCAAAGTAAATATCTCAGTAAAAATAAATACATAGATAAAATAAGATTGAATGTTTGGGGGTGAGAAAAAGATTCTTGTAAAAAAAAAAAGAAAAAAGAAAAAAAAGGGCTTGTTGTTGAATCAGTACGACCAAAGGGGAATTACCTCAGTACTCACAAATAACTTTGACACTCTTGGTGGCGAAATTAGTTATATGTATAGGTATTTACCAAACCTTTCATACAATCCGGATGTGACACAAGGTCAAATTTTTAAGTGGAGTTTAACAGCTTTTGAATTCAGAGTTTTCCTTCTCCTAGACTGGTTTTCATTCCAAGGTCAAAGAACCCATAGAAGGAGTATCCGGGGATGATACTAAACTGCATCTGATAGTGAGGGTGTGGAGTACTCCTTCATTGCCATTAATCCCACGTTCACTCTAACCTGGAATGGTAGTACCTGTTTGGACCCTAGTTATGTGTCAAATAAACCTGTTAGCAAATTATTTATATTGAACAGGAATACTTGATATCATATAACCGTAGACCCCCCAACCCCCTACCATTCCAAAAAAGAAAAAGAAAACAAAAACTCCAAACAAGCTCATAAGAAAATACACAAAAATCGTAAGTGTACGCGATTCCCTAACCTCTAGGCATAAAATAACCCCTGACGAATTTGTATACCACTAAAATCAATCAATCGATCAGCTAAAATAGCAGGATTTATTACTCTCACAAGCCAGAGTGCTGGGCAACCAATCTAGGAGAAGAAAAACATTGAATTCAAACCGTGCAGAAGCCAACGAGTAACTACTCTGCTATATTTCCTAAGAACAGTCAAGCTAATTGGCAGATTAAGGAAGCTATAAAAAACTATGATCACCTCAAGTCCTGAAAGGATATAGCAATTTCCATTTCATTCAAAACTGGAAAAATACAAAGTTCTTGGTATGATGGGAATAAACATCAAAATGTTAACAAAATCACCCAAGTCTATTGATTAATATTTGTTGCCTACCTAAGTCCACTTCACCATTTATGTATCTGTGTGTCTCCTGAATAAGTCAAATTCTCTAAAGAATCAAAATAATAATTATATTTTTCTTTTATGTATCTGTGTGTCTCCTGAATAAGCCAAATTCTCTAAACAATCAAAAAAATAATTATATTTTTCTTTTATGTATCTGTGTGTCTCCTGAATAAGCCATATTCTCTAAAGAATCAAAATAATAATTATATTTTTCTTTTGTGTATTTGTGTGTCTCCTGAATAAGCCAAATTCTCTAAAGAATCAAAATAATAATTATATTTTTCTTTTGTGTATCTGTGTGTCTCCTGAATAAGCCAAATTCTTTAAAGAATCAAAATAATAATTATATTTTTCTATTGTGTATTTGTGTGTCTCCTGAATAAGCGAAATTCGCTAAAGAATCAAAATAATAATTATATTTTTCTTTTATGTATCCGTGTGTCTCCTGAATAAGCGAAATTCGCTAAAGAATCAAAATAATAATTATATTTTTCTTTTATGTATCTGTGTGTCTCCTGAATAAGCCAAATTCTCTAAAGAAACAAAATAATAATTATATTTTTCTTTTATGTATCTGTGTGTCTCCTGAATAAGCCATATTCTCTAAAGAATCAAAATAATAATTATATTTTTCTTTTATGTATCCGTGTGTCTCCTGAAAAAGCCATATACTCTAAACAATCAAAATAATAATTATATTTTTCTTTTATGTATCCGTGTGTCTCCTGAATAAGCCAAATTCTGTAAAGAATCAAAATAATAATTATATTTTTCTTTTATGTATCCGTGTGTCTCCTGAATAAGCCAAATTCTCTAAACAATCAAAATAATAATTATATTTTTCTTTTATGTATCCGTGTGTCTCCTGAATAAGCCATATTCTCTAAAGAATCAAAATAATAATTTTATTTTTCTTTTATGTATCCGTGTGTCTCCTGAATAAGCCAAATTCTCTAAAGAATCAAAATAATAATTATATTTTTCTTTTATGTATCCGTGTGTCTCCTGAATAAGCCAAATTCTCTAAAGAATCAAAATAATAATTATATTTTTCTTTTGTGTATTTGTGTGTCTCCTGAATAAGCCAAATTCTTTAAAGAATCAAAATAATAATTATATTTTTCTTTTGTGTATCTGTGTGTCTCCTGAATAAGCCATATTCTCTAAAGAATCAAAATAATAATTATATTTTTCTTTTGTGTATTTGTGTGTCTCCTGAATAAGCCAAATTCTCTAAAGAATCAAAATAATAATTATATTTTTCTTTTATGTATCCGTGTGTCTTCTGAATAAGCCATATTCTCTAAACAATCAAAATAATAATTATATTTTTCTTTTATGTATCCGTGTGTCTCCTGAATAAGCCAAATTCTCTAAACAATCAAAATAATAATTATATTTTTCTTTTATGTATCCGTGTGTCTCCTGAATAAGCCAAATTCTCTAAACAATCAAAATAATAATTATATTTTTCTTTTATGTATCCGTGTGTCTCCTGAATAAGCCAAATTCTCTAAAGAATCAAAATAATAATTATATTTTTCTTTTATGTATCCGTGTGTCTCCTGAATAAGCCAAATTCTGTAAACAATCAAAATAATAATTATATTTTTCTTTTATGTATCCGTGTGTCTCCTGAATAAGCCAAATTCTCTAAACAATCAAAATAATAATTATATTTTTCTTTTATGTATCCGTGTGTCTCCTGAATAAGCCAAATTCTCTAAAGAATCAAAATAATAATTATATTTTTTCATTTTATGTATCCGTGTGTCTCCTGAATAAGCCAAATTCTCTAAACAACAATCAAAATAATAATTATATTTTTCTTTTATGTATCCGTGTGTCTCCTGAATAAGCCAAATTCTGTAAACAATCAAAATAATAATTATATTTTTCTTTTATGTATCCGTGTGTCTCCTGAATAAGACAAATTCTGTAAACAATCAAAATAATAATTATATTTTTCTTTTATATCCTGAAAATGTTTTTCGGAAAGCAGCGCAATCATAAAAGAAGAATATCGAAAAACTAGGATGTGTGTTTACATATGGAAAACCGAAAGTTACTTGGTTACTATGAAATAGCTAACATTGGTGTTACGATTTATTTAAAAAGGTATGTATTTATCCAACTCTTCCACCACGGGGTGGAGGAGACCCTGTAGCGTAGAGGCTAACGTGTTGGACTGTGATATCTTCATAAACGAGTTCGAAGTCCAGACGCGCTAATACGTTCACTTTCGGGTTAATACATTTGGAAAAGGCATGAACCCTCTTCTACTCCGGCTATGGTTAGATCAGTTTAATTTTCCTTGTTTGATGGCATATCAACCTTTGTAGGTTATCTAATGCCAAAGCCATTCGAGAAGAATAGTAGTGGTACTATTTAACACATAGCTGGGAGGATAAAGGGTTTCATACCTTTCCCAAGGGTATTTGTCCGAAAGTGAACGTAATAGCGCGAATGGAGTCCGAACTCGCTTACTACGATTCTGCAGTCCATCGCTTTAATTATTACACCACGAGGACACCCAGCATGGTTAGATCGTACCATTCCGGTTCTTCTATAAGAATGACTTTGGCATTAAATAACCCACGAAGTTTTATGGGCCATTAAACAAAGAAACCAAACCAAACCTCCTCTATGTGCTGGATGAAACACAAGGTAAATTTTTCAGTAGATATCAACTGGTTTAAATTCAGAGATTTCCTTCACCTAGATTTGTTGTCATACCAAGGTTAAAGATCTCAATATCGGGAATAGTTGAATTCAAGCCTTTCTCAATGGTATTTGCGCTAAGTGAAATGTCGAATACGACAATTGACTCATTTTAAGATGCTTCTAGCAATTTTAATCCGAGATGAATTCATCGATTCAAGTTAGCGAAGCCTGAATCAGAGAGATAACCCACAATGTCAGCGAAGCATTGAATACGCTAACTGTATCTCCTAAAGAGAGTTAAGAAACCCTGAACATCCACCCCCCAAATAAAGACGAGTCCTGGGTATGACACTAAGCTGCATCTGATTGTGAGGCTCTAGTTTTTTTTCAAATCTAAGGAGTGTGGAGCGCTCCTTCATTGCCATTACTCCCAGGTTCCCTCTAAAGTACCTGTTAGGGCTTCATCTATTGGTCAAATTCATGTACGCAAAAATTATTCGTATTCGATTGAAAAAAAAACAAACTCTTAAAAATACCGCACAAAAATGTTCAATGAATGCGATTCCATAACCTCTGAGCATAAAATAACCCTGAACGGATTTGCATGCCGTTAACATCAATCAATAAATCTGAATCAGATAGGTGACCTCATAGCCAGCACTTAACTTCTCTCATCATCTATCTATACTTGCAAGTTATTATATTATTAATTCACCGAGGGATGTCTTAACATACAGTACTATTTCTGTTTATAACTAATAGTAAGGTACATTTTTTTCCAGTTTACCTGTTTCGCTAGCAAACGTTTTTTTTTACGTCGACGGCTTTTTCGCAACCCAGCGAAATTATCGATCAACCTTGAGTAGACATCAACCAATCAATATCGTCTATTGAAGAAGAGAGAGGAAGGCGCGGAGCAGGTGTTTCCAATCCTGAAAATCTGGCTCTACAAGTAAATCTTCTCTGAATCATACTGTAAATATTACATAATAATGTCCAATGTTCGTACCTATTATGGTATTCGCTCGCTTACTCAGCCGGTCGGCTGCATCAAGCAATCGGTCGGTTGCTGTGACTGGATTTGCCACGTCTGTGTTACTATCATTCACTCAACCGTTTCACTTCAACTTGATTTAAACTTGAAGCATGCAGTGTAGGGAAAAGAGTTAACCTACTCGGCTTGTATTATTAGTTCGTTCCTACCAGAGATGATTGATTAATTGATTGATTTTAATGGCATGCTAATTCGCCTGGGGTATTTTATGTCTAGAGTTTAGGGAATCGTGTTCATTATACATTCATATTTACATTTTTGTGTAGTTGTTTCTGGAGGCTTTTTAAAAAATTTGTTCAAGGTCCAAGAGAATATGAATAATTCTTAAACAGATCTATTTGACCCATAATAGGTACTCCGGATCAAAGTTGACCTGGGAGTAATAGTAATGAAAGGGTACTCCACACTCCCTAAGATCTCCAGAACTAGAGCTTCATCATCAGTTTATGGAGGTGCCCGTGGAGTAATGGTTATCGTCGTAGGAATTGGACACGGTGACACGAGTTCAAATCCTGGACGAGACTGATTGCATTTCACATAGCACTAATACCCTTGGGAAAGGTATGAATCCAATTATTCTCCCTCCAGCTATGGGTAAATAGTAGGACAGACTAGGTTCTTCAGCCTTGGTGAGGCAACTAGTCTAGGAGAAGGAAAACTTTGAATTCAAACCTGTTGAACTCCGCTTAAAAATTGACCTTGTGTCATATCCTGCCCGAGCGGAGGGGTTAGTAAATAGGATCAGATGAAGTTTAGTATCTTGTCTAGAACACTCCTTTGGGGGATATAGTCAGCGTATTCTATGCCTCACCGTCAAGGCTGTTCTTATTGGAGACCCGTTGGTGGAAACGAAGGTCTCGTATTGGGGAGTGTCATCGTAGTGTAATGGTTAAAGCGATGGACTGCGGAACCGTAGTAAGTGAGTTCGAACTCCAGTCGTGGTATTGCATTCACTTTCGGACAAATACTCTTGGGAAAGGTATGAACCCCCTTATCCTCCCAGGTATGGGTTAAATAGTCCCACTTCTGTTCTTCTAGAAGGATGGATTTGGCATTAAATAACCTACAAAGATTGATATGCCCTTAAACAAGCAGGTTCGCTTCACTTTTAAAATTGGTGCAACCCAATCTACCTATACTCATTTCTTACTATTTGAATTTTATACTCAACTAATCTAATTTTAGGGGTGTCCTCGTGGTGTAATGGTTAAAGCGATGAACTGCGGAATCGTAGTACGCGAGTTCGTACTCCAGTCGCGCTATTATGTTCACTTTCGGGCAAATACCCTTGGGAAAGGTATGAACCCCCTTATTCTCCCTCCAGCTATGGGTAAATAGTAGGACGGACTAGGTTCTTCAGCCTTGTTGAGGCAACTAGTCTAGGAGAAGGAAAACTCTGAATTCAAACCTGTTAAACTCCGCTTAAAAATTGACCTTGTGTCATATCCTGCCCGAGCGGAGGGGTTGGTAAATAGTAACTAATCTAATTTTAGTAAGCATAGACATATGTGTCATTGTGAGGGTATCAAGTTTTCCCTTGACCTCTAACAGGATCAGCCCAGTCGCTAGGGCTGTAGAATGATCCGACTGCGTCTCTGTAGATAGATCGGACCCCCAACGAGTGTCCAGGATACGACACTTAAAAATCTGATGGTGAGGCTCCAGTAATGTAGGAGTTTGGGGGAATGCGGAGTACTCCTTCATTGCCATCGCTCCCAGGTCTATTCTGGCCTGGAGTGGTAGTACCTGATAGGGTCCTATCTATGGGTCAAATAGAACCATTTGATATTTAGACTGTGAAAACAAATGACTAATGCTAAGTTGAATTGTTTGAAATAGGACTGTTTGATCATTTAACTGTGTGTAAACTAGTGACTGATGTTTAATTGAATTGTTAGTTATACATAGCAATACATGGAACCATTTAACTTTGTTGACTTATGCTAAATTGAATTGCAAGAGATAGAACTGTTTGATCGTCCAACTGTGTGCATCTGTAAAACATATTTACAACTCGTATATTCAATATAAATCTAAAAACAGGATTTGGCATTAAATAAACATTATTCAGTCGGTTGGGGCTGTAGAATACACAGATTGTATCTCTGCAGAGGGGTAAGACCCCACTCCCAACGAGTGTCCTAGATATGACACTAAACAATCTGATGGTGAAGTTCCAGTGATACTGGAGCTTTGGGGAATGCGGAGCACCCTTTCATATGCCCCTATCTATGGGTCAAATAGAATTAAACTGCATACTTTTACTAAACTGAATTGCTTGAAATAGAACTATTTTGACATATAAAGTGCGTACTCACGGTAAACTGAATTGTTTGAAATAGAACTGTTTTGACATTTAACTGTGTAAACAAAATCTATACTTATACTAAACTAAATTGTTTAAATTAGAACTGTTCGACTAAACTGAAATAGTACTGATCGACTAAACTTGAAATAGAATTGTTTTGTCAATTAAACTGTGTGCTTGTGCTAAACTGAATTATTTGAAATAGAACTGTTTATTTGTATAAAAATGGATATGGCATTAAATAATCTACAAAGATTGATGTGCCATAAAACCCAAACAAACAATTAAATACTCAATAATGGTTGATGTGCCATAAAACCCAAACAAACAATTAAATACTCAATAATGGTTGATATGCCATAAAACCCAAACAAACAATCAAATACTCAATAATGGTTGATATGCCATAAAACCCAAACAAACAATTAAATACTCAATAATGGTTGATGTGCCATAAAGCCCAAACAAACAATTAAATACTCAATAATGGTTGATATGCCATAAAACCCAAACAAACAATCAAATACTCAATAATGGTTGATGTGCCATAAAACCAAACCAAACCAAACCAAACTAACCTAACCGGATCCAAAAGCTGTTGATCGACGTTTTTACACGGATGATTGAAGAAGAATCTATTTTTTCAATTCTTCTGTCTTGACCAGGATGCGTTTGTTCTTTGTCGGCTTGCTGTAAGCGTTTTCCACCATCAGGTCATTAACCTGGATGCAGATGAAAGGTCTCTGAGAGTATTATTTTTAGCAAGTTATCTTTACATATTTTCTTGTAGAAATTGGCTTAAACCTGAAAACGCCATTGACATCTTTTCAAATACTTGAGAACACGGCTGCTCCAAAAATTCCCTGTATTAAAACATCACAGCATTAAGCATTCTGGGATTTCTTCGTCACTTCCGCATGTATTCACACTGTTTTTTCTTGCCAACACATCATGGTATTCATTTATAAATTTTTCAACGTACTTAGTGTTACAGTTATGGTCTTAGGAAATGGAATCGGTGACACGAGTTCAAATTCTGGGCGAGGTTCTTTGTGTTTCAGTTTGCGTTAATACCCTTGAGAAAAGCACGAATCTATCTCTTTTCTTTCTATCTAGCTATGGGTAAGTAGTAGAGTAGACTGTTTTCTGGCAACCAGGCTAGGAAAAGGAAAAGTCTGAATTCAAACCAACTGTACTCAGTTTAACAATTAACCTTGTGTCATATCTTGCTCGCGACGAAGGAGCTGAGTAAATTCATATATATGAAAAACATGCTGGAAACTTTAATAAAAATTCATTGCATTGTAATAAATCATTGTCATTCGTAAGAAAATTCAATGGAGAAAATTTTGAAATAAAAATTTATCTTTTCAATATTTTTCAAACAGTTCTATTTGACTCATAGATGGGACCATAACAGTTTCAACTAATCCAGGTCAGAGCAGAACTGGGAGTAACAGCAATATTTTAGAATCAATGATCTGTCTTGTTTCACTATTGATAACTTCGATATCTCATTTTACATAGCTAAAGTCATAAGCAGAATTCTTGTAAGTATACAAGGTAAAAATTACGTCAAAAAGCGATAGATAAAATGACAAACAAAGAGAGAGAGAGAGAGAGAGAGAGAGAGAGAGAGAGAGAGAGAGAGAGAGATTTTGGGAAGGGGTTGGGTGAATACATTCAAATTTTTCGGGTGTTTTTAAAATTAAGAATCTTGCTATTTTTCTTTGTATGGCTGGAACAAAGAAGAGGATTTTCGCTGGGTGTAACTGTAGAATACGTCAACTGCACCTTTGCAGAAAGGACCCCCCACCGCCTCACATTCAACGAGCGTCCTGTGTATGACTCTAAACTGCATCTGATGTTGGCCGACCAACAAGAACTTACATTCATCAGCTCTGTGTAGACACTGGATCCCGATTAGAGGACTTAGCAAGAACGATGGACGAGAGAGAGAGAGAGAGAGAGAGAGAGAGAGAGAGAGAGAGTGAGTTCCCATAAGGAATTTACTTTTGTGAAGAAGGTGTGTAGCGTAAGTTTTAATATGAAGGGCTAACTTGATATCATACTAATCCCGGATCTTCCCAACGAAGTACGTAGAGTAAAACCAATGCTATTAGTTATTTACTAATCTAAGCCTAGGATACCAAAAGACCGAGCAGCTCGTATAGAGATTGTGCTGTGTCAAACTTGCAAATGTGACTCTGAGCTAAACTTCATAAAACCAAATTAAGGTATTTTATATACCTTAATTTTGGGAGTTTTGACATTGGTATAATGGTTAGAGTGTTCGCCAATGGTCCGGTAGACCTGGGTTCAATCCCAGGACGAGTCATACCAAAGACTCAAAAATGGTACCTTGCTTAACACTCAGCATTATAAGGTAAGGATCAAGGGTAAAATGGAGCAATCCAGGGAAAGGAGTTGCGCCCTCTTCTACACCTTGGTGTTGTAGCTATCGAAAGTGGAGCCTTCGGGTCACCCTCAACTAAGGTCACCAACTTTACTTACTATATACCTTAATTTAGTTTTATGAAGTATGGCTCAGAATGTGGAGCATTAAACCTGAAAAGACAGCGTGAATACATGCGGAAGTGACTAAGAAATCCCAGAATGCTTAATGCTGTGATATTTTAATATAGGGTATTTCCGAAGCAGCCGTGTTCTCAAATATTTGAAAAGATGTCAATGGCATTTTCAGGTTAAGGATATGGATTAAAATTGTTAGTAAGTAAATTTCGTTAGATCAGCTTTAATGTAATGAGTTTCAGCCTCATTTGGTACACACTGTTATAGCTGACTAAATTAAGGGGAACCTGAAGGCACTTGTGGTAGAGTGATTTTTAACTTTCCGGCAGACACCACTGCGAGTCTGGCAAGTAACATTGGCTGAACTTGACAAAACTTCGTTTCGTAATAAAAGAAATGAGAATTAAACCAGGGTTGGCCTCGTTGTGGTACTGTGGTTAGCAAGGTCATTGCGTACACCATAATTACGATAATGAGTTCGATCCTTTCGTGACTTTTTAAGTCGATTCATTAAATCTAAATTTGTACTTGGGATGAGGTTGTTAATCTGTTCTCTATAGACGAGCAAAAGGATTTGATGTAGATCGATTGATAGATTTTAACGGCATGTTAATCAATCTAGGGTTATTTTATGCCCATAGGTTAGGGAATCGCGTTCATATTCACATTTTTGGTATAGTTGTTTAAGAGTTTTTTTGCGCATGGTTCTATCGAATACGAATAATTCTTAAACAGATCTACGAGGTTCAAAAGTTGAAAAGTTCATATGATGACGTTATATTTAGTGTTGACTTTTTTACCTATGGGATCTATGTACTGCAACACCGATGGAACAAGTGAGTGGATCGTCAGGAGGACTATTGGATCGTTATATTTAGTGTTAATGACTTTTTTTTACCTTTGGGATCTACGTACTGCGACACCGATGGAACAAGTGTGTGGATCGTAAGGAGGACAATGTGGATCGTTATATTTAGTGTTAATGACTTTTTTACCTTTGGGATCTATGTACTGCAACACCAATGGAACAAGTGAGAGGATCGTAAGGAGGACTATGTGGATCTCATTTGGTCACATCCCATGAAACTCTCTTGTTCAGCCTATGAAATGTTTATCCGACCCTTGTATATAATTCAAAGAGAGGGACCCAACAGGTACTACTTCATCAGGCCAGAGTAGACCTGGCAGTAATGGCAATGAACGGATATTCTACACTTTTGAGATTTCCAGAACTAGAACCTTACCTTCAGATGTCGTTTAGTGTTATACTCAGGGAATCCCTTTTTAAGGAGGGTGTCTTTACCCTCTTTCGGGAATATCGTATTCAGCATATTTTAAGCCCTACTGACAGGGTTAGATTTTATGTTGATTTACTAAATTTGGTATACACACTTGTTGGATTTTTGAAAAAAAGTTTTAATGTAAAAGTTGTTCTTAATGAAGAAAGATAACTCACTGAGAATGGATCTCTAAAAGAATATGTCAGTGGGAGTCATATATAGCATTGATACAATGCTAGGTTCACATCAACTTTGCGTGATGTATTGGTAAGACATGGACTGGTATTAACAACCTCATGGAAATCTGATCTCTACGATAAAATAAAACGGGATTTCTTCAAAGCTGTAGTCTTATCCGTGCTACTGTATAATTGCACCACTAGGACTGAAACGAGACACCAAGAGAAAAAGTTTAATGGGATCTACTCAAGGCAGCTACGTGTTGTTTTAAACAAATCCTGGAAGCAGTACCTTACAAAACGACAGATGTACAGCCACTTACCTCCCATCTCACAAATTATCGAAGTAAGAAGAGCAAGACATGCTGGTGAAGTAAGCACGAATTCATAAGCGACGTTCTCTTATGGACTCCTACGCATGGAAGCACCAATGTTGGTCGAGTAGCAAGGAGTAAAATTTATCAATTCTGTGCAAAAACGAGAGAGAGAGAGAGAGAGAGAGAGAGAGAGAGAGAGAGAGAGAGAGAGAGAGTGTGTGTGTGTGTGTGTGTGTTTGTGTGTCAAAGGGACGCGTAGTACAATAGGAGCGGCTCAACATAGTCTTTTTAAGCCACTTGACCCGTTTGCTCTTTATCAAACTGAGAGGTTGCTATATTGTTTCCGGACGTTTGAATAATATTCAGTAATCTTTTAGTGTGGAGGTGGGAGCAAGTACTTAAACCAATTTATGAGTAAATATCCAACATAAGTGTTCATATATAGTAATTCAAAATCCTGGCTTTTATCTGGAATCGAGCATAAATAGAAAATACACAACTAAAATTTGTCCATAGTTAGTTACTAAGCTCTGTGTCAAGGGAACCCCACATGTGTCCCATGAGGCCCAGCCGTGCCTATTTACTCCCAACTTTCAAGAGGGCGTGTTTATTGTAACGTTTTTCACCGAAGGAAATGGAATTGGCAACTTGATTTCAAATAGAGGACCAGAAACTTCGCACTAATTCTCTTGGGAAAGGCATGAATCTATCTGTCCCCAGCTATTGGTAATTAATAGAGCAGATTGGGCTCTTTAGCATTGGTTAGGCAACCAGTCGAGGTAAAACGTTGACTTCAAACCAGCTGTACACCGCTTAAAAATTCACCTTTTGTTACATCTTGTTCATGAGGGAGGGGTTGGGTAAATATATACACTCAGCTTACAAAATTTTGTCTTTGACTTTTGGTGTTGACCGAGACGTATTATCATAACTACAGATGGAACTTATTGATCTTCAGCGTTCATAAGATTTGAAGTATAAGTTTCTTGCTTGATAAGAACAACAAGCTTCCATCTGTAAGATTCTCCGATTTTATCACCTACACATAGCTAGTAGTGAACATGTTTGGCACTACATACCACTACGAACATTTGTTCTCCAAAATCAAATATGCCAAGTGTACGCTGCGTTCACAGCTGTTAAATCATCACTTGTCTCTTTCTAACAACGTCTTCATTTAACCCTGATATTACATCTTTTTGTGATTGAAAACAATATCAGATATCTCATTAATAAATTATGACTGTTACCTTGTGAATTTAGCTTTTTTTCCCTGTCTGCAGCCCCAGACCCTCTCAAGTAGTACCTTGTGAATCTGGGGATAAAAAGGTTGGGATCCCTGCTCTACATCGTCTGACATGACCTGAAATAGGGCTAAGCCAACAATAACTGAAGAATGACACGCAAGACACTCTTTATAATAGTTATTTTATAACATCCGCCTTATGTCACCCGACAATATTCTTCGCTCAGTACAAATCCAAGGAAATAAATTACTCAGTGAGGATTGATTTGATTCACAAATTCTTGAGAGTACAATCCGCTAACTATTGCTGTACTTGTTATATTGTCAGGTATATCAAATGGTGTACTGTCACTTAATCAAAA
The DNA here is from genome assembly GCA_963585895.1 of Sepioteuthis lessoniana. Classification (NCBI taxonomy): domain Eukaryota; kingdom Metazoa; phylum Mollusca; class Cephalopoda; order Myopsida; family Loliginidae; genus Sepioteuthis; species Sepioteuthis lessoniana. The sequence goes on from OY757915.1 coordinate 103,308,192, forward strand.
ACTACGGATAGTCAATTTACGTTTGGGTGATGGAAAAAAGTTGACAAACGCGTTTTATGTCTGAGATTCTAATGTTTATGACGGTATGGATTAATCATCATCATCATCATCATGTCGTGCCGCCAGCACGGATATCCCTGACCCTCTCTCGCCACTTCTCCCTATTATTCATCGCTTCTGGCAGGTCTTCAGGGTTACATCCTATGTCCTCACATAGCTGCTGTATGTAAGTTCGAGCTGGTCGTCCTGCTTTTGCTTGGCCATATGTGGGGGTCCATACCAACTATTTTTAGGAGGAGGAGAAATTCTTTAACAAAAATTTCACAGTAGCCATCTGGGAAATTAAAAGCCTCAGCAGGATGAGTCTAAATGCTAAGCCTCACATATGCAACAGCTTCACTTTAAGTGAATCCAATTAAAATCTAGACCCTTTCTCGTAAAAAAAAATGTCTATCAGCCTCATCCTGCGTTGTTTTCAGCAACACCTCCAATCTCACCTTCCCATGTTTTCTTCTCACGGTCAAACCGACATGCGGATTACACACGTTTGACTGCAATTGGTTGATAGCCTAGCGACAACCTACCTCATTATATGCGATTATCATTGTGGGAAATGGACTTATTGATCTGAATTCAAACACTCGATGAGGCTGTTTGTATTTACCCTCGAGCTCATGTTCCTGAGAAAGACACGAATTCATCTTTTATCCTCACTAACTATCGGTCAATATTAGGGTAGACTGGGCTCTTTAGCCTTGCTAGGGCAACCAGTCTTGAAAAAAGAAAATTATGAATTCAAACCAGCTGTAATTAAAAACAACTTTGGGTGGTATACTGCCTGTAACGGAGGCATTGGGTGAACATATACATTGTTACATATGCAAAACGCTCTGTTTACCACCCTTAACGTTAGTTACACAAGAAACGGAAGAGAAAAATGAACCCAAAATACCCGATTTAATAAAATGAGATAGTTGGATTTTAACTAAGTTAAAACTTATGAAAATATTTAAAAAATTAGGAGAAGGAAAACTCACATGATCAAAACCATACGAATGTAATACCGGAGACGTCAAACTCCGCGACAATATGACCTTCAAAATCAATCATCTTGCCAAGACTTGTCACAGGATATCAGGTTCTGGGGGAGGAGATTGTTTGGTTTGGTTTTATGGCATATCAACCATTGTAAGTTATTTAATGTTAAATTGCCCGTGGTGTAATGGTTATCGTCGTAGGAAATGAACACGGTGACACGAGTTCAAATCCTGGACGAGACTGATTGCATTTCACATAGCACTAATACCCTTGGGAAAGGTATGAATCCAATTATTCTCCCTCCAGCTATGGGTAAATAGTAGGGCAGACTAGATTCTTCAGCCTTGGTGAGGCAACTAGTCTAGGAGAAGGAAAACCCTGAATTCAAACCTGTTAAACTCTGCTTAAAAATTGACTTTGTGTCATATCCTGCCCGAGCAGGGGGGTTGGTAAATATGGATTGTAATTAGGAGGTGCCCGTGGTGTAATGGTTATCGTCGTAGGAAATGGACACGGTGACACGAGTTCAAATCCTGGACTAGACTGATTGCATTTCACATAGCACTAATACCCTTGGGAAAGGTATGAATCCAATTATCCTCCCTCCAGCTATGGGTAAATAGTAGGGCAGACTAGGTTCTTCAGCCTTGGTGAGGCAACTAGTCTAGGAGAAGGAAAACCCTGAATTCAAACCTGTTAAACTCTGCTTAAAAATTGACTTTGTGTCATATCCTGCCCGACCGGAGGGGTTGGGTAAATATGGTTAAATCCATTTTTATACATGTAAACAATTCTATTTCAAAGAATTCACTTTAGCATAAGTACACAGTTTAAATGTTAACCATCAGATTGGTTAGTGTTATATGCAGGATACATGTTGGGGAATCTTATCCCTCTGCAGAGGTGCAGTCGGTATATTTTGCTGTCCCAGCCGACAGGGCCATTGAGGAAGAAGAATGTTATATGCATTTGAAACTATGGGATGTAGCATGGTGGATGTGAAGCAACGTGAAAGAATACCAAAGCGAGTGAACGGCACGTTTCACCTGATACTGAGCAGAGGAAACTCATGGATAAAAAAATGTCTCTCTACATTATTATGTTATATACCCTTCCTATGAATATTAATGAATATATCCCATTCCTCATAAAAAGGTTGGACACTATTGTGAGTAGGAGTGAATAGGTTAACTAAGTAGTCACCACAAGCAGTGGTTTAACTTATTCACGCCACTGGCGAGTATTGTATTTTGTTAATGTTATAAAGATTTTTATTTCATTTTCAAACCCCGTTTTGGTTATTTCTCATTCAATAACATTTTGTTAGGTTACAACATAATTAGAGAAAGGTTGTTACTAACTACCTTAGATTCTTACTCCAGAGTACAGGCGTCATGTTTCGATGATAAAACCATTGTCACGTCAACTCGAGAACAACTTTAAAATTAAAGAAATTTATACATAACGAATTTACTGACAGGGATAATATTTGTTCATTTGGGTTTTATAGCATATTAACTTTTGTAGGTCATTTAAAGCCAAATCTATTTTTATAAAAATAAACAGTTCTATTTCAAACTATTCAGTTTAGCATAAGTTCACAGTTTAAATGTCGAAAAAATTTCTATTTCAAACAATTTAGTTTAGCATACAAAAACAGTACTATTTCAAACAATTCAGTTTAACATAAGTACGCAGTTTAAATGTCTAAACAGTTCTATTTCAAGTAATTCAGTTTAGTTTAAATACACAGTTAAGCTTATTTGACCCATAGCTAGGACCCTATCAGATGATACCACTCCAGGCCGAAGTGGACCTGGGAACGATGGCAATGAAGGGGTACTCCACATTCCCCAAAGCTCCAGCCTCACCATCAGATTTTTTAGTGTCATATTTAGGACATTCGTTGGGGTGGGGTCTTACTCCTCTGCAGAGAAGCAGTCGGTGTATTCGGGATAATATGCAACACAGGGTGAGTTTAATTTTGAATTGAACATGCATGTGCATGAGCGAAGACAAATTTGCCCGGATTGGGCGACAAGTTTCACCTAGAGCAAGGTAATAAACTACTTTACTCCCCCCCCCATCAATGCAACGGGGAATTGTTTCGGTTTTTGTTTTTTGCAGCCTTATTCCGGAAGACAAGAACACGACTTAAAACCGAGGAGATTGTGCCGTAAAAGCGATATGATGACGTCAAATATATTTCCTGAAATGCAACTGCAGCGAGACAATAAATAATTATAGAGAATTGGTGTGTCCGTGGGGTGCTTCGTGGAGTGTCACATCACAGTTTCTACCTCTTTTGTCTCTGTTCGTTGAACTTTAGAAACGTTGTCTCCTACAGAGCCATGAAACATGGTTATAGCTATTATTTTACCTCATCAAGACAGCCTTTTGACATTTTTGTACTTTCTTCCACATACTGCTTCCCATTGAACAATATGTGTGTATTTCTAGCAGTTGGGACACGTTGATATATTCTTTCTTTTTAATGCCATTGGTGCGTATATTATGTATATAAAAGCTTAAATGGTCTTGTATGTACAAATGTGTTTATCTTTCCTTTTGTTATGTACAGCGTTAGTATATTCGTGATATACTAATGCTAATATTGATCCTGGGTGGGTGGAGACTCTTCCCTAACCCCAAGCATCCCAATATAACCAATTGTGTCTAGTTGCACCAACTTCATCTTAATATAGTGCGCAGCATATTTATTTACATAGCACATGGAAAAAAAATTTTTCGATAAAGTTTTGCCCTCAGTATAATCAACGTTCTTTTTCCTTTTTTTCTTCGTTTTTTTTTGTTGTTTTTTTTTAAATTTTAAGGTTCCAGCTTGGTGAAGATAGATTATGTCAAGTGTAGTGGGGGAATAATAATTTCTGATTCGAGAAACGAAAATCTTGCGATGAAAGACAAGAAAAATTGTTATCATTTGATAATACAAAGAGTTTTTTTTTTTTTATCTTCCCCCAAACTTTTTTTTTCCATATAAGGGAAATACGAAAGAAGAGTGACCCGATTCCCGCTCTTTGTTTTATGTTTAAAGAAACACAAACTTCCGGTATTGACCTCCATTCAAAAGGGCGACCCTGAATTTTTGTCTTATTATGTTGTTTTGTTTAATTGTCGCTGGAATTAATTGGCACTGACTGATTTTCCTTCTTTGCTGCTGACTCACAACAAATACACAACTGCCGCTGTTGCCCGACTTTTTTCTCCTTTGAGCTTCATTTTTCTTTTCTTCTTCTTCATCTTGGTTTTTTTAATCTCCTCATGAAACTGTCGACTCTATTTTTCTTTCTTTTCAAATCGATGGAATCTGTATTTTAAAACTATTTCCCCCCTTTATTCTTTCACTAATTCTTGATTTTCTAAGATAATACATTGGATTCTTTCTTTCTTTCTTTCTTTAACCAATTTTTCCGTATTCTTGTGTTTTCTCTGAAAACCTTTTTTAATACACGCCCCATCGGCAGGGTTTAGTTTTTTTAATGGCATATCAACCTTCGTGCGTTATATAATAACAAGGCAATTCTTGTAGAATAATAGTAGTAGTACTATTTAATCCATATTTGAGAGGATGAAGAAGTTCATGCCTTTCTCAAAGGTATTAGTCAGAACGTGAGCGTAATAGTACGACTAGAGTTCGAACTGGATACAACGATATCACAATCCAGCCATGAGGCTACGGAGAATCCCCTGAAGGGTTTAGAATGCACTGACTGTATCCCATGCGGAAGAAGACCCTCCCTAAATGAGTATCTTGGCTATGGCATAAAACTGCACGTGATAATTAGGCTCCAGTTCTGGAGATTTGGGGAGAGTGGTACTCCTACATTGCCATTACTCATTGATCCTTTCTAACCTGGAGTCTCAGAACTAGTTGGGCTTCTACTCATTGGTCAAATAGATCCGTTTAAAAATTAGCCGCAATCGATTAGACTGTGTGCAAAAAAAAAAAAAAAAAAGCTTTTAAGAAACTATGCAAAAAACGTAGATATGAACGTACAATGAAGGTAATTCTTGAACCTCTCGACATAAGATAACCCATGGCAGGTTAGCATACCGTTAAAATCAATCAATCAGATTGAGTTAGACAAATTTGATTTAGAAACCATTTAGAAAATAAACAAAAATAAATTGATAAATATAGAGTTTCTCAATATTCATGGGACCCACATGATTGCTCTACTACTAATAATTTTGTGTTCTTTTTTTGTTTTTTTTAACATAACAACTATCAATTCTCAATCACAATGCCTTGGACAAGAGAGGAAAATATTTTACGTTACTACTTATTCAGAGACAAAATCATTCAAATTCAGATAGATACACATGAACCTACTGTGATAGATAGATAAATAGATAGATATGAAAAGACTAATAGATAGATAAAAATGGTCTAACGGTTAGCAAGCTGGACTAGCAAACCTACACGAGTGAGTTCGAGTCTCATTGGGCGCCCCATTCAGTCGGCCTTGAGCCACATCGAAGCTAAGAGTTTTGTAAATTACTAAAAATGAACAGACTGCAATAGATAGATTGTTCATTTTTAGTAATTTACAAAGCTCTTTGCTTCGATGTGGCACAAGACCGAATGAATGGGGCGCCCAATGAGATTCGAACTCACTCGTGGCAATAGATAGATGGATAGATAGATATGTAAAAATGATAGATAAAAATGAACCGACTGCAATACATAGATATGAAGAGACTAATAAATAGATAAAAATCAACCTACTTAGATAGATAGATAGATAGATAGATTGACATGCATAGACTGCAATAGATAGAAAAATATGAATCTACTGAGATAGATAGATAGATATGAAAAGACTAATAGATAGATAAAAATCAACCTACTGAGATAGATAGACACGAACAGACTAAGATAGATTGCTAGACACAATACGCTAATATACAAAAATGCTGAGATAGATAGATGCTTCATGGGGAATTATCAGCAATATAGTGACTTCAGATATTCATTTGTCCTGTCATAATTAATCTAAGTCAATATTTACATTGATTTAGTTTAATGGATATGATCATGGATTAGTACATAGTTAACATTAGCCTTGTGCCATTATGATCAAGTAAATATTAATATGCAACGAGCCGCTGCAGGCATTGGACTCCATGTTAATGCACACAAAACTGAATTTATGTACTTTAATCAGAAAGGTGACATCTCCACACTAGACGGAACCTCCCTGAAACTGGTTGACAAATTCACCTACCTAGGAAGCAGCGTCTCATCAACCGAAAAAGACATCGATACACGGCTAACGAAGGCATGGACGGCTATCGATAGGCTTTCGATCATTTGGAAATCAAACCTGACCGATAAAATGAAACGCAGTTTCTTCCAGGCTGTGGTCGTGTCGGTGCTGCTGTATGGATGCACTACTTGGACGCTGACTAAACGGTTGAAGAAGAAGCTAGACGGCAATTATACAAGAATGTTAAGAGCAATATTGAACAAGTCCTGACAGCAACACCCCACAAGGCACCAACTATACGGTCACCTACCACCTGTCACGAAAACTATACAAGCTAGACGAACCAGACATGCTGGACACTGCTGGAGAAGCAAGGACGAGATCGTAAGTGATGTACTCCTGTGGGCCCCCGCATATGGCCAATCAAAAGCAGGACGACCAGCTCGAACATACATACAGCAGCTATGTGATGATACGGGATGTAACCCTGAGGACCTGCCGGAGGCGATGAATGATAGGGAGACGTGGAGAGAGAGGGTCAGGGATATCCGTGCTAGCCGCACGACATGATGATGATGATGATGATATTGGTTGATATGAACAGAATTATATCATACGACAGCACCCAACAAGACACCAACTATTCGGCCACTTGCCTCCTATCACCAAAACTATACAAGTTAGACGAACCAGACACGCAGGACACTGCTGGAGAAGCAAGGACGAGCTCATAAGTGATGTACTCCTATGGACCCCCACATATGGTCAAGCAAAAGCAGGACGACCAGCTCGAACTTACATACAGCAGCTATGTGAGGACACAGGATGTAACCCTGAAGACCTGCCAGAGGCGATGAATGATAGGGAGAAGTGGCGAGAGAGGGTCAGGGATATCCGTGCTGGCGGCACGACATGATGATGATGATGATGATGATGATGATATCTTACGAACGAAGGTATAGAATTCGAAGATTAACTTAGAATGGCACTCGGTCAAATTCTGAGAATAGAAATAGGAAGAACATATTGCAGCCATCTTACAACTTAATAGACTCAATCTTGAAAACCAGTATACAAAATTCGGGCTTTTTACCTGTGATCTGACATAGGTATCAATATGCAGCTATCTTCCCCATGAGGTATGCCCAAGAAGAAAGATATATAGATGAAAACAAGTTGATGAATAAATAGATATGCAAATATATATTAACAAAAGATATCTTATGCTTATCCAAGGTCATAGAATAGAATTCAATCATGATTCAAATCAGCTCTATAAGCACTGATATACTTCAGGTGCACAGAAAGGTATATATATATATATATATATATATATATATATATATATATATATGTATGTATGTATGTATGTATGAATGTATATTGAGAGAAAGAGAAAGAGAGAGAGAGGGAGCGCATATATATACATTCATAGAGAGAGAGTGTGTGTGCGAGAGAGAGAGAGAGAAAGAGAGAGAGAGAGAGAGAGAGAGAGAATATATATATATATATATATATAGAGAGAGAGAGAGAGAGAAAATGTGTGTGTGTGTGTGTGTGTGAGAGAGAGAGAGAGAGAGAGAATAATTAAAAGACGGAAAAAATGAAAAGGAAAGGAAAAGGAAAAAAGAAAAAAGAAGAGAAAACACAGAAAAGATAGATAGATATATAGATAGATGTGAATAGACTGAGATAGACTGTAAAAAACATTGAATTATGAGAAACTGAGAGTGAAGAGGAAGATTTAGAAAAAGAAAAGAAGGAAATTAAAATGATTGAATTAAAAGGTCGAAATATGGGGATGTAGAAGTTAGTCATTGGTGAGGAATTGAAGCGAAGGTTCCGATTGACAAGAAAAGTGGGATATTTTTTAAAAATCAATGGCAGAAATAAGACGAGGAAAATGTAAAAGACAGTTAAAAGGCAACACACACATACACACACACACAAAGAAATAATTTTGAGAATGAGAAGGAAAAAAGAAAATCAAAGGAGAAAGAATTGGGAACGGAAGAGAAGTGGAACAGGAGATGAAAAAGAAAAAAGGAATAAAATAAAAACAAGAAGAAGAAGAAGAAGAGAGAGAGGGGGGGATAAGGGAAGGGTTGAAAAAGAAAAAAGAAAAGAAATAACAAAAGTAGGAAGAAATAGGAAAGAACTCCATGAAGAAGAAGAAGAAGAAGAAGATGCAAGATAGATGGAAAGAAAGAAAGAAGAAAAAAAAAAAGGAGAAATAAGATGCAGAAACAAAGAGGAAAGAATGAAAAAGTTTTAAAAATAGGACAAGGAAAAGGAAAGAAGAAAAAATAAAAAGAGAAGCATATAGAAGAAGAAAGAAAAAAAGAAAAATGTATTTAAAAAAAGAAACGCATAGGGAGAAAGGGAAGAACAAAAGAAAGAAAAATTAAGAAAAGAAAAGAAAAGAAAACAGAAGTAGGAAGACAGCAAGAGGAAGAGAAAAAGAGAAAATGAAGAAGAAAGTAAAAGAAAAACGGAAAGGAGAATGGAGAAATGACGTGAAGTTGGTAGCAGAAAAAGACAGAAAGAAGAAACATAAAAAGGAAAAACAAGTTGAAGAAGAAAGAAAGAAGAAAGAAAGAAAAAAGAAGAAAGTCGAAATCAAAAAAAGGAAGTCAAAAGAAAAATGGAAAAAAAAGGAAAGAAAAAGTGAAAAGATGAAAGAGAAAAAATTGCAAAGAAAGAAGAAAGAAACCAGAAGTTAGAGAAATAAGTCGAAGTGAAAAAGAAAGAGGAATTGGGAATTGAGAGAATGACTTAAAGAAAGAAAGAATAAAAGAAAGAATAAATAAATAGAAGAAGTAAGAAGGAAATAAAAAAAAGATAAAAAAAAGTTGCAAGTAGAAAAAAGAAAGATATAAAAAGGTGAATAAACAAAGGAAAGGATAAAAAGAAAGAAAGAAAGAAAGAAAAAGAAACAAGGAAAAGCCAAAAAAGAAAAAAAACAAAGAAAGGAAGAGGAATTAAAGAAAAATAGAAAAAGGCGAAGCAAGAAAAAGAAATGAAACAGAAAGAAAAGATAAGAGATAGAAAAAGACCAGAAGAAAGAAAGAAAGAAAGAAAGAAAGAAAGAAAGACACGAGAGGAAGTAGAATTGGTAAACATTGAAGACAGAAAAATACAAGACAAAATGGCAACAAAATGAAAAGAAAGAAAGAAAGAAAGAAAGAAAGGAAAGAAAGGAAATGGAAGGAAGAAAGACAGAAGGAAGCGAAACTAGTAGAAGAAAGAAAGAAAGAAAGGAAAGAAAGGAAATGGAAGGAAGAAAAACAGAAGGAAGCGAAACTAGTAGAAGAAAGAAAGAAAGAAAGAAAGGAAAGAAAGGAAATGGAAGGAAGAAAAACAGAAGGAAGCGAAACTAGTAGAAGAAAGAAAGAAAGAAAGGAAAGAAAGAAAATGGAAGGAAGAAAAACAGAAGGAAGCGAAACTAGTAGAAGAAAGAAAGAAAGAAAGAAAGAAAGAAAGAAAGACACGAGAAGAGGTAAAGAAAGGAAAGTAAAGATGAGGAAGAAAGAAAATTAGAAAGAAGTGAAACAACTAGAATAAATGAAAAAAAGAAAGAAAAGACAAGAGAGAGAGAGAGAGAGAGAGAGAGAGAGAGAGAGAGAGAGAGAGAGAGAAGATCCAGAAGAAAGAAAGAAAGAAAGAAAGAAAGAAAGAAATGAGTGGAACAGGTTGAAGTTGAAGTGAGAAAAATACAAGAGGAAACGACAATAAAATTGAAAGAAAGAAAGAAAGAAAGAAGAAGAAGAAGAAGAAGAAGAAGAAGAAAGTAAGAAGAAAAATCAGAGAATCATAGAAATGAAAAGAAAAAAAGAAAGTAAAGAATTAAAAAGAAACGCAAATGAAGTTTGAGAAGACGGAACGAAAGAAGAAAAATAAGAGAGAGAAAAAAAAAGAAGAATCTAGCTCTTATGTCAACGAATGAGTAAGTTAAAGCTTTCAAGGTGATGGTGGTGGTGGTGGTGGTAGAGTATCACGGTATTACTCGTACATGAACTTAATGATCAGTGCACTTACACGAGAAAGATTGCAGGGACAAACGATCAACTCTCAGCCTCTACATATTCCAATTATTTATGTTGCTGTTCGCTCTTCGAAGCGGAATAAATAAATAAATAAAAAATTAAAAAAAAAAAAAGATAAAAGAGAAAAAGATAATCTTTATATATTATGAAAGGAATTGGTCTTTGGTTTACTGTAAGCTCAGATGATGACATCGCAATTGCCAGACTCCCCGACCCGAACATATTCAGAAGCTGGTAACTCCTTCCCACATCCCGCAGATTCTCTAAACGCTCTGGTAAACAAGTGCATACAAATAGAAAAAGAAAAAGAAAGAAAAAAAAATGATCCATCGGAATTTGAAATATCGACTGGTAATATTTTTAAAAAGTCGGGTCTTAGTCTTTAAAACAAATAAATGGAAATTAGAAAGAGAGATGTGTTGTAAAGAGAACAACAGGGAGACTAAATTGAATATAATTAAAATAATAATAAAAAAGGAAAGAAAGAAAAAAGAAGTGGTTGAATAAAAGAAGAATTATTCTAGTTCGTTAAAAAAAGAAGCTGGAAGTTATCTAACCTTATTAAAATTTAAAGATGGCGACGACTTTAGATGGAAGAAGTTTAGTGATACTTGAAATTGACATAATTAAACGATATTTTTTTTATTTTACATAATGCTTAAAAGCTAGTTAATTTGTTCTCCCGAGATTGAATAGAAATGTATTCTTCTTCTTCTTCTTCTTCTTCTTCTTCTTCTTCTTCTTCTTCTTCTTCTTCTTCTTATTATTATTATTATTATTATTGATCTCATCATCTTACTATTTGTGGCTGCCATATTATCTAATTTATTAATACCGATTATTAACATACGAATCATTTATCATTGTAAGTCTGTTCCTTCCTATCTATATATCTATCTATCTATCTTCCCCTGTTTGCTAAAAGCATATTCATTATGTACATTATCCAAGAAAAAGATGAAGATGGAAATCTTAATATCTGTTTAGTTTTCGTAACACTACTTTCAGCCGATCTATTCTTCAGTCTTCAAGTCAAATCTCTGAAATTTAAGACAAAAAAGTTGCTTTAGGTTAGACTGGAAATCGCATCCCTTACCACGAGTACTTGTGTTTTGTAGTACCGCCTATATCATTAAAAAAGGTTAAGTTCATTCCCTAATCCTATTCACTGCCCTCGTTTCTACTTTTTTTGTCTCTACATCTTGTGTCAGAAAAGGGTTCACCTTGTTCGGTTTTTCGGCTATCCAAAATGTCTTGTTTCACAAAAAAAAAAAAAGAAAATGCCATGATAGAACTTGATTCCAATAAATTTGTGTTGTTAAATGTTACTGTCTCATTGTCTCGAAGTTTGACGCATAATTTGATCTTTTATTTCATTTTCGTGACACATTTAACCAAACGTGAACATTTTTGTAATCATCCAAGATTATTCAGCTGAACGTAAATTCTTAGAGGCGAACGTGAACTGAATGTTTTCACATGAGTTCAAGGTCAACATTGATCAGCTGATTTCCAATTAGAATAACTAACCGGAGGAAAAAAATCCCATCTAATTATTTTCTATATCAGGGCTTTTCAATTTTTTTACTTGATTCATCCCTTGTGAAAATATTTAATTTCCATTTAACCTCAACTAAATTAACTGAATATTCAATTACAAAACATAACGAATTTACCAGTGTTTAATATGTAGGGGTGACTGAAAGTGTTTTTGCTATTTATGGTCCCCGACTATTTTGATGTTGAGTTTATGTATATTGAATAAGGTTGAATAGGCATATCATAGGCACATGGATAAAGTATTAAATGAAGGAAGCCAATGAATTAAATGAGTGAAGATATGAAACAAATAAAAGTTGTAAAACGGCGCGGACAAAATGAACATTTAAAACAAGGCGACGAACAAAAACAAATTTATATACTAACACAATAAAACTTACATTGGTACATAAAAGAAATTACTAACTCTACTAACAAAATAATAGTGTGTGTATATGTGTGAGTTTGTGTGTGTGTGTGTGTGTGTGTGTGTGTGTCTAACACAACTAAGCTATAAAAGAATTACATGTTGAAAATGTCCTTTTTTATGATTAGAAACGGGCAGTTTATCAGAGACTGGAAAGCGTCTCATAGTCATTGTATATGAATGTCTGCGAGGCCCATCCATGTTGCCTTTCACTCCTGTTGATTCACGCTGGAGGTGGTGTGTTGTCACTGCGAAGAAATTTGGTAAAAGAGAACAAGGGTGTTTGAAGACGACGTATTTATAGAAAATACGCGTCTTGTAGGTGGTTCAAAAACGCAGGACTTGAATTTACGCGCGGACGTAGTTTTAAACATGTCACGTGGTCCTCCTGGCCAATGGTTTCCCGAGACTGAATATGTGAGCGTCCGCCATCTTTGTGGGAACCAGTGGCATACCGCCCAAAATAATTTATAGGAGTGTAAAGTCCTATAAATACCATTTCCATAAGAAAAGAATCAGTAAACTATTATTGTAAACATCTCTTTAATTTTTGAATTATTTTTTAATGGGAAGAATGCGTTTTTGGAGATTAGAAGTTTGTGACATCGAAAAGGTTTAACGAGGTCAAAGCTTGATCGTTCACTTATTTAAATGACCAGCATATTTTTGAACGGGTCGTATTTGAACGGCTACCCCACCCAATCAGGCATACTGCAAGTTGTACGATATCTGGCAAATAGTCTACATGATCCAGCGATTTTTATTCTCTTGTTATAAATTCATTTTTATTAAATTTCGAGATTTTGAAAGAGTTTGGTTCTAAGTCATTTCTCTGCTCCGAATATCTGAAATTTAACTTGAAGACCGAAGACTATATCGGTCGGAAGTGTAATAATCAATAATAAAGAAAAAAAAATACTACGATATTCGACAAAGTAAAAATGCTTAGAATTTCTACAATTATCTGAACACTGTCCTCATAAAAAAAGAGTTGTTTTTATTTATTCAAGGGTGGTGGGGTAGTGACTTTCAGCGTATAATCGATTAGCTACCTTTAATCGAGGCGACGAGTGTCAAATTTGACACCAATAAAAACACTGTGTTTGGTATAGATGGGCGTTGGATGTGGTATCAAATTTGGGGGTTTGATAGTAGAGACAATAATTGAGAGGTGTTACATGAAGTTGTGGGTGGAGAGAGAGAGGGAGAAAGAGAGAGATATAAATAAATTAATAGATAGAGAGAAAGATAGATAAATAAATAGATAGATAGATTGAGTGAGTGATAGATAGATAGATAGAGAGAGAGAGAGAGAGAGAGAGAGAGAGAGAGAGAGAGTCGTTGTTTCGTTTGAGACGAACGATTTATCAGAATCAAAGCGAGCTAGTTGATGACTTCTGCGGCCACCACCCAGAGCGGCCCATGCAAAATAAATGACAGAATGAAAGGATCAAGTCTGGTTGTTCATAAGTGAAATGATTCACTTTTTGGGTCCTTTTTTTGGCATCTCGCTGTCGGCTGCTCCAGTATGACGTTCTCTTGAACTTTTTACCGGTGTGATCTTTTAGTTACCCCTGTGAGGGAAGGGTCCGGGATAGGCAATAGCTAATTTTAAACGGGCGTTGCATGATTCACTGGTCCCCTTTCTGCCGTTATGTCTTCACCCATCCGCTGCAGGAGTCAACAGGTCTAGTGTTACTGCGGCTAGTGTCACACACATCTCAGATTAACTCTGGGCGTTCGCTTTTTGTTAAGATTTAAAAATACATTTCTAATAGGTCATGGCAGCGAGGAACAGACACTGGCGTTGTGGGTATTTGTTAGGCGATTTTACAAAGTAGACAGGCAGATCTATTATGCAGTAATTGCTTATTCAGAGTCCACCGACTTGTAGCACAGCAGGGGTTATCTTTCTCTCTCTGGTCCCGTAACCTGGTTTGGTCTTGGGGGCGCTACGCATCTAGCGTGTTTTGGGCTGGAATAACCAGGCAGAGCCCATCCTTCTCCAGGTCTACAACTGGTTTGAAGTCAGAGTTTCTCTTTTCCTAGACTAGTGGCCGTACCATAGTGAAATAGCTCAGTCTGCCCTAATATTTACTCATAGCTGGAGAGAAAATAGTTGGATATATACCTTTCTCAAGAGTGTTAGCGCTATGTGAAATGCAAAGAGCCTCGTCCAAGGTTTGAACTTGGATAGCCGAGTCCACATCCTACAATAACTACTACGTCACGAGCATTCGTTAAAAGAAGACGGTGTTGATATTACAAGTAGGTCATTAGATATCAAAATACATATTTCTTAAGTCACCATCTAGGATATTGAAGAAATTTCAGTTGATTGGTTGGTTGGTTGGTTGGATTTTTGGCACATAAACCATTGTCGGTTATTTAATGTCAACTCCATTTATATATATATATATATATATATTAACAGTCTTATTTCAGACAATTCAGTTTAGCATAAGTATGCAGTTTTAATGTCAAAACAGTTCTATTTCAAACAATTCAGTTTTATATAAGTACAGTCTATTTCTAACAATTCAGTTTGGTATAAGTTCACAGTTTAGTTCAATTTGACCCATAGATAGGACCCTATCAGGTATTACCACTCCGGGCCAGAATGGGCCTGGGACCGATGGCAATAAAGGGTACTCTGCATTCTCCAAATCTCCTGCATTACTGGAGCCTCACCATCACATTGTTTAATGTCATAACAGGACATTCGTTGGGGTGGGGTCTTACTCTTCTTCCGAGATGCAGTCGATGTATTCTGCAGCCCCAGTTCAAATTCTAGTTGATGGCATTTTTCTTATGCTAAATTTTCCCTTTGTAAGCTGGAAAAACACTTGGAGGAAAAGATAGATGGGAATTACACAAGGATGTTGTGTGCTGTTTTGAGCAAGTGTCAGTACTATTGTATGGTTGCACCATTCGTTCTTTAATGAACTCTATGAAGGAAAAAGCTAGTTGGGAACTACCCAAGGAGGCTGTGTACTGTTCTGAAAAGATCTAGGAAGCAGCACCCTCCAAAATAGCAGCTGTAATGCCACTATCCTCCCATCTCATAAACTGTCCCATTAAGATGAGCAATACATGTTGGGCACGGCTGGAGAAGCAAGGACGAACTCAAAAGCGATGTTCTTCTATAGACTACAACATCAAGACACACTAGTGTTGGCAACCAGAAAAAAATTACTCTCATTACCTCTATACGGATACTGGGTGCCATCTAGAGGATTTACCAAGAGCTATGGCTGATTGGAACAGAGAGAGAGAGAGAGAGAGAGAGAGAGAGAGAGAGAGAGAGAGAGAAGAATCTGTGCTGTCGGCACCCCTTAATGATGATAATGATGATGAAACCGAAAGCATCATTAGAGGTAAATTTTTTATAGTCCTGTGATTTTCAACTCTAATAAGCCAAGCCTAGTCGGCTGCAGCTGTAAAATACACAGACTGCATCTCTGCAGAGGTGTATCCCCCAGACACAACTAGTGACCTGAATATGACATTAAACCATCTGATGGCGAAACTCCAGACTTGGGGCTTTGGGGAATGTGAAGTACCCCTTTATTACCATTGTTCCCAGGTCCACCCTGACCTGGAGTGTTAGCACCTGATAGGCTTCGAGCTATTAGTCAAATCGAACAGTTTGACATTTAAACCGAGTAGAAACAAATGATTTATGCTAGATTCGATTGTTAGAAATAGAACTGTTTGATCATTTAACTGTGTGTAAACAAATGTCTGATGTTTAATTGAATTGTTAGTTATACGTAGCAGTACTTGGAACCATTTAACTGTGTGCAAAAGAATAAGGTTAGGCATATTTAAAAACGTGATCAACAAAATATGTTTAGAAATCATATAATTGATATATATGTATAAAGAGGATTTGGCATTAAATAGCCTTAAATGGTTGATATGCTATAAAACCCAACCCAACCAAATCATACATATTTAATATATATGTATAAAGAGGATTTGGCATTAAATAGCCTTAAATGGTTGATATGCTATAAAACCCAACCCAACCAAATCATACATATTTAATATATATATATAAAGAGGATTTGGCATTAAATAGCCTAAAATGGTTGATATGCTATAAAACCCAACCCAACCAAATCATACATATTTAATATATATGTATAAAGAGGATTTGGCATTAAATAGCCTTAAATGGTTGATATGCTATAAAACCCAACCCAACCAAATCATACATATTTAATATATATGTATAAAGAGGATTTGGCATTAAATAGCCTTAAATGGTTGATATGCTATAAAACCCAACCCAACCAAATCATACATATTTAATATATATATATAAAGAGGATTTGGCATTAAATAGCCTAAAATGGTTGATATGCTATAAAACCCAACCCAACCAAATCATACATATTTAATATATATGTATAAAGAGGATTTGGCATTAAATAGCCTTAAATGGTTGATATGCTATAAAACCCAACCCAACCAAATCATACATATTTAATATATATGTATAAAGAGGATTTGGCATTAAATAGCCTTAAATGGTTGATATGCTATAAAACCCAAACCAACCAAATCATACATATTTAATATATATGTATAAAGAGGATTTGGCATTAAATAGCCTTAAATGGTTGATATGCTATAAAACCCAAACCAACCAAATCATACATATTTAATATATATATATATAAAAAGAGGGCTTGGCATTAAATAACTTACAATGGTTGATATGCCATAAAACCAAACCAAACCAAACCAATCAAATAAGTTAATCGTGGTTTCATTTCATCCGGTGGAGTTTGGGTATTAGTCCGAAAATGAACGACAGAAACTTCCCGCTCTTTTAAAGGTTGATAGAAGAATATGGTAAAAGGAAGATTCCCAAGAAGGTCTAACAAATAATAATAAATAATTAGCGCTGACAATAGTACGCGCACACACATACACACCTAACGCGCTTAGCGTAACGATTACCGTCGTAAGAAATAGAATTGGCGATTCGAGTTCAAATCCTGGACTAGTCTATCTTTGTATCACTTCCTACCTTTAGGAAAGGCATGAATCTATTTACTCTCTCCTAGCTATGGATAAATAGAAGGGCAGAGTGTTTTCGAGTTCTGGTAAGGCAAACGAAAATCTCTAATACAAACTAACTTTACCCCGCTTAAAATGGACCCTGTCGCATCTTACTCTGACATTCGGGCTTGGATGAAAAAATAAATCAGCTCAGCTCTTTTTCCTAAGGTAACACATGCCCTTTCATCTAAAGAGGTGAGGGTAGGGTCTTTTCCAAAAGAGGAATACTGACATTGTCGTGGTATTTCTTTATAAAAATATATCTCTCACACTTTATTCTCGAAAGGGTTGATGTTGGTTGTGTGTGAGAGGTGAGTTGGAGACGGGGACAGACTGCCACATATTGACCCAAGTTCTTCTGATTATAGCAGCACTTCTTTCTCATCTTGGCTGGGTTGCTCAACCGAGGGTCACTGAGGGCCCAAAGCTCTCTGTCTGTCGCTGACTCTCACACTGGCATCGTGTCCTCAACTGACTCCAACTCCAACTGGAACTGACCCAAGCCGTCTGTGGCACCTAGTTATATAATTGTCTGACTTCCATCTGCTTCCGCTGTTCCCCTGCTTATTTACACAGGTGCACCTCTTGATTGACGGCTCGGTCTTGGGTCAATATATAACATCTAGAGCAGGCAATGTCTGTTCTCTGATAGGTCTTATACTTCATTCTGCTGGGTGTCTAGACACCCATTTCATCAAATTAGCCTGATTAGTGTGATGCATATGTCACGATCTACTCGATTATATTACAGGTAGTATTGTATTACATGGTGACAGTGGCACTTCTTTTAGAGACCTGTTACACACATACATATATACATCATCATCATCATCACGTCACGCCATCAGCATTGATATCCCTGACCCTCTCTCGCCACCCCTCCCTATCGTCCATTGCTTCCGCCAGGTCTTCATGGCTACATCCCGTATCGGCACAGAGCTGTTGTATGTAGGTTCTAGCTGGTCGTCCTACCTTTGCTCGTCCATGTGAAGGGGTCCACAGGAGTACATCACTTATGAGTGATACACTACATCACTACTTCTCCAGCAGTGTCCCGCAAAATTTCAAAACTTTAAACTCAGGTGAAAATTTTGAATAATTTAATTACTTGTCTGAAATAAATTCACGAGCATTTATACTTTTTTTTAGGTACGATAAAGTATTAAGAAGTTTTTATTTTTGTAATTTTTACAAAAACCTCAACAAAATTTCGAAAACAAAGATTAAATTAACCACAAGTATAAAGTCTTACAGTACTAGTTAATAATGAACCAATATTTATCTCTGATCTAAATAATCAATTATAAAACAATTTTATTTAGTTATCTATGTATGTAAGTTATATTCTGGTCAATTTCTGTATCGATGGACTAGCATATTACAATATTGAATAAATCTGAATTTTGTTTGTTTGTTTGTTTAATGGCTTATCAAAGTTCTTGGGTTATTTCATGCCAAACAAATCCTTTTAGAAGAACAGTAGTAGTACAATTCAACTCATAACTGGGCGGATAAGGGGTTTCATACCTTTCCCAAGGGTATTTGTCCGAAAGTGAACGTAATAGCGTGACTGGAGTTCAAACTCGCTTACTACGATTCCAAAGTCCAAAAAATTTAAATTCTTGCGGCGCATAATATATATATATATATATATATATAAAGATCACTAAACTTATACTTATACCAAACTAAGTTTCACGAAACTTTTTCCTCCAGTAAGCATTGGAGACGCATGACCTAACGTCTATCGTCGTAGGAAACAGCAATGTGAGTTCAAACCCGGACGAGGCTGTTTGTGTTTCGTTGTCGTTGCAATCTTAATTATAAATTCATTAGTTGTTCCACGTTTGTTTACTTTTTTGCTTTTGGATGGTGTAGTATATATGTTAGTTCCTCCTTATTTTTAAACCTAGTTTTAAGTTTGGATCTTTTTAATTTAAACATTAATTATATTTAGAGATTTCAAAGAGAAATAAATATTTTTTTGTCTATTCTAGCCGGAAACGAGGTAGGGAAGTCCGCATAATAACCTAAGCACTAATCCATTAAACTCCATCTGGAGAAGGTCATAACGCTCTGCATGTGATTTTCGGTATATTTTTGGTCGAAAATTAATTATATATCCGATAGCTGTCGTCATTGAGCACTCAACGAAGATTCCAATTCACCTTGGATTACTACTACAAGATAAGTCTAAACCCTTGAATATTTTCCCCGGATTATACACACTTATATATATATATATATATATAGAGAGAGAGAGATGAACCGGACTGATAATAATTAGAGATTGCAGAACACTTGTGGGTTTTTCCTTCTCTCTCTTGTCGAAATGGACTTAGACGGACGATAAATATATGATTTAATTGATAAAGAGGTAGTGTAGCTGTGGATGTTTAGCTTTGTCAGGTATTAGACATAAACAGACCTCAACACTTTTTGATTAAGGAATACTTGTTTGGTCCAAGAAGATGGAGTGCATTATCTCAGAGGTTTTCACTGGCTGTCTCGAAAGAACACTACTAAGAGTGACACTAACATACGTGAATTCCTGAAAGGCATTTTTTCCCCGTTGACCATTTTATAAGCCTTGTCTAACGGAAAAGAGTTAAGCAGTGACTTTGAGAGGAGTCGTTTTAATTGAATTTTGAATCGTGTGGAAGATGACAAGAATGTGTTGACAGAGATGGTGAACAGGTGGAAACAGTTTGAAATTATATCCTATATGGTCTCCCATAGCACGTTTCACACACACACACACACACACACACACACACACACACACACACACATACACACACGTATATATATATATATATATATATAGCAAGAGAGAGAGAGAGATAGATAGATAGAGATAGCTAGAGAGAGAGAGAGACAGACAGACAGACAGACAGAGGCAGAGAGAGATCAATTACATGGGTGATGATAAAGTAAAAAAGAGGATTTTCAATGACAGGGTAACCCAAACTTGATTGATTCATTGATTGATTTTAATGGCATGTTAACTCGTCAAGCTTTATTTTATGCCCATAAGTTAGGGAATCGCAATCATTGTACGTTCATATTCACATTTTCTGTGCCATTGTTTCTTAGATTTTTTGGCACACCGACCTAAAAACAAATATATTTGACCCATAAATAGGACTCTAACAGGTAGTACCTCTCCGGGTCAGAGCAGACGTGGAGGTAAGGAAGATGAAGGGGGACTTCACACTCCCCACATCTCAAGATTCGGTACTTTGCCATCGGATTCAATTTATTGTCATACCCAGACACCTCTTTTTTTTTAGGGGGGTCTTACCTAAACTGTAGGGGATACAGTCAGCGTATTCTAATCCCGCCGACAGGGCTACAATCCCTGAAAAGTGGAGTAATAGTTTGTTTCTATCTTTTTCAAATGTATTTTTTCGTGCCATTTCAAATGTATTTTTTTCGTGCCATTTCAAATGAGGGTTTGTAAACTTCACAAGAAATAATGAGGTAACTGGCGACATGACAAGATGGTAGAAAGCTTTGATTCATGATTTTGCGAAGTCACACACTGGAAATGAACTCAGAAGCCGCTTAAAATATTCCCTCTTAGTTCATAGATATTCCTTTCAGTGCTTTATATTGTTCTGACAATTATTAGAAAAACAAAAACAGAAAACAAAACAAAACAAAAAAACAAAAAAACCCCCAACAAAACAAAACAAACAAAAACTAAGAAAAAAAGAAAGAATATGTTTTAACAATAGTCACGTTATTCTTGAGTCATATCCGAAAATAAAAACAATAAAATAAAACTAAATGAGTTGATAAAAAAGAATAGCAAGAAAAGAACGTCAATAGTTATGTTCAACCATTTCGAGCAACGCAGCTGTGGAATCCAGCAGATAATATCCAGACAATCCTCACTTATAAATGAACAATGTTTGTGTATATTCATTAGATTTCTTTGTTGCACTGAATATATATTTTTTCTTCCTTTCTTTGTATGAATAACTGAAATTCACAATTAATTTTTTCTGAACTCAATTAATCAATTTTCGTTTTTTTTTTTTAATTATTGAAGTCTTTTACTCGATGAAGGTTAAACTTAAACGATAAACTTTATTTTGTAACGCTATACCACATTGTTGTTAAAGTTTCTATATGATTGGTTGACTGAATGAGTGATTTTAATGGCTTGACAACCCGTCGAGGGTTATTTTATACCGAGAAATCAGGGGGGTGTCCCCGTGGCGTTATGGTTAAAGCAATGGACTGCGGAATCGTAGTAAGCGAGTTCGTATTCCAGTCGCTCTATTACGTTGACTTTCGGGCAAATACCCTTGGGAAAGGTATGAACCCCCTTATCCTCCCAGCTATGGGTTAAATAGTACCACTACTGTTCTTGTATGAGAATGGGTTTGGCATTAAATAACCTAAAAAGAGTTGATATGCCATTAAACAAAGAAACCAAACCAAATCGAGAAATCAGGAGATTGCGTTCATTGTACGTTCATATACACATTTTTTTGTTTAGGTGTTTCTTATGAAAGTTTTTTTTGTACACAGTCCTATCGAATATGAATAACTTTTAAACAGATGTATTTGACGCCTAGATGGGATCCTAACAGGTACTACCACTCCAGGTCAGAGTGGATTTAGGAGTAATAGTAATGAAGGAATACTACTCCCTAGGTTCAGTCTCAGGTCGCATCATACTAAAGACTTTAGAAATGGTACTTGATACTTCCTTGCTTAACACTCAGCAATATAAGGTAAGTATCAAGGGTAAAGTGGAGCAATCCAGGGAAAGGAGTAGCGCCCTCCCCTACACCTTGGTGCGATATCTATTGAAAAGGGAGCCTTCGGGTCACCCTTGACTACGATCGCCAACAACAACTTACTTACTCCGAGGAGTAATGGCAGTCAATGTATACTACTCCTAGGAGTAATGGTAATAGAGGTATACTATTCCTAGGAGTAACGGTAATGAAGGGATACTACTCTTAGGAATAAGGGCAATTATGGGATACTACTCCTAAAAGTAATGGTAACGAAGGAGTACTACTCCTAGAAGTAAATGCAAAAAGCCACAACTTTATAGGACCCTTTGAGATTCGAACTTACTACAGCAGTGATCGTTTGCGAAACTACTTAGCTCATCACTACTCAACGACTAAGTGTCCTGATATAGATAAAACTTTGCTTAGTCTGACAGAAGACTATAGAGTTGTAGCTCTTAGTAAGGATCATACTCATTACTATAATAACTTACGTGACTTGTTCACTAACAATTGTTTCACGACCGAGTAGTCATTTTTTTCTTATTAATACAAAAGGTATTAATTATTTAAATAGATAAACGAAGGCAGACTAGACAACATCTTTTGAGTGGAAATCATTCTTGAAGGTTTCCTTCTTGTGAGATTAACTACAGTTTGTTGCGAATTAAACAGAAAGTATGATGAACGTTTAATCAAAGAGAACGAATGACCAACATCTAATCAAAGAGAACGAATGTCGAACCTCTAATTAAACAGAACGAATGACGAACATCTAATCAAAGAGAAACAATGACGAACATCTAATTAAGTTGAACGAATGACGAACATTTCATTAGACAGACGAATGACGAGCATTTCATCAAAGAGAAGGAATGACGATCGTCAAAGTAAACGGAATGAACGACAATGTCTGATTAAACAAGACGAATAAGGAACGTCTAATCAAAGAGAACGAATTATTGTCACACGTTGAGTGAAATTAAGACAATATGTTATTATTATTATAAGTACCATATTTACATCAAAGTATATCGTACAAGTATTCATAGAAAAAGAAAAGGTAAGTTAAACGAGAAGTCATTGCTATCGTGCTCAATGACAGACTGCAGAATAAATTTGTCTCAATAAAGAAAAGAAAAAAAAAGAAAAGAAAAAAAGAAAAGAAAAGAAAAAAAAGAAAAGAAAAGAAAAAAAGAAAAGAAAAGAAAAAAAAGAAAAGAAAAAAAAGAAACTTAGAATTTGTAAAACAATTGATATAAAAGTTGTTTGATTGTTTTTTAAATTGTTTCATTCTAAGCATAAAAATCGATTTGATTTACAACTTTTATAAATTTGTATATATCGATCAATCTTAATTGACTGATTAATTCATAAGTAGACAGTAGCAGATGGATAGATTGATAGAGAGTTTGATTGATATGAACAAAGCAAAACACACGCGCATGTGCGTGCACACACACACACACACACACACACACATATATATATATATATATATATATATATATATATATATATACGAGGTGCGTACGATAAGTTTCCAGACTTTTTTCGTGTGGGCACTTTTATTAATAGTACACACATGAAACTCTAGTCCCCTTCGAAGTAATCTCCTCCGGCTGCAATGCACTTGTTGTACCGTTCAAACAATTTCGGCAAGCCCCCATGGAAGTCCTCTTGTGTGAGCGTGTCAATGACCTTCGTCACAGCCTCTTTCATCTCCTCGTTTGTCTCATAACGACAACCTCTGAGCTTAGGGAATAACCAAAAGTCACAGAGAGCAAGGTCTGGACAATAGGGAGGGTGAGAAACTGTCTTGATTACCATCTTGGTCAAATATTCTATGATAAGGATGGAGTTGCAGACTGGTGCATTGTCCTGCTGGAAATGCCACTGACCCGATTTGAAGAGTGCTGGCCTTTTCCGACGGAATCTCTTCCTGAACTCCCTTAAAACCTCAACATAGTAACCCTAACCCTAACCTTTTGGCCAATCAACTCTGGTTTATTGACTTCCTTACTCCTCCCACACTTCTCTTCATCCACCACAGACTCTCTGCCTTCCTTGGATCTTTTATGCCACTCAAAAACTGATGCTCGATTCATGCAAGATGCTCCAAAAGCAGTCTGAAGCATTCCATACGTTTCTGTGGCATTTCTCCCAAGTTTAAAACAGAATTTTATTGCATATCGTTCTTCTAAAGTGTCCTCACGTCCTGATTGCATTTTTGAAATTCACCAGCTGTGACAATCAGGCTTTAGTAGGGTGTATTCCAATTCTTGCTGTAGCTGTTCATTTGAATGTGAAATCATAAAAATTGGTCGGTCATCTCATAAGATGTATAGCAATAACATACTGAATTGTCAAGAGGCTACGACAATTTTAAATGCCCATACAGGAAACTTACCGTATGCACCTCGTATATATATATAGTGACTGCCTCTTTTTTTCTTTATAGAAGAAAGCAATCTCGTCAAACCTGCAAAAAAGAACTCGTGGGAACGCATATGATACCTCTGGTCAAATTCGGCCTTGCAAGCTCTGCCGCATTTATGACAAACAAAAGAAATGTCTTTGGTGTTGACATTAACCCCTTGTACTCTTTTATGGTTTCTGAGATCTTCAGCAGACCCACATATTTTAGCTATGAGTTAACATATTTGAAACTATCATTGCTCTGTGTGAAGTGAAATAATGCCTGAAAAGCTGACACGTTATAAAATTTGAGTCGTTGTTTAATTGTTTGATCATCAAGAGATTACAGCAGATTCTATAAGTTTTTGGTGTTTATTATTTTGATCATTAAGAAACGCGAAAGCCTCTTTTTAAGTATAATTGTGATCTGTTTTACATTGATGTGAGACAAATGCATTTCATTTAACTTCCATAAAAAATGCCCTACTAAGACCCCCCCAAGAAAGAAGTGTTCCGGGTATGACAATAAACTGGATCTGATTGTTAAACACGATTTCCGGAGATCTTATTAGTGTGGAGTACCCCTTCATTACCATTACTCCTAAGTCCTCTCGGTCCTGTTAAGGGCCCACCTTTGGGTCAAAGAGATATGTTGAAAGTTATTAGCATTTGATAGGACCGTCTAAAAAATCTCTTAAGAAACAACTTCACAAAAAATGTAAATGCGAACGTATACTGAACGTGATTCTCTAACCCGAGGTATAAAATAACCCTAGATCGGTTGACATGCCATTCAACTCAACGAATGAAAGAATCAATCAATTCTTTTTTTAAAAGGCTATGTTCATATGTTTTTTTTTTTAGAGACCTCGAAGTTTCGATGGCATAAAACTTTTTTCTTTTTTTTCGCAATTCTTCGATAATAATACAAATACCTGGTTATGAAGTAGTTTTGGTATTTAATTTATAGATTATGTTCTTAATTGTTTGGAGGGAGGGCTCAGGTGGGGTAACGGTTAGCAAGCTGAACTAACAAACCTTCACTAGTAAATTTGAGTCTCATTGAGTGCTTCGTTCATATGGCCTTGTGCCACATCTTTGCAAAAAAAACTAGTAAATTACAACTTAATTGTTGTGGTTATGATTCAGACGACTTAAATGCACATATTTTAATAAGTTCTGTTAATTATATTTAATCTTAAGTTGATGGACAGAATTACCAATCTAAGTCAATATGTGATGAAATCATGAGCGAAACATAATCGTAAGTATATAAGCACTCTACAATATGTTTTTCATATTATTTATTTTCTATTCTGGATCCATATACCTATTCAATGACATATATATATGTATCATCATCATCATCATCATGTCGAGCTATCAGCACGGATATCCCTGACCCTCTCTCGCCACCCCTCCCTATCATCCATTGCTTCCGGTAGGTCTTCAGGACTACATTCTGTATCGGCACAGAGCTGCTGTACATAGGTTCTAGGTGTATGCCTTATACATATGGGATGAAAACAATATTATATCTATATAAGTAAAAATGTCGACCGTAGTCAAAGGCAACCCGAAGGCTCTCCTTTCAATAGCTACCACACCGAGGTGTAGGGGAGGGTTCTACTCCTTTCTCTAGATTGCTCCACTTTACCCTTTACGTAATAATGCCGAGTCTTAAGCAAGGAAATATCAAGTACTATTTTTTGAGTCTTTGGTATGACTCCACCTGGGATTGAACCCCGGTCTCCCGGGCCATTAGGAATGCCCACTTGGCCAATATATATAATATTGGTTTTCTGCATGCACGCACATATGCACAGATATGGGCAAATTTAAATAGTTTGATTTTAAATACCTTGGATTATATAAATGATATTTATTTGAAAATATATGCATTATATAAAAGACAAGACTAAAAGACAAAACTAGACCAGTCAAAACTATAAAATAAAAAAACTAAGAGACGCGTTCATTCTAAAATCTAAGACTTGAATATCGCACCTATTAAATCTTTACCGCTGCGAAGAAAATATTCTCGGATTCCCTCTTTCTCAATCAAAACATCGTAGCTCAACATATCAACTGAAACGGCTGTAATCTCTTTCCGGATGTTTGCTTTAACTTCTTAGCAGTGCAAGGCTTTCCTGTGTATACTTTCTCCTGAGAGTAACCCCCACAGGAAGTAGTCTATTAGGGTTAGATCTAGTAATCTGGATCATCAATTTCCTTTGTACTGTTATTATGAAGTTTTTGCTTGTGAAGTCTGCTTTAACTACGTTTGCAATTTCTGTTGGAGCCCTCAACATCATAAGGGTCTGCTATCCGCAAAATATAAATCATATGCTGGTGAAAGATATACAGAAACCAACTCCACAATATATAAGTTAAAGAAGGCAAAATTGTAATTGCAGCTAAATGACCATATTCTTGAAAATTAAAAATAAAATATGTCTTGTCATAAGGACACACACACACACACACACACACACACACACACACACACACACACACACTCTCTCTCTCTCTCTCTCTCTATATATATATATATATATATATATATATATAGGCTTACATAGATACTCGAAGGGAACGTGACCAAATGAGGTTTATTTTTCAACATAATCCCTCCCACAGTCCGTGCATTTCTCCCATCGGTGTTGCCGTGCTTGGTTGCCATTGGTCAAAAAAGTCATCAATAGCAAATAACATCATCATATAAACTTTTTAGTCCTATCTCATATATATATATATATATATATATATATATATATATAAGTAAGTAAAGTTGGCGACCATAGTTGAGGGCAACCTGAAGACTTCCCTTTCAATAGTTACTACACCAAGGTGTAAGGAAGGGCGCTACTCTTTTCCCAAGATTGCTCCACTTTACCCTTGATACGTACCTAATAATCCTGAATGTTAAGCAAGGAGGTATCAAGTACCATTTTTTGAGTCTTTGGTATAACTCAACCTGAGATTGAATCCCAGTCTACCGAATTATTGGCTAACATTCTACCTTCTCGACCCAAAGTCCCCGTATATTCTTTATAAAATATATGAATGATAAAGAAAAAATTAATTTTTTATTTTTTATTTTGTTAACCAGTTGACGTATTGGAGCACAATGTATGCAAAAATATGTATGAATTTTTTCGGGCATTATTGTGTCCATACTGTGGATCTGACAGAAAAGCAACAAAGTCTGGTAATATTGTAAGATGCTACTGACGCGCTCGAGGCTAATGATAATAATGCCTTGGAGTCGAAACAATGGCTGATTCTATATTTATCATTTGATGAAGACTTCGCTGACTGCACAGTTGTTGTTTTGTTTGTTATATGTATCCTATTTACCAACCCCTCCGCTCGGGCAGGATATGACACAAGGTCAATTTTTAAGCGGAGTTTAACAGGTTTTAATTCAGAGTTTTCCTTCTCCTAGACTAGTCGCCTCACCAAGACAGAAAACTTAGTCTGCCCTACTATTTACCCATAGCTGGAGGGAGAATATTTGGATTCATACCTTTCCCAAGGGTATTAGTGCTATGTGAAATGTAATCAGGCTCGTCCAGGACTTGAACTCGTATCGTCGTGTCCACATCCTGCGACGATAACCATCTTGTTTGTTATATGTATATAACATAAAATATACGAAATCATCTAATAAATCAGGTGAATTTTGTCAAAGAAGTTCCTAATAGAAGAAGTAATTTACGGCTGCACTTTTTTCCAAGGAAATCTATAATGATAAGTCCTTTCATGCCCCAACAGACTATCAGCATGATCTTATTTAATGATCGCTTCGCCCGAAACTTTTTCAGCGTGTTTTTAATCCATTGACTGTTTTTTTTTTAACTGGATCGAAATGGCAAGCCCAGGTTTAGCCGATTTGTAAACATTTCATGAATAAAACCTGCTTCTCCGTACACATCACATATTCCACTGTAAATTTCACATGGTTTGCACTTCTCAACAACTAAAAAATTGATTGTAGGTTTCTGTTCAAGTCTAGATCGCTCTGATTTGCCACAATTGTAAATAACCCAGAAATAATTTCTTTTATGAGATTAAATAGTATTTTCTATAAACCGACTCTAAACAATATATAAAAAACAAATTCTAAAAAAAAATTTAACCCTTTAAAAATATTCCCCCAATTTATTTAACGGATATCGTATATATAATTGTACTTTATATATATATATATATATATATATATATATATATATATATATATATATAATAAGATTAATATTAGAATATTTAGATAA